>CM041056.1:9718602-10939852 GCA_023078785.2 Hyles euphorbiae | reverse complement strand
AAACGAGACGTCTCGGGAGTGCGAATCGTACGACCTAGACCGCACGATCATCCTCCCTCAGCGGGCGACAAGCGTCCGCCTTCACTTTCGTTGCGCCTTTCAGTTTTGTTCGTTTAAATGTACAAACTCAATGACTCGCACACATGCTAGACTCCTTGGTCCGTGTTTCAAGACGGGTCCTGCGAGTGCCCGAAACTGAATCATCGCAGACATACACTAAAAGTGAAACGACGCGCACAAGTCCGAGACGACACGGCTGCAACAACAGACGCGCCGCACCCTAGTCCGCACACGGGCAGGAATAAGATAAGCGACGTTGTCTTGCGTCGGGCCGGACGCGTTAAACGCGTGCGCGTCGTCATTGTCAAATACCGTCCCGTCATTATCGGCCACCCGATCAAGTTCGGTCCTGAATGTATTCCGAAGAATACATCCGGGACTCCCGAAAGGCGCTTAGATAATTGGAGACGGAACGGGTCGCGATGCATTACTAAGAGAGAAGTGCACGCCGTCCGAGGACGTGAGACGTGCGCGTCCCGTGCGAACGGACACGCGCGAAACGCACCGCTCGCATCGTGGAGCACGCACGTACGCCCCGGAATGACGATGAATCTCTCCGTTCGTTCATTCGAGTTTCGCAGGTTTACCCCTGAACGGTTTCACGTACTCTTGAACTCTCTCTTCAAAGTTCTTTTCAACTTTCCCTCACGGTACTTGTTCGCTATCGGTCTCGCGGTAATATTTAGCCTTAGATGGAGTTTACCACCCACTTAGGGCTGCACTCTCAAGCAACCCGACTCTGAGGAGAGTCCCTCTCGCCACCGCCCTCCGTCGCTACGGGCCTGGCACCCTCTACGGGAAAACGGCCCCGTTCAAGACGAACTTGGACAGGAGTATCGATGACGAGAAAGCGGAACCTCCCGAACACCACATCTCCCGCTGCCGTTACAACAGCGGGATTCAGTGCTGGGCTATATTCCTGTTCGCTCGCCGCTACTAAGGAAATCCTGGTTAGTTTCTTTTCCTCCGCTTACTAATATGCTTAAATTCGGCGGGTGATCCTCCCTGATCTGAGGCCAACGATAAAAAAAAAATTCGAGGCAGACACGATATCCGTCAGCGCTACGACGACGCGTCTTCGCGGCTCACGCACTGAAGCGTTCGCCGTTCTTCTTCGTCGTCGATGCGCTCTTCGGACGTCGAGTCCGCCTACAGGTTTGCATTGTCTCTTATCCTATTCGTTTTTTCGCTTCAAACGCATACGCGCACATTGTACGCACGCGTTTTGTATCCCAATCGAGAAGACTCGTCGCTCACTCCTCCACGTACGTTTTATTTTCATTAAACACACGATGGATTCGAGTTCGCGAGATCTCGAAAGAGACGCGCACGCACGCGCGCGTTACGTCGATGCGAAATCGAAATGGAAATGACCATTGCATTATTTTTAAACGGACCGCACTACTACAATGCACACAAACACGTGTGTGTATATCGTTTGCAATACGGACACCGTCAGATGCGTGCACCTATATCATCTCCCGTTTGGGAGAGACAGAGATGTGCGCGCAATGTGGTATATGTTTTTTATACAGCCGGCCCTCAGACAGGAGTGGTCCTGGATGTGTCTCCACGGACCGCAATGTGCGTTCGAAATGTCGATGTTCAAATGTGTCCTGCAGTTCACACTATGACGCGCAGTTAACTGCGTTCTTCATCGACCCGCGAGCCAAGTGATCCACCGTCCAGGGTAATGATTTTATATTATTACCCATAACAGAGTATGTTTAGAACAACGTACATAAAATTTATATAAATATAAAATGTTTCATAAGAACGCAAAGCGACGTGTGACTACACCCAACAGAGTAATATCTCTGAAGGCGAATCTCCACGAGCGCCAAACGCACCATGACCCCGAGAGAGCGCACACGCTTTTACACGGTGCACAACACATCGGGGAGGTTTTCATTGACGAACGCATCCATCCCCATCACACCACACATAAACGTACAATAAATAATATATTGTACGTAGACATATGAGAGTGAAGATAGTTGCGACGCGAGAAAGCCCACGAGGGAACGATCTCTTTGTTGTTGTTTTTGTTTCATTAGAATGTTAACCACCACACGACACTACTGAACTACGCATATAATAATGGTAGCAGCGGCATCAGCGGCGGACACACGTTAATGATCCTTCCGCAGGTTCCCCTACGGAAACCTTGTTACGACTTTTACTTCCTCTAAATGATCAAGTTTGGTCAACTTCCCAGCAACGCCGACGGCCGTGAAGCCACCGCGTGTCGGTCCGAAGACCTCACTAAATCATTCAATCGGTAGTAGCGACGGGCGGTGTGTACAAAGGGCAGGGACGTAATCAACGCGAGCTTATGACTCGCGCTTACTAGGAATTCCTCGTTTATGGGGGATAATTGCAAACCCCAATCCCCAGCACGAAGGAGTTTCAGCGGGTTGCCCGGGCCTCTAGGCCAGGGAGAACATGCTGATTCCTTCAGTGTAGCGCGCGTGCGGCCCAGGACATCTAAGGGCATCACAGACCTGTTATTGCTCAATCTCGTGCGGCTCGAAGCCGCCGGTCCCTCTAAGAAGAATTTTAATACGTCGCCAGTGAGTTGCGTGACGGAGCCACGCACACCTAAATGGCGACGCCTATTTAGCAGGCTAGAGTCTCGTTCGTTACCGGAATTAACCAGACAAATCGCTCCACCAACTAAGAACGGCCATGCACCACCACCCACCGAATCAAGAAAGAGCTGTTAATCTGTCAATCCTTCCGGTGTCCGGGCCTGGTGAGATTTCCCGTGTTGAGTCAAATTAAGCCGCAGGCTCCACTCCTGGTGGTGCCCTTCCGTCAATTCCTTTAAGTTTCAGCTTTGCAACCATACTCCCCCCGGAGTCCAAAATCTTTGGTTTCCCGGAAGCTGCCCGCCGAGCCATTGTAGTAACGTCGGCGGATCGCTAGATGACATATTTACGGTTAGAACTAGGGCGGTATCTAATCGCCTTCGAACCTCTAACTTTCGTTCTTGATTGATGAAAACACCTTTGGCAAATGCTTTCGCTGATGTTCGTCTTGCGACGATCCAAGAATTTCACCTCTAACGTCGCAATACGAATGCCCCCAGTTATCCCTATTAATCATTACCTCGGAGTTCTGAAAACCAACAAAATAGAACCGAGATCATATTCTATTATTCCATGCACGAAATATTCAAGCAGCATTTTGAGCCCGCTTTGAGCACTCTAATTTGTTCAAAGTAAAATTGTCGGCCCATCTCGACACTCACTGAAGAGCACCGCGATAGGATTTTGATATTGAACCGGCGTGTTACCGCCGGCTCACCGACGATATGCTCCGCAGACGTGTCAGTATCACCGCGGATGCGGTGCACCGACAGCGCGGCGCACAAATGCAACTACGAGCTTTTTAACCGCAACAATTTTAGTATACGCTATTGGAGCTGGAATTACCGCGGCTGCTGGCACCAGACTTGCCCTCCAATTGTTCCTCGTTAAAATATTTAAAGTGTACTCATTCCGATTACGAGGCCTCGTAAGAGTCCCGTATCGTTATTTTTCGTCACTACCTCCCCGTGCCGGGAGTGGGTAATTTGCGCGCCTGCTGCCTTCCTTGGATGTGGTAGCCGTTTCTCAGGCTCCCTCTCCGGAATCGAACCCTGATTCCCCGTTACCCGTGACAACCATGGTAGTCGCAGAAACTACCATCGAAAGTTGATAAGGCAGACATTTGAAAGATGCGTCGCCGGTACTGGACCATGCGATCGGCAAAAGTTATCCAGATTCATCAAAATTAACGACTTCGGACGCGAGGCCCTCCGTCGATTGGTTTTGATCTAATAAAAGCACTCATCCCATCACTGGTCAGAGTTCTGATTGCATGTATTAGCTCTAGAATTACCACAGTTATCCAAGTAACTGAGTAAGATCTAAGGAACCAAAACTGATATATTGAGCCATTCGCGGTATCGCCTTAATACGGCTTGCACTGAGACATGCATGGCTTAATCTTTGAGACAAGCATATAACTACTGGCAGGATCAACCAGGGAGCTACACGCGATCACACGCACAACAACAACACTCAAACTCTCCCCGATGAATCGCGACAATATTAAATCGCGCGATCACGGAGGGTGTTTTTATTATATGTCGTTATAATTTGTGGAGTTACGCGTTTAGAGCGAGCGAGCGAACGTATCGTGATTAATCACAAACGCTAACACACATCGCACACGTCAAACGATAGAATCCGTTTAACGATGAATGTTCTTTATACCGAGATATGTTTTAAATTCACATGATGCGTTTTATAAACACATAATTTCATTTCTCACACGATCGGACCGAGGTCTTAACGCGCGGTATTTACAGAATTCAACTCGCCTCAATATATTAACGTATATATAATAATATGCGTGTGTACAAAGACACAACACACATCACAATCGCGGTAAACGACGCACGCGTTGAGTAGGTAGAGAGTCACTCGCGCCGCCTTCGCAAAACATATTCAGTGATGAAAGATTTGCAAAAGCAACCGCTACATGTCCATCCAACACTACACACCACAGTTATACATCGTGAGACCGTGACTGTAATATATAACTAGGGAACTATAAAGACGAAACATGAACTCTCATTCCGTTTCGTAGTTCCACACAGAGTTCGTATAATATAATATACAACGAAACTAAAGCGGTGTTTTCTCGCAGATGATATGAATTAAAACAAAACACGACAAATACATAATAAAATAGAATTCTACTCTACACGTAAATGTCTATGTGTGTTTTAAAAACCAAACTACGAAAACAGCCGTTTCGTCGTATAAGTTGATATCGCCGCGGAGCAGCTAATGCTGTGTTTCACACAGTTGACGGTCGCCCAACGCATGCGCGCCGCGGACCGACTGTGCTCTGCACGTATAAACGTTGATCACGAGCGCGTCGCCGCCGCGATTGCCGGCTATCGCTGTTACGCGTTATCGTCACTTATAATATTATAATATTAAACAGAAGGAAAGGAAATTTTAAAACAGAAAACACATTTTATGTATGAGATGGGTGATATTTTTTTTTTTACATCTAAATTTCTACCTGATTACCTCCCTTCCATTCTTACCCCGCACTACCCCCCCCCCGGGCCAGCGCCCCCCACTTTCCTTATACTAAAGCAATTATGACTCATGTGGGGCATTTTAATAACATAAATGAATTATAAAAATAATATTTCCATCCCCACATACTTCCTCCCTCCCTTCTAATTTTCCATCTACGCCCCCCCTCCCCCCTCCCTTCCTAAGACGCCACTTTAAATCCTTGTCTCCATCTACAGAGTATATAAGAGTGTGGTACCTGTATAATGTACTTGTACATTATCCCCTCCCCCCGGCCACCTCTCCCCGAATCTTAGGCTGCCATGCCCCCTAAAGTACCACCGCTCCCTGCTCCCCACAATCACTCACACCGTCCTACAATTATTACATAACAACGAATTGTAAAATTTTATATAATGTCTTGTCACTTATTATTATTATTACTACCATCCCATAATAAACTCCAATATAACCTTTATTTATATATTCATAGAGTTATGTGTTTATAATATCATTATAGTATTTAAATATTATAATTCTATTGCATTCCACAGGTGAATGCATGTAACATATCAGCACAACAGCTACAGGAGCAACAGGGATCACAGCGGGACATAAATAATAATAATAGTAATATGTTTAAAGAAATAAAAAGAAATATATATAGTAATCATTTTTAATGCTTTTTTTGTACAAATTTATTATTTAAACATATATGGACAATGTACATAGAACATTCTTATCAATATACAATACAAAATATATTTTTAAACAGATTCAAATTAGAATAAAATATTTTAACGGCAAGAACACAAATAAACTACCAAACAGTATTAAAATGTCTTAATGTCCATAGTTACAACACAAATAATAAAAACTATGTAATCGAAACCCAATTACATGTGTATGTATTATATTTACTATATTTATTTACATATTATATTTGTTGTTTCTTATAATTCCAAACATACACTACTATTCACTATTGTCAAAAACTGACAATTGACACTATCTATTAATATCACTGATATAAAACACATTGTGTTTCTTTAATTAAAGAAGATCTCAATATATATTACATTACGCAATATACTTAACAACAGGAAATAACTTATTTATAAACTATCAAAATATTAACAACAAAATATATCAATATACTTAACATTGCAATAATATCTGAACATACACTTGCAAATTTATAAGTGAGGTTATAAATCATAATATCACAAAAAAACGACGCAAAAGTAATTCTATTCACCATAGAAAAGCATTAAAACAATATTATAATAATTGTTTATCTTTATTAATTAAACTACTGTAACGCAAACTTAATGAAAACAGGGTTTATTTTGTTAACTGCGTACTTATCTGACTTAAAATAAATCCACTTCGGCACTCGTCCGCGATCATTTGTAATGTTAAATTTTAACATTACAATCACACACATGCCTGAAACAAAAGAATAAACGCTCAATAATTACGTATTTTTGAAAATTGATACATAATAATCTCTCTATAGAATCAAAATAAACCTACATGATACAGATTATACAGAAATAAAAAGATAAGAAATATATAATTAATATAGTCTTCCGATATAATAGGCAAAGGAAGTAACATTCATACAGACTCGTACTTCGGTTTTTAACTTTGCTATAATATCACCTATAAACTTTTTAATTGTATAATGTGCCGGTGGCGAGTGAAAACTCATTTGTAATCGAATATAAAATAAATGTTCCTTTGATATGACATGTCATATTGTTTGTAAATACGGGTGTATTTCAGTCTAGTACAATTAAATTTATTATATATTTTCACGTAATTCTTGATTATATGTGGTGCGATAATTTTTTACAGTTGCATAATTTTTTATATGTTTGCGCTGCTGCTAGGCCTTATGCATTTTATTCCTTTGCTTTGAATACATTCAAATTAAAATTATATCATAACCTAATTCCTAATATGATTATTTACTTAATGTTTGTATAGTTTATTGTTTGTTGTTAGCTTAAAAATCTAATAGGAAAGTGAACATCTTGCATAGATCTGACCGCGTTAGCTAACTTATTGTCAATTTTGTGTCTCGTGTACTAATTACGCGTAGTAGATAATAATTGTCCGCGAAATGTGTTTTAAATTCAGTTCATTAAGTTACCAGTGAAATGTTTTTGTTTTGTGTGAACTGCGTATAATAGAGCCAATGGATTGCAGGTGCATTCACATACGTATGTCATGGTTGGTGCGACATTAACCACGATGAAAGTGATACATAATTGTACATAAAATATATTTATGAGGCTGCGCGTGACCGGCCGGCTCCATTTTGATTCCCGTAAGTACACTACCTTTTTTATCGATGATATACTTTTATGTGTGTTGTATCATTATTTATTACTGTGTCGTATCCAATAAATAGGTAACAATATTAATTATGAAACAATTAAACAAGTTTGAAAACTGCACATTACATGCTTAATATACATATTATTTTATATTTACAACGTGCTTGTTACATTATTCGCATCATATATTTATTTATTAATTAAATGTTTGCATTGACATTGGAACTAAGTGAAGTGATTAGTGACTAACAAAACTGTTCGAAGTTATTTATTTATTGGTAGGTATTTAATGTGTTTTAAATATAATATAATGAAGATATTATTACGTGTTCGGTGTAATAAATTTAAAAACAAGTATATTAAAAATATAGTGAGGGGGGGCGCGGGGGGGCTATAGATTCGTCCCATTAAACGGCCAAAAAATGCAAACGAGAACGTTCGCGTAATGGTTTGTGACAGCGCCAAACGCGCGGGTTGTTCGCGTAATGAATTGCGTTTTCCGGCTCACCATTGCGCTTCGATTTCTTTTCTTTATTATTATAATGTTTCTATCTGTTTATCAATATACACCTTTCAATTTGTTGTATTGTTACTTATTTATTGTGATGTATCCAATATCAATGACATATTATATATAAGATATGTACATACAATATTATATTTACTAACTGCTCGTAACATTATTCCCGTCACATATTTATTTATTTATTAAATGTTTGCATTGACATTGAAATTAACTGATCAGTATGTAACAGGAAGTATTTTTAATGTTAGGTATTTATTATTTTCCTAAATTAAATAAAATATTGAAGTCATTATGTGGTCGGTGTAATATAAATTTCAAAACAATCATATTAAAAATAGATAGGGGCGGCGAGAGCCGTAGGTTCATCTCACTAAACGGCAAAAAAATGCACTCGAGAACGTTCGCGTAATGGTTTGTGATAGCTCGAAACGTGGATAGTTCGCGTAATGAATTGCGTTTCCCGCTCACCATCGCGCTTCGATTTTTTTTTTGTGTTTTGGTTTGAGGGCCGTTTTGCCGTTTCTGTGGACTTTGTATAACTGAGCCAATGGATTGCAGGTCTGGCTATCTATGTAGGATTACAAGTCTAAAAATGACAACTTATGTATGTATCGATATGGGTTATTTTGTTCTGAGTGATTTCTCATATATGAAATGAAAATAAATGACTTATTACTAGACTTGCAACGAATAGTATATTGGGGCAGTATACCGAATATTTATATTACCTGACCGAATAGCCGAATATTAGGCAAAAGTATTCGGCTGGATTTTAGCGCCAAAAACTTGTACAGCGCATTGACGTAATATACTAGATGGGAGACTGCAAACAAAATGTTTGTAACAAAATGAAGGGTACATTCTATTTCTGTCTCTGTCACACCTACGAAGTAACTTATCTTCCCTCTCGCTTCAATGTGTACCCGTGTGCAACCTGTGTTATGTACCAATGACTACTTATTAAAATATGAATATATACGTAGGTAATCAATCGATTTTAATTTTTCATTTTACCAAATATTTCTCCATGACCATATGACATGATATATTATTTATGAATTTGGTATTCGGCCGAATAATATGTAGACATTCGGTCGAATATAATAAAAGCAGCCGAATAGGCCGAATACTGAATAGTAACCGAATATTCGTTGCAAGTCTACTTATTACGTGTAAATTTTATTGTATTATAGTAAATTTTATATGGTATTATTATTCTCTTCAGTTCAATAAAAAAAATGGTCGGGCCCCGAAAACTAACATTTTAATTAAAGTAAATATAAAAAGCATTACACAATGGACCAAATACCCGACCGCCCCGAAACAGCCGTTAAGTGAGATTTGTTTATTTCCCATTGTTTTCGTTAGCGTTCGTACTCACTAACATCTATCGCGATTTAAGTAAAGATTTCCCAGGAATTCTATTCATAACGGATAATAAACATTCAATTTTACATACGTTTATTAAAATGGATTGTATGTACTATATGTATATAATCTTGTTTTATTTAAAAACTCAACAATTAATTTTGTGTGTGTAATTTTAGATGTAAAAAATGGCTACAATAAATACCTAGTTAGTTTTTTGTTTACATATTCTGTGGGGAAATTAGAAATAGCAGAAATATAGAGCGTTTTAAGGTTTCAAAAATGACAAGGTGATGTTAATTTGAAATATCAATAATTCCCATTACTAACTGTTATTCATAATTACAGTACATATTTGCATGCAAAAAATAACATTCCGGTAAGGAAGACGCAGACTATGAATAATAAAGATAGCCACCGGATTGCGGTGGTACGTGGTACCCACCCAGGCAGCCTCTCACATATGAGAGACCTACCACCAGTGAATCTTATATAGGAATGTTGAAAAATCTTAGCATTTGCTTCAAAACAACTAAAAATAAACTAGAAATCACTGATATAGATCTAGATTCTAGAATAATTAGTAAATTATAAAAATAATAAACTTTATTTAGGTATTCTCGTAGGCTACGTGCCGTATTTGAACTATGTACGCACGGACACATACAAAAATTGTTTTCATAGTTATTATTGCTCCTTAGTGGCATTGAACTGAAAAAATAAAACATATTGACAATAACAGGCTTATAATCCGAGTGATTGCAACAAATGCAAGATTGAAAATAACGATACATTTAATTTCGATTTGATGCATGTTTCGGTGACATTTTCTTATTAGGGTCTTATATACATTTCAATCATCCGAAGTTTCGAACTTCGTTTCGGATTAATATAGTAGGGCCCCAGCCCCCAGGCCGGAGCGACGAGTAGGACTCTATACTCCATCGGTTTAGGTACTTAACTAAATGTAAACAAACCATAAAAAAAGGTTATTTAACATTGCCATTTCTCATTTCTGAATTTATTGAAGACAAAAAAATATTTACGTAAATGTAAAACTACATTGCATGTTCTTTATTATAACTATTATAATTACGAATGTGTGAACTTGGAAACAATTAAATTATGTAAGATCATAATTAAATTATCTAAATTAAATTATCTAATTTGACATAATGCAATCTGTGTATATAAAAGACCCAAACAGTCAGGCATCCAAAACATTTTCATAAAAGTTACAAGAAACATGCTAGAAAATCTAGAAGTACGACTTTACCGTAATGCGACCATTGAAATGAAAGATAATGCATTAGGTTGGCTAACTAAGCATCATCATATTATGTTATCTGCGGCAGCCAATTATTATTCATTGCGTTAATGTACTTACTGTTTTTGTGAAGTGGTGAAGTGTTTGGAAGTGTTCATCGTTGTTCTTTACGCTGTTTTAGTTATTATTTGTTATAAGCTGCTGTTAATTGTTGTTAATACTTGTTACTTGGTTGACTAAGAAAATATTCGTAAATTGGACATTGCAATAAAATGTTGAACAACCATGCGTCACGTGTTCTGGTTTGTTTACATTTAGTTAAGTACCTAAACTGATGGAGTCATCGATATCAATGTTACACTAGATAAGACGTTCTTTGTAACAAACGTGTCCCACCCAAATGCGGTGCAATGCACCGCACACGAATCAATCTGCCGTGTGACGGCCGCGCAATAGTACGCCTCATTGTTTATATTTATATGTAATTTATTTTGACTTTTCCCCGTCAAACCGACGCGACAGCACAATTTTCTGAAGTTACAATATAATTAAAGAATACAACGTAAGTGATATAATATTGCAGAATAATGCCGATAATAAAGATCTTTTATTTAATAAAGGATTAAATATATTTAGAGCTCGTTAAAATACAAGGTGAGCTCCTTAATCGTATATCTCATTTCCGCGCATAAAAATTGCCCGTCGAGTGAGAGAGACGAACTATATAAGATATAGATTATTCAAGGGACATTCATATCAGACACAGATCACTCCCAATCATCGATATCAATGTTACACTAGATAAGACGTTCTTTGTAACAAACGTGTCCCACCCAAGTGCGGTGCAATGCACCGCACACAAATCAGTCTGCCGCGTGACGGCCGCGCAATAGTACGCCTCTTTGTTTATATTTATAAGTAATTTATTTTGACTTTTCCCCGTCAAACTGTCAGCGAAATTTTCTGAAGTTACAATATAATTAAAGAATACAACGGAAGTGATATAATATTGCAGAATAATGCCGATAATACAGACCTTTTATTTATTAATGGATTAAATATATTTTAGAGCTCGTTAAAATACAAGATGAGCTCCTTAATCGTATATCTCATTTACGCGCATAAAAATTGCCCGTCGAGTGAGAGAGACGAACTATATAAGATATAGATTATTCAAGGGACATTCATATCAGAGGACCAAATAGGCATTAACTGTTCGAATACATTACAAATACGAATATGTTGGAAAAATGTAGTTGTAAATTGATTTCAGTATTTTGTTTTAATCATATGTTGTTAATTAATAACTCAAAATATGTGTGTTGTATGTTTGTTTTGAAACAGTGGGTATTATTTAGACCCCATTTCTTAATATGAATTACTTAATGGACTATTCGAACCCATTGTTATTGAAGACTAATATCATTTAAAGTTGTTTTATATTCTTACGCGTCGGATACGAAAAAAGGAGATCTCTATAATATTTGTCCAGAATTATTGGAATGGATATAAGTGGCTACCATGAGAACATACCTATATTTGTTCAATTCATTTTCGATACGAAGATTTCAGATATTCCAAATGCGGTAGTCATTTTTGTAAACTTCTGGTGTACCATTCCTTTTGTCTAAGTCTCGAAAAAAGTTTATCAGCTTGTTAAAAATTCATAAATGTTATTATGATAAACTTCAGACTGTACACTGATTGACTGCTTGACAGACTTGTACACTTGTAAGAGTATTTAATTTCATTTACATCATTTCCATGAATTATTCACGTAAATAAAAAAACATTACAAATATATTATTGTTACGACTGTATTTATATTTAGGCAGTATATTAGGCAAAGCTATTATTGACATGAACTGTCTTGTCTGTCTAATAATCTTTGATCATAATTTGTAATATTCAAGTAAACGTGCTAGATGTCGCTACTGAGCTTTTGACAAATACGGGACAAATAGTTTCTATGACGCGCCTCGTCTATCGGTAGCATAGATGTAGTATAGAACATAGATCGGCAATGTGTCATTTTGAGCGCGACCAAAACTGATTTACGACTGTGTGCGTGAAGTTTACATGTGTGCTTGACATATAGTGGTGTACCATGCACTTTCGATACTATCATATCGATATCGATATAGCTGTCGGCCTGTAGTTGTGAAAAAAAAATATGTTATGGATATATGCGACATTTTATTATATATTAACAGAAACTTATTGATGTGTTTATTTCAATACAGATTGATAAACACACAAATAAATAAAGATAAATTTTCATATTATTTGAATACATTTTGTTTGAGATGTTTTGTTTGGGTCTTTATGTTCACCTGAACAAAATTATTTTTTTCATTGTGATGTATACATAGTACATACACCTAATTAAACTGAGAACAAAAAACACTTTATAAAATAAATCTATAATTTACAAAGTTTTAGCGTTTTCGGTTTATTTTTTTCATTTTTAATTTCCCGTCGCGAAGTTTCGATTACTTTACAGCTTTCGTAGTCATAGACTGGACTCAGTCTGCAACAAAATCCGTGATTATTAGTTTTTTTTCAATGAGTAACATTCGCGTAAGTCTTAGAAACACATTTTTACTATATGTATACTAGAGTTAAAAAAATATGCTTATTTGTAACACATTGGGAAGTGTTGGACGCCTGCTAGGCCGCGTTGGAGGTATACGGAGGAGCTTGTAGGAAGTCGTTGGATACAGGCAGCTTACAACAAAGTGATGTAGACATTCTTGTGGAAGGCCTATGTTCATTAGTCGCATTCCTGTGGCTGAAGAAAGAGAAAGTTTAATAAACTATAAAGCTTTTCTCGATCTCGTCACCTAAACTAATGTTTTTCCTATGAGAATTATAAATTTTAAACCTATACCTAATGTTATGATAAATGAATAATATAATAATAAAGTATCGCATATTTTATAAAAATATCTAATATGTTCTTGTTTTACTATTATAAATTGACAGCCTCTTGGCAGCGATTGAAACAGATTCTTAATTCATAAATCACACACATGAAGTGTTATAATAATTATTCCACAAATATAAAATAATTAGAAAAATTAAATTAATTACTAATATTGTAGAATGAATACTATAATAATGGCCGGGGAAATATGGTCGGGATAACGCCAGGTAGAAGAAGAAGAATGCACACTATCACAACATACTATAGCTCCATAAAAATGTAGGGAAACATGTGTTGTCATCGACTATTTTATCGACAACCTTTTATTGATCGAACCTGTCAGTCAATCCCTAGCAACTTTTGGTTGAAATTATTGTAAATTCACGTATTTGATATTATTTTTTATACGCAATGGATGCTTTCAGCGTATTTATATAATGAAATAATATATTCTTTTCTACCGATATGTATACACGGATTTCCATTTAATTCTATAATATCGTCACAAAATAGTATTGTGC
Organism: Hyles euphorbiae; assembly: GCA_023078785.2. Classification (NCBI taxonomy): domain Eukaryota; kingdom Metazoa; phylum Arthropoda; class Insecta; order Lepidoptera; family Sphingidae; genus Hyles; species Hyles euphorbiae. Next base: position 10,925,758 of record CM041056.1, on the reverse strand, counting down.
AAAAGTGGCCGGTACCTGTGAAAACTTTAATTATTTCGGATTTTTACGCCTGCATGAACCACACCTTGGCACTGCACGATGCACTATAATAAACTACGTTTAATAAATATAACCAAGTACTGTAAAATTAAATAAATTATGAAAATAAGCGAATTTTGTTGCTCGCTTAGTTTGACATATTTTGACTCTGGGTCACTGCAGGGTACTTCTGTGTAAACGTATGGTCGCATCATGCATCTCGCTTTAACATATGAGTTAAATTATTCTATCTCTTTCACATTGCCAATCTATGTTTTATACTAAATCTATGATCGGTAGAATACATGGACGTAGTATATAAACAGGACTGCGCACTGTTATCGGAAAAACGAGCCGAGCGAGAGGTGTAGGAAGGTAGGGTTGTGTCCCGTTCCTATAGGGTGACCATATTTTTTGGGAAATACAGGAATTTTAATCAAATTGGCTAATATGGTAAATAATTCAGTTGTAATACTTCGAATGAAGCATTTTGTTTTTGAGGTAACAAACGTGATATTGTCTAACTGTGTAAAAAAAAATTTGACCACCAAAATATTGGACCATTAGGACCTAGCAAAAAAGTTCAAAATTATAGTTTTATACGTATACTTTTTATAGGTGAAATGAATAATGAAAATAATAATAATAAATCTTTATTAACAGCAAAATTCAGTTAACAACCTTCTCGTCTGTTCACAAAGTGCGAATGTTGTGTGTTATCAGCGCCAGTCGTCGTCGGGTGTGGTAGCCGGGGTCAACCCAGAGATTCTTACTACCCTCTGCCCCGCCGTTACCGTGGCCGCTACCATAACCAGGAATAGCGGGGCTGCCGGGGACTGGAGTCCTGGTCCTGGTTTTAACAACTATTAGGCTTTTTTATTGCTTATGCCAATACTCACCACGCTTGGCAGGCAGGTTCGCGAGCGCAGGAGGTTACTCGCGTTGATGACGCTGCTGTCCGTCTTTAACCGGGGAAAGGAAATAGAGTTTGCGGCTAGAAGATGTTATTGGAAAGGAAAGTATGGAATGTAGAGATGGATACTACAGCCACGGAGGGGAAAGTTGGTAGTAACAGCAGTAGCTCAGGGGGCCGAGATCGCATACCCCGCCATGACCACTAGATAGGAGCGTCCCTAGCCTACTTCATACCAGACACATGTTATTATTCATACCAACTCTTGTAATACCTAACATCAACGTTGCTGCCCTACCGTCTAGTCCCTAACGAATATCCCTATCTTAATCGAATCATTAACAATAAAGTACAAAATGGCGGCGATAATTATCAATTCTGACTCTTAATTTAAATTTTTCATGTAAATGTGTGAACCACCCGTTCAGATTTAAATTTTTAGACCAATCTGATCAATAAAGAAATGAAATAAAATGCTGCCCATAATGCTATTTTTCTAATATTATTCACGCCATTATTTTTCATTTATAAAAAGGTTTCTCTCACTGCAGCGGTTTAGATTTTTTATGTAACATTTCAACCCTTATTTTAACCCCTTTATGGTTTAACATTAAGAAAACGAAGTGTGCATTTATTTTTGTTCAAAAATGAGTAAAAAAGTTTGACATCTGTAACTTCAACAGTTTATATTTTTCCACGCGTACTGCCATTCCTTTGTTCAACCCCTTCAAGCGTTGTGTATATAACAAACGGTAACCTTATGCCCTTTCACAAGGTCTAATCTATCTCTGTATCAAATTTCATCAAAATCGGTTTAGTGGCTTTGGCGTGAAAATGTAGTAGACAGTGGACCTGTTAATGTAATACGTCCGTGCGGAAATCTTACATCACTTAGTAAATAAAAATTATTGCAAGAAATAAATATTTTTAATTAAACTTAATTCATGATCAAACGTCTGATTCCAATGGATACTCTGCCTGGGCGGCATTTGCGCTTACATCAGGTGCAATGCCGCCACTATGCCGGGCCAGAGAATAAAAAAATATTGTATTAGAAAAACTTTTATCGTGTTTATTTTCACTTAAAACATAGATGCAAATTAACGTGTATAAATTAAACATTACTTTCATAATACAATTGTAAATATGCTTTTAATATTCAAGCAGATTAAAAGTTATTCAATAATTCATCTGAACTTTCAATTGTCGATCAAAAAAGTTCTAAGGCGGGTTTTATTATGGTCACCGTAGCGAATATTGTTTGGTCTGGCTAGCAAATGAAAGGGATAGAAACCTCTCATACTGTCTCACTAGGTTTCGGCCTTCCTCCATGTCATTTGCCATAGTAAATTAAACCTTATACTTCATGCATATGTCTCATTTCAGGATGACACCATTTTGCTCGTGCGCAGTCCTGTTTATATATTACGTCCATGGTAGAATATAAGTCAATGGATGGAGTATAGTTGAGTACCTAAACCGATGGAGTATTGTAAAGCCTTGCGGTGCGGCGCGGCGGTCTGATTTGAGACAGTTCGGACAGCGTGTTGTATAGTTTTTTAAATATTTGTAGAAAATATAACAACTAATTTCTGATGAAATATAAGAATTGTAATTTATTAATAAGATGTACTTCTATAGTATTTTAATCTTGGTCTTATATTTAGGCTCAGTTGCACCAAGTAACTTTGCCATTACCTTTGCCCTTGAAACTGTCAATTCCATACATTCGCAAGGTCAAATACATCTCAAATGTATGGCGATGACATTTTCATAGGCAAAGGTATTGGCAAAGTTACTTGGTGCAACTGAGCCTTAGTGATTTCGGATATCTCAAACTTTTAAACTGCCATTCGAAGCCTAAATAACAAACCCTGTGTTCACATATTGTCTATCAATCTATAATATTCTCCAAAAAAATTCCTAGCTGACAACATTTTCTAAAATTAGTACTAATATTTTTTTCTTTAAATTGTGTTTTGGTGGATATTAACTGGTTCGAAAAGTCTTGTTTTTATGCCAAACAGCACTCGAAAAGCGTAAACGCTTTTAAAGTCATTAGTCAGGGTGTCTAATTCCGGCATATTTTTTTACAAACTCACATTTGTTTGCTAACAAATTATAAACCGAATTTGCTATAAAATCCGTAAATGAACGTTTTATGTCAATATTCAGGCATTTTAGATTTAATAAATGATAAGATTTATGATTCTCTTTTTATTACAGTTTTTATTTGATCGAAGATTACTTTTACAATACGATGTCGATGTTTCACATTGATCACATTATGTCTTTTTGTCCTAGGTTTCTGGTGTGCAATGGAGTAAAAGAACCGAAGTATCTACACCTGGAGAGCTGGGCGTGGCCGGCGCTGGCCCGGAATCTGCGTTGCATGTTTTAATCATATATTTAAAGAAATATATTAAGTAGATAACTGATAAAATAAATCTATTTTTATTTGTCCTGGTGTTATTAACTTAATAGACGGTGAGTACGCCCCGTGACCACGAAAGTTGTTGTGGTAAAAATTAAACCAAATTCGCGATGAAATCCACAAATAATAGTTTTATTTCAATGTGTAAAATTCGCGTAAATCTAAGAACCCCTTAGTGCATGGTCCCTAAAGTGGGGCCACGGACCAGGTTAGGGGTTCTCGCATGTTAGGGGTACGTAACATGCGTGGCAGGGGTCCACAGAAGCTCAGTAAACTTTTAATATATTTGAATTTAAATGCCTATCAATATTAAAAGAAGAAACAAATAACTATAAAAAAAATTCAAAACTAAAACACCACTATTATATAAAATTATAACAATAAAATTCCACAGAAAAGAAATAATAATATTTATTTCATTGTACACGTTGATTATTTTGCTTATTAACTTGACTAGCCAACAACTCAAAATATATGCGTAACATATTGAAGGCGGTTTACATTGTACCAAAGATGTAGAAATTTAATTAACATATTTAATATTGCATAAACCCTGTCCTATTGTTATCTACCAATATACAATGTCTGTTTTCCGTCCTACATGTCCTTGAATAATTTAAATTTTAATTAGGGGTCCGTGGCTGCAAAAAGTTTAAGAAAACCCTTATATAGTTAACCCTTATATAGTTCAAATATTTTTTTATTACAAATCGCCAAAATGTTTTTTTATATTTACGCGAATTTAATTAATAAAGGTTTATTAAAAACCCTCACACTAATTTGGCCTTTACCGTCTTGTCAATAGAGATTATTATTATCCAAATTGTTTTATTTGTGACAGAATATCAACCCTGTAGCTTTCAATTTGGTGGGAGTTGGGTTCTCCTTTGCTCGAACATTTATGTAATGAATGTAAACGCGCACTCGCGTTCGCGATGCCTAGTCTGTCCTTTGACTTCCGCACGAAAAACCGACATTTGAGGGAGCGCCGGGCAATGGCAGCGACATGAGTAGTGGCAGTGCGAGTGATCTATTTACATACTCGCGCTGCCTACTTCCCTGACCTACACGGCTGAGTGTAAATGTGGCATTAAATACTAGTTTACTGTCGTAAATCACAGCCGCTCGATATACATAAAGCATATTACGTATACAGAACGCGTGCCCCTCCATTGAAAATGGACTACAATCGCGCCAATCGGATGTAACCGATGGCGTCTGCGACGAGAACCGGTGGAAGGAGTTTGCGAGGTGTGAGGCGCGAGCGGGGGACGGGAGAGCAGCGCCGCGGCCATGATGCCGAGTGCCGACAGCGCGCAAGGCGATAACCGACTACCGAGACCCCCCGCCACCACGCCATGCGACGCCATCTTGTACAAGTTATATTCTACATAATATTTTGTATAGAATAATAGATCTCAACATCTGTTTTAATTAATGGCGTCAATTCTTAACTTTCCTGGTACGCCGGCGATTTATGCAGATATAGTAAGACGTATTAAAATAAAAACTATGTGTATACATCTAAATATGTTTTTTATTTATTCTTACAATGGTCTTGTGTATTTTTATCATATAAATAAAAATCGTATTGAGGTCCCTGCGCCTAATTTCGTCTATGGGGCGTGTAACTATTTGTAGTAGAATACAGTTATTAATACCTATTTATCGTCTCGTTTGCTATACACCACATCTTCACACCGTTCCGTCTTCAATATCCATATCTGTTCTCCTTTACCCCTAGTTCGCGTTGTGTATAGTTGGAGACGACAAATGCAAGGAGTATGAATATATCCATATACACTACAGGGCGTAACCGACTAATTACAATTATCTACTTAAAGTACATTCAAATTATATTACTTTTAAATTACATTACTGGTATGTTAAAAAAATTAGGTAGGTAATTCTTTTTATAAGTTGTTACATAATAGGCTAAACAAGCTTTAAAAGTTCAGTTGTTTATTATAGCAAATTGAAACACGTCACATGCGGCCTTGTTAGGTCAATGATAAGTAACATTAGTGTTTTATGTAGTTTAGTGTCCATTTAACTATTTTCATATTACTTTGCCAGAAAACGCAGTAAATAGCAAAAAGAATTGATGCGATTTTGTACCCTCTAAATTCTTAAGTGCTCATTCCGTCTATGTTAAAACAGAAACATTTTCGATTTAGTAAATATTTCATATAACTAATATTAGGTCTTAATAATATAAAACATAATCGTTAAAATACCTATCTACATGTTTTAAACTTATTCTATACTAAGTACCAACATATGACAGCTTCCGTGGCGCAGTTGGTTAGATGCCGCCCGTGAAACGAGAGGCTGCGCGGGTTCGATTCCCGCACCGAGACAAATGTGAGGCCCAACAAGTATTTGTTTCGGGTCTTGGTGTTATTGAGACCAAAGTCTGTCATAGTTTCTGCTACCCACGGCACAATACTTAATTGACATCAATGTGGGGTCAGTACTATGTATGTGACTGTTGGGTGTAATATCTATACTAATATACTAGCCTCAGAACAATTACCTACTCATTGTTCTGAGATACTAGCGATCCGGCCCGGCTCCACCCGGGTACAGATACACTTTTCAAAATGGCGGTCAAAATGTTCAATTCCGACTATCAATTTAGATTATCGACTAATCGGACCACGCAAAACAAATATTTCCTCATATTTACTAGATTTTTCACTACAGCTTCCCTTTTGCTTTGCTTAATTTATCACTCTTGCTTCATAACGTGGTGATAAATCAAATCAATATATATAAACTCATTTGCAAAAAAAACGGGCACCTAAGCAATGAACCATTTCAAATGTTACTATTGGTTTGTTTGATAATTATAGGTAGTTTTACTTTCACAATTTTGTAAATTAATAAGCAAATAATCGTTTTCGTCAGTATTATCATAAAATTTTGATAAAATTTATGGGTTTCAATGCTAAAGTTCACATTAGTGTATGCTCGCTAGTAGTGCATATGCTCGTGAAGTAAAAGTTAACAAAGAATTTTGTTTGTTTTATCTTTAATAAAGTAAAAGCAGATAAATGTTTAGTATCGAGTGTGACCCCCTCTAGCTGAAATCACAGCTTGAATTCGTCTGGGTATGCTAGCGAGGATATCCCGGATACTTGCTTGCGGAATACGTTCCCACTCCGCAATAATCACATTCTTCAGCTCTCTGATGGTCTGTGGAGCCGGTTGTACTGATCTCACGCATCGTTTCAGAATGTCCCAGACATGGTCTATAGCAGTGATTCTCAACCTTTTTTTGTTGCGGCACATATTTAACGATTTCAAAATTTGGCGGCACACAAAGAGCGCCTTGAGACATATTCCTATTGCTATGCACGCCGCTTCATCATAATTTGGCACTAAGAAAAAACGCGTTGCAAAGCAACTAATAAAATAATTAACTTTTTTGTGGCTTTAAATATATATTCGTGTTAAAAATATTTTTCTTTTTAAATGATATAATTTAATAATATTAACATTATTATATATTTGCCAAATTTGGCGGCACACTTTTGAAATTTGGCGGCACACAAAAGTGCCGCGGCACAGTGGTTGAGAATCACTGGTCTATAGGATTGAGGTCCGGACTTCGAGCTGGCCAATCCAAACGACGAATGCCGACCTCTTGCACATACGCTTCCACATCGCCAGACCGGTGGGCGCGAGCGTTGTCGTCCAAAAAAATTGAGTCTTCGCCTAAAGCGGCCAATGCGGGTTGTGTATGAGGAATTAGAACTTCCGTTATGTATCGATGTCCAGTCAGTGAGCCGTTTTCAATGAAGACTAACTCTGTACGATCCATTGAATTTATTCCTGCCCAAAACATAACAGAGCCCCCACCATAAGGTGTGATTTCTTCAAAACAAGCCTCTGCAAAGGGTTCTCCTCGTCTTCGTAGCACTCGCCGACGTCGATCTTCACCGAACAGAGATATCCTGGCTTCATCGGAGAACAATACCCTATTCCAGTCTTCTTGAATCCATGACTCACAATTTCGAGCAAACCTAAGCCTGGCAACTCTGTGCTCACGGAGTAACTTAGGGCCGCGGGCCGGGCGATGACTGCGTATATTGGCCGCGAGAAGCCTCCTCCTGACCGTCCATAGACTAATATGCACATTTCTTACTTCTTCGAGGTTGTTCTTAAGATCCACATACGAAGACTTGTGATTTCTCAATGCGCGACTCACAAGAAAACGATCATCCCGTGGTTGGGTACATGGTTTTCTTCCAGAACCAGGCTCAATCCTATAGATCATGTCTGGGACGTTCTGAAACGACGCGTGAGATCAGTACAACCGGCTTCGCAGACCATCAGAGAGCTGAAGAATGTGATTACCGCGGAGTGGGAACGTATTCCGCAAGCAAGTATCCGGGATATTCTCGCTAGCATACCCAGACGAATTCAAGCTGTGATTTCAGCTAGAGGGGGTCACACTCGATACTAAACATTTATCTGCTTTTACTTTATTAAAGAAAAAACAAACAAAAATCTTTGTTAACTTTTATTTCACGAGCATATGCACTACTAGCGAGCATACACTACTAGTGAACTTTAGCATTAAAACCCATAAATTTTATCAAAATTTTATGATAATACTGACGAAAACGATTATTTGCTTATTAATTTACAAAATTGTGAAAGTAAAACTACCTATAATTATCAAACAAACCAATAGTAACATTTGAAATGGTTCATTGCTTAGGTGCCCGTTTTTTTTGCAAATGAGTTTATATATTTTTTATTCAAATAGTCTTTTACAAGATCTTTTGAATCGTCCTTTTCTGCTACCACCTCTTCGGAACGTGTTGTAGCTGTGAAGAAGAAGCGGCCCAAGAAACTCCCTCAGCAACACGAACTGTCTTCGTTTTTTTTCTTTCTTTTTCTTTTGTTTTTTTTTTTATATCGCCATTTACAAATAAAATGGTTCATGTCACAAGTTACAATAATGTCAGTTTGATGCAAAACATGATAAATTTATTCCCAAGCAGTTTTATCTTCCACATAATATATGTATAATCATTATTCTACAAATGGCCTATTCAACAAAAAAAAAACAATACGAACCAGTAGTTCCTGAGATTAGAGGTCAATGGCGAGTCATGGCACCTTTAAAAATAAAAGGGTGTAAGTACATTCTTCATTCGTATATCACAAACTTAGAGTATTTATATATAGAGGGAGCGCTGTCATACATTCGCGATTTGAAAAACGTAGTTATTTTCTTGTTCGTAATGTTGGTAGCGCACCTATATTAGTAAAAATTGAATTAATTATTTAGCAATAAATTTCTATAAATTCCTTTATTAGCCGTAATTATATTTAGCTATTATCCTTTTAAAACGAGTTTGACTGGAATTAAATAGACCAGACTTTGCAGACGTTACGAGCAACTTGGAGTCGCTACAACTCCGGAGAGATGTCGCCTCTCTAAGCGTGTTCTACCGCCTGTATCACGGTGAGTGCTCTGAGGAATTGTTCAACTTGCTCCCCTCCTCTCCATTCCTAACCAGAACCACGCGTGCTGGCTTGCGAAGCCATAGCTTGACGGCCCACACCATCCCGGCGCGAACCATACTTACATTATTAATATATTTTAACGTTTTATTCTTCTAATTATATACTAAAGATGATTTATGATAATTCCAAAATAAAGTTAATAATTAACCTAATAAATATTGAACTCAATTAAAAGTGCAAATATTAAACGTTTGAGAGGAACGGTTCTTACCAGAGATATATGCAATATCTACGTTCATCGTTGATAACCTAGTTTAGTTTTTGTTATCGAAACATCGGTTAAACCACAGTTAAACAAAGATAGAAGACACGTATTATCGGGGATAATTTTTACCGCTTAACTGTCAATATATTATTGCACCCGGCCGTTAGTCGATAGCGTAACCGGTTTAACTCGGGCATAAAAAGTAACCCAATTTTCTATCTCGCTTTCTCATATGCCGTTTTCGCCCCATCTCTTTCACTTTTATGAATGTGTGCGTGTGCCGGCGTGCGCCGTCGCCGCCATATTGCCGCCATATTTTTCAACAGTCGATTGCTGTTTAGTTTGGATTTGCTTATTTTATTTCAATTGCATGTTATTTCATCTGTTTTGTAATCAGTAACGTAAATATTTAACAGTACAAACGTGATATAGTTTTGTTTGTGTAAATCGTATCTAAAAACTTGTGATTTACGTTATAATTATTAATTTTAGTTATGTGTTTTGTTCCCGAGTGCACCAACGAAAAAACATAGAAATATCTGTGCAGCCTTCACAAACAAAATATACAAACACTTTAATAAGTGAACAGCTATGTTGGCGGAGCAAGAAATACCAGATTATTGAAAAACATAAATCTAACCTCATCTGACATAATGAAGGTAAATATAATAATTTGTTATTCCGCTGTGACCCTATTTCTAGTTTAATCTGCTACAAGAATATAAGAAATAACAATAAATTGAAATAAATACCTATTAAAATACAGATTTATTAGATCTCTGAACAAGTGATAAGGTTAACTTTTTGTTAGTGTCTAAAGTGATGGATTATGTAGCCTTACTCCTCTCATTCGTACTCTCGACTGTAGAGGAGGCTCGTGTCCTGCAGTGGAAAGTATATGAGTCGACCCAGTACAGTATAGTGCAAGATTAAAGCTATTGTCAGTATAGGTATTTCCGAGTTCATAACATATTAATTGATAATTATTCAAAGTTTTATGATTACATGTATTTAAAGTCAGGAAAGCAGTCAACTTCAACAGATTGTGCCCTTATAATAATTATTTTTTTAATTAATTGTTTTATAATTTCTAGGCTAGACTCGGGTCAAATTTCCAAGCAATTCGCAGGCAAATGGGTTCATCGTTGGAAGTACAAAGAAAGTCTCTACTGTGTCTGCAGGATCACTACATTGTAGGTTTTTATGTTAATATTGGTGAAGATTAAATCACAACAGAAGTAATTATGTTCATTAATAATCTGTTTATAATATTTATACTTCTTGATATAATTAAAATTCTCATAAAAATGCATTTGCTAAAGATTTTTGTTATATTTTCAAATCCAGTGCAATGCAGTAGTTTATTAAAGTATATATGACAGACCTATATTGTGCATACTATAATAGTAATAGCATTAACATTCTTTAAAATGACTATACTCCAAACATATTTTTTGCCTATTCCGTTAATATTTATATTATAATGAATCAAAAAAGTTTTAGTATTTAGCTGTCATGCATTTAATGTGTTCCATGATTTGACTAATTATTATTTGTTAATTGATAGCTTATTTTAATTATGTATGTCTTGTTTTTGCTTTTCAATTTCTCCAAAAGTAAGCCAAATCGTTTTGTTTGTTGTTTACTTTATATTAATTTTGTCTTAGATAAAATTTACAAACTAAGCAATCTTGTGCTGTTTCATGGTATTGTAAAATATAATTTGCAACAATTAATGTTTCCATTTAAATTTTTATTTGTCAATGCATATTTCAATTCTGTAGTCATGTTCTTAGATTTGGCATTGTTTTATTGGTCCTAAATTAAAGAAAATTGATATTTACAAATTGGAAATGCTTAAATTAATCTGAAGATGTATAAAAAACTATTGTAGGTATAATATTCATTAAGATGAAAATGTTAAAATAAAACTTGTAATTTAAAAAATAAAATCAAATAAATCAAAGAATATATTGTTGAGTAAAGGTTTCGAATTATAACTTGGTTTTATTTATTTTCATTTTAAATTCAGATATTTAAACATATAAGCATGAAACCCAAATAAAAAACCGGTAAATTTTCGGTAGTAAAAATCGGATTGGTGAAAATTTAACGTACATCCCTAAATATTTCAAAATCGGTAATTTCGGTAAAGTACCGATTTCCAGCTCTGGTGCGAAACGCATCTAAATATATATACGTATAACTTGCGAAAGAGATGGCTCAAATACGATGAACAAAATTCTTAAATACTATTGGTCAGTGACAAAATTATCAATGAAAAGAAAGAAAGATCCGATGAAGATTGAATGAATTATATATGTAGAAAAGAATGTTTGGTTTCGTTGTGTGAGTTTTCATAACGTGTTAAAAAATTTGTATGGAGTTGGCCGTCTGTATTTTTAGTCGTCTGTGGCGTAAGGCACTTGTCTCACCGGCAACGATTAACGAGTAACGAGTAGAGCTAGAACTAGAAACGAGTTAGCGAGAAGCGGGGAGCGAGTGCGTAGTTCCGATATTTGAGTAGCTCGGCTATAAGCGAGTGTGCGATTGAGGCGGGCGATTACCGTAAAACGAGGTGGATAGGGACAATTTTCAACTTCACGACGAATTTTCTGGTAGTATTATACAAAAATATTCTTGTGTTATAGCATATTTCATTAAGTCTTAGTTGCGTCTTGACTATTAACTATCCAATTTTTTTGGATCCCTTGGAACAAAAGAAAAAAAGGGCACAAAATAAGGGTTTGGGGTTAATAGGGATTTTGGGGGTAATAGAGGCGAGAACGAGTTCAATAGGGAAATTAACAAGGGTTGGCACTGAATTGTTTCTTATTAATAACTTTTTAACCGACACATCTAAATATTCTGAATTATTTATCGTAATAATTTGCTTTGACACAAATGAAATAATTAAAGATTACAACTGTCTTAAATGATATTTATCAAATCAAGTGACACATTTCAATAAGATATAGTTTCAAAAATTTAAAAATCAACATAAATTAGGTATTCTATAATGCAGTCTTATTATTCTTCTAAGAAGTAATACGTAGAGTATTATGTATAGTTTGGAATCAGCTAATGATTTCTTACTTATGTGCTAAACAATGAGATACGCTAACAAAACAAATGACGAAGAAAATTGATGGGCAAAATAACACACTTGAAATTTCTTAAGTGCGTAATGCTCTTTTTTATTATTGCACTGATGAGGCGATCATACCGTTCGCCTGATGGTAAGTGATATGACCGCTCATAAACAGTAGCAATAACAAACAATACCTTGAATTACAAAGCAAAGCTAGGCCTGCGCTCGCCATCCTGAGACATAGATGTTAAGTCTCAATATGTCCAGAAGTGACTCTGGCTACAATGTCCTTCACAACGAAACACAACAGAGCATTTACACTGCTGTTTAGCGGTTTGCCCAAATTAATGTGTACTACTTATTAGAAAGAGGAAAATGGCGGATCAGTTTTTTCTATATTTAAAGAAATACTCCATGCATCGCACAGTACTAGATCTATCTATCAAAAAGGAATAGTTGTTAACAAGAATATTCTTACTGCAGTTTCTACATATAATATCTCAACCATTGTGACCACAACTGAAGTAAATTTTTAGTTATTTTAAGTGGAAGTACTTTCAATGTAACTTACAGCATTAAAAATAAAAATAATTAACAGACAAAGTTAACTAAGAACGAAAAAATATTTTACAACAAAAAAACTGTTGCGACAACCCTACACACACTGTACCTATACACCCTTTTTCGTCCCAATTGTACCTTTTCACGTCTCTATAAACCTTAGTCTCGTTATTAATCACCCCCAAGTCGCCTCTATTCCCCCCAAAATATCATATTTTTTTATTTACTTTTTAAATGATCAAAAAAACATGAATTAAACGAGAAATTGAGACTAAACTTTTATGAATTCGATAGTCCAATACTTATACTTTGTGTGTTTAAGAATATCTCCTTCATAAACGGTGTAGTTTTTGTAGTAGACCGAAGTTCGTTAAGGTGTATTTTTACTGCATATCGAGAGGCTATTTTCAAAAGACTAATAAGACATTTTGTAACTCAAATTAATTGTTACTGATTGTTGCACTAGGGACTATATATAGTCTTCTATTGCCACAATTTGTTTTTAATAAATTATGTGCAACTAATGGCTCACATTTCAACCTTAAAATGTTTTTTCAGTTTTGTCCCTAATCTCCCTTTGATCCCTAATCACCACGTTTTACGGTACTCGCATCACTCGCTCGCGGCAGTCATCATCATCGTCGTCTGAACTAGATAACAATGATAATTCAAATGATTTTTCGATATTCATATTAAATAAAAAAAATCGTGTACTTTCAGATTCGCACTGTAGAGAAATGACCACTGGTTGCTCTCTCGGCGTGAATTCTAATCGCTTAGCGAGTATCGCCGAGCGAGTATTATCTTTCATAGCTCTTGTCGCTCAGCGACAAACTAGTGAAGCGAGTGCTCGCCGGCAGTGTGAACAGTCAGCGATCAACTATTTGTATCTGCATCTCTTTTGTTCACACGGAAAGTATATCTATTGTACGTTTCTTGAGCGAGAAAATAGCCGATAGTTACTCGTTTACTCGTCATTGGTGGGACAACTGCCTAATAGACCGTCATATGGATAAACTTCAGAATCATTTGGCAAGAAATAGGGATTGGGCGGGGAGGAGGGGAATGCCCACTCACCACTTACTGTACCCCGATACCACTACCGTGAGAAGGCAATGCACTATACCAGAGAAATCAATTAAAGTAACCTAACTTCAAAACATTATCTTTCAAAACCAACTTGCTTTTGCAACGTCTCCGGCGCTCCAGGAAGTGCATGTCCTTCGCCCTTACGCGTAACAAAGGATGGGCACCCACGCTCGCCGCCGCAGCTAAGACTTGCTGGGCGTCTCGGGCGAATAGCCTCAACCGCTATGGCTTGTGTGGTTGCCTATCCTTTGTTTCAGCGGGCGGGGGCTGATCTCGTTCCGCGCTTCCGGCTTTTATATAGGTACACTCTAGGGTTGGTACACAAAAGTCTATGAAATTCATAGATATAGTATAGAACGTGAAATTGTGGTGCCTTCAGTTAGTTTTGGGTCTGATTTGACCTTATTTACCCCAAGAGGGTATACAAACTACAATCAGACATAATTGGTTGTTGTTGAAATAAATAGAATAAAAAACATTCATTTATTGTATCCATAATTAATTACATTTATTAATTCCTCAAATGGATTTTTTACAAACATTCATACATTAACAAAAACTGTATGTTGGCATGCTGCTGTGATTCAATTTGTTGTGTATGCATGCCATCCTTAGCCACAAAAGGGTTATCATTATCACTATGGTTCACTTTATGATTAATAAAACCATTATCATCCAGACAACCATATGCCTGTCAATAGTCTGTGTGAATAGTGGTGCCCTCAGCCACATGTTTATTTTATATTAAGGGGGCCAGAACTCCATCACAGCAGACATTGGCCAAACTTCTATCTGAAGGTCCTCACTCCCATCTTGGTTTATTCCAAGGATCCAGTGTCCTTCAACTTGGTGTCCTTTAATTCTTTCAAACTAACTCTTATTAATTTGGACAATTATACTAGGTCCTCCAATCTTCCCGTTGACTGCCTGAGTATACTTTTAGTAAGTTTCCACTGCCTCTCTGCAATAATTATACCAGTCACATATAGTGGCACTAGGGAGGCAGTGATTGGCTTCATGAAATTCTCATTAATTGCTCTCTCATATGAGAAATTGGCAGCATATGCATACTTAATTTAGAATAATAATAATGTAGAATATTTGTGAAATGCTAATAATCGTAATTTCGATCCATGTGCCAATGGCTCGGCTCACTTTTGACTTGGCTCGTATATTCATGCTTGCTTGGCTTGTATATTCGATCTTCATAGCTTGTTTGTTGTAGTGGTACATCTTTTGACGCGGCAACGTCCGTCTCTCTTCTTTAAAAGCAAAAACCTGCTCACGCGTGCCGAATTGCGAAGACATTCTACTTGTGATTAATCCTCTGCAGACTAGTTGGTCGACAGTTGATGTTCCTGCATTATAGCGTAGGTCGATCGTGTAGGCAGCAAATGGAAGTCCAGGGTCGTACGCGCAAAAGTCAATCGTTTAGGCAGAAAATCCATCGCCAGTTAAAGTCCAGACCAAAGGATAGACTACTAAGTCCAGACTCCAGAGTATAAGCCAAAGTTGTCGAAGAAATTCACACAGCTCCAAGAACACATTCACACATACGGGGAGAAACGGAATGAAGTCAATGAACTAAAAAGTTAAACAGATGAGAGCAGAGTTTTTTTTTTTATAAACATTCTCCCATTTGTTGGGAAGTAGTGTTGAGTAGGACATACAAGAGGCAGTACATTTGTCCCGTACATGCTAGCAAAATGTAAGAGCGGCTCAACTTTTTAATATGTACTACTTCAAATTCGGTGTACTACTTGGTCTGTAATGTCATTTCATTGGCATTAGCCGTGAGGCAAAGTTATGACTCACAAATAAACGTCAGTACGCCTCACTTCAATTGAAGTGGGACATTGTACTGGCTCAGTGCAAAAATGAGGCTACTCTTACAAACTCTGTTTCAAGTCATGTCCTACTCAACACTATTGGGAAGGCAAAGGGTTCTTGCCCATACAGCCTCGTCATTTGGAGAGCAGAGAGTGGCACTTTACCATAGATCACAGAATACTAAACTAACAGAAGTCAAGCTTCATACAAAGCGCGCTAAATCAACGCACACTTATCAATGTTTACCAACAAGAATGAATTCAAAAATGAATTTTACGGCCCTATTTCTGCGATAGAGTTACAAATTTAAATTGAATCAGAGACCATAATATTTATAAATACGAAGAAAAGTGTGAAAATAAAACATTGCGTGGTTGCATTACTTTAGTTTTGTAATCAATATGACTTTGACAAGACCTGAAATCATTTCAGTGCTTACCTACAAATAAATACTGAGGAATATTATAATAATTAAAACAATATAAATCTAATTAAGAATAATAATTTATTCAGGTGATCTTACTATGCTAGAAGTTTTCGAAATTGTAATGACTAGTTATAGAGAAAACAACTGTTACACATTTTACATATCACATAAAAATGTATTTACCATCGATATCAATGTTAGAATGGTAGAATATAAGTCAATGGTATTTACAAATAAAATGTAAGAACCCCCTTTTCCGCAGATTGTATTATGGATAAATAAAATATCAAAGATAATTTGTGAAAAATCTTTAATCTTTATTATTGACAAAGTTCTGAAACTTTATTTTAATTTCAAATAAGTAATTAATATTTATGTCTAGTCTAGCAGTGTTTGGTATGTCAATTTCATGTTCCACATCAGCAATGCTTTTCATTCTTCAAATATTATCTGACACCGCTGTGGCACTCATTATGTTTAAAGTTGTGTGCAATCCCAAAAGACTTTTTTTCAGTGAATGGTGTGGAAATCTTCTTTTCCAAACATCATAAGACCTGAAATAAAGATGAGAGATGTAAAAGATGGAAGAGCAAAATATTAATTATAATAACTTTATATGAGCCGCATTGTTGCAATACTCTATGGCAGACATTGAGCAGTGTTGTTAATAAAGTAGCATGTGGATATGCACTATCTCCAATTAGATATCTATTACTATTTTATTATATAACTTCTTCACATTGTACTGAAAATAAATATGTTATTTACAAAAAATAAAAGATTTAAAGTGAAAATATGTTTTGATGATTTCCATCAGGCTGTACCCTTTTGAAACTAGGGAATTATTAGGAAACTACTTACAAAAATATGTATTAATCTTAATATATTCTCTTAACCATTCTTCCAACTTAATTGTCATATTAGGGAATATGCATGCTATTTTTTTATATTTTTAATAAATTCTGCATGTTATTACATTATCAGAAAAAAATATAAGTCTTTGAAAATATCAATAAAAAAAGTACAAAAAAATAATCAAAACTGCTATCAGTTTCGAAGCATTTAAACGCCATGTTGGCGCGAACTCGCTGTGACGTCAGAGGGCACGATATGAACAACGTAGTATTTGGATTAAGTTTCTTTCATGAATTGCTACAGAACTGTATTTCGTGACAAAATAATCCATTTTATTTAATAGTATAAAGAAAGCACAAAATAACTCATAAACAAACGTAAAACAACAAGCTAAAACTTCATAAGAACGTGCCCTTTGACGTCACTTTCCTTTTCAAGCAATAGATCGCGTTTCGGAAAAAATGCGCGGCAAATTTGAAATGTCATTTTTTAAGTATTTATTTTACCGATTTAGAGTTGATAAATTTAAAAAATATCTTTAAGGTATATTTCTATATTAATAAAGATTACAATAAAAATATTTTGACTTATTTTGAAGTCTGATGCATATTCCCTTTTGTTGTATCTTAAATTATTGTATGCCAATATGGCGGGTCATAGCTGCACAAAACAATTGAATGTAACACCATTTTCACCTATGTACCACAATAAAGTATTTTGAATTTGAATTCTTTCAAAATATAAAGTATGAGATAAATACCTTTTAGCAGAGTTGTTAAATATAGTAGTGTAATGATCCCCAGGCTATCATTCCAATACATTCATGAAAAGTAACTGTGCAATACACATTTCTTGAACAATAATGCCTTTATTTTCCTAAATTCTTCTCCTATATTTGAATCTAAAAATAAAAATATTAAGATTAATACATTGTGATCAGATAACTGATACATAATACCAAGATTTATGTTAATATCATAGACAATATTAATACATAATTATTGATTAATCCTAATATATCTAAAGGTAGTCATTACTAACCAGGTGGCTCTATGGGAATATAATATGTGCAATGAATTGCACCAAAGGTTCTTGGGAAAACTGCAATTTTATGAAACCCATGCTGTGTGTGGTCTAATATTTTTACATACTGCTAATCAATGATTATAGATTATTATTTCTTTTATCATTGCTGCTAATATAGCTCAGTTATAGCCCGAGGCACATCAGTAATGATTCGGCTGACTGTAGCTTTTGATACCCAAAAATAGTTACCTACTGAACATGCATTCTCCCCAGTACGTAAAACCACAATGATAGCAGCAATTAATGGAACAGTGACACATTATTGTTCCCGAGCTGTTACATTTATTATAGAATATATGATTTTGGAATAATTCAATACACTTATAAAACTTAATGAAATATTTGATATGTATGCTTACCAGGAGGAAGGTTCCTTGCGGGCTGGGTTTAAATGTAGAAATAAACATAATAGCTGATGTATTATTTCATCTAAAAAGTAAATCTGTAAATAAATTCTGAACTAGAATATTCACATAGTTTTTTGATCTCATAAATTATAATCGGCGTCAAATACACCAGCTTTAAACACTTCGTTATCACTTTCATCACTGAATATATTAATGTCACTTTATTTTGCTGATTTTGTCCATAAAAATACCACATATCTGGGTTAATCGACGTATTATCCACCATATTGCAGCGATATTAGAAAACGTTGACAGCTAGTTAAACACGAATAACTACAGTACGTAGTTCGAATCGTTATCGAAACGCGTATATTTTAATTTGTATGGAATTTCCTAACTATGGTTAGCGAGAGCCCTCCCATTGATAGATACAAATCATAGATATGTTTATTCATCTGTCTACGATTATTGAAACCGAAAAATGACAGAACTCATACTAGAGTTAGCGATTATAACGGGTAGAAAAAGACAGACAGAGTATTGCACCCGGCTTTGCACCCGGCCGTAAAAAACCCGCTAATGCCATCTATTGGCATATTTGGACTTGTGACTATAGAACCGTAAAGGACATTGTTCCAAATATTACGGATCTATGGCGCCCTCTGGTGTTACGTAAGAAAACCAAACCAGAAATATCTGTCTGCAGGTATTTCCGATACGAATACAAATATTCATAAAAAAAAATCGATCATCAATGCTGTTAAAAGTAATGCAGGAGCAATAATATGCGGAAATGGAGAAACCCGTAAAACCAAACAATTTTTTTGCCCTCTGATATTATGTTAGTATAATCAATTATTATAATTCGCCGTCTTTTGTTCTAAGTTAAGCCAATAGGGTATTACGGCAATTTTTGAAAAGTATCTCAATTATATCCTGACGTGCTAATAAACCACTAAAAATTTTTTTTTTTTTTTTTGAGATTATTAAGTACCTTTAAACTACATTTAAATTTTACGTTTTTAAAATTCGCGCGTAATTTCACAAAAACAATTATGCAATGGACGACATTTTTGGTCTATGGTCATGTCGTCATATCGTCTGGTAAACAAATGTGGTTATGTTATTTGTATGTTTACGAATAAATGTTTGTGTACGACGTAAGTGTTTAAATTTAATGATGAATTATTATTCTAAATATCATTGGTGTGCTGTTCCTCAATGCAAGAATACTAGTGTAAAAACACCGGACAAATTATGGATTCAAGTGCCAACTGAATTAAATATGAGAAAAACTTGGTTTGAAGTTGCGAAAAGGGATCCCGAACTTTTAAATAAAAAAACTCGTTTGTACTTTTGTGAAGATCATTTTGATGTAAGTATCTTTAAACATTACATAAATTTAATATGTTAAACAAGTGTTTACATGCAAAATCGCATTTTTTAATTGAATTTTAGCCCGTATTTGGAGGTTATAGAAGCTTGTAAATTATATTGCTAATTTATATTACTCATTTCAGTTGGAAAAAGATATGGAAAACTATATCAAGTATAGATTAATGGGGTCAGTAAAGAAGATACGTATGAAACCCAATTGCGTGCCATCTAGATTCGATTGGAATAGGAAACATAAGTGTGATTCAAATGAAACTCATCTTCCCGAAGCTAAAAGGCCAAGAATATCTACATATAAAGATTCGGTCCATAATTATATTGAAGAAGATAGTGCCATAGCATCCACATCCTGCACAAAAGGTAATTTATAAATAAATTATCTTGTTGATTTACGAACGAAAAAGAAGAAACATTATATTCTAACAGCAACCTCGTACCTTGGACCTGTTTCGCTTTAAACATTAGGCGTTAGTGTTATTCCAAGGCCTGAATGTTTTATTGGTTAACTCCATGAGTCTCACTGCTTTCATCTAATAAATACATTTGTGTAGTATTTTACATAACATTTTGTTTAATATTTATTTACAGATTCACAGACTACACTGGATGTTCCTGCTATGGAAAATAAATGTGATAAAACTGTGCAAGTCAATCCAATCCAAGAAAACCAATCTACACAAATAATTCTGAGTCAGAATCACAAAGCTATTCAAGCTAGGCAAAAGGCACACAGCCGAAGTAAATATGTTCAAACAAATGTAAAACATAAAGACATAATGACTTCACCAATAAAGTTCACTGTAACTACTGCTACATCACCATTAAAAATACCAGTGAAAACTGCCACTAAACCATCAACAGTTCAATGTACCTCATCACGCAAATTATGTTTTCTCGAAGAGAACTGTGATAGTGATACATCATGCACACCATCCTTAGTAGGGTCAACAGTTGACTTAGATTATTCTCCATATAAGGCAAGTCATTCAAAAACAACTTCAGATGCAAGTTTACAAGTTGAACATAAAAAGCAGCAAAAGGTTAATCTACAAAGCACTTTGTCCAAAATAAAGGATAAGCCTAAGTTATTTATTGGCCTTAATAAAAATTTATATTTTCTTATCGACTTAATAAAAAAACATACTAACATTTCTGAGCGCAATATATTATTATGCTTAACAAAAATCAAATTAAACAAAACATTCTCTGAATTAGGCAGTGATTTTGACTTGTCTCTGACTCAAGCAAGCAATATATTTTATAACAACATGCCTGGAATAGTTAAAGTTTTGTCACCATTTATCAGAAAATTTTCAAAAGAAACAATAAGGAAAAATTTACCCATAGCCTTTAGGCACAAATATAATCAAGTTACATGTATAGTTGATTGCTTGGAAATTGCTATACAGAAACCATCTAAGGCTATCCATCAAGCATTAACATGGTCAGAATACAAAAAAACAAATACCATAAAATATCTTGTATCATGTACTCCCGATGGTCTTGTAAACTTTGTTTCTAAAGGTTACGCAGGAAGAATAAGTGACATAAACTTGTTAGAACATAGTAAGTTCTTGGAAAGTGTCCACCCTGGCTCATGGATTTTAGCAGATAGGGGATTTAAGCACCTTGAAACTTACTTACATCAAAAAGGATTTGTTTTAGTGAGACCCCCAAGTGTTCCTGCTGGAATAAAATTGTCTAAACAGGAAGTGAAACAGACAAAAATAATTGCCAGTCTTAGAATACATGTGGAGAGAGTGATTAGAAGAATAAGAGAATTTCACATGTTAATATATAATAGTTAAAAAAAACTAAAATACACGCTTTAATAAGATATACAACTAAAAAAGTAAAAATAATTGATACTGAATTTAAGATAAGAAAATGGAGTAAAATATATATATTTTATTGTTACAAAGCGTGGGGTGTTTACAACAATTACTTATCCTCCTGCACCCCACGCTTTGTAACAATAAAATATATATATTTTACTCCATTTTCTTATCTTAAATTCAGTATCAATTATTTTTACTTTTTTAGTTGTATATCTTATTAAAGCGTGTATTTTAGTTTTTTTTAACTATTATATAATTGTTTTGACTAAAAACATCCATCTACGGCTGTATTTCCAATCAATAACGCCATCTGTTGGTCAGTAGTAACATTTGACACTTGAAGAATACAAGAAGCTTATACCCAAATGGAGATTGCATTCCGTATATAAAAGTGAAGCACAAAAATTTTACCTTGAATGACGTCGCTGATGCCTGCTATCCTTTTCTTTAGCGTAACAATGAATGAACTTCACGTGAACTTCATTCATTGTCACTCTAAAGAAAAGGATAGCAGGCAACAGCGATTGCATTCAAGGTCAAATTTTTGTGCTTCAGTGTTTTATACGGAATGCAATCTCCATTTGGGTATAAGCTTCTTGGAAGAATACAATGTTAACGCCATCTAGCGATGAATGTAGCAATGGTCATCAATTATAAGAATAATTAATCCTGGCGAATCTAATCAGGATAATTATATATTTTAATCGAATTATTGTATTGTCATCGGTCTTTGACAGGTGTGCAAAATTTGAACGAAATCTGGCCGTTTAAAGTGGGTCAAAATCGCGCCCAAAGAAGTCGGTTACAAACAAACATACAAACATACAAACATACAAACATACAAACATACAAGTGAAGCTAATATAAAGCGTGTAAAAATGCATTCAACTATAAATTCTAATTTAATTGGCATGTTAGATTTATGTGTGATAACAGCATGTGCATTAGTAAATTTACAGGATTCGTTAATTAAATGACTTGTGAACAAATTTAATATATGGTTTCATTAATTTACCTAGTAGATATTTATTTTTTAAGAATACTGTCTCATGGTTATGCTACATAAAGAGAAATTATACTTAATTTTGTTGATATCATTTTAACCTCCCTACTAAACTTAGTATGAGTTATATGTATTTGGTGCACTCACGGTTTGCAATGCCTGAAAGTTACATACTAGTACATAACTATCTATTATGTAAATAAGATTTTGAACACTTGGTAACAAACATATTATGAATTTGATATGGCATTGCAAACTGCAACAAATATGTATTAGGAATAAAAAGACTTCATAAAGGTTCAATTATTTTATTAAGTCAATTTAACACTTTTGTACAAAACTGGAAATATATTATTTTTCCAAAAAGAAATAACATCCTCTAACATATTTGCTACATAATGTTCATTGAAATCAACTGTAATTAATGTTACATTATTATTATTTTCAAAATTGCTACTCGCAACACAGAAATAACATTTTTGGGCTTGAGCACAATACATTTGTATCTGTACTTGGGCAAGATATTTCTCGGTTATTTTGCCTTCTTTATCAACATACTTTTCAAATGTTTTGTCAGTAGTGGGACACTTAATTTCAAAGATGGTTTTATTATTTATTCCATCTGGTGAAGCAGCTATGATAGGACATGTCTTTGATATGTACAAACCACATGTTTTGATTTTTATATTTAATTTATTTTCTACAGCTTTCCTCACATGAGACTCCAATTTTCTGCCTCTTATTATGGCTGATGTTTCTGGAATCCTGCCACCAAAAATACCAGCAACCAAAGATCCATCAATTGTTTTACAACGGCTGACTTCATAGAATTTGGAAGCTGTAATTCTTCCATAACGAAGCTCAAACCATAAGCTACTGTTGTGTTGACCTTCAGTAGCTCTTACTGCATTTTTTAAATTTATATTGTTGAAATATTGGGAGATCTTCCTTAAAAAACTATCACAATTTTCATCATGATGTTTTGTGATTAAATAGTCCAATGATAATACATTTTTTCGTTCAACCAAATCAGATTCATGTTTCATAAATTGGCAAGTATTGATTTTACGCCTTTTATTTTCCAACACGAATTCATTCATCAAATTGCTTTCTTGCAAAAAATGTTTAGGTTTCCTTTTGGCCATATCCTCTGCACTTAATACTTTTGTAGAGGTACCGACTTTAGAAAGATTAGACTTTCTCCAATAACATTCTACTGATGTAGGGGACGGTTCCTCGCTTCGGCGGTGCAACCACATTAAAAATGCAACACCATGCTTGCAGCCACCTTCAGATGCAGGACAATCATGGCATTTGACTTTCGTCACCACTTCTTCTTCCTCATTTACTACAAGTGTAGCTGCATATGGTTTCCTTCGTACTTTGTGTTGTGGGCAAACTGTACATTTAACGATGCAAAAATGTTGTTCCCTCTTAACCTGAACATAACCTATAGCGTCGTCGCCGTAAGACTCCCTTCCAGATCTGAAAACAATGTATGAAATTTAGAGCATGCCTTATCGCCATCAAATAGTATTTTTCAAATTTAAGATAATGCATTAGATACTTACATCGATGTTTTAACATTTCGTAACTCAGCAGAACAAAAATCAGCATTCGCGGCAAAGAATTTACCGACCATTATAGAGCTTACTATCGGTAAATTTGTGGTGTTTCCCTCTACGAAACCGGCTTCCATGGTAGAAAGTATATTATAATTACGTTAACGTTAAAAGTATATTATATAATATATTAACTATATAGTAATACTGAAATCGGAGGATGACAAACTGTGATGACAAATAACAAGCGATTTGACGTCATTAACATGGCGGCTACATTTCATGTTGTTTCGAACAGATTAAAAAACCAGATTATTTTGTATTGAATTTAAAAAAAGATTTCAGTATTTTAAGATCTAAAACTGACGTTCTTCAACTGATCTATGCTTATTATATTGCATTAACACATTTTTAGTTTTTTTTCCTTTTATGGTAAAATACCCTATTGCGACATTTGATGTAATTAAAACGTAGCATAGAAAAAAATTACCAAACATGGTACTGATTTATTCAATTCAACAAGAATCAATTAAAAAACCACCACACTAATCTATAAAGCTGAATCTAAGGAACTGAACTGAAATCCTCACGCTGTGAATTATGGAGGGAACCAGTAGTGAAAAATCTAACAAATATGATGAATTGTTATTCGATTTACGTATTATATAGTATAGATCGTATAGGTCGATAGTCTAATTTAATATTAGGAATTAAACATTTTGGCCGCCTTTTTGAAAAGTGTACGTGTACCCGGGCAGAGCCGGGCCGGATCGCTATAGTTTATAACTTGGTCTGTGGTTTATAATTATGTTAATAATGACGGTTTGAATTCGCTGATCTAAAAATATACGTCTAATGCCATCTATTGGCCTATTTAAACATAGAACAAAAATAATCTCTATCATGATTATGTGCAATTTTATGACTGAATTTATACTTATTAAAGACTATTATTATAACTTTTTTCGCAGACATATTTCACCTCGCTATAAGGGACAGTAATCTGAGCTGACTGCCAACCTTCACTAGTTGGAATTGAAGATAGATTTAAATGTTAGTAGCGTAAAGGCAGGATAATTTCTGTTTCGGACAGCATATAAATCCAATAAGTTATGAAAATCGGTACAAAAAAAAATTTAGTTAAATATCTTATCTTAAATTAGGTAATAGTATATAAAAGCAATACTAATTTAAAATTTTCAGCCGGAACCAAGAGCCTTCGCCGGTACACCGCACTAGAACATTGCTTTAGGCTTTATTGCAGGCGCTCGAACGAAATTAGTTATATTTCAATATCTTTTATAAAATAATTATGAAATTATATATTGGATAAAAATATGATAGTTTGGTTAATTCTTAATCTTTTTTTTGCAAAATTCCACACATTAACGCCATATGTTCAGATTTTTTCAACAATATTTGACCGATTTGACCACTTTCTTTTTGTTACTGTTTTATAAAGTTTACGGGCTCTAGTACCCTAAATTGGGATTAAAATACTGTATCAAAGTCAAGACTTATAACTTGCATAGTTTAAATTTAGATATAATTTGTTCGAGACTTAAAATAAACAAAATAAATATTTGTAGTTATGGTATGCTTATGCGCCTGCGGGAAATAAAGAAGCAACGACATGTCTTTATTAAATTGATAGAAACCGGGCACGCTATGACCTATAGGAGATAAGCAATAGTGAAAAATCTAGCAAGTACGAGGAATATTATTCGTTTTTGAGGTCCGGTGTGATATTAGCGTAAAGATAGGACAAACTTTTTTTGGACAGTGTTTAAGTAACATAAGTTATGAGAATCAGTAAAAAAATAATATTGAATCGTGCTGATATTATATTATCAAGAACACTGTTCCCTTCAGTTATAAATAGGCAGAGTGATAAATCGACGAGCAAAAACTCAATGATCATAGGGAAAATGTTGTAGGTTGGGTGAACATAATGCATTTTAGTGCTTAATTCTGAAATTTGGATCTAAAAGTATTTTTAATAACCGTCTATGTCAGTATATTTATTCTAATGGTGTTTAAATGCAACCACATTCATTTTAGCATGTATTAATGCTATATGGTCATGTAATGTGTTATTTTTCATACACGTTTATGCGATAAATGCAATTAATGAATGTCCGATACTAGTAGTTTAGTCAATATGAAACGAACAATTAATTACCCTCCGAATAAAGACCTAGCCTTATTTAACATAGAACAAAAATAATCTCTATCATGATTATGTGCAATTTTATGACTGAATTTATACTTAATAAAGACTATTATTATAACTTTTTTCGCAGACATATTTCACCTCGCTATAAGGGACAGTAATCTGAGCTGACTGCCAACCTTCACTAGTTGGAATTGAAGATAGATTTAAATGTTAGTAGCGTAAAGGCAGGATAGTTTCTGTTTCGGACAGCATATAAATCCAATAAGTTATGAAAATCGGTACAAAAAAAAATTAGTTAAATATCTTATCTTAAATTAGGTAATAGTATATAAAAGCAATACTAATTTAAAATTTTCAGCCGGAACCAAGAGCCTTCGCCGGTACACCGCACTAGAACATTGCTTTAGGCTTTATTGCAGGCGCTCGAACGAAATTAGTTATATTTCAATATCTTTTATAAAATAATTATGAAATTATATATTGGATAAAATTATGATAGTTTGGTTAATTCTTAATCTTTTTCTTGCAAAATTCCACACATTAACGCCATATGTTCAGATTTTTTCAACAATATTTGACCGATTTGACCACTTTCTTTTTGTTACTGTTTTATAAAATTTACGGGCTCTAGTACCCTAAATTGGGATTAAAATACTGTATCAAAGTCAAGACTTATAACTTGCATAGTTTAAATTTAGTAATAATATATTCGAGACTTACAATAAACAAAATAAATATTTGTAGTTATGGGACGCTTATGTCCCTGATGAAAAAAATAAGCAACAACATGTCCTTATTGTATTGCTAGAACCCGTGCAGCCATTTATTGAATACATGTGGCCAATGCCCATTTGCTTGAAGTAAATATCAGATCGTTTATTATTACGAAAACTTTCCATCGTTATCTGCCTATACTCATTGTCAATATTAACTTTTTAATGAAAGTTGTTGTGTGAAAAATAATGTTAGATTACCTAACACCATTTAATTAAGTACCATAAGTATTTAATTGTATGGTAGTCATGCTGAAGATGTCATCAAGCCAAAGAAGATACTGATTAATTGAATTGAATTAATAACAATCAGTTGTAAAACAGTCATACTAAATACCCGATTGCTTTCCTCTGCCGATGGAATAACAGTATATTATATTGCTATTTAACCATAAAAGGCGCTTAATATTTATTATTATTGATGGCACAAAATCTATTTCTTCTTTAAATAAGATATGTTTTTATACAAATGGCAATTACACCATTAGATAATATTTAGTTTCTGGCAAATTTTACGACAATAGTTTAGTATTGGTATACCTATTTAGTCATATTTTGTGCCGCTCATTTTTGTACGACTTTTCCTATTACACAAACTTTAGCCTCCTTAAATTGACGTAGAAATTAACGTGGAATGTTACATTGAAACTTACCAAAATTATTACCTACTATTAAAACCGTAATATTTGTTGGTGACTAGAAATAAGTAACCAGGATTTAAATAATCAAGGATATATGTAATGTGAAGACCTTGCCGATCTAATTAAATAACGTGTACCTGTAGGAGCGAACACATCGCAATCTTTATAATATTATCATAATACTGTACAGGCACCAGGAAAAAAATAATGTAAAAAAAAGACTATAAATGCCTTAGAGTAAATTCTGTGATCGATTAATATTACGTAATTTTTGTCTTTAAATTATGCCCGCTTTATCAAAGTACTCTGTGATTAAGCCCAAGCAAGCTAGCGCCACCTATTAGATTCACTGTTAACTACATTGGTAAGTGCCTTAATAAACTAGTAAGTGTGTCTGTACAATACCGCTAGATGGTGTTATGAAGTAGTACGTACTCTTTGGTGCTCCGCGTCGAACTGAATGATGATGTGGTCCGCGACGGACGCAAGCACTAATTTGTGCGCGGAATGTCCGCGTTGCACTGAATAGGGCCTAATGGTTTCCAAGAAAAAAACATTTCGAAATTCTTTTATTCATTTTTAGCGTTTCCCAAAATCAGCCAACAGCGCGATCTTTATATTTTTTCTGTGACCTCTTTACATGTCCCCCTAACGATTCATTATGTTAAATAAGGCTAGGTCTTTATTCGGAGGGTAATTAATTGTTCGTTTCATATTGACTAAACTACTAGTATCGGACATTCATTAATTGCATTTATCGCATAAATGTGTATGAAAAATAACACATTACATGACCATATAGCATTAATAGATGCTAAAAAGAATGTAGTTGTATTTAAATTTTAAACACCATTAGAATAAATATACTGACCTAGAGGGTTATTAAAAATACTTTTAGATCCAAATTACACTAAAATGCATTATGTCTACTGGGTGTACCTACAACATTTTCCCTATGATCATTAAGTTTTTGCTCGTCGATTTATCACTCTGCCTATTTATAACTGAAGGGAACAGTGTTCTTGATAATATAATATCAGCATGATTCAATATTATTAGTTATAAATGAATCTAAGAAATACAAGAAACTGCTGCAAGCTGCTGCATACTAGGCTTGGGCAAAAAATATTGATATATCAAAATATCGATATTTTTTCAGAAAAATATCGATATAAATTAGCGATATTTTTTCCCGCGATATATCAATTTTCGATATTTATTTTCGGATATCAAAATCGATATATTTTTTAAGCTCTGCTGTCTGCTCATGCGTCACATCATGTTTTTGACCAATCCGATTTCTTAAATTTAGAAAATATGGGTGGGTCCTCTATCTGGTCTAGACATGAGAAATTATTAAATCTGAGCATAGGTTCGTCAAGAGACTCTTGAAGTTGTGGACGAATATGTCTATTTAGGACAAGTGGTCCGGTTAGGTAGGTCTAACTTCGAGAGAGAGGTCAATCGTCGAATCCAACTCGGTTGGGCAGCGTTCGGCAAACTACGCGACGTCTTCTCGTCCAAAATACCTCAGTGCCTTAAATCGAAAGTCTTCGATAGTTGTGTGTTGCCAGTGATGACTTACGGCACCGAGATGTGGCCTCTTTGTATCAGCCCATATACGTCCCACTGCAGGGCACGGGCCTACTCTACAATCGAGAATACGATTGAGAGTGGTTAGGCCATATAGTCCACCACGCTGGCCTAGTGCCATTTGGGTGATATATCCATAGTTTATACTAAAATAATAATTAAAATCCTTGCATACATAGGTTGTTTAAAAATAAAATGGTTACACTATTTTTTGAAAAAAAAAAAAATGTATTTACCACCCAAATACGAGTATAGAAAAGAATAACCAAAAACATTTTTTTTGTTGTATTGTGTCTGTAGTCACTAAAACTACCACTCGGCTTCGTTTTCCGAAGCAGTCTTGATATACCCTGTATTTGCCTAAAGGAGTTGAAATAAGGGTTAAACTGGAAATGGAAAATAGTAACTATTGAAGATATTTTTTTGAAAATTTATCTTTTAGCTCCTTATTACAAAGTAAAACTAAAAATAATGGCGTCCAAAAATTTTGGATAACGGCTAATGGGGGTAAAATAAGGTATGAAATATTGTATGGAAAATCAAAACTGCTGAAGCTATAAATGTAAAAAAATCATAATTCGGTTAAATGCCACTAACGAGAAATAATGTCACGCATAGTTTTCTTTATTGGCTCTGAAGGAGCGAAAAGGGGTTGATTTTTTTAAGGAAATTTCTTAATGCCTTTTGGGGAATTTACTCATTGATAGAAATCATTAGGATAGGAAAAAAACTTTTTAGGTTCGTATTGATTGTATAAATTCGAAATTTACATGAAGTTTAAAATTTGTTATACTTTTCTATACCTACTTCAAAAATGCAAGTTATAACGCGACCGTGTTTCCGAACGCACCGCGCTGTTCCCGGCGGCGCCCACGCGACATCACGCGATATGGTACGAGCCGGGACAGCCAATGGGAGCGCGCGGGGTTGTTCGGGAGCGCGCCCCGTTCCCGAGTCGCCGCAGTCGAGCGACGACAGTCGATCAAAGTTGACCACCGGTTCGCGACGCATGCGCTCACCTCGCGTCCTTAAAGCTCCCGCGCACCTCGCAGATTATCTAGTACAATAACACTCGGCCTTCGCCACGAACCCACTTAAAGGTGTTTCAATAAATAAATACTGTTAAAACTGGCTGCCCAACGAGCGGGCGAAGCACCCGTGTGTATATTGTGTGTTTGTGTGTGATCATGCCACGTGCCACGACACGTCAAGTGCGTCAAGCGGAGCTCTTGGAGGAGGATGCTCCAGAATATTGCGAACAAACGGCCACGCCAAGGTCAGCGGAGCGCCGCGCGCCCGCGACCGAAGCTTCAACATACATCACTGCGAGTGACATCGCGTCTATGATGGCGTCCATCCAGCAAGCTCAGGCTGCGAGCTTCGAGGCGCTACTCGCAAGAGTATTGGATTCACGATCGCCGCATTGTTCTCCCGCGCAGGAATGTGCGCCGGCTATGCCATCCGTTCAACCTACGCCTGGCAACTTCGCCTCGTGTAAGGCTCGATTCAGCGGAGCACCTACTGAGTCACTCGACGGCTTTATAGATGCCATCGAATCATTTAAGGATTGTGCCAACGTAAGTGAAGCCAATGCGCTACGTGGTTTGTCCATGTTGCTAACGCACGACGCGGCAACTTGGTGGCAAGGAGTTAAGACCACCATAGTCACATGGGATGGAGCCCTACGCTGCCTGCGCTGCGCCTTCGGGGACAGCCGCCCGCCACATAGGATATATATTGAACTCTTTTCCAATCCACAAAGCTCAAACGAGAAAACAGAACTATACGTGGCCAAAGCGCGCGCTCAGCTATCCCGTTTACCCAGTGGCGACATTAGTGAAAAAGTAAAGTTAGATATGATCTACGGCCTGCTCCACTATAAGACAAGAAAAAGGCTTCGCCGAGAAGAATTCGTGGACTTTGACGAACTTCTTTATAAAATTCGAAGTATTGAAGAAACGACGGCGGGGTCGCACACTACGCGTTTCGGAGCATCAAAGCACGCCGCCGCTGCAGTCATCCGCTCTCCAAAGAAATCGCCGCCACCGACGACGGCGCCTTTAACGTCACGAGCAGCGAGCGAAGACCAGTCTTCGACACCAGGCGCTGCTCCGCGACGACTTCTGACGAGTGTCGACTCCAGCACCACGCCCGTTAACATTAAAAGACAATATTGCGTGTATTGTAAAAATCACGGTCATACGCGGAATCATTGTAGAAAATTATTACATAGCGTTAATAACATAAATGTTGTAAATAAGAATAATGTATCATGTTACGGTTGTGGCGAAAGTGGAGTAATACGGGCGAATTGTTCTAAGTGTAATCAAAATTTTAGCGCAATAGATTTTACACCTGTATCGAAATCGGTAAGGTCAACGACTTCGGGTATATCATATGCGACCAAGACGTCCGCTCACGTAAGTAGTTTTAAAGATTTTTCTGTGGCTTGCACTGGGGCTGTACCTAACTTGTGTTCTCAAAATCGTAGTATAAAGTCAAAGAGCTCGACCTGTGCAAATAAAAACACAACGCTCATTACTAAAGAACCTAGATACATTTTAACAAACGCAAGTACACCCCGTGCTATTAATTGTTTACCTAAACGTAACAATAATAGTTTAGTTTCACGTAATAAACAGTCACGTCATTATAAAAGCATTAGTGATGTATATTCGAACATTAAACGAGATACATCTCGTCCCGTTATTAAGGGGGAGTATTATAAGCAATTTAAGTCAGTGTCTTCTAGGGAACCTAGTCAGTGTGCCCTAAATGTAAGTCCGTATGCTAAGCATGGTTTTTCAAAATTAAATCGTAAACATTCTAATAATAATTCCCAGTGTCCATCACGAAGTAGGGTGTACCCTGAATTTTCGGGACAAATTCGGGAAAACAGGATACCAAGTAGGGTGACCATGACTTTTTCAGGACAAGATCAGGACACTAATAACGTGAGGTTGTTAAATTTAAAATCCGACAATGAGAGGTCAGTAACCTTTTCCTCAATAAGTTCCCATAATGCAGATACGCCGCGACGACCTGTATTAAATATTGAAGTTCTAGGAATCCGAGGAAGGGGTATTATAGACACTGCGGCCAAGGGAACTATCGCCGGATATTCGCTCTTCGCTTTGTTGAAAAAGCGAAATCATGCATTCAAGCCTAGCTGTATGCGTGTTAAGCTTGCTGATGGTTCAGCACCAACACGCCGAATGCTTTCAACGACACTGGAAGTCAAGATAGAAGGTAAGGTTGTAGAAGTAGATTTTTATGTTTTTCCGGATGCAACGGATAATGAAACCTTACTAGGTATAGATTTTATAAAAGCAGCTGGAATAGAAATTAACTTTGCGAATTCGACATGGCGTTTCCATGGTTCAAAAACAATATTTCAATTGGAGTATGAGTACCCCAGGAACATTGCGTCTTATTCTGCTGCTGACTTCCTCAGGGAAGACGAGGGTACAATGCTAAGCTCTTCTGAACGTGAGAGCCTAGCTGCTCTTCTACAAAGCAATGAAGACATATTTAGATCAGGGGGAGAGCCAACCCCATATGCGGAACATCATATTGATACTGGAGAACATCCGCCTATATCTGTTCCACCGTATCGCCTCACGCCGGCAAAGAAACAACTAATGAAAGCTGAACTTGACAAAATGATAAAAGACGGAGTTATTGAGGAATGCGAGTCTGCTTGGACCTCTCCGGCAGTTTTAGTCCCCAAGAAAGACAATAGCGTCCGATTTTGCGTAGACTACCGTAGATTAAACGCGATCACGAAGACTGATAGTTATCCTCTACCACTAATGGATGAACTTCTACAACTGACGAAGCGTCATTGTTTTATGTCTTCTATAGATTTGAAGGCGGGCTATTGGCAAGTGCAAGTACGCCCAAGTGACCGGGATAAAACCGCCTTCGTTTCTCCGTTCGGAACGTATCGCTTTACGCGTATGCCTTTTGGATTGAAGAATGCGCCATCTACCTTTCAACGATTAATTGATCGTTTCCGTTCTGGTGCTAGTTTACAAGGCATTATTTTGTTAGCATATCTAGATGATTTGCTCATAATCTCTAAGGATTTTTCTAGCCATTTAGATGATTTACAAAAGGTATTCGACCGGTTACGTCTCTTCGGTTTACGTGCTAACCGTGTAAAATGTTTCTTTGCTCGACCAACAATAAATTCCCTAGGACACGTAATAACTCCAGAAGGTATCAAGCCGGATCCTTCAAAGATTGACGCAGTTTTGCGGATGCCCAGTCCTAAGAATTTAAAGCATTTAAAATCCTTCCTCCAAACATGCTCCTGGTTCAGGAAATTTGTTCCGAATTTTTCTCAGGTAGCTCAACCTCTAACTGTACTCACTCGTAAGAATGAGCTTTGGAGATGGGATAGTCAGCAACAACAAGCATTTCAGTGTCTGAAGGACAAGCTGACCTCGGCACCAATATTAGTCCAAGCCGACTATACGAAAGTTTTTGTGTTGCGTACAGATGCTAGCAACTATGCTCTAGGGGCAGTTTTATTGCAGGGAGAAGGCGTAGAGGAACGCCCAATAGAGTATGCGAGTCGTTTGTTGACTCAGGCCGAAAGAAATTATACTACGACTGAGAAAGAAGCATTGGCAGTCGTATGGGCAACAGATAAATTCCGCGGCTATCTTGATGGCCACCCTGTCGTTGTAAAAAGTGACCATCAACCGTTGAAGTGGCTATTGACCCTTAAAACACCTAGTGGACGATTAATACGTTGGGCTATGAAACTGCAGGCCTTCGACATTCGTTTCGAATATATGCCTGGCAAGTGCAACGTTGTGGCAGACGCCCTAAGCCGACCTCAATGTGATAATGCCACCACTGAAAGTTGTGATGTATGCGGCGTTAGTGTCGATATACCCCGTTTCAACGCTGCCGAACTACGTGAAGAACAGCTGGACGATCCGGAGATTGCCAAAATCATCAATAGTCTCGAAGATACCGAACCAATCGACACTCAGTGGTTGAATAGAGGCTATATCATGAACCAAGGGGTTCTGTACCGATATCTCCCGGACTCTGATACTGAACAGCCCCAATTAGTCGTACCGGCTACCATGCGTGAAAGGATTCTTAAAGAGTTTCACGACGCCCCGACTGCTGGTCACCAAGGAGTAGAGCGCATTTTAAACCGTATCAGTCAGAATTATTATTTCGTAGGAATGCGTAAATACGTCACGGATTATTTGAGAAATTGTGAAGATTGTCAGAGATATAAGGCCGCTAACCACAAGCCTGCTGGATTGTTACAAACACCCATACTTCATCAACGTGGGGAAGTACTTGCCGTTGATCTCTTCGGACCTTTGCCGGAAGGTCAACATGGAGAGAAATGGGTGCTTTTAGTTGAAGACACAGCTTCAAGGTGGGTTGAATTGTTTGCTTTAAAGGAAGCCACTGCAGAGATATGCGCACCTATACTCATCAATGAGTATTTTCTAAGATATGGTTTCCCTCGCCGCATCATATCAGACAATGGTGTTCAATTCATTAGCGCTACCATGCAACAGTGCATGTTCATCCTGGGTGTCAAACAAAATCTGATTCCTTTATACCACCCCGAAGCAAATCCAGCTGAACGCAAGAATCGGGATTTACGTACACAACTATCCATGTTAGTTAAAAATGAGCATCGTAGATGGCCAGAATTCTTATCTTCAGTGCGTTTTGCCATGAATAGTGCTACGTGCTCCACTATAGGATCTAGTCCCGCACAGGTTATGTTTGCAAGAGAAATGCGTACTCCATTTGACGCGCAACATGACTTACGGGCTATTTTAGATAAAGAGAATTTCCTCCCTCAAATAACTCCATATCTCAGGAGGTTTCTTAGGAATTGGGATACTCTTAGGGATAGAGCTGAGAATCGTCAGGATGGAAGAAAGAAATACGCTGACAGAGCCCGCCAGACTGTTCACTATCAGGTAGGTGATCTAGTTTTCATCACCACTCATTTATTAAGCGATGGCAGCAAAGGTAGGACTCGAAAATTCATGCCCAAACGTGATGGACCCTACCGCGTAAGTAAAATCGTTAGCCCAACTACCTACGAAGTCACTGACTTGGATTCTACAGTTTTGGGGAAATTTCATACTTCTGATTTGAAGCTGTATAACTGTCAGTCTGGCCAGGTCTCAGCTCCAGTACAGCCACGGCGCCTTCGTGGACGGCCACGTCATGGTGCCAATACCGAGCCCCCTACTAAACGTTGTAGTGGCTCGGAGGGGGAGGATATAACGCGACCGTGTTTCCGAACGCACCGCGCTGTTCCCGGCGGCGCCCACGCGACATCACGCGATATGGTACGAGCCGGGACAGCCAATGGGAGCGCGCGGGGTTGTTCGGGAGCGCGCCCCGTTCCCGAGTCGCCGCAGTCGAGCGACGACAGTCGATCAAAGTTGACCACCGGTTCGCGACGCATGCGCTCACCTCGCGTCCTTAAAGCTCCCGCGCACCTCGCAGATTATCTAGTACAATAACACTCGGCCTTCGCCACGAACCCACTTAAAGGTGTTTCAATAAACAAATACTGTTAAAAAGTTCATATTCAGAACTGGAAATGTTGGTCGCCATTTTGAACTTCTTAGTTATTGAACAATTTGGTCTCAAAATCGATACCTGAGGGACCCTTTGTTTAAATAATCTAAATTCATAATCAGAATATTGGCCGCCAATTTGAACTTTTTAGTTATTGATCCGATTGGTCCCGAAATCGATATCTGAGGCACACTTTGTTCGAATAACCTAAATTCATAGTAGAAATTGAATGGATACTTGACAGCCATCTTGAATTTTTTATTCATATTATTTGAACTAAACCACAATGATTTGTTTGTGTATTATTTGCAAAATAAGTATAAAAAAACTATTTGACACGAAGTTAATGGCAAAAAAACAGCTATATTTTATACATAATGCAGGCATTGTTAATATAAACGAACATTCAAATAACTATTCGTATTTCACCTTTTGTAAACGCATTATAAGCATATTTCGACATTTTGGTAGTAGATATAATCCAATGTGTATGTTGCCCTTATATATTTTGGTTTTAATGAATGTCATCGGGGTAGTAACAGTTTCATAATATCTCCGTAGCAAAATAATGATTTTAATCTGGATAGATGGAATGGAATAGAATATAAGGTGGACAAATTGGGACAGAAGAACTATGTAATATTATAGCACGGGATGGGATAAGCAGTATAGAGGCGCGCAGTCAAATTGAGTTTAATTAAAATATGGTCGGGAATCTATATCTGTACCCGGGCGAAGCCGGGCCGGGCCGCTATTATAATATTTTTGTAACTTACTCTACTCGTATGTTGAATACCGTGTCAGCAAAATCTAATCTCTATACTAAATCTATTTTCTTATTTTTAGAATTATAACTTCTGCTCATGAATCATTAAAAATTAAAAATATATTGATTCAAAAATGTTTACGTAAGCATGGGGGGAGGGGGTAAGAGCTTTGCTTACTTTTGCTGACAAGGGGGGTGGGGGGGTATATAATTATAAGAAATCTGCTTACGTAATACTTGAATGGCCCCTGACGGGATTGTTCCTCTCACTTCCTCTAAAAGGTGTACCGGGAAAGGAAAGATATGTACCCGAGTGGAGCAGGGCCGGGCCGCTATATTATTATATAAAGTTTGTGAGTATAGAAGTATATTTGTTGCTCATTCACGCAAGAAGGCTGAATCCTAGTGGAATTTGGTATTACGAAAGCAGAAATCCTAGACTAAACATTACATACTTATAATCCTGAAAAAAAAAATGTTCTTGTGGGATGAATTCACATAGTACTACGTACTATGCGGAGCACGATTGAGGTGATACAGTGCCAATAGTAAACCGATGGATATAAAATTGAATTTGGTGGTTGCTGCCTATTTATTAAATAGCAGAAATCGTCGCCATGGTATAAGAAGATTTAATGGGCATCCAATCGTTGCGAAAAGGCTTTTAAAGGAGAATTTGTAACTTTGCTTTGTAATTCATGTCGTTTGGTTTTTGCACAGTTTTTTGCTACCGTCCATGAGCGGTCGTATCGCTTACCAACAGGCGAATGGCATGCTCCCCTAGACATTCATTGCAATAAAAAATACCGTTAATTAATAACTTTAATGCTCTAAAACTGAAATACCAACATGCCAAAAAGTTATATTTATCATAATAGTCATAATGAATGCTGTTAGAACTAGTTCACTTGTTTTAAATTATGTTTATATAGGGTATACAATAATACAATGATGTATATTATTGTTTTAGGAAGAACTTTGTATTTACCATACAAATAGGATAGGAAAATTTAAGAAATTTTTGGTTGCGTTGTGTCTGAAGTCACTTAAACTACAATCTGTGTTCAGTCGCAGTCTGGACATACCCAGTATATTGGTATGACAAAGTGACTAAATACATCTTATGGGTAATGAGTGCAGTGCTCTTCAGAGGCCAAATATCGACAAGAAAAAATGTTCTTGCCAGTTGATATAATTATGCTGGTCTGCATGGCAGCAGATATTAACAAAGAAGTAATCCAAGCGTTCATTATGTATTCTCTCACCAATATGTATTCTCCGAATATTCATGTTATATTTATGCTGGAAAAGGGTATCCACAGTTGTAGAAATAAACGAAATAGCTTTTGTATCACACAAAATTGATTTCATATAATTCATTTTTATAGAAAGTGTTACATCGGGTTTTAGTTAACGGAAAACGGATAAACCATTTCCGCTTGAGAATTAAAATAATACACATGATTACTTTTGTAAGGGAACAATAAATTATTATTCAAGTCGCCTTGACAATAAGCCATCGCTTCTCCATATTGTACAAACTTGCGAGTGTGGGTTCAAAATCAGCTCATAATGAAAAAATACATGAAAACAATATTTTAATCTAAATGCATACTTTAATACGCTAATACTCTAAATTACTGATTTCTTAGGTATAGGATATAATAATTAACAACTAAATCCATTGTATTATTTGTAGCCACAGGAAGTCTACTGCTGAATGTATTATGTAGGCCACTCATATTTATCTCCAATTCCGACTTGTTGGTAGCGGCTTGCACCCGGCGACTTCCTGTAGCTTTTGCTACAAATTAACTTTAAGTAATTTACTGTGGCACCGAAACATCTTTTGAACATTACTCCACGGGGGTTACTCTATAAAAACGATACGCATTTCCAATGTTCGCATATTAGACGTCCAGATTAAGATATGATTTCTAAAAGACAATACATTTCTCCATTATACATATCATTTTCTCCGAACTTCTATGGTTGCGACGTACAATAGAGGAATCAAACATTTTGTGGAGTATCTAGGCACATTAGTGAAGTTTTACGTACAGTGTCCGAAAGGTGGTCGTATCGTTTTTATAGAGTAACCCTCCCAGATACAGTGAATATCTAAATTGCATTATTGTGGACCTCTACTCTTACAAATTGTAGTATTTATTTTAGCTAAAGT
The DNA here is from genome assembly GCA_023078785.2 of Hyles euphorbiae. NCBI lineage: Eukaryota > Metazoa > Arthropoda > Insecta > Lepidoptera > Sphingidae > Hyles > Hyles euphorbiae. The sequence goes on along the minus strand of CM041056.1, from coordinate 10,886,847 downwards.
TTCTTGAGTTGCTAAGCCTACGTCAGTTTAACTAATTAGTAATCACTAGGACCATAATTACTTATTAAAATTTAGGAATACATGATATGCCTGATTTTGGGAATATTTTTGACTTCATGTAAAACAAAAGGCCGCGGGTTTCGTCCTCGCGTTGGGAGAAACATTTGTGTGCCTCATCAATATTTATTTCAGGTTAGTTTGGTGTTATAGGTCCAAAAACTCGCGACACAACAATAGACACTTTGCTTTAAAACTCTGAATGTTGGATATATTCATTATCAACTAAAAATTATACTAATTTCGTACAGCTAGTTCATCATCAAAGTGGATCAATAATGTTCAAATGAAATCTACAGAGTATATCAAGACTGCTACCGAAAACGAAGCCGGGTGGTAGTTTAAGCGACTTCAGACACAATGCAACAGAAAAAGTTGCAAAAAAAAGCGACAATTTTTTTTGTGTTATTTTTTTCCTATGGCCATATTTGAGTGGTAAATACATTTTTTCCTAAAATAATAGTATATACCCTTTAATTTATAAATACTCTAAGGTATATAAGAGTGTAAATTATTATTTTAGCAAAAACTATGGATTTACCACCCAAAAATGACGATATTTAAAAAATCATAAAAAAAAATTGTCGCGTTTCTAGGCAAAATTTTTAATTGCATTGTGTTTGTAGCCACTAAAACTACCACCCGGCTTCGTTTTCGGTAGCAGTCTTGAGATACCCGGTATAAATTAACACTTAAATGACGTAGTTCTAGTTCTCAACTCATAGTACACGCGAGCAATGGTTGTACAGAAGACATTGCACCATGTTTCCGTTGGCAGTTATATCCTAAATGAATATTATTTGAATCCCACGGCGTGGGCCCGCCATCCCACGCGGATGTCGCGGTGGGGTGTGCGCAGGGAACTATGTACAATGGTCGCCGCCAGCGACTACAATGAGGCCCGAGGAGACGAGCGTAATCACTTATCTGAAAATAACAATACATTCATTTACATAGGTAAAATTACAATACATTCATATAAGTAAGTTGTTGTTGGCTGAAGAATGGTAATTTTGTATTGACATGAAACCTATTAAATAATTTCGTTTGACTGTAAACATTATTATTTAAAAATCAAGTAGTTTAGGAAACATTTACAATTATGAAAGCAATTAAATAAATTTTATTTCGAATTTACTAAAGGATGCCCATTTATACTCGTAGAATCGGTAAAAAAATATCGTACATCCCGATACCGATACTGCTCAATATTCTTTAAAGTATTTTATTTTGGTTTTTATTTAAACATATTCTTGTTCTATGACAGATTTTTTAAACTAATTAATTATCATAATATTTTACATTTTGTTCACAGAGCCGAAGATAAAACATGACATCAAGTTAATTTCTCGCAATTATGTATATATTCATGGAAAATATAATATTTTCCCTATACAAAAAACTACGTTATATCGTGGTACAGCAATCTTCGTACCGACACTAAATTTAATAGTGAAATGTTCATTCTTATTTTCCACACTCGGTGCATTGGTTAGACAACGACACTGACACCGGCAGATCTGTATACGTACTCATTCACCGCAATAATTATTGAAATAAAACTATTATTTACAGATTTTATCGCGGATTTGATTTAATTTTTACATTTTTTGAGTTTCCGACGTTTCGATTACTTTACAGCTTTCGTGGTCACGGGGCGGACCGAGGTAGTAGTCACCCGCTCAGTGACTGATACAATTTAACAACCCTTATTACACGCTTTATATTAGCTTCACTTGTATGTTTGTATATTTGTATGTTTGTATGTTTGTTTGTAACCGACTTCTTTGGGCGCGATTTTGACCCACTTTAAACGGCCAGATTTCGTTCAAATTTTGCACACCTGTCAAAGACCGATGACAATACAATAATTCGATTAAAATATATAATTATCCTGATTAGATTCGCCAGGATTAATTATTCTTATAATTGATGACCATTGCTACATTCATCGCTAGATGGCGTTAACATTGTATTCTTCCAAGAAGCTTATACCCAAATGGAGATTGCATTCCGTATAAAACACTGAAGCACAAAAATTTGACCTTGAATGCAATCGCTGTTGCCTGCTATCCTTTTCTTCTTTAGAGTGACAATGAATGAAGTTCACGTGAAGTTCATTCATTGTTACGCTAAAGAAAAGGATAGCAGGCATCAGCGACGTCATTCAAGGTAAAATTTTTGTGCTTCACTTTTATATACGGAATGCAATCTCCATTTGGGTATAAGCTTCTTGTATTCTTCAAGTGTCAAATGTTACTACTGACCAACAGATGGCGTTATTGACTGGAAATACAGCCGTAGATGGATGTTTTTAGTCAAAACAATTATATAATAGTTAAAAAAAACTAAAATACACGCTTTAATAAGATATACAACTAAAAAAGTAAAAATAATTGATACTGAATTTAAGATAAGAAAATGGAGTAAAATACATATATTTTATTGTTACAAAGCGTGGGGTGCAGGAGGATAAGTAATTGTTGTAAACACCCCACGCTTTGTAACAATAAAATATATGTATTTTACTCCATTTTCTTATCTTAAATTCAGTATCAATTATTTTTACTTTTTTAGTTGTATATCTTATTAAAGCGTGTATTTTAGTTTTTTTTAACTATTATATATTTTTGAATTATTATTACATACATACATAAACTCACGCCTTGTTCCCAGAAGGGGTAGGCAGAGGTGCCAGGGCACCCACATTTCGCCTTGCATGTTCCGTCCCACAATGTGATAGGTGGCGAGCCTATCGCCATATCGGGCACAAATTCCTGACTCTGGGCTGATACTGAATAGAAAAATCCAATATCACTTTGCCCAACCCGGGATTCGAACCCGAGACCTCAGCTTTGTAACCGTACCGTAGTACAACTACGCCACCGAGGCAGCCATTGCAATTATTATTATTCGCAATAATTATTATTTTGAATGAGACAATTCCAAATGTCGTGACTGTGTGGCGACAGATGTGTATACGCACTCGTGTAGCGCGGGCAGCCTGGGCGGCGTGCGCCACACTGCGGAGGAGGTGCGCTTGAGGCGGGCGCGCTCGATGTCCGGGAAGATGTGTTTGAGGTCGGGGCTGTGCACGCGCACGCTGAACAGGCGGTCCACGTGCGCGCCGCACAACATGCTCTGCAACTGCAGCTGCGCGCGACGAGCCTGCACACACACACACACACATTACAGAGCATATGCGACACGAAAACACTGCATTCAAATAATATATCAGCCATTCCAACACGAAACTTGATGCGATTTTAGGTATTTTTTTGGTGTAAAGAATATTTTTCATTAAACAGCAGATTTTGCCTTATCTAGATTCAAATAAGTACCCCTATTACACATAATTTGAGGAAAGTAAAGAAAACTGTACAAATATAGCTAGATACTTCACAAAATATTCATCGAGTGTCGTAACCATAGACAAGTTAGGCCTAAATAATAAATATCGGAAAGAATATTATTGATGTTTTGAAGTGCAAACAGAAACAAAATATTAATATAAATTAGAATTAGTTTTTTATACTTCTTTGTTTAACTTTAATTAGAATAGTTTTAGTATTTTAAGTGTTCTACACTGTGTTGTATACTGTGCTGTCGTGAATAAAATAGTTTCCATTTTGAAGTGAAAACTTCTTTAGCGGCGTTGAGCACTTTTTCTGTAATGGGTATAAAATCTTAAACTCGCGTCAGGACACGTGACCTGATCGAAAAAGCGTAAGACGGATGGAGAGTAGACAGCTGTCAGTTAGCTGTCAGTTTATAAAGCTTTGATGAATTGCCAATGATTTTGAGTGGAGATTTCAACATAAACTTCGCAGACGATAAAAATCAACTATTAATTGAATTTTTAAATAATGAATTTGGTTTAACTATGTCGAATGATCGCAATCTTAGCACAACGAAATACAAAACTACTATTGATGCGGTCTTTATTAGACATTTAAATAGGTTCGAATCAAAACTGTTCGTTTCTTACTTCAGCTACCATAAACCTATCGTATCAGTTTTAGAGATTGGCGATGATAGTTCTGGTAATGATGATGGTGAAAAAGTCGTTGAAATTATGGATGAAACTTGATTTTTCGGAGAGATAAACTTTTTAATGTAAAATAATTGTAATAGTTTTAAAGTGTTAAATTTTTAATGTAATATAAATTGTCATGTTTGTGTACGATAGCGCAATAAATGAATATTGTATTCTACCACATAAATGATAGTACTTTTATACTGATAAAGCAATTGGTGCAAAATTATTCCCTAACCATTCCAAAATATCAAACATGCTCAACGTTAATAATTTTTCTTTCATGTTATACTTGAACTTCAAACATTCGAACATTGGAAGTTTGCGTCATTAGTAGTGAATAATCGTGTACCTTGGAGGTGCTCCACATCGGCACTGGTATCTCGGGCGGCTCGACCTCCTCGTCCGAGTTGAGGTACTGGAAGCCGTCGCACATGTACACCGGCTCCATGGCCGGCGCCTTCAGCGGCGTCATCACTGCAAACATTTACATATTAGGTGCATTCTTTACTTACTTATGTATTTTTTTTACTGGTATGTCTCTATTATATGAGAGGCCGCCTGGGTATGTATATTTCTCGCGCATAACAAGTGTAAATAAACTAATATGTTCCGTTTTGAATGACATTGTAGCCAGAGTAACTACTGGACGAATTGAGACTTAATATCTTATGTCTCATGATGGCGAGCGCAGCGCTATGCCAAGCATTGCTTTGTGTTGTTTGGTTTTGCTACCGACCATTAGCTAATGCTTATCACCAGGAGTACTTTTAGTTGCATAGAGATATAAGATATGCATTTGGAGTAATTAAACAACAAAAAGTGTTTTCAATATTTTATTAAGATTTATTTGTATTTTTACACCTATTAATATTAATTGCTATAGAAATGTATATATTTTTTTTGTACTTATATTTGTTTCACATTTAATGCTACATTTTTCATGGCTCTTTTAATATATCATGACAAGTTTTCAACACATCCAAAAATGTGGATTGGCCTAATGGAAATTTATAGTGATAGGGGGCGATTTTATCATGATAAAAAGAAAAAGCTTTCATCATATAATAATACCACATAGTAAGTATGAGTCTATTGCACATAGCTATTAAGTTGTACTTTTTAAATTAACAATACAATACTCACTTTTGTCTTCTATTCTGTGTTTCATCTTCTGTTTCTCCATGTACTCTTTCTGTCGCTTCTCGATCTCCTTGGCCATCAACGCCGCCTCTTTTTTAATGCTAAGGGGCAGAACAAAAGACACATTAAACTCAATTGGGAATAATACATATTATGCATACAGACAAGTGCCATCAACTACAATGAAGATGATTAAGTATCGTGATAGTGTAGCAATATTATATTAATATTATTCAATACAGCATTGTTTCACCAGCTAATAAATATTTATAGCAATCTATTACGATTTTATCGTGATTGTGTACGATTATGTAGTGATAAGGGACAATTTTACCATGATAAGGGGCAAGTTTATCATGACAGGGGGCAATTTTATCGTGACAGGCGTCAATTTTTTCGTTATACGGGATGATCTTATCATGGTAAGGGGCGATTATACAACGTTGATGCGACCGATAGGCATTAAATTACACTATGTATGGTAGACGTCCTTGGTATTACATCGGCACGGTACAAAAATTAATAATTGATTGATTGATTGACCAAAAATGAGATTTTGTTTGTTTCAAACAAAACAAACTACAACTAAACTACTGTTTAAAGAAACGCCCATCGGTCGCATCAACGTTGTATAATGATAGGGTGCAATCATATTATCATGACAGGGTTGATTTTATCGTGATAGTGTGTGCGTGTGTACTGACGCCTCTGCCTCGTCGAGTTGTTTCCTGCGCTGCATGTCTGCGCGGCGCTGCTCGTCGGCGAGGCGCTGCTGGCGCGCGAGCTCGTCGGCGCGGCGACGCTCCTCCGTCTCCGCCACCTTGCGAGCCAACTCCTGCTTCTTCTGTGTGGGGAAATATACGCATTAATACACGACGCGATTGTGAATAAGAGCGGAAATAAACTACTGAGAACTATATTGTTCTGATTATAGAAAATACTACGATATAATTGGATATTTTATTGGTAAACAAATTCAAGAAATAAAATTTGTATTTATTTTATTATAAACAATTAGAAATCTTAAACAATACTGACAATTAGTGCATAAAACAAAAATACATTGTTTTCAATTTTCTGTAGTTTACGTAGGGTCCGTCGATTAGTGGTACAAATATTAGTGTCGGTACGTGTCTGTATTCAGTTTGGGTAGTTTTCATAGACACCATTGATTTGTGGTCCGCACAAACATTAGTGTGTGTGAATGTGTGTGTGCGTGTGTCCGTGTGTACTGTTACGGGGATAACCTTCATTGGGTTTAAAAAAAAAATACAATAAAGGAAACACAATTTTATAAGACACGAACACGAAAATAGTAAAGAAAATAGTAAACACGGACATAGTAAAAACACGAACACTAAATAGGTAGCGTAACAGGAATGCCTGCATGAGACAGCCTGGACTCGGGCTTATATATAATTTTAAAAATGATGACTGTTATATCATATAGGCAATTCTAAATACATGTGAGAGAAGTAACAGTACTCACCCGTTCGATGTCCTTGAGCCTGTCCCTGCGTCCGCTGTCGAGCTGCGCCTGCCGCTGCGTGCGCTCGCGCTCGGCGGCGCTGGCAGCAGCACGACGCTCGCGCTCCGCCGCGTCGCGCGCAGCCGCCGCCGCTGCCATCTTCTCCTCGCGCTTCCTGCACACAACACGTGTCAATAACCACTCCTTATCCACAACTAAACAAGGGCCAATCTATATTCATCCGAAACGTAGTTCGAAATATTGGATGATCGAAGTTTATATACGATACGAATGTACCTACATATACTTTTGGTCATTATTGACTTATGGTCGTAACCATACACTTATGGTTACGATGTACGTTATACAAATTCGAACTTTTACAAAGTAAATGCATTCGTATCATATAAAAAACTTCGATCATCCAATCCCCCGGTGTAACAATGTCACTTATGCAAAAAATTGCAAGGTTGAAAGATATAAAGAAATAATCTTTTATTTATTAGAATACTACGTGGCCATAACTTTTTTAAAGGTGAATTAAAAGTTGATATTATGAGAGAAGGTACTGAACTCGTTTATGTCTTGAAATATCATATTTTTATACGATGTCAATGTTTCAAATGTTTTTCGTGAATAGTTGTATTTTTGCAAAAGTTGTTGCACCGGGAGTGCGTGCATGCATGTACGTGTGTGTATTTGTATATGTATTTGTGTGCGTGCTTGCGTGCTTGTGTGCGTGTACGTGCGTGCGTGCGTGCGTGTACGTGTGTACGTGCGTGCGTGTACGTGTGTACGTGCGTGCGTGTACGTGTGTACGTGCGTGCGTGTGTGTACATATACGTGTACGTACTTGCGCTGCATCTCCCTCTTGGCGTCTAGCAGCGCCTCCTTCTTGCGGCGGGCGTCGTCCTTGTCGTGCAGCACGGTGAGCTTGGACGCGGACGCGGGCGCGGATACCTTCACCGCGCTACACACCGCACGGGGCTTCGACGCCGAACTCGATATCTGTATGCACATCACTTGTTAATTATTACCCATCTACACGTGATACTGCGTGTTTATATACAATGATTTTTATATAAAACTGTTTGTAACTTCAAGCATTATTCATTGACAGTTAATAATACTGTTTTAGTTTCCGTGCTACACACCGCGCGGGCCTACGACGCGGAACTATATATCTGCATTCTGCATGCACATCACTTGTTATTTATTACCCATTACTCATCTACACATGATACTGCATGTCTATATACAATGAATTTTATATTATTGTTTATATTTAGCTTGAGACATTATTTATATACTGTTAATAAAACTGTTTTAGTTAGCGACTGTTTTGTCTGCGTCAATCAAGATAAATAAAAAATGACAATCAAAAGGAGAAACAAAACGTTTGATAAGTAGAATACGTTTTTAGACTATCAATTACTAGGCCTTTCGCCTCTCACTTTACAATTGTAAGTGCATTGGCTAGGATGACGCCACGTCTATATAAATTGTTTAATATATACACTTACTTTTAATACATTTAAAAAAGGATATAACTGACCTGCGGTGGTTTCCCGTTAAATATCATGGAGTTCATCTTGTGCAGCGTGTCCACGGAGAGCGCCGCCTTCACCATCTTGTCGGGCGGCGTGTGGTTATCATCCGGTTCCACCTAACACATTCATTAAATTAATAATATGTCCGACACTCTCATACAAGATCTTAGTTATTAAGGAAAAATACGTAATTCGAAAGTTTAAAAAAATCTTATAAGAAATTTTGTGATTTCACTAATACTCATACCCAACACAATTATTTGTGAAACACATATATTTTTTAAATTAATACGAATGGCGAAACAAGCATGCCGTTCGCCTGATGGTAATTGATACGACCGCTCATGAACAGAAGCAAAACGGAACAACAATTTGCTTTACAAAGCAATGGTGTTCCACTGAGATTGCCATCCTGAGACTAAGATCTCAATTTGTCCAGTAGTTCCTGTCTCATTGCGGAGATAGAACCGCTTGTTACACCATAGTTAACTGCATTGATTTTGACATTAAAAGTGTTTAAATATGACACGAGTGTAAATCTAGTAAGATATATTTCTTTCTATATATGTAGAAATGCCTGGTAAAGGACTAGACGCGGCTGCCGACGTGTTCATGGTGGTCGCCCCCTCAATTGTACTTTTTTCGATAACAGAGGAGACCTGCAGTGGGATGTACATGGTCAAATACAGATGTAGATATAAGTTACCTTCTTGGTCATGGCTCTCGTCTTGGTCCGAGTCACTCTGGAGGCCAGCTCCTCAAACTGCTGCACCTTCTCCTTCACCGCTGACCTGAAATGTAATGTTTACATTGGGATCTCTATCACCGATATTCAGTGAAGGAAGGATGCCATGGCAAAGAATTTATTTTTTTCACAAGATATTCATTTCGTTTAGTTTATTTATTTAATGATGCGCCTACTTTGATTTCTCTGCACCACCCAAAGGTTGACTGGGAGATAATACCCCAGTCACCTCCTCACTTTGTATATTATTATAAAGCATTCAAATAAATAAATATTCAAACTTATCTTGTCGGAATTTGTCATATATTGCAATATTTTTCATTTATGCAGCATTGAAAGTTATAACATCTATCTATATCAGCCCATATACGTCCCACTGCAGGGCACGGGCCTACTCTACAATCGAGAATACGATTGAGAGTGGTTAGGCCATATAGTCCACCACGCTGGCCTAGTGCGGGTTGGCGGACTTACATACCATAGAATTTTTTTATAAATCGCTATGGTATGCAGGTTTCCTCACGATGTTTTCCTTCACCGTTTTAGTGCGTGGTGATTGACTATCAATACACACATGACTCCGAAAAGTCAGAGGTGTGCCCTGGGATTGAAAGTTATAACATGATATAAAAAAATTAAAACACTGGTATTTATGGCGTATTCCGAAGAGATAAGTTTGAATATCCTGTAGTAAAAAAATTAAAACATCCTGAGCCACATTAACATACAAATCTTATAAATAAAACATTTGTATGATCCAGTTATTTCTTTCGAGTCTGGGTGTTTGAGAGACGGAAAAGACTCTCGTAGTTCCTGATACCCACGACACTAGACTCGATCTTAATGGGGTGTCAGGACTATGTATGTGATTGCTGGGTGTACTAGTTATGTATTTATTTGAAAATTTTAATTGCCTACCTTTTGTATACAATTTGTATAGTATATGTTTGTTTGCTATTGATAGCTGTGAGCCACCTAAATAAAATAAAAAAATTGCGACACTTGAATATAATATACTGCCTCGGTGGCGTAGTTGTACTCCGGTACGGTTACAAAGCTGAGGTCTCGGGTTCGAATCCCGGGTTGGGCAAAGTGATATTGGATTTTTCTATTCAGTATCAACCCAGAGTCAGGAATTTGTGCCCGATATGGCGATAGGCTCGCCACCTATCACATCATGGGACGGAACACACAAGGCGAAATGTGGGTGCATTGGCACCTCTGCCTACCCCTTCTGGGAAAAAGGCGTGAGTTTATGTATGTATGAATATAATATAGATGAGGTATACATACGTGGGTTGCATACTCGGCGGAGGTCGCGGCGGCGTGCGCGGCTCCACGTCGCTGTCGTCCGTCACCAGCGAGTTGTCCTCGGAGATGTCCACTGCCGCGGGAACACACACTACACACACACACACACACACTTTATGTTACTTTGTGATTGATTCTATTGCTGGTTATAGATGAATTAAACATTCCTGAAGACTCAACGAGTCTAAATGCTCGGTTTCATTATAATGTGTGTTTATTAACAACATGAACACATTTTTAAAATTTCTTTACCAATCAGGGAAAAATATTAAGAGAAAAAAATCTTAATTTCAAATCAAAAAGTAAACTAAAATAACATTTTTATATTCCATTCTAAACTGTTTAAGGGTCTATTTTATCCAACAAACTACTAGCTATATATCAAATACCAACAAAATTATGAATACTGACAAACCAGTATTATAACAATACCAAATAATTTGTCACATTGTGCTATTATAATTATTTTTAATATGAGAACAGTTAAAGTTGCAATTGATATATATTTTTTTTTTCAACCCAATAAGCCCTTGGTTAAAATTTAATAACTACACTATTTAAATAATTTAATAGACGAGAAGGCGAGAAAAATACAGACTTATTTTTAACTGACAATTTTTGAATAGGTGAGGAAAAGAGAGATATTGGTATGTCAGACCTTTCTCGAGCACGACGGTGGCGTCCATGAGTGCGGGCGCGGCGGCGTGCGCGTGCGCAGTCACCGCGGCCGGGCTGCGAGCCTCCAACACTACCGTCTCGTTCATCTGCAATACATTACATTATATACATTAATATTATAATAATTAATTAGAAAGTACCAAAACTGGGAAGGGACTATAATGGACTATAATATAATATACACATATCCATATTACAATATTAATTTTATTAAAGATAACCCCAATTGAAAAATGGATTTTGTTAAAAACCTTCAAACAATTTTTATACATTTTAAATAGCAAAATTCTTCACTATTTAAAATGTATAAAAATTGTTTTTTAAATTTGATATTCTTTTTGTATATGCTTATAGTTATTCGTCTTTTTCTGCAGATTAATGAAACATTTTACTTATGGTCTATTAGGCCAATTGGCAATTCTAAATAGCGAATATTGTAACATTTTTATTTTTTGCCTTATTACAAATATTTGTACACGGCACTCAATAAAAAAATAACTTACATTTTTTTGTGCGGCGGTATTATTGTGCAACCCATTGGGCAAGACGATAGTTTTGTCCATTTCCGCCGCGTTAACTACATCACACTTCTCCACCACGCGAGTCTCGTCCAAAATCTGCTTGTTGCCATCTCCCGCGTCTACTTCTGTTGCCTCCACTTCCGCTTCCGTCTCAACTTCTCTCTCAATTTCCGCAGTTTTTTCCACGTCTCTCTTTCTCTTCTCCAAATCCGACTTCTCCTTGTCCAACTTCGGTTTATCTTTTGTCAGATTTTTCTTCTCTTTGATTGGTAGTATTGGCGACTTGATTACCGGTTCGGATATTCGCTCCTCTTTCGGAGATATTACTGGCTCTGGCTGTGGCTGTGTCTCTGTCTCCTCCGGTTTCGGGTCTTCTTTTTCACTGTAAGATAATATTAATTAATAAATGATAGTCATACATTTTCTCTCAACTCCAAACCTGCTATACGATCATCATTTAAATTCAAACAGTCTTAATTTATTGACAGTATCTGTGGCGTATTTGGTTAGACGCCGGCTGTGAAACGTGATGTCGTGGGTTCGATTCCCGCTTTGAGACAAATATTTTTGTGATCCAGATGTATTTTTTTCAAGTATGAGACCGAAAAGTCTCACGTAGTTTCTGATACCCACGATACAAGACATGATCTTAGTGTAGGGTCAGGACTATGTATGTGAATGTTGGGTGTTTTATTAACTTAATAAAAAAGAATACAAAAAATATTTAGTAAATAATGTTGTACACTTACACTGGTTTTTGTACTTTTCTAGTTCTCTTTGGTCTCGGTTTTTCCGCTGAAGATTCTGTGAAATTAACATGTTTACTGTAAAATGTAAATTGCATCGCATTCATTTAAAGCTTCATCCACTCAATCACAGAACAATCATATGGGTAAGTTACATTGTATTCAATATATTAATGCAATGTACTAAAAATAATGTTAAAATATCAAATTACCTGATTCCCTTGAGTGATGCTTGGGAATTAAGAAAAATATATTTTAATTATACACAATCATTTAATCTTTTAAGATATGGATATGTTGGATAGTTTCCGTAAAAAGTATTGAATCACATTTTAAAATATGGATATGTTAGGATATGTGTGGCAGTTTGTTTAATATGTGTTGACACTCACCCAATCCACTGAGTACTGAAGATTGCGATTCTTTTTCTACATTGTCAGGCACTGGTTCGGTCACTTTCTGTTACGGAAAAAATATAGGACATTTAGTCTCAGTTGCAACAAACTTTGGTCATAGCGGCGACTTGGAAAATGTCAATCCCATATAAAAGCAAAGTCAAATATATCTCAAATATATGGCGATAACATATTCAAAGTTAGTACGTGAAATTAGGCCTTAACTTTGGTGAAGAGTGGGGTGTCCTTTAGTCGCGTATTCAAGCCTCAGGGCACATCTGACATTTTCGGGGTCATCGAAAGTAATTTATGACGCATTTAAAGGGTAAAAAAATGCATCATGAGAAGTTCTGTATATATACAGCAATTTACATGAATTATGATGGAGCTTCATGGATAGTGACAAGCTTTTTCAATAGATTTCTTGGCTGTAAATCAAGCTTATGCTGTGCCACATATATGGGCTACTTATTAATAAGGACATGTGACATCACTGGTAAGTAATTAATCTGTATTTATATTCGTTTCACCCCATATAAGTTCACGCAAGGCACTCTACTGCACCTCCTCTACAATTGAGAGTTATTAGGACATATAGTCCACCACACTTGCCTACTGCGGGTTGGCAGACTAGATGCCATATACATTTTAATGAATGATAATGTAGATGTTAAGTGCGTGGTGGCCTGTTGGTAAACGGACTAGACACGACTGCCAACATGTTCACGGTGGTTGCGGGTTCGAATCCCAGGGCACACCTCTGACTTTTCGGAGTTATGTGTGTATTGATAATCAATCACCACGCACTAAAACGGTGAAAGAAAACACCGTGAGGAAACCTGCATACCATAGCGATTTATAAAAATTTCTATGGTATGTAAGTTCGCCAACCCGCACTAGGCCAGCGTGGTGGATTATATGGCCTAACCACTCTCAATCGTACTGTCGATTGTAGAGTAAGCAGCTGCAGTGGAACGTATATGGGCTGATACAGAATTGTATGTGTTACCTTCTTGGCGCGTGTTCTCTTGGGCCTGGTCTCTTGGATTTCCTGCTGCACGTCCGTGACCCTGGCGGCGCGGGAACTCGCGCGGGTGGTACGCGCCGACGCTGACAAATAAACATTATTGTACTTTAGCAGGCCGGCATCATTGTTTTCATTGGCATGGGACTACTGTCTAATGCCAATGGATACTTAACCTGGGCGGCATTTGCGCTCACTATCAGATGCAATGTAGCAATTACACCGGGACAGAATAAAAATTAAATAATAGTTAAAAAAAACTAAAATACACGCTTTAATAAGATATACAACTAAAAAAGTAAAAATAATTGATACTGAATTTAAGATAAGTAAATGGAGTAAAATACATATATTTTATTGTTACAAAGCGTGGGGTGTTTACAACAATTACTTATCATCCTGCACCCCACGCTTTGTAACAATAAAATATATGTATTTTACTCCATTTACTTATCTTAAATTCAGTATCAATTATTTTTACTTTTTTAGTTGTATATCTTATTAAAGCGTGTATTTTAGTTTTTTTTAACTATTATTGAATTGTTTTGACTAAAAACATCCATCTACAGCTGTATTTCCAATCAATAACGCCATCTGTTGGTCAGTAGTAACATTTGACACTTGAAGAATACAATGTTAACACCATCTAGCGATGAATAGTGCAAACATGCATTATTGACGTGATCACGCCATCTATTAGTCAGTAGCAAATTATGTTCATCTATACGCCACCTAGTGGTCAGTAGCAATGGTCATCAATTATAAGAATAATGAATCCTGGCGAATCTAATCAGGATAATTATATATTTTAATCGAATTATTGTATTGTCGTCGGTCTTTGACAAGTGTGCAAAATTTGAACGAAATCTGGCCGTTTAAAGTGGGTCAAAATCGCGCCCAAAGAAGTCGGTTACAAACAAACATACAAACATACAGGTGAAGCTAATAAAAAGCGTGTAAAAAAAACCGGGAATGCAGCACTTGCATAGTTGGATACAACGGCATATTATTTATTTATACTATTATATGTAGAAACTGTTGTGGATTATGTAATTCAAATTGTAGTTAATCTTATGTTATATTGTATCCGTTGTTTATCAAACAAAGAAAAATATTCTTTATTGTGAATCTCAAGTTACCTAGTGAACAAATATATCAAGTAAAAATAACATAGTACAATGAGTGAACACATCGAATTGAGCGATTTCTTCCAGGCAACATTTGGATGAACAGAAATTGTTGGATTCTACTAATATGATAATAAAGAAATAATATTTGGGAAATATCTATCCGTTTTGGAGTTATGACTATTGAAAGTTTTAAATATTATCATCACTTTTTCGCATAAAATCAATTTGAAATGGCTAAAGAACAATATTTTAAAATACACGTTTCGCCGTAAAATAAATGGTTATTAGGATATACCATTAAAACCATTTTTAACAACGAATGCAATTGCGTCTGAAGTCACTAAAACTAGCACCCAGCTTCGTCTTCGTTAGCAGTCTTGATATACCCGGTATATATATAGTGTATGTAATACCTGTGGGCGCGGTGTCTGTAGGTTTGCGTGTCCTGGTGGATCGGCGGCCCGACTCCTCCTCGCTGCTGTCGTCCTCTTTGGCCTTCTCTTTCACCATCTTGCGAGGCTCTGTCGATAACACATCGTATTTACATTATCTCAATACTCAATATCTTTATTGCACACCACATGTTATAAAGATGTTAACATTTTATAAAAGGTACAATGTGGACCCTGTTGGGCACGGCAACAATTTAGGAGAGAGGAAGAAGCCATATTATTAATTTTATGTATTAATATATTTAGAATATCGAATCGTTATAATCTCAAATATACCGGGTATCTCAAGACTGCTACCGAAAACGAAGCCGGGTGGTAGTTTTAGTGACTACAAACACAATACAACTAAAAATTTTGCAAAGAAACGCGAAAATTTTTTTTATCGTTTTTTAAATATCGCCATTTTTGGGTGGTAAATCCATAGTTTTTGCTAAAATAATAATTTAAACTCTTTTATACCTTCGAGTATTTATAAATAAAAGGGTATACACTATTATTTTAGGAAAAAATGTATTTACCACCGAAATACGACCATATAAAAAAAATAACAAAAAAGAAATTGTCGCTTTTTTTCCAACATTTTCTGTTGCATTGTGTCTGAAGTCGCTTAAACTACCACCCGGCTTCGTTTTCGGTAGCAGTCTTGATATACCCTGTATGTAAGCACAAGTAACTATAATATTTAATCATCATCATCATCATCTCAGCCACAACAAGTCTACTGCTGAACATACACCTCCCTCAAGAATTTCCACATCGACGTGTTGGAAGCGGCCTGTATTCAACGACTTCTTGCAACTTTAGCCAAGTACAGGTACACACATAAATACATTTCATTTAATTAGAGGCAGAAATCAGTGATAATAGCTTGGCCTACTTAGAAATACATTTTAGAATATAATGTCAAGTAGAATGTGAGCGTTACTGGGCAGAGTTTTGAAACATAATGGCAAAATGAAGAGTGTATACTTCGATCAAATATACACTAGATACACAGTTCCCTGTAAAAGTTTTGTTAAAAGGTGGCAGTGATGCATGACATGAAAAAAAGTTTACAAAAAGATCACATATTCCAAATATATTAACACAAATTCTAAAGTCTAAAGTTGTGCGACGTTTTAGAAGCAACGGTCGGTGCGTGACTGAAGGCGAAAGAGTGCTTAAAGCACTCTTTTTTGGTGGCATTTTCTAAGCGTTCATGTTGTATCTAGTGTATATTTGATCGAAGAGTGTATAATGATCGTATTACTGGGAATAGGCGCTTGTGGCGGCGGCATGGCGGCGACGTCTTCGCTTGGTGCGTGCTTCACCACGAGCAGCGGCGCCTCCAGCGACATCAACTCACATGGCTCCGGCGGAAGCGACACCTTCTCCTGCTTAACTGCAACACAATACCCTCTTAGATTTATGTCAAGGTTACAATCTACACCGGGCGATCTTTCCTTGAACCCAGATTTAGTACCAGATTTACAGACATTCGCAACCTCTGTATCCTGTGCAGCCACCTCACTAAAGAGGAGGGAGAGGAGAGTAAATGGCAACTCCGCAGAGCGGCGCTAGGTCTCTCTAAGGCGACGAGAGATCAGTCCGACTTTTTAGAACTCAGCCGTCAATTAGTGTTAAGTTTAGTTGAGATGTATGTTCTTATTTTTTTATGACATAGTGTACCTTGATATAAGAGGAAGAGATGTTATGTATGTATGCATAAACAGAACGTCGCATGCAGCGGGCTGCGTCCTGCACTCCGGCTCCTACGTCCGAGCACCTTAATAAATTAGTATGACTGTAACCTGCATAAGTAGCCTTACAAGTATACAACACCTAAACATGAAGGTAATAGGGGTTCAATAACCAGGTGATTATGTGTGCACAAAATGTATTTCATTAACGTATACTTAAAAGTTTTTTACACTTATAACTCAACAAGTTAATTGTACCCGGGGGAAAAGGGGCTGGACTGTTAGTGATTTCAAAATAATTTCAAAATTTACACGAATGTTACAAGACGAAATAAAATAATTCTTTACGGATTTTATCGCGGACTCCCCGCCCTGTGACCACAAAAGCTGTAAAGTAATCGAAACGTCAGAAAATTAAAAATGTAAAAATTAAACAAAAACCCCGATAAAATTCGTTAATGATAATTTTATTTCAATGTGGAACAACACAAGGGAATAAATCAATGGCTTTGGATGATGACAATGACAGCATTTGTGGTGTAGTTAGTTAAACGATGGCTGTGTAAAGAGAGGCCGCGGGTTCAATCCCAGCACATACAAATGTTTATATGATCCACTGGAATTTGTTTTGGGTCTGAGATTTTGTGAGACTGAGTCTCTTATGAATTCGTATTTGACACAAGACTAGATCTTAGTGTAGAACTCGACTATGTATGTGATTTTTGAGTAAATTTATTATATTATTTAGAATTCTTAACCTACAAAATATCATTAATTATCGTAGTACATATTTCAATTCGATTTTTGAAATCTAACTGTAAGTAAATGTTAGTTTGCTATTTTTTTCCCTTGTCATTCGAGATATCGAGACCCTATTGAAAATGCAATTCTGGATAAAGGAAATTATAATCTAGATTAACATAAAAATCTTTGTCTGATTTTTTTATAATGTTTCATTAAGCAATCAATGTATTTTTTGTACTTTTGTATATTTGTTTTTATATTATTACTAACACTCGACTTATAAAAAATTGCTGGATATAGGGCTGTTCCTACAGACTGCTATGAAAACTCTAGGTATGTGTACACTACCTGTAGTTAAAAAAATATTCTACATACATACATAAAATATATACTTACTTTGTATAACAGGTATGTTGTTCTCTTTGTCCTGTTCATCTTTACACCGTCGGTTGCTTGATTTCTTAGCCTTGTCAACCTTCTCAGTGGAATTCTCGCGTCTCAATTTTTGAGTCAAGTTTACATTCACCTGCGAGATGAATATTTGTGATAAATCAACAATCACACACTAAATTTGATTACTTTTTTGAAGTCGACGAGAATTTACAATATTAATAAGTTCCTTAATATTGTATAAAGCAAGTGACCTAACCCCATTCAATCGTATTCTCAATTTTTTTTTTTATTTCAGTGAATGACTTGACAAACACGCCTTTCACCTGATGGTAAGCGATACGACTGCTCATGGACAGTAGCAAAACCAAACAACACCTTGAATTACAAAGCAATGTTTGGCAATCCACATCCTGAGACATATGATGTAAAGTTTCAGCATGTCCAGTAGTTGCTACACTTGCTACAATGTCTCCAAATCGGAACACAACAGTGCATTTACAATATCAATTAATAAGATTATGTCAAGCTAAGCATAATTTTAATTTTACCCATTCTTTCCAACATCAATCATTAACAAAATGAGTTTTTCACTTAATAGGATCAAGACTTATTTTAATAAATATTAGTTCGATTGATTTTTTTATGAACATCTAATACATGAAAACTGCTCATCATAAATATAAATCATGATAAGCACCACATTCCTTATGCTGAAATATTATATAAATAAAATAAATAACACCCAACAGTCACATACATAGTCCTGACCCCACACTAAGATCGAGTATTGGGTCGTGGGTATCAGGAACTACGAGAGACTTTTCGGTCTCACAAACACCCAGACCCGGAAGAAATATTTGTGGGCCGCACAAACATTTCTCTCGGTGCGGGGATCGAACCCGCGGCCTCTCGTTTCACAGGCGGCGTCTAACCAACTGCGCCACGGAGGCTGTCAAATGTTACATTAAAATTAATGTCAAATATAGTACATTAATTTTAATGTAACATTGTATTTTCATTAAACACGTACACTACAACTACGACCTTATCAATAGACAGTTTTAAACCCTTTTCAACAAATTTTGAATCCAGATTGAGCAATGAAGACAACCCGCACTAGGCCAGCATGGTGGATTATATGGCTTTTTTTTTTTTTTTTTTTTTTTTTTTTTTAACGAGAGTAAAGCTCCTTTAGCCTTCCTTCCGACACTCGGGGGAGATCGGAAGGGGCGTGTCGGGGTCTCCGGCCTTCCAGCCTGTTATCAGGCTGGGTCCCTACCGAGATCTAAAAAGATCTTTTGCCGGCATACCGACTAAAACCTCTCGGTGGCCATCACGCGCGTTATGGGTGACAGGCGATGTGGACAGGCGAATGGCGCCCATTTAACTCGCCGTGTCACCCGGCGCACTGCCAAATATGGCTCCTCACATGTTGGGAGGGCGCAGATGCCCCCTCTTTCCCTACTTCGGACGCCCATGGTGAGATGGGCGTCCGCGACAGACACGAGGCCACACGTTCTGCCGCCCATCTCGGGGTCACTCCCGACGTGAGCACACAGCCCCCGCTGTGTGCTTAGCGACCCCGATGACCCCTTTTAGTCGCCTCTTACGACAGGCAGGGGATACCGTGGTGGAATTCTGGCGCCCCTTGACCACTGGGCGGTGGATTATATGGCTTAACCACTCTCAATCGTAATGTCGGTTGTAGAGAAGGCCAGTGGGACATATATGGGCTGATACAGAATGAAGACAAAACATTTGATAACTACAATAGGTTTTGAAGCTGTCTTTGAATAAGGCCGTTATGATACAGCGCATAATATTCTGCTTTAATATTGTAACTTACAGTTGATGTAATAAATTAGATGAAAATTGGCAGTGATTTGTATTAAAGTATTAATACAATATATTTTTTTTTTCAAATATGTTATTCCTTTGATCTTACTTGTTTAGATATAATGGTTTGGGCCTTCACAGATGCATTCCTCTTCAGTCTCTTGTCCTGCTCGGGACTGAAGATGTCGTCCACTTCGTTCTTGTTTCTCTTCTTGGATGCTCGTCTCGGCTGGTCAGGGTTGCTCTGCACCGAACTCTTGCCTGTGGTCTCTGTGACTGATTTAGAACTAGATCTACGTCCCGCACCTGAGTCTGTTTTTGTTGTTTCATCTGTAATTTCGTTTGGATAATGATATTTTATATTAGCATGACTTGGTTATATAATATAGTGCAAATAGAACTTCGGCTGTTGAAATAATAATGATGACTATGATAGGAGCCTGTCCCATCTTCACACGCACCAATCTAACTCTTGTAAGCCAGGATTAACAGTGGCGTGCACTTTAATTGCACCAAGCACTGAAGATCAGGGAGCCTTTGTTAAATTCTGACATATCTAACCCCCAACAAAATCAATCATTGTGATCGACTAAATTAGAAGCCTGTTGGCATTGATATTGTATCTGCCTGTGTCTGCCAAAATAGTGTGAAGTGGCATCTTAGCAGGCTGGCATGATTGTGTCTTTACAATACCCTTATTTGGATAGCAATTGCACTTACCACCAGGTACAAAGCATTCACTGCTGCCAGAATAAAACAAAAGGGTACAGACATACATAAAAAAACCATTTGAGTGATCTAAACATGTACATAGCGCGCTTTCTTAACCAGGTCGGAAGTAAGTCTGCATTATAGTTTGAAAGAGACCGTTTGTCATCAGTGAAAACTAAGAACATGGACAAAAATGATTTAACTTTTATATTCAAATCTGGCCAAGATACATCAGATTGTGGGCTTCAACCTGAAATAACAGGTCTTAATCAAACCATAAATTGTATTTGTAACCAACTTCAAAAAAAGCAGGAGGTTCTAAATTGTACGGAATAATTATTTTTTACATATTTTTATGTATTTTCACGGATTACTCAAAGATGAATGAACTAATATGGAAATTATTTTTTTTGTTTTAAAGGGTATTATCAATATTTACACCTTATCCTTCTTACCCTAAACAATAATAATCATATCTGTTATGCAAACTTTTTTTTATATTCTAAATTTAGGGATTTTTCACTTAGAGAATATGTTGCCCTGGTAATGAAATAACATGATTATAAAAAAAAAATGTAAACTTAAATTAACTAATTGCTAAGCATTATTGACTAATACATATAAAGTTCTGGCTAAATCCGATTGGGACTCTGCCAAAATACTGTTACAAACTCCCAGGTTGAATGTTAGGCAAACTTGTTTTAAACTGTCTGTCCTATAAATCCTATAATGGTGATAGAAAAAATTGCAAGGAAACCTACATATCATATTATGGATCTGTTAGATTTTCTATGGTATGCATAATCTGCCAACCCACACAAGGCTAGCATGGTGGATTATAAAGCTAACCACTCTCAATCATTCTTCCTTATATTGGGATTATAAAATGCAAACAACTGGATATAAAGTCTCGAATTCCAATATTGTATCAAGTTCCCTTTGTGTTGGTTTTATAAGCTGAACGGTCATTAATACTCAAAAGTTTGTGTTTCAAGGCAATTTGTCATAAAAACCAAATAACTAAACCAAAAAAAAATATAATTATTCATTCATTGTTAGGTATTACATGTATCATATGATAAATGTACTGTCTTTCTCTGCATTATATCAGGTTGCAAGTCAGCTCAATAAGGAATTAATTTGTTACAAATGTCATAGTAGACAGCAAATAAATCTTGAAGATTAATCAATCGAAACAAATTGCTATTACTAGGTTTTATTTACGAGACCAAACATTCTTACAAAAAAGTACCTTGCGACTTGTTTAATATAACTTGCTATTATTTATTACTATTTACTGTTTTATTAAATAGTTTCAATTGTAACAAAAATAAAAGAAATCAAATACTCCCTCCAGAGTGTAGTTCATGGTGGAAATGCTTATTGTAAAGCTCCTGGTAATCAGACTTCCCCTTTTATAATAATTATCCACTACCAGTATTAGTTTGCATAGTAGGTATATGGAATTTGAGAGTCCCTGGATTAACATACGACCTAGATGAAAATTTTTGGAACTATTCAAATAAAATACCTTCATCCTCGTGAATACTCTGAAGTGTCGTCATGGGATTTTTCTCCTTGAGCGTTTTATCTCGCGCCTTTCCCTTTCCATTTATATATTCCTCTTCAAACTTATCTAAGTTGTCAAATGCTACCTGTAATCACGATCAGGGCCACTATTACACAAAATTACATCAATCACTTTATATAACTCACTTTCACACTAATTAACAACAAAATACGATTTCAAATACAACAGTAAATCTCCACGCAAACGTAGTCAACAGACACCATGTTTTCACTAAAACGCATTTACCTGAAGATCATCGTTAAAGTTTTTGATAAAAGCATTTGATATTTCTTTGATTTTCGGTAATAATTCGTTGAATATGGACATAATTAAAATAAAAAATAACAATTCAAAATCCTGTAGATTTGACAAACGCCATAGAATACGAAATGAAAACCGTTTGAAAATTGAAAACCATATCAGTACTGCCAACATCACGATAAATTCAACAGACTATATCGAATATTTTGATTCCAGCAAAGGATTCCAGTCTTTTTGATGAAACTTTGACCCCTATAATGTTTTGTCCGTTTTTATTTTTTAATAAGTATATTGTAGTTATGTTCCATCAAATAACCCATAATTTTTTGAAGGTTTAATTTTTCCTCGCCATTACAGCAGATTGCAGTTTCGATTTTGGGATTCGGGTAGGTCATTATTCTATATGTATCGCTAATAAGTATAATATTGATCTTCCAAGAGCAACATTACAAATACTTACTAAATTACTACCTAAAATGTTTAAATATATTATATTAAAATGAAAAGGAAGCAATAATAACTTCCTAAGAAGATAAAGCTATCATAGTTTTGCATAGGTCCAGTCTTAAAACAATAATTAAAGCATAGAACGAGTCTGAAACATACTCATATACTTATCATGTTTTTTCCAATGGGCCAACATCATGGGAGAGAATGAGACAAATAGTATGTGTTAAGGATGGCTCATGTTCACTCATGAAACGTCAAATTGCTATGTTGGGTATGATTACGCGACCGAATTAAAAAGTGCAGTTATGTCAAATGTTACAAACGGCCAAAGCGCCGACACAATTTAGTTACGACATATTCACTAGTGATGTACTGCACATTTTATCGATAATATAAATAATGTATATTTTAGTTTACTAGCCATGCTACATAAATTGACTTGTACTTTAAAATACCTCCCCGGTAGTGTAGTGGTAAAAAGCGCTCGGCCACTGCGCGAGGGCTGTGGTCTAGGATACTCTTCATAATTTTCGATATCATCATGTCTGTGGCAAAAAATTCTCTTTGGAGGCTTTGCGTACTAGTAGAGTAACGCAATCACGCATGTAATGTTTTTTTTTACATTTACATGCGTTTTTTTTGTTTCTTAGTAACCAGAGGACCACTTTTCAAAAAAAGTAGATCAACGTATTATTATTTTTTTGTTCTGTAGCTACAAAGATAAGACACAAGCTTTTAATAAAAAAAAATGGCTGTGGATTTGAAATAAATAATAATGATTCATGTATGAATATCTACCAATGTGTCTACGAATTTGCTATAAATGAAGTTCATCTATCGATATCGATAAACTATCAGAAGAGATCACAGCACAATTATTTCTTGTTGTCAAAATTAGCGTTGAAATGTCAATAGCATTCCTTCTATGGGCGCGTTCCATTAAGCGCCCACGGCGCCCAAAACACTTATTTCGCCGTTCCATTTGATGATCACGATCGTCGTGGTCGCGGTGAACACGTCATTGATGACGTCATGACAAACGCTCACGCGACGCCCACGACGACCCATGTCAAGAGGTGCGCGTTGAGAATATTTGCGGGATTTTGAAATGTCAAAACCACAAAATAAATAAATAAATAACATCCAACAGTCACATACATAGTCCTGACTCCACACTAAGATTCAGTCTTGTGTCGTGGGTATCAGGAACTACGAGAGACTTTTCGGTCTCACAAACACTCAGACCCGAAAGAAATATTTGTGGGACGCACAAACATTTCTCTCAGTGCGGGGATCGCACCCGCGGCCTCTCGTTTCACAGGCGGCGTCTAACCAATTGCGCCACGGAGGCTGTCGTAACAAAACAAAAATGTCACAGGAGTAAATTACTTTACACTTATAATGCAACCTAACCTTATTATAGCTATTTTAAAATATCTATTACCTAAACCTTCGATCAAGTATACACTAGATACACAGTCCCCTGTAAATGTTCTGTTAAAAAGTGGCACCGATGCATTGAATCAAAAGAAGTAAACAAAAAGGTCACATATTCCAAATATATTAACACAAATTCCACTTTATTCCTGGAGTTTAAAGTAGCTTTTCACATAATATTGTCTAAAGTTTTGCGACGTTTTAGAAGCAGCGGTCGGTGCGTGACTGAAGGCGAAAGAGTGCTTAAAGTACTCCTTTTTGGTGCCATTTTCTAAGCGCTCATGTTGTATCTAGTATATTTGATCGAAGACCTAAACGCTCATAACGCCCCATAACCCGTTCCACTAGGGCAGTGATTCTCAACCACTGTGCCGCGGCACTTTTGTGTGCCGCCAAATTTCAAAAGTGTGCCGCCAAATTTGGCAAATAAACAGGGTGGACAAGAAAACGGCGCACCTGCCAATATACATTATAGTATATGGTGAAGGCATCTTAATTAAGACGGATTTGCATGGCGCTAGCGAATATTAAGAAAGAAGCCGAGAAAAAAAAAACTAACGTTACATATGCTAACCCTTAACACATTACGCTAAGCGGCTAAAGTGATTGAACCTTGCAACTGAACGGTAGACACTCAACAATAAATAAGCAGAGCTCATTATTTACTTATAAGTCGTGCGATTGTATACATAACGCTCAGGGTACATAAAAAGATATTAAATTAATACTGTCAAGTGTCAACAGTCACATTCATGGGTACTAACCCCACACTAAGATACAAATCTTGTGTCGCGGGTATTAGAAAAATAATTATGGTTCATGGAAATTGTCTCGGGGCAGAAACCGAACCCGCGGTCTCTCATTTCACAGGCAGTTCTTACCAACTGCGCCACGGAGGCCGTCGGTGACCCATATGGGCTGGTTAGTTGTCATTAATGACCACTAAAATAGTTAACTGACCTTGTAATGTAAACCGTAATGACCTTGATAGGCAAGGATGGAAGCGCAGGATCCGCCAAAACCCGCACGAAAACACTGTCACAGTTTGGTAGCACAAATCACTTTTTCTTTTACATTTCACATAACACAAGTTACATCAAAAGCTATCAAATTGGGTAATGTTCAAAGCATAATGAAATTAATAAAATTTACTCAAAATAACTGAAAACGAATTTACAATAATATGCACACGACTAATACATGCACACGCGATCGCAATCCGAATTCAACTAATAAAAAATAAATTATTATTTTGATTTTTGAAAGATAAAGGCCTGTTCACATTAGATACAAAGCTTTCCTATTTGAGTTCATAATAATTCATGTGAACAATTAGTATTAGTACTGTATCAGTTCATATACGTGCCACTGCAGGGCACGGGGTCTCCAGTGCAGTAAATTAGTGCTTAGTGTTTATTGATTTCACTAATTTTATCTCACAGAAGTCTCATATGCAAATTCTATGCTATAATGGTAGACGACATTTCTCTAGGTATAAGAATTTAGAAGAAATTTTATCACTTTAAAGTAACATTATTTTCAAAACACATTAAAGTAATGTTAAATACAATAATAAGCAAAAGTAAATAGGCAATTTGTAACTGACTGGATCGGTTGATGACATATTTAAATAATATTATAAGCTCTTGAGCAAGTAAGGACCATTCTATCAGTCCAATAAGATCTTTTTTTTAACGTAACTTTTATATCGGAGTAGGTACTTAATCAAATTAAGTTATATCAAGTGTGTAGTGTGAACACACCTCAAGATGTCGGTCTTCTTTTGCAAAATGCTAAAAGTTACCGACAAAGAAATTGCCGCCTTTCGGCTCGCGCTCACAAAGGGCGGCGGCAACCTCAAAGGAAGAATAATCGAGCCGCGTTGGATCCGACGAAGTACACTATGACCGGCGGCTTCCTTTGACTAATAGGGCCGAATTGGGCCATCATTTTAAAAATCTTATTTTTTATTAATCAGTGTCATCAGATTATTTTTTCAATGAATATTAATTATTTAGAAAATTTAAATGTTATGTAGGTATTACCAAAACTTTTCTAATTATAATTAAATTCGCAATCTTACATGATTTAAGCGATGACCAGTGTGATTTCTTGGTGTCTTTCAGTTTGGATTTGTGACACTAAGGAAAATAATGACAAACAAAATAGTCAATCCATACACGATGCAACTGCACCTAAAGTTATTATGTTGTTAATTTATTGACGCTTAAATCTAAGTACGTCCCTGTTGAACTGATTTATTTATTTGAAATGAAACAAAAATATCCTGTTTTGAAATTAGAGAAGGATAAATTATACAGCTAAGAGTTCATGACCTTACCCATGTGTAAACAACGGTTAAAGCGAAGTCTAAGGAAGTTTTGATGCTGTTAAAAATGGTTTTCGTGGTATAATTCGTTAACCGTTCAATTAACGACGAAACGAAAAAATACGTATGTGTTTAAATCTTGTTCTTCATCCATTCCAACTGGTTTTATGCGAAAAAGTGGTGATTAAACTTAAAACTTTAAACGGTCATAACTTCAAAACGGATAGGTATTTTCCAAATATTATTTTTTTATTACGATATTAATATTATGCCCTTGTATATATTTAAATCCACAAAAAAGTTAATTATTTTATTATTTGCTTTGCAACGCGTTTTTTCTTAGTGCCAAATTATGATGAAGCGGCGTGCATAGCAATAGGAATATGTCTCAAGGCGCTCTTTGTGTGCCGCCAAATTTTGAAATCGATAAATATGTGCCGCAACAAAAAAAGGTTGAGAATCATGCACTAGGGTTTGCGATCGTTATGCTCTCGAGCAAGTGGAACGGTAAATATCGCGGTCGTGAGCGTGGTCGTCGCGATCGTCAAATGGAACGCACCCTGTGTAGGTGGCGCTGTAGTTCACTTTTCCGTTTTTCGATCGAAATTGCCAAAAGTGACATTCAGTGACACATAATGTACTCTGTGCAGTAGTCATGCGCAAAATGAATCACTGTAAGGAAAAGAGAGATATATATCTTTTAAGTCAAAAGATATATATCACTCTTTTATATCTCTATCGCACAATGATCGATGAGCTAAAGAATGAGTTGATTAAAATTGAGTTATGGGTCTTTCTTTATATCCATATCTAAGATTGACATTTTGGTGGAGTATATTTTTATATCTCTATCTCTTAATGATTCATGAGCTAAAAGATGAGTATAAATTAGTTGCACAATATCTATATCTAAAATTAACATTTGGGTGGACGTTCAAGAGGCTATATTCGAATAAAAATTGCTTTGTGGTTTAGATATAGTATTGTTACAGTGAGATAAAGAGATTAATTATTTTCTGCTGATATCTAACAACAGAAATGAATTGTGTTTAGAAATATAAATAAGGAGTAGTGAAATATGTAAAAATTCATGGACATTTAAACATTGCATAAACTGGATATTTTTGTAATTAAAACTTTTGTGCTATGATCACCACTGGTACAAGATATTTCACGGAAACAAAATACAAATCCGATAAAAAAATAATAATTAATAAATTAATATATCTTTGCTAATTAGAAAACATGCTAGCGAAATTAGGCCTTAAATCATTGTGAATAGCTTTGTTTTCGCTTACACTCCATTTACTACTGTGATCGTATTCCACGATCGTACGCATGGCGCATGCATTACATTGTGAACATAAATATTCTCTTTTCCGCTTACACAAATGTAAAAGTCTATATCTGTTTCTTTCTAATCTTTGCAGTGAAATTGAACCAAAAATGATCTTTACGCGTACGGATATAATGAGTTAGTTTGAGTGCAAGGGATATAAAGATATAATCACTCCGTACGTCGGATATATATCTTTTTAGTATATCACTTCTGAGTTACACATGTCTACTGTGCAGTGACATTTGGTTGTGCATTTGATTTTGGCGTAAAGTTCCACATTTGGCCAAATTCACTCATATTTTTGTTTGCCTGGAATATAATATCGATTAAATTTTAATACAAATTGTGTAAAAAGCCATGTTTATAAATGTACGCAAGTAAGGGGATGGCAAAATAAGCGAAGGAAAAGAATTAATTTACAGAAGTTGCAAGCATCTAGTGGCGAATTTTTTTAGAATTAATAATGAATAACAATGTAAAGATGTTGAACCGGGATAAACGCGAGCCGGACTATCCGACAGAACTGGAATCGGAGTTTATTCTTCGCCTCCCTGAAGAGCCGGCGAAAGTGCTAAGAGAAGTTCTGAAGACAGGTGATAATCTGAAAAACCGTCTCACCATACAGATCGATAACGATATGAGGCACGGCGAGGTTCGTCTAGATCATTGGCTGATGCATGCCAAGATCGTAGACCTGCCTACCATCACGGAGGCACTGAAGACGATCGACAATAAAAGCTTTTACAAGACTGCTGATATCTGTCAAATGATGATATGCAAGGACGAACCCGACCAACCCTCCACAGAAGAGGAATCGCCCGCGAAAAATAAAAAGAAGGATCCTTTCAAAGTGGACAAGAAGTACCTGTGGCCTCATGGCATCACCCCGCCAACCAAGAATATCCGTAGGCGCCGGTTTAGGAAGACTTTGAAAAAGAAAAGTGTGGAAGCTCCAGAGATTGAGAAGGAAGTGAAGAGGCTCCTGCGAGCAGACAATGAAGCAGACAGCATGACTTGGGAAATTATTACTGAGGAGGAGGAACAAACGGCCAAGCAGGAGGCGAGTAGCGCGAGGCACGTCAAATCTGAGAAGAAATCTAAAGCAGAGCGCAACCCTAAACGTGAGCCTGTTGCAGATACTGCCATGCCAGGCTCCTCTAATGTTGTGGACATCTTTGGGGGTGCAGTAAGTGACAGTGATTTGGAAGATGAAAATGTCAATGTAGACTTGGAAGACAGTCACTTTTCAGCATATGATAGCCGCATGTCAGACAGCTCTATGCTTGAATTGGGAGAATCAAGCCGAAAACTTGATACTCTGCCCATTGAATTTGGTTCGCACATGTTCCAGTCTACGGTCAGACCGCAAACAAATAAAAGTTTCCTGACCCACACAGTGACTTCTGCTACAGCTGGTATCAAATGTGGTGGAATATCTTCTGATGAAGAAGATTACCAGTCTCGTGATATGCCTAAAGATGTGAGTTTACGCATTGAACAACTCAGGACGGAATTGGAGGAATTAAAACAAAGGAAACAGAGGACTGAGCATGAAATTGGTGGAATGGAGAATTTGGCCCTCCGTCAGAGATTCCAGGACATATTGTATACATTGAATCAAGATATTAGCTTTAAGGAGATGGAATATAAGAGGCTGCTTAACCCTCAAGACTGTGATGATATGTAATTGAATTCCTAAACATTGTATGTTGCATTTGCATTTATAATTTGATCTTTGCTCCATACAATAACATTTATCTCAACTCATAAGTACCATTTGAAGTTTCATACTCTTCAATTTTGTATAGGCCTTAGTCACACTATTTCAATAACATTTTTCAACCATGGAATTGTGGTTTTATGATTTTTTTAATTGAGGTACACCAGTACAAACTTGAAAAGTATGATATTTCAAATGTTACCTCTTACTTTTGTTTGATTATAGTGTGGCAGACACTGATGTCATATCAAAAAATGTATGGTCTCTACTCAATACTAAAATTAATATTAATATATTTAAAAACATTGTGGGCCTTACTAATAAACTCAGATGAGCGAGGGATGAAATTTTAGCCCAAAACTTTAAAATTGACTAATTTATTATGACCATTCTTTTTACTTTTAAAATCAGTGGATTGCCATAATAGGATTATCATGTTAGGCTGAAGAATATAGATTTTTATTAATATAGTCATTACTATCTAGCTATTCATAATAATAGATTGAATTCTCTAGCCCAATGCCTAAAGTTAATCCTTTGCTTATCCGAGTTTATTAATGAAGCCCACTGGGCCTCATGTATGTATGACATTTAATCTCAGAATTTAGCAATTGTAATTGTAATTTTACTCTGTGTTATAAATTAACCAAGTATTAAATGTTCAATGTTCCAAAAGTAGTGTGAAAGTATTTTAAGATTGAAGACTCCATCAAATGGAGATGTAACTGCATTTTTTTAGACTAATGCATGCTGTAGTGAGAATATGTAACCATTATTTAATATTTATAAACTATGAATAAACTTATTGAATAACAACTTGTTCCTGTGAATTAAATTATTGTAGGAAATAAATGGGGTTTTTAAATAAGTTTTTTTTTAATTGCAATGAATAGCGAGACGATAATGCCGTACGCCTGATGATAAACAATACTAACACTCATGAACCGTAATGAAACCAAACAACACCTTAAATTACAAAGCAATGGTTATCATTTAAAAAATAACTATTTTACAAATGCCTATTACTGTATATGTATCAGCTTATATAAGTCCCACTGCAGGGCACAAGCCTCCTCTACCGTTGAAATAACGATTATGGGGGGTTAGGCCCTGTGTTATGGTTAGGATAACATGAGTATTATGAATTTGATTATTTTAAGATTTGTTCTGCTGAAAATAATATATAATTATGTTTGACAGCCTCCGTGTCGCAGTTGGTTAGACACCGGCTGCGAAACGAGAGGCCGTTGGTTCGATCCCGCACCAAAATATTTGTGTGAACCAGAAATTAGTTTCGTGTGTGGGTGTTTGTGAGACCGAAAAGTCTCTCGTAGTTACTGATACCTACGACACAAGACTCGATCTTAGTGTGGTCTCAGGCCTACATATGTGACAGTGTGGTATACATATTTATTTATACCTATATGTACAGTGTGGTGGTGACTTGTAAATTCACGTAGGTAAATAAATTGAATCAAAATTCACACATGTGTATCAGTCTGTGACCCATTGCGGGGCACGAGCCTTCTCTACAATTCAGAGTACTATTGAGAGGGGTTAGAGCATATTGTTCAGCCCCCAGTACCCTCGTAATGTTTTCCTTCATCATTAGAGCATATGGTGATCTATAACAACATGATCCATACACACATGACTTCGAAAACGCAGAGACGTGCCCTGGGATTTGAACTCCCGAATATCGTGAACATGTTTTTTCAATTCTGTATATTAAATTATTTCTTTGGGGCCTAGACTAAAACTTATGTAGGTAAATCGATTGATATAAATATATTGACAGGGCGGAAAGCATGTAAAGTATTTCGATGTAAGTGGTGCACGCGCTCCAGTACATTTAGTCGCTACGTTAGTGAAATAAGTCGTCCCTTGCAAGAATTTTGAAAATGTTATTTGAATTTGATACTGTCCATGAGCTATCGTATCGCTTACCATCAGACGAAAGGCAAGTTGGTCTCGCCATTTGTTGACAAAAAAAATCATACCGTAGCGATCCTTAAAATAATTTATAAAGCAGATGAAGTTCGTCAATTCCCAATAAGTTAGCGTGGTAAATAGTTTTTTACGGTTTTAGATGTCTCAACTGATTTCTCGATTTTAGAGAAATCCTGTGTTCTACAGCAGGACTTTTCGTGTTTTCATAAAGACAATTAAGTTAGCATTTTGATCGCCTAAAGTTTGAAGAAGGTACGTAATGTCGTTGACAGATTAACTTGTACTTTCATTGCGCATAAAACAAAAGTTCAACGTAATAAATCTTTATGAGGTGGCCATTGCGGAATATCAAAGACAGGTATCCACTTAACAAAGTTTGAGTTTGGACAGCAGTGGTAAAAGAAATAGCGTTTTATTTAACACCTTAAAGATTTAGGCATGAAGCGTCTTGCAACGACTAAAGCAATCAGTTGTAAAAGCGCGACAACCGTTATGGGTCAATAAAAGCTTATGAAATTTTTATTAGCACTCCTAAACATAGCATTTACGTCGCAAAAATTACGATTCAGCCGGCAGAGGTCGTATAACGTTATATAATGATAAAACATTGAAGCCATCATGTCTGCCTACTACAATATGTTTGTTTCTACATTGCTTATTTACTTAATGAAATGAGAGCTTTTGTCTTAATTTTTTTTTCTTAATATTTTTGTCACGCGATTTATTTTAATTTTAAGATGGTTTCAGACTTACCTACATTTGTTATTAAAATATGAATACGTTAGCTTTGGAAAGATAAGATTTGTGAAGCGGCTAGCATATTGACTATTCCTGCACCAAACAAAATAACTTTGCATGCAAAACAGAAACAATACAAAAAAATATTTACATATTAACTTTGTACACAATCCTGGGGTTCAGGCGGCCTCACGTGCAATCGATCTAGGTAAATTATTCATGTATTGTTTTATTTTTATGGCTAAAGTTGCTTCAGTTAGTGTGTTTCTCATTATTGAATATATTTTGAGGACCCAATTGAGAGTCAAGACGGTCAATATAAATAGATAATTTGGTATGATATCTGAATATAGTACATTTAAAAAACTGCAAAATAAGGCAAGAGAAATATGCTATCGTGAGTAATATATATACGAAGTTCTTATTGCTATGACAATTTTCGCAGGGGCTAACTAGTGTCCTAAGCATCTGTTTAGAATTTTCAATAAATTATCACTTTTAAAACGGTTTGTTTCTAGTTATATTTGAAAGTAAAGCTAATAATAATACTTAACTAATAATAATATGATATAATATCAGGTAACATATAACGTGTGAACAATATTTTGCTAAAATATCCACGGAATATATTATTTATCACGTACGTTCATTATATTACGGAAATATATGCCATAATTAATACGTTACAGAGCAGCAGGGATGTACGACAGAATTATGAACATAATTCAATGTAAAACTTTGTGAAGTTGTTGCAATTAATTCCCAATCCTTGATTTCTTTATTGCATACGTGTGGTAAACGAGCAATCAGGTCACCTGATACCAAGTGATCATTGTCGGCCATGAAAATCCACAAACCTCTGTTCACGGACGTGTTGCTAGCAATAAATTGGGAGGAAAGAAGAAGAGAAGAAGCAAGGGAGATTAGTTATGCGGCCAAGCGCGGGTCAACCGTAGTGAACACGATGGGCATGCCCACAACCCTAACCGACGCGACGTATGACGTCACACTTCCAAATAAATTGAGATCGAACGACTGATAATATTATATTAAATGTCATTATATCATCAATATAATAAAATAGCAGAATTGAATCTTTATTGCGTACCTACAACGATCATAAGATTGTCATATTCAGAAGGACTAGCTAAAAAAGTACCTTCGTATCGATCCAGACTAATTTACTTCAAAATGGATACACTAAGCAAACGCAGAGAGATCTTAGACCTTATGTTTTTATATAAACTTCTTAGACAAAAAATTGATTGCCCACAATTAATACAGAGGTTTAATATTAGAGTTCCAGCTAGGTATCCGCGTGCCCCAATCACTTGTTTCTACCCACCTCGCCGAAGAACTATTTTTGGCTCTCATTCACCAATCCCACGATTATGCAAATTAGCTAACGAGTGCAGTACTAATGCAGACATATTTTGCGAGTCGGTTAGTTGCTTTAGGCGTAATATTGGACGTTGTCTGGAGGGTTGCAGATTCCCGTAGTCTTTTTACTTTTTATATATATATAGATTTTTTTTTTCCTTCTTTAACATAGTAGTAATAAGCACTTTTAAATATTTGAATTTGTTTTTCTTTTTTAAATATTTGTTATTTTAAGTATTTTTCATTAGGTCATAATTTCAAGAAATTGTATAATTTTGTATAATATCTTTTTAATGTTGTTTTACTTAGAGCACAGCAATTGCTGCCGCAGTGGTCTCAGGTCTTGTAGATTCTGAGGGGCTAGACTAAAGTAACAGCTAGTATTGTCCGTCTTAAACCTTACTTTTCAAAAATATGTTTTTTATTGTTTGCATGTTGTGTTTACTTCTAAGTGGTTGTGCAACACGTACAAAACTTGTTTAAGTGTTTTAAGGTGTCATAAATATGTATTATTGTAACAACTGTTAGTAAACCTTAATAAATAAAATAAAATAAAAAATAAAATAAGCAAGATCATACACAGACTCCCACTTCGTTGATTTTCGGGCTGCCATGCCTACAAACCTTTTTTGAAAGTTGGATCCGTCCTTGCATCCGGCGATCTCGTCACGACCATTTCTTGTAAACAGTGGTGGTGCTCCGAACGAGCCTGCCCATTCATGCTGAGTCATGACTGACTACAGCGTGGCTCAGCCACCTACTAAAATGTTAATTTCCTCCTTATGATAATTTGATTTTCTTATAGGTTTCAAATAAATAAACGATCTCTATCTTTATCTAAAGATAGACACTGAAAATTGATCAATGTGTGTTTCTGTCCTGGTGGCGCCTATACCTACCCCATCTGAGAAACGCCATGTGTTTATGTACGTATGTATATAAATAGATAAATCGAGTTTAATACTCATTGATGAATCAAATGTAGGGGACATCTGATTTATCTTGGTATGGTATTTTCTGGACCGATCCTTAGATAGGTAACGTACCAATAATTAATTTCTGCGTGATGTAATGAACGAAACGCTTTTGTATTGATTAATGTCTGGTTACAAATAATTTTTAACAGGCCAGAGCAATTATTCAAGCATATTTATTTACAAAAAAACTACTCTCTTTTCAGAATAGTCTACAATTTTATACGCAGAAATATCTGAAACAAAATGTTGTTCTTTTAATCCGACATCGCGCTTTATTTTTCCCGTTTCCCTTTTCTTTTACGAGCCCATCTACAAAGTGTAATATAGAAAGATAAATTTCTTGGCAAACCGTACAGAAAATGCTCGATTTACATGTAAATTATCCCGAATCGCCGTGTTTACAAGGATCTAAGCACGGCATGCTTGTCGCCCGTGTGTGTAGGAATCAAGTGTGTGCTTAACATGTGGAACTTTCACGAATACCTATTGTCAGCACTGAGTTATGAGATATATTATACGTAAATAACTTATTAGATGTTGTTGACTACAGTATTCTGCAATAATATGGGAGACGTGGTTTTGTTATTTATTTTTATAAGGTCTATTGCTCATTGCGGCCAAATAACGTTTTTTTCGCGCCAGGTAATTTCTTACTACAAAAGGATGTTAGAGAACACATAATTAATGCTGGTCTGGTCGAAAACAAAGATAATACGGTTGAAATTTAAAGTTTCGTTTGTATACAAGCGGCCTCATACAAAAGCTTTTTTTTAATATATCGAATATTTTGTCTCCTTCGCTCAATCTGAATTAAAATATCGTTGGCAAGGGACAAAATATTCGATAACTCAAATAGATTTTGAACCTCTATGAAAAAGGTCGTAAGGGATTCCAGTAATTTTATCGAACAAAATAAAATAGTGAATCTGTTTCTAATTCCGTGACGAAAGTTTTGCTTCAAATACCAATAAATTCTACTATCCCAGTCTAAAAATTAACACGTATGGTGCAAATCCGTCTTCTCCTGCCAATGCTTTCATCATCCTTGCGAGTTGTCTATAAGGGCTTCGTGAAATATGCCCCGAGTTTGATATTATGCGTGCAGTGCCCGGGAAATCTTCCAGACATTCCTTGATAAAACGCAGACGCGTATAAAAGAAATATGAAGCGCTATTATTTTGTGTACATTAGAATAATTTGTGGGCTTTGTGAAAGTGTTATTTTGTTACTACATTATTATTTGTTTCTTTCGTCGGCCGTGTAAAAGTCGGATTGTTTATACATTATGGATACTAAACGTATATGCATAAAGTGTATGAACTTTGTTTAAGTACGTTAAATAACTTAAAAACCAGAGTTCTATGTGAAAAATAAGAAATAAAATACATAATGCCATTCGAAATAAATAGGTATAAATAACACGTCTTATTGTCCCATTTTTTCCTTTATAGTACATCTAGATCACTCTGCAAAACAGTTTTGTGACGCGATAACAATTAGCTGTGCTCTGAGTCGTATTAAGCCCAGGGTCCCGTGATTTGATGGTTCATCCCTGTACTTGAGAGATATTCTGCGTAGTACATGCGGGTCAGCGCGGCGCGGCGCGGCGGCGAGACGGCGTTTTGTACTGTACTCTGTGAGTCGGCGTCTGGTTGTCGCGTGCGTATCGAACTAGTGGCCGGCGCGGCGCCACCCCAATATATGCACCGCGTCTGCCGCCGTGGAAGAGACACTACATATTCTTCATGAATGCTATCTCCTCTATAATAACCCATCTAAGAGCTTGTTTATATTTTTTATGTACTTAACTGTATTAAACATTTCATTGTCACCTTTATTTAAACCAGTTGTCATATTTTTTATCTTATTACTGTATGTGGAGTTCAATAAAGAATTTATAAATAAATGAATAAATTAAAGAAATATCCAAGGACACATCAACAACTTGAAGTAGAGTTAAAAATAAAATATAATAATACACCCAACAGCCACATACACAGTCCTGACCCCACACTAAGATCGAGCCTTGTTACGTGGATATCAGGAACTGCGAGAAACTTTTCGGTCTAACAAATGCCCATACCCGAAACAAATACCTGTGGCTCACACAAGTATTTGTCTGCGGGGATTGAACCCGCGGCCTCTCATTTCATAGCCGGCGTCTAACCAATTGCGCCACGGAGCCTGTCAAAGCCAGCCGGTTGGCTGTCGAAGCAGAGTTGGGCAGGATATCTCGCTAGATATTTAGACGGGTGGTCTAGGAGGCAGACCGTTTGCCAGATACCGTCAGTCGTAGTCATACAGTCATGATCGGATGACATCATAAGAATCGCAGGAAAACAGTGGATTCACTTGGCACAGGATTGTATGATGCGGCGTGAAAAAGATATGCCCAGTGGGTTGGCTGATATAGATAGAAAATATAATACTTCGTACTTTTTTCTAACTTAGAAGAGTCATCTAGTACGAAGGGATCTGCGTGAATAAGGCAAGCTGGTGCAAAATGCGTTCCGCACTCACTGACTCACTTGACTTGACGGAGGCTCCTGCACGGTTTGCGCCCGCGTGTTGGCGAATTAATGACGCGTTTTAAATAATGTTTCTAATATAAACGTATGTATGTATACTAGGTACTACACATATCCTGCATCTATGGACTGTGTTGTGGGTGCAATTGACGTGCGTAAAGTATCAACACGTCCACGACACACAAAACAAGATGACAAAACCTAATCGTGTTCATAACCTCTGTCGCGCAGCAGGTTAGACGTCGCCTGTGAAACGAGAGGCCGCGGGTTCGATCCCCGTACCGAGAGACATGTTTGTGCGGTCCACAAATATTTCTTGCGGGTCTGGATGTTTATGAGACCGAAAAGTCTCTCGTAGTTCCTGATACCTGCGACACAAGACTCGATCTTAGTGTGGGGTCGGGACTATGTATGTGACTGTTAGGTGTATTTATTTATTAATTGCGATTTTTATTTGATGAATACAATAGGGCCTGGTTCCTCTCAATCGTACACTCGATTAAAAAAAGAATATACCTTGAATCTCAATCAAATAATTACTTAGTGTAGATTTTGCGAACAGGATCTATTTTAAGAAACAATTTAATTGACCTTAAACGTCTCGAGTACGTGCGTCACTTGTTAATTTAATCAAATTTAAAGTGAATTGCAGGGGTTGGATTTAATTTTGACTACTTCCAGTAGCAAGAAGATGAACAGTCACACTGTTGAATGTATATCTCCTAACATTTTGCTTGCATCGGTGGCGCACTACGGTACGACTTCAACGCTGAAGTCTCGAGTTCGAATATCGGGTGGGGCAAAGTGATATTGATTTTTCTGTTAATTATTATCAGTATAGGAATTTGAACACGCTATAGCGAAAGGCGCACCCTTATAACGTCGTAGGACGGAACACACATGGGTGTCCTGGAAGCACCTCTGACACATTGTACTTATTTTAATCCACATGTTTCTCATCACCCCAGGTGACATTTTACATAATTTGAAAAAAATATGAGATTTTTTGTCAAAAATTGTGATTTTAGTTCTTACTATTTTTGGGCATCCCATATAGATACGAGTTTTTTTTCCGGTTAGCTGAACTTCAGTTCAGTTCGGCAAATTATCTGAGCTGTAAAACTCTGTATCTATAGGGGTTGATCAATAGCCTTGAAACCTAAAATCGAGATTTTTGACAAAACTATCAGGCAGTTTTTGTTCAAACTTGGTACACAGGGATGGTTAGGAGTATGTGGTTTAAATAAAATAACACATGTCAATATCGCGCTGTATATGGTTCATGAAGGGATCCGGGATGATACTGTAGTGTTGGAACTCCGGTGCATCGATCGTTCCGGCGCGGCGGAGTGTGGGCACAGGACGTGTGGGAGGCGGCAGGTGGGCCCGCCTATATTATATTCACGAATACGAATCCATTTGTAGTGATGTCCTCACTATTATCTATCGATGAATAATAATAATAACGAGACAATCGATACGATCGGTACGAAGTTTGCTAAGCCTTTCTTTCTTGGCGAATAATGTAACATAAGCTGGCGACGACATGCTATTTTACAGTTACTTCTACTTACTATTATTCTGTCAATTATTGTGAAAACCTTTAACAGGACATCTATTTCTTATACATTTATTTTCTTTTGTAATGTATTATACATAAGCAGTTATTTTCCAATAAATAAAAAATAAAATACATAAAATTAGACCAGAAATTAAGTCACATAACCACTCAACACAACATATTATTGTTATAGTGAAGATAAAGCAGATTAATGAAATGAAATGAAATGAAGTGAAAATTTATTTGCAAGAATGTGGTTACAAATAACATTTTTGTTCCATGGAGTTTCACAATCTAAGATTGAAAGCAGTGAGTTACACACCCCAACTATTATGACTATGTAACTTGTAGTCACTTTGTTACAGCTATAAAATCCAGGTGCTCACAATCCAATGCAATTTTTATAAAACATACCAGCGATAGAGGCGTAATCCTAGAACCCAAAATATTAAAATCATCGATGTGAGATTCATCCCTAATGTTGGAGCAATAAGACGACATCGCTAAGTGTTCACGCAGGTATCCCTTACAGATGATGGCAAAATAGCAGCGCGGCCCTACCTCACAAAACTGGGTAAAAACTGGTAGATAAAAAATATTTTTCTTGATTAGTTTTTTATGGAGTTCAATTTATTTAGCTTTTTAACGCAGTTAAGTATATTGATTCTTTATATTTTAAGGCCTTATCCATAGACAGTTTTAAAAAGGAATAATGTCTTTTTCGCTAAAATTAAATTAAAAAACCGTGCGAAAGGGACGAAATATTCAATAGCTCAAAACAGATTTTTAAACTGTCTATAAATCCTGATCCATTTTAATATTTATTTCCTTATTCGTTTTCGTTTTATATATTTTCACTGTCTGTAATTTCTTGCATCTCTTTGGCTATTAATTGTATTACTATTGCATATTATTAGGTCAATAATAATTATTAATGGTCATTAATTGCTTTCCTTCAATCATAAATTGATGAACCAAGAAGCTTATACCCAAATGGAGATTGCATTCCATATATAAAAGTGAAGCACAAAAATTTGACCTCGAATGACGTTGCTACTGATTGCTATCCTTTTCTTTCGAGTGACAATGAATGAAAATGACTTTTTGTTTTGAAAATGACTTAATTTCTGGTCTAATTTTATGTAATTGTCATTCGAGGTCAAATTTTTGTGCTTCACTTTTATATACGGAATGCAATCTCCATTTGGGTATAAGCTTCTTGTGATGAACACTATTTTGAAATTTGTTGTCATCGCCAAGTATGTAGTTTTGTCAACGGTTCACAGATGGCGCTATTATTAATCAAGGTTTTAAAGCTATCGTAATAATTTTAATGTTGTTACTATATTAGCTTTTAATGTGAACTTTTTTGTTATCATCTTAATATATAAGTGTTTAAATGGAAATCCAATAGATCTATATTATAGGACTTAAATGATTAAACATATGAAACATATTTTTACACAATTAAAATTACGTCTGCATCTTATAGGTAGGCAGAGGTGATATTAGTACCATTCACAGGTTATGTTATAGAGGGCGTGTGTATCGTCATCAACATTTTTGTATTAAAACAGGGATTTTATAAGCGCCTTCTGTGTAAAGAATAAATTATATGACATTATAAACAAACTATTTTTACTCACGAAGATTATAGCGTATTTATTGGTTTGTTGGTGGGCAAGCGAATGTTTACATTGATTTCCAACATGGTTTGACTATAGATACGATTTATTGGGAAACGTTTGTTATTCATCAGCTGTAGTTATAACTTTTTAGACAGTTACCACTTACCTGTTGTGGCGATAGTTAATTAAAACTAATTGTAATGGTGTAAGAAAACATAGCGAGGAAACCTGAAAACTATAGTGGTTTCCATAGTTCCTTTCAGTTCCATTATTACATACAGAGAGTAATTTTAAAGAATTTCCAAGGTATGTAAAGTCTGCTAACCCACAATGAGTCAGCGTGATGGACTACATGGCCTGATCGTATGCAATAGTACTCACGAATGTAGACGAGGCCTGTGCTCATCAGTGGGACATATATGGGCTGATACCATTGCCAGGAATATATTGTTGACAGGGTGAAAAGTGTGTACCTATATGTATCCCGAGATAATTGGAGCGAACTCCAGTGGAGCGTTACTGAAATAAGTCCTCACTTGTAACGCTGTTTCGTTGTTTGTGTCGTTTTTGATTTTGAAAATGCTTGCTTGTATTATGAAAGACAGTGCCTAAAAAAATAGATAAATATTCTTATCACCATTATGACAAAATCTATTACAATATTTTCATTTAATGCTAATTTAGGAATTTTAATTTCAATTTAAAATGAAGAAATGTATAGTTGGCGCAATTTCCATAGCCATTTTTTGATAGTCTAAAATATGTACTGAAGGGCATATATCCCTAGTTTTTAAATCAATTATTGACACAGTCATACAGATATGAAATCTCACTATGCCAGCGTATTGAAATAACACATAATTGCTGATGGTAGTGTATTTGTATATGTCCAGACAGTGATCACCTACAAAGTACAAACACGAAGAGATTAAAAGTATATCCCAATTAGAACGAAGCCAAACCACGCGGGAGTAAAGTCGCGAAAGTTAATGAGAAGATAAGCGGCCGATTCTTAGCCAAGCGTGTGTAAATCACTTTAAGTCTCGCATGTTTTGCCTGTATTGTTCCGATGTCGTGGGTAAGGCTTCAACAATTTACGACCCACCTTTTCATTCGCTACTGAGATTTTTTGTTGAGTAGATTAACTTAGACATAGCCCATAGGATTGGCAAGTTGAAGTGGCAGTGGGCCGGGCACATAGCTCGTAGAACCGATGGCCGTTGGGGCCGAAAGGTTCTCGAGTGGAGGCCACGTACAGGCAAGCGAAGTGTTGGACGGCCGCCTACAAGGTGGACGGACGATCTTACTAAGGTCGCAGGAAGTCGCTGGATGCAGGCCGCTTCCAACAGGTCATTGTGGAGATCCTTGGGGGAGGCCTATGTTCAGCAGTGGACTTCCTGTGGCTGATATGATGATGATGATGATGATGATGAGATAAACTTAAGGTTCTGTTGCAAAGATTTGTTTTACGATGTATTGATTGTACAATGAATCCCTGTTATTAGCACAAGTTATTTTAAATTGATCAAGTTGAGTTTTGTTAAACGTCTTTGTAACTAATCATTTCTCTTTCTATGTTTCTGAATATGATTTTAAAGTATGATTCAATCGGCTATTGCAATGGCAATTGATTGCTTTGATCTCTTTTTCTTCGCTATAATAATTTAAATTATAAACAATTTTCGATCCATTAATCCATCTAAATATTCGAAAGACGTCAATACTGAATGTTCGAAGTGGTTCGAAGTATGAAATATCTCAATTGAAACAAGATTAGTCTGGGGACAGTTACATATTAAAATATTCCCGGTGTAAGTAATGTAGGAGGAGATCATGATGTATTTTTGGTTAATCCGACGGTGCCTCGGTTCCAAACAATTAAATCTATCCGCTTAACCCGCCTCGGGTTTCGTAGCGTCTGCAGAAACATTAAACAAAATTTTCCAATAGTCAGTTTTTTAATGATTTTCTTTAATGTTGAAAGACAAGCTAGTGCTAAGAGAATGTCTTAGTTTCAGTACTTGATGTAAATTTTTGTCGAGCTATGGTTGATTCTGGTTGACATTAGTTGTATTTTTGGGTGTCCGAGAAGCATAACCTATACATTGGGATTCGCCTTATCATTTCATCGCAATTAAATGTATCACTTAAGTCAGAAAAATGTACGTAGGTATTCTATAACTTATTTTCTAATAAAGCAGTTTAAATTGTAATAACATTTATTGTTTAACATTGTTAACCCAAAAAATAAAAAATTAAAGCAATGTATTTATTGCCTTGTGTTATGCCATATTTGCTGTCCGTACAGCGGCGTGGGAATTAATTTCGTATGTAAAAAGTGAACGCGGCGCGAGCTTACGGCAACGTTAAGCAGCCGTCAAAATAAACCTCGTGATGTAGCCACCTCGCCACCTCGCCACCTGCCTCGACATATGAATCATACTGCTTGCACATTACTAGGATATTTTAAATACAGGCAACAAACACAGTTGGCGTGCCTAGCACCATTTAGTAATCATATTCGTATTAAAAAAACATAATTTATTGCTTCTAAATAATTTATATTTCATATATATATATATATATATATATATATATATATGTACATATTATATATTATCATTTTTTTCATTAATAAATAAATAAATAAATAACATCCAACAGTCACATACATAGTCCTGACCCCACACTATGATCGAGTCTTGGGTCGTGGGTATCAGGAACTACGAGAGACTTTTCGGTCTCACAAACACCCAGACCCGGAAGAAATATTTGTGGGCCGCACAAACATTTCTCTCGGTGCGGGGATCGAATCCGCGGCCTCTCGTTTCACAGGCGGCGTGTAACCAACTGCGCCACGGAGGCTGTCATAATTAACATTAATAATTTGTAATTATGATTTAATTGCTCTAGTTGAAACCAACTTGTAAGTTTAATCACAATCACTCTAGTTTTGAAAAGAGCAACACCAGAGTTTCTTCATGGTTGCTTAATGGTAAAAATAACCTTCAAAAACGGCTGGTAGAAGAAAAAAATAATCTATTATGTACTATTGTTTTGCCTTCACTTACAAAAATATTACCCATGTTGTATTTAGATTACTGTATGGCCATTTAGAATATAAATAAAATTTCATCTTCCCATTATATCTCCTTCCCGCTCTCCGCCCGATTTGATGGGCCGGCAACA
Source organism: Hyles euphorbiae (assembly GCA_023078785.2). Lineage (NCBI taxonomy): Eukaryota > Metazoa > Arthropoda > Insecta > Lepidoptera > Sphingidae > Hyles > Hyles euphorbiae. Next base: position 10,843,171 of record CM041056.1, on the reverse strand, counting down.
TTTTCATGATTCAAGCTAAGGATTCAAGCGTTGCGGATGTTTATGGGCGACAGTCGTCACTAACCATCAGGTAACCTGTTTGCTCGTTTGCCGAGCCTACGCAATAAAAAAAGACGTACATAACCCTGAGCCCATACTAAGATGTAAGTCTTGTGTCCTGATTATTAAAATCTATACAAGAGTTTTCGGTCCCAGAAATACCCAGAAATAAATAACTATGGATCACACAAGCATTTATTTTGGTGCGGGTATCGTGTCCGCCACTCGTTTTACAGCCGACGCCTAACCTAGATATGATAACAGTTGAGTATGATACTTCAAAGATCATCATCATTTTCAGTTAGGGTGTGTCCACACATTGAGCGGCAAGAGCGTGGCAGCAACACGCGGCGTTTGCAGGACACATTTCTGCCGCGCTCAAGTTAGAACGAAGCCGACTAATGTTTGCGCGGCAGTATTGCGCGGCACACCCAAGACACGCCGCGCACTTCAGTTGGCATCAGAACTAAAATGAAACCTGTTACATGTGTCATAGCTCAGCTTATTATTAAAAAATTGCGGAGAAAGACTAAGAAAAAACATATTATATTTTAATGAGGAAATGCTGGACGAAACTACTTTTTCAGCGGAGGTTACAAAATATTGAATCAATAAATTACCAAATTCATTACCGAACACCACAGTTTTTAAGATTAACTTTAGAAGAGTTTGAACATTTACATAGCCTAGTTGAGCCGCATATTAAAAAAGAAGATACGTATTGGCGTAAAGCAATCACAACAAAAGAGAGATTGGCTATAACTGTGCGGTATTTGGCAACAGGAGACTCATATTCTAGCCTACAATACGTGTTTTGTTTTTATTATGGTATTCTTTTTTTCGATGATCCCATAATGATCTTAAAAAGATCCATACTTTTCAATTAAACGAATAGATGTTTCGTTGTCCATGTTTGTGCGCAGAAATACGTCCAAACATTAATACTGACGAATGTTTACTAAGAATGTTCGTGCGCGGCAGGCAGCCAGACGCCTTCACATGCGGCTGTCGTCCAATCATAGCGCGGCGGGCCGCGCGCGGCAGCCGCGCTCGATTGCCGCTCAATGTTTGGACACACCTTTACAGGAATTACTTTGCGGAACTCAGGCCAAGCGCAAAGATTTCCAAGACTTTATACATATGATTCCTATATACATACATGCACCTAACAGTGACATACTACATAGTCCTAACCCCACACTAAGATTGAGTCTTATGCCGTGGGTATCAGAAAGTACCAGAGACTTTTCGGTCTCACAAACATTAAACCCGAAACAAATAGAAAATACCTGTTTCGGTGTGGGGATCAAACCCGCGGCATCTTTCTTCACAGCTGGCATCTAACTGTGTCACTGCGGTTGACATATCGCACCCCCCCGGTGCAACAATGTCACTTTTACAAAAATGCAACTTTTCAGGAAAACCATTTGAAACTTTGACATCGTATAAAAATATGATATTTCAAGACATAGACAAGTTGAACAGCTTCTATCACAATATCAACTTTTGATTTACCGTCAAAAAAATTATGACCACGTAATATTCTAAAAAATACAAGATTATTTCTTTATACCTTCCAATCTTTGCAATTTTCGCATAAGTGACATTGTTGCACCGGGGGTGCGATATGTATTTAGGTTATACTTTTATAAATTCTCAACTATACAGAGGTCCATCTCGCCCAAGAAGATCTCGCCCAATACAGAGACGGCGTACATAACATATCATGAACATTCCTGTAAATTACATTACGACGCCTTTGGAAGAATGTATTTATTATATTACTCCATTAATTTCTAAAATATCTTTACGATGAAAAATAAACTGTCGAAATTATTTAACTATAAAGATTTCTCGATGATACAGCCGTTTAAATGTGCATTAATTTCCAAACGAGAATGCATTAGAAAAATTGCCCATAAGTAGAGGCAACATCAAAATGTAGCCAACACATCTAGATGGATAGCTCGTCATGTTATTATCATATTAAATTTGATTTAATGGGATCACGTAAATTACGGCTTGTTAATATTTAACACGGCTACAACGCTTTTCGATTACAACTAACTGCTTGTTTCCTGTTTAATTTTGTAATAAACATCCAATATTCACGTTTGGTTCTGGCTTTAAGCTCTTATGATGTGTGTTCGGTTATGCTTGGTTGATTAAATCCACAGATTAAATCCGTACACATTGAGTAAAGGTCTTCGAAATGATTACTTACTTGGTTATTGAATTGCCAATATTTAGATTTATAAGTGGTAGAATGACGCTGTTGTCAGTCATGACTTAAAATTAATGTGCAGGCTCGTCCGGGGCAGTACCACAGTGTCACAGGTGATTGACGTGAAGTGACAGCTTTGCTGTCACCTTTCGATTCGTGTGTGAGATTGTCAGTTGTGCAATATCCCGGAAACACATCTATGATTAAAGGGTTATGGACATTCACAAGTATAGCGCTCGCCTGATGGTGCACGGTCACCAATGCTCATCGACCTTGGCAGTTTTAGTGATCTAGCGCAACTAGGGGGTTAATCTATGATCCGAAACGAAGTTCGAATGTTCGACGCCTAGTAAGTTATAAGTTTTCCACCTCTAAAAATATATTCTCCGTTGTATTCATAATTTAATCCTAAAACTTAGTCTATGGTTACGACGTCATATTCGTTCAATATTACGTACGAACATTCAAACTTTGTTTTGAATCTTAGAGTGACCGCCAGGTCACTGCCTCGTGCCTACATTTTCCTTTTTTTTTTTAATTATCTAACCATTATAAATCAGATCTAATATGAGAAAAGGAGGTAAGTAAAAGAAAGTTACACACTTTTTTTTTTTATATTGGCCTGGCATAGTGGCGGCATTGCACCTGATGGAAAGTGCCAATGCCGCCCAGGCAGAGTATCCATTGGCATCGGACGGCAGTCCCATGCCAATGGAAACAATTATGCCGGCCTGCTAAGGTGCCTCTTCACACCGCGGCGGAAGGACCCAGGATTGTAGGAAGGAGGGAACACGTACGCCGGCAAACAAATCCACAGCCTGACGGTGCGGCACAAGAACGAATTTGAGAACCGTTTGGTTCGCGCCGGGATGGTGTGGACCGTCAAGCTATATACATTTAATACAATTTGAATTTACAAACTGAAATACTTGTGGATTATTGTTCTCCCACGTGGCTTGCGACTGCCGACGCGATGCTCTGTTTACAAATCACCAATGAAATAGCGCTAATCGGATTACGAGATGCACTCCGACTTCACGTTTATACCAATTGCATCACATGTGTGAATGTCTAACGCCAGTTATTGCGGACCTGTGGTTTGTACACACACACATCTCCTAAAGAGACCAACGAATATTGGATTAGTTTATTTGATTATCTGTTTACTCGCCTGTAAACTGGATTGGTCCAAACGAATTAGAATCGATAAGTACTGTTATCGTGATTCAAATCTCTTGAAGTGAGAAGTTTTATGTAAATAGAATTGAAATTGTCTTAAATCGATTACTAGAATTGCTTCAGTGTTAGCGTATATATCGTATTACCTGCATAGTTTCTTTAAAGTGTGTTTGATTTGTTCTATTTTCAACTAAAAGTAGAAATATGCTTAGTGCGTAGGCAAGGATATTTTTTTTAGCCTTGATGATGGCAAGGAAGGAAAGCTAACGGGTTTCTTGCAATCTTCCTGTCTAAAATTTGTTTTCTGCGTGGTATTCTGAGCGACAGTAGTAAAACTGTCACCCAATAGTGTCAAGGGTACCCTGGCCAAGCCGAACTTGTTTATATCTATCTAAGGTAACTAAAGTATATATTTATCACTCTCATCCCTAAAAGTCATTGCTACAATGTTAATCTCCTACCTATTAGCTTCACAAAATTCGCATTGTAGCAGTTTCCCTAATTCTAACATTACAGTCGTGAAAAATACAGTAGGTAGAGTTAATATAAAATAAGTGATAACATTAAAACCGATGGCAAGTTTAACTAAGCGGTCAGGTTGGAGTTGCCGAGTGAAACGGTTTATCGGGCTATTAGACGGCGAGGCTTGGCACTTCTCACTTCAGAAATAAGTTTGTCGTTAACTTCAACCTTAGTTCAAGGGAGAAGAATATTCAACCTGTTGGCACAGTCAACGCTTTTGACTGCTTTCAACACTTTTCAATTGTTATGTACATTCCTTTATTTATTATTTGTTCTTACTTCATTCGACAAAGATGGAGAAAATTGTGGTTGGACTTGTCTGACAATGGAATCTTGTAGGCTAGAGTATAATTAAACAGGAATGACATGACATGAAAGGTAATATGTCGTAATATGCTTCTCGTCGAAACTAGGACTAATTAGACTTAATTAAATTGTGCAGGAAATTAGATTCATATCGTAACGCTGCAGCAATTATATAATAAGGTATCGATCGAAGTCAATTTTAATTCTATTTAAATAAAATTTTAAATAATATTATGAATTGCAACACAATTTCACACCTTGGTCGGAATGATTAAGTTGATATTAAAACACTCTTTTATCATTTCGTTCATTGTGCCTGGATCCGATTTCGGCTGAATCTCCTTTAGCCGGTCTTCGGCATCTCAATAGTGAACCCTCATATTTTCCTTGAAAACATCTAGTCAGCGCTTCTTCGGTCTAAGCCCCGTTCGAGTTCCTGGAATGATGAATTACCGAAGCACACATTACCGAAGTACTCCTGCGACTCCTTTCTTATGACCATAACATCACAAGCGACGTTTCTGAATCTTTAAACCAATCAATATAAGTACTTTTAAAGGAAGTTTTACAAAGAGTTATAACACACGATCAGCAGTATGGTCTCAAAGCTCAACGGTCTTAAATATTTTGCGGCGAGGAAAGCAATTAAGAGTGGGCAATTAAACCCGAGTTAGCGAAGTTGCTAAGCCGAAGCCATCGATTTGACTTAACAACTTGCCGATGTGTTTTACATACGCTAAGTAGTGAGGTGCTAATAGTGACTAATAGATGTATTAGCATTAATCAATAAATAGATAAAAAGGATCAATGAGATAAAACTAATTAAAAAAATCTACATTTACGGGTTTTATCCCGGATTTGGTATCCTGGTGTAGGTGCGGTGAGGCCGAACCTTCCGCCTCTTCCATCCACACACAATATAAAGTAGTAACGAATACTTTGAATAAAATACTAATCAGAAATTAAATAAACATAAAAATTAATTATCAATAAAGAAATAAAATTAATAAGTAAATTAAAGTAACAAATTAATATAAATAATACTAAATATAGAAAATATTTTATATGTAGAAATTAAATGCTATGTGTATTGATATATCATAAGAGTTCTTTAATTGCCTACATGAACAATAGCTACATTTCATTTCAATTCATTTACACTCGCCTTATTTTGGTTATAGACTTTTTTATGCTTATAGATTTTAGAAACACTGATTGCCTCGGTGCAGTGGCGTAGTTGTACTACGGTATGGTTACAAAGCTGAGATTTCAGGTTCGACTTCCGGGTGGGCAAAGTGATATTGGATTTTTCTATTCATTATCAGCCCAGGGTCAGGCCGCCACCTAACACATCGTGGGACGGAACATTGGAGGCGAAATGTGGGTGTCCTGGCACCTGTGCCAACCCCTTCTGGGAATAAGACATGTGCTTATGTATGTATGTATTTTAGAAACAGCATGTAGTACATGAAGAGTCTCGTGTACATTGTAGAATATAACTGAAGTGTTGAGCTGAAGGTCATGAGCGCGACTTGTTCGGGGCGAGCGGCGCTCAATAAGCATCTATATGTAAATATTTACGTTCAGAATTTAGTTAAATAACCGGAGTGTGGGGCGCTACGTCGTTACGTTGTCGTGTGTGGTACAAGAACAGAGAATCCCGCTGGTTGACGTGTGGAATTTTTTTGCCCAATTGGGCATGAGTGTGTGAGACTATAAAATCTCTTGCAGTGTCTAATACCCACGACACAAGACTTGTATTTTAGTGTGAAGTCATGGTCTATTTGATTTACGAAATATGTGGCTTTTGGATGTCTTAGATTATTTGTTATTTATTACGTAGAACAGTGAAAGTCCACACAAAATAAGGGGAAAAACACACAGAAATCCTTCGTTAGAGTGATTAACTAGGTGTTACGTGAATACGAAATTTTTACTGTGGACATCTTTACTTAGTCGTGATCGGCCACTGGCATTCCAAAGGTACGGTGACAGTTTACTATAATGCGCGCCGCATGCTAGTCATTGTAAAATAAAAGAAAAAAGAAAATTTTATAAAAGTTTAAAGTTCAAGTAAGTTAAGTATAGTAGTTCCCCAAGATTTTTCAAATTCGAATTCATATTCACTTATTTGCAGTATATAGGTTACATAAATTGGTACAGATATTCCGTGGGTAGAAAGTTTCACTGTATTCAATTATAACTTAAACATAACATGCTTATTCATACACAGTTTTTAAAACTTATTTTTACAACCGAAGTTTTGTGTTCTTGGCTTAAAATGAAATCCAAAGTCGAATGAGACAAAGCATTCGATAAATTTTATTTTCATTAATTGGATAGAAAAGAAAATTATAACTAAATCATAACATGAGCATCATCAACAAAACTACTAAGGTTTATACCAGAGCTGACATGAATTAACAAAAGTATTAATTAATAATTAATCTTATTAAGTTTATGGATTTTAAAATAACTATGATACAGCAATATTGAAAAATTATGTTATTGATTGCTCTAATATAGACTTTTCAACTTAAACTTTATAATAAATAGTCGTAAAGTTGGTAGGCAATTTATTAATAAGTCGGGGAACTATGAAGGTAGCTGTCCTCTCTCGGTACCTAAAATAGGTTTTAAAACTGTTATGAATAGTTGCAGTGCAATGGTAATTCTTTAATATTCTGAGTTGTATTGTACGCTTAAAGAAGCTTAACGCTTAGTATATATCAAGCGACCTACTCAATTATAAAGCAACAAAACAAAAAACTGATTTCAATATTTTACTAACGAAATCTCATAAATTGCGCCACCATCAAACCGCGGCTATACACGACGCATGGCCTATGGGATAGGACAAAAAAACTCTCGATCCAATTTCATTACCGGATTATTTTATGGTCGTCCTAGTATACAGGTGGTACGAACAGGCGTTCCTCTTTATCTCTACGTACACAGCCATTGTGTCCCGCTCCTGTCCATTGTACAAGCTTCTATGCCACTAGTTCTATTCTGGTGCATTCCGGATCAAAGCGGTTCTATTTGGATTTATGCTTCTGTTTTTAAATTTGACAATTTTGAAATTTAAAATATTTGGCTTTTAGTCCATGTGTTGACTGCGCATGTTCCAACTGTTCTAAAGGACTAACCTGTGGTAACGACAAAAAAAAATGTAAAATCTTTTGAATGCCTAAAAGTATCTTGAATTTCATTTGCAAAAGCCTTTAAAATAAGAGCGTAGCTACTGGACATATAGAGACTTAACATCTTATGTCTCAGGATGGCGAACGCAGTGAAATTTCAAGCATTGCTTTAATAGTGTTGTTTGGTTTTGCTACTGTCCACGAATGGTCTTATCACATACCATTAAGCGAATAGAAACCTTGTCTCGCCATTCATTCCTATAAAAAAAGTATAACTCGCCTGCCTTATTTCAGATTTCTAAACGTATGATTTGCATTAGTGTGGATCGTATAACCATTAGTATTTATTAAGTAGATTCTTAAAACATCACTCTGTACAAACGAGTATGTTTAACAGGACGGTGTAAAGTTTTACGAGCACTCGCGCGTATCGATGGCCGCATTAAGATGTTCTCGTGAAGGGACCACCTCACTAACAATATTTGAATAGGATTTTACAATCCCTGCGCTGATAGCGGAACTCTCTGACATTCAAAGTGCTCTCCTTAATAATAATAATAATAAATAACTTTATTTCAGACAACATAGATCCAAAGAGTTAGTAAAATTATAGTAATAACTTATAAACTAATGTTAGTTTTGTGACAATAATAAACTTATACTAAGATGTTACAATTCTTGTGGAGAATTAGAGAGCACAATTTAATTTATCATTCTCCACACAAAATGTTTCATAATAGGTGACACAGCCGTCTCCGCTACTGATCTCAGAATACTGTTGCGACTAGCCCGGATGCGGCCCACAAGGGATACCGTTTGCTTGCGAAGAATAGCATGAAAACCATCAGTTCTATTCCTAGCAAACATCTCTGAGGCGCTACAAAAGCGAGGCAGCCGCAACAACAATCTGAAGATATTATTATACTGTACCCGAAGTACATCTAGCGATCTTTTAGTGTAGTTGACCCATAGATTCCCTGTATAAAAACTCTGACAATATGCCTTAAAAAGTGAAATTTTGACTTGGTCAGTACAACGAGCGAATCTACGGGCCAACATATTACCCCGAACCGCCAGAGCCCTGCGCTCCCTTTCTATGTCTGCATTATCTTTTAGGTCTTCGACAAGGATATGCCCTAGATATTTGAAGTGTGACACCCTTTCAATATTTAACCCATTAAGGGTGACAACAGGCACAATTTCTGGAAGCATATTGGTGGCACCAAAAATCATATATTCCGTCTTTTTGACATTATACTGCAATCCATGGGTAGCAGCGTATCTCTCACAGACTTTTAGCATGTCATTCAATGCTCCCACAGTCGGGCTCAGCAGCACCATGTCATCTGCATAGCTTATATTATTTGCGCTTACACCATTCAGTTTGCATCCGACACGCATGCTGCTGAGCTCAACTATAAGATCGTCCATGTAAAGATTAAAAAGCCTCGGGGAAGTTAAGCCTCCTTGTCTCACTCCGCATTCCAGTTTGTATGGTGCAGAGAGAGTGTTAGACCACTTTATATAGTTAATCTGGTTTGCATACCAATATTGAAATATTTGCAGGACCTCCGGTGGAATACCTCTATTCTCCAGCTTTCTCCAAAGTACATCATAAGACACAAGGTCGAATGCCTTAGAGAGATCTAGAAAGCAGGCATAAACCGGTGTTCTTCGGTCAATATAATATTGGATAGTATGCTTTACACTTAAGGTAGCGCTATCTGTCGATAGCCCTGATTGAAAACCAAATTGGGCATCGTGCAGATGTATATATTTTGCAATATATTTGTCAAGCAAGCTATCCAGTACTTTGGCCTTTAATGCAATTACAATGATTTTTTATATCATTGTCCTTTGTGCTAATAAACAAAAAAACTAAGGGTGTTTTATCCTAAGAAGATGAAGAAGGAAAGAAAATAAAAGAGAGAAACGTTGTTTTTGTTACAAGCAATATTTTTTTTATGCAATGCACAGCGAGACGAGCATGCAGTTTGCCTGATGGTAAACGTAAGACCGCTGATGAACAGTAGCAAACCAAAAAACACCTTGGATTACAAAGCAATCCTCGGCATTCCACTTCGCTGGCCATCCTGTGATGTTAAGTCTCAATTTGTCCAGTAGTTACTCTAGCTACATTATCCTTCAAACCGTAACACAATAGTGCATTTCCACTGCTGTTTGGAGGGAGAAACAGACATTGCGGTGGTACCTACCCAGGCGGCCGTGAATTTCAATTTCACTAACAGTGAATTTTAAGTTACAAATAAAATTAAAAATATAATTCATTTAACGCATTGTTTGAGATATGTTTTCATAGTATAAACAACAAAAACATACTCATAAATTAATAGTATTAACGTCCAATGTAATAAATCGAATTTCTTAACCGGCACTGTCAAAAAACCGAAATGTGCAGAGAGAAAATATATTCTCATTATTTTGACTACAACGCTTTCGGCGACAGAACATAGGAGACAACCTGTACGGTGGTCGCTACTCGGGCGGATAATATCGTACTATAGGCTGGAATGCATGTGTTTTACCAAGAAGCTTGTTTCACCCACACGCTGAAACAAATGAATTTATCGGATTGCATTTGTCCGACAAATTAGAAAATACCTTATCTGATGGTAACTGATTACCGCCGACCCTCTAAGTATTTATAACATTTGGATAGGATTGTAGGTTTGCTTGTTGATTGAACTTACGAGTGGTATCTCTCTCTATGATCTCCACTTCGACCTGTTGAAAGTGGCGTGTACCCAGCGACGTTCTGCCACCTTAACCAAGCCGCAGCTCTTCCTTGCAGGCGGGCGTCCGACACTTCGTTGCCCGTACTTGGTCTCTCCTCCAGAATATTTCAGCCCCATCGGCCATTAGTTCATTTCATTCATTCAGTTGTTTATGCTATGTGTTCGGCCTATTGCCACTTAAACTACATTTAATTCTAACTTATTAATGATTTGCTCCGTGGTGCTTTATGGATGGCTGTAAAAGTATTTTTGCGAAGCTATTTACCTCTTTAGTTCATTGTTTTGTCACTCGCTGTACACGGAAGGAAATAACCAATAATAATTTATTTCCAGCTCCTTTCGCTGCGGGTTAAAGACAAGTTAGATGTTCCCGGAGATTCGCCGAGCTATAATGTTCGGGGTCATTGCGTGCCACTGTTGATCCTGGCTTATATGAGTTGCAGTGGTGGGTGTGAGGGCGGGACAGTCTTCTATGACCTGCTATGACTTGCTATGATTTGTATGCTAAAATGAATTTAGGTTTTCTTTTTATTGCAATGAATGGCGAGACGAGCATGCCGTTCGCCTGATGATATGCGATGCGACCGCTCATTAATAGTAGCAAAACCAAACAACACCTTGATTACAAAGCAATGCTTGACATTTCACTGCGCTCGCCATCCTGAGACATAAGATGTTAAGTCTCAATATGTCCAGTAGTTACTCTGGCTATAATTTCCTTCAATGCGAAACACAACAATGTATTTAAACTGCTGTTTGACGGGAGAAAAAGACATTGCGGTGGTACCCACCCAGGTAGCTTCTCACATATGAAAGACCTACCACCAGTAAATAAATATGATTTTATCATTAACAACAATTTTTAAATATTACTAGATCATAGAATGTAGGTAACACACCAAATATAATTAAGTTGTAAGTAACATATAAAGACACGTCAATCTTTATTACTCCAAGCCGTCGCGTCGCGTCGATTTAATTTTAAAAAGGTTAAGTTCTGTGAAATTTGTGTCCTTTTATTTTGTCGCCTTTGTTAAGAACTTTATTTGAGACTTCTATCGTGGCTCTCATGTCGAAAGAAGCCGCTATAAGTGATAAATATTTAATATTATCTGACAGCCTGAGGTGGTTAGACGTCAGCTTTAAAACAACCGTCCATGGGTTCGATCTACCATCGAGATTCTTTTTGGGTGATGCATGAGAAGTTCGGATCTAGTCTAGTTTTAGTAGAAAATAAACGCGCTATCTAACCCTAGTCATTTAGTGAAACTCACTTTATGCCCAGTAATGATAAATTTGATCAAATACCAGACTAGGCACTTTCATAGACATTTTTAACTTATTTTAGCTATCAAATGTTTTCGATCGTAGTTTGGATTCAGTTTGAGCTAAGAAGAAAAAATCTATTATTAATATTATTTATTTAAATATGTTTATGTTGTTGCTTAGTTTCATCATTTTTTAGTTTCGTTTTCTCAATGTTAATCCAAGTCCTTATTTTTTGTTTCGTTTTTAATTTTCACAATTTATACGCTTTTTTAAAAATAATTTGTACTTTTTAATACATGTCATTGGCGGAATTGTATTGGCGACATAACCATTATATTATAAAAACTGAACTGAATACCTAACAAACACAGGTTTTAAAATTGGTCTGTGTTTTAAAATAGGTAGTCTATGAATATAGCGTAAGGTATTCATTCTAATTAATTGATCTTTCATGTGTTCCAATTTGTACATTGGAATTTTGGCTTGGAAATAATTAAATTTCATTGTGATTGAATTTAGCGAGACTTCTGCTTGTCACTTCGAACATGTTGTGAGTTTATCCTTTAAACAATTCCTAATTTTAAGACATACAATGACTATAGCTAAGTTAAATATAGACTGTTTGCTCTTGTTTAACCCTTACTGAACCTCATAAAGATGCACGATGAAAGGTTTTTTGAATAAATGATGGCCCGCCCTCGGTTTATTAGGTTATCTTCCGTCTCTGTCGCACGCGGTGGGCCCCCTCGCACGCGCCCATGTTATTGCTGAATACGAATTGGCTAATACATCAGAATTGAGATATCATTCGGACATTTCATGGCATTTTGTCCGTTACACGCTTTTGAATACAGATCATGTTACAAGGCGTAATGTAAAAGCGTAGTTTGATGATAGAAATGTTTAAGAAAAATATTATAAATAGTGTGGTCGCGTATGAAAAAAATCATAAGACTTGTTGATAACATGCTCTTCGACTTATATGATGGCAAATAAAAAGTCCAAAAATGGGGCTAAAAGGCACGGGATTGTTGTCTTCAAGAAATATATGAGATTCAATGGTCATTTTGTACATATTTATAGATAGCTAAATTATATAAATATATATGTATATTTTTATTTTATAAGTGTAGTATTGTACCGACATAGTCATGGTATCTATTTTAACCTCTTGTAAAAGATAGATAGGATATTGAAAACGGCCGTTAGTGAATTTAAAGGAGACGTATTGCCTGTATTAATATTACGTAAATGATTGTTATTGTTTAGGATACGATGGGACTGGCGTACCTTGGTTGGATAAAAGTGAAAAAACCTTACAGAAAATGCCTAACCCGATAATCAAATACAACAATAGCTCATACAAGCTGTCACTGATGCGACAGTAATTCATACAGTATTATTGTGCCAAGCCAGCCGAAATATCTGGCTTATCGACTGATATACCTATTCCTATTTTTCCTGCACTATAAAAAGTGTTAAACAGCAGACAATCGTGACAGAAATGAGATTGTGCGCGGTAAACTGTCGGCTACAAGTACAACGCCGCGTCCTAATTGACGGGTAGCGTCCACAAATATAAAACTACAGCGCTCCACGTAAACTATAGCCTGACCATTTCATTACGTCGCGTTGAGATCACGAGCTACTCGCTTTGTGTCGACTTTGTAGTGCAGGACAAAAGGTTGGTGCGTCTTATATGTGACTGCTTTATTGGTGTAGGAAAGTGTGTGATGGCCTCTTAAGACGTGGCTTTTGACATGTTCACGGTAGCTGCAGCTTCATACCCAATAGCATTTCTCTGGCTTTCAGACTCATGTATATAATTATGATAGTCAATCACCACGCACTATAACTGCAATGTAAAAAAACATCGTGAGAAAACCTGTATAACATAGCAATTAAAAAAAAATCCCGGTAGACCGCATTATAGTTAGAGTATATGGCCTAACCTCTGTCAGTCGTACTCTTAATTCCAAAGGAGGAGGAATGCAGTGGGTCGTATATGGGCTGATACAGCACAGTGTAATGTAATATATTCACGTTTATATCTTTGAAGGGGCATATTGCATCATTTTCTGTTACTCCTACCACCAAATTTATATATTTGTAACTTGCCTAGTATTATATCGATTTTAAAAAATCTTTTTGTATATGATTATGCATAACGCAACCCTTTGATAATAAATAATAATAAAAATATATGACAAAAAAGCTAGATTTTTTTATTCACGCTAATATAAGTATAATTGACATCCACGTAAAATATTTCTAGTAGTACCGCTGTTTGCATAGACATCTACGGCTTTTTCTTGATTAAATTATTCATTGGTTTTAGCGAAAAGTAAATATAACTAACCATCAAAGCGATTGCTTTCAAATTCAACACTGTAATGAACCATTTTAATCATTTTGTAGAATACAAATTGCAAAGAATATCCCTTTGAGAATTTTAATGTAATTGATGTATAAAAATGGATAAAATGATTGACAAAAAGGGAAATAACATTGGCGGCTTAATTTAAAAAAAGTAATTTCGTTTGTTTCGAGCCTCTATAATTTGGGAGTAACGAGAGAATCGACAGATTCATTACGCTGTTTCTCGTTTTGTTTATTAATTGTATACAAATCCTGTAACAGCAATATAGTTTTTTATTCGTATTAGTTTTTATTTTTATTTTATATCAGTTCTTAAAGCTGAATTTAAACGCAGCGTTTAGATTTAAGTTTTAAGGACTATCAGTTGAATTAATAAGCTTTTCTAAAGAAAATTTATAATTACTACTCATACCCATATCTTATACCAAATATAAATGGCATTATATGTTATAAATGGTTTTTATTAAAACAAGTACTTCGAATATTTAGCTTGAATATTTTTTGATACATATTCATATACAATTACATACTGGCGGACTTTAGTCTCCATTTATACCATGGGATGAATTAAGCATACGTACATACGTAGATTTATGCGTTGGACGCATCTCAGATTTGATGGGTAGTAGAAGATAGTAATAGGATTAGGACATTTGGCCCTGTTTTCGAAATAAAATAACCAGTTTTAACGGGAAGGCGTACCTATGAAGTGATCTATGTAAAAAATCCACGCGTATTTAGCTAGTAAAACTTGTCGCGTCACAGTTTTTTTTAAAGCGATTTCGTCGTATCTCGAAATAAGCAAATTTACACCAGGATCAAAAAAAAAAATTAAAAAAAAAGAATAACCTCTAAATTACAAAACTTAGGAATACCATTTCTTTAATAATAACATTTAAAAATAAAACCTTTCATTTTAATAAGCAAAACTGCAATGAGTAGTTAACCTAATACACTTAAGTCTCTACTGTAGTCATTATAGACTATGTACGTAACTATTGAAACAAAACTATTATTTACTGATTTTAAAGCGGATTTGGTTTAATAAGAGAGTCCGTCCCGTGACTACGAAAGCTGATCGAAACAACGTGAAGTTAAAAAAATTAAAAATCTAACCAAATTCACGATAAAATTCGTAAATAATAGTTTTATTTCAATGTGTAACATTTGCATAAATCTAAGAAACCATTATGTACCTAACTCATAAAAATGGATACTGGAAGTAATCTATTTATATGTATCGAATATTTGTTATAGATATTCCACCTCAAAACCCTACGTCTAATCTATAATGGTGGTAAATTTTCGAGCGCACCGTCATTTTGTCCGGCAGTGTACGTTGGCGGCGAGTCGGCGGGACGAACCGACCGCGTCTACAACTATCAACTTAGCGAACAAGGGTTAATGGGTTAAGGGTATTTTTAACTCTTAACCCGACAATTTTATTACTGTTTTTTATTTTTTGTGGTGTATCGTTTTGATCTAAGAGTGGGGTGCGTGCGTAGTGAACTGTTTATTGCCTAATTATGTTTGAATATTGAAAATAAGTAGAATTAAAAGCCAAAACATATGTATGTATGTATGTATGTATCAGCCCATATACGTCCCACTGCAGGGCACGGGCCTACTCTAGAAAACATATACCCTATTTAAATTACATTGGAAATCAATTCATGAACATTTTTAAAATAATATCGCAATAGTGTTAGTCTGGAAGGTGGATGGTTGTTTATCACTGGTTATAAATCTTTTGACGCTATGTTCACTAATTGATGGACCCCATATGGGGATGAGATAATGGCAGGTACAAAGACCACAGAATAAAAAATAAATTTTAGTGACCAGTTAAGTGCTCCTTGCCAGCGGTAGCGACAAATTGTTTCAAATTGCCGAGAAAAAAAGTGACCACTGTTTGCCTGTTCAGCATACCACGGGATAAAAAACCTGACCCCAGACTAACATCGAGTCAAGTGTCGTGGGTATCAGGAGCTACGAGAGACTTTTCAATCTCATAAATACTCAGACTGAACCAGACCCGCGTCGTTACGTTTTACACCTGGCGTTAAAACAACTGCGCCACAGAGGCAGTCAAGCTGTGCAATGAGTGTCCGGTTACAAATAAGCCGGCATAACTGTGCCGATTGACGATAGATTCCGAAGTAGTTGGATATTTCAGTAGGGTTGTAGTCAGTGGCGTAACTACCCCATCGGGGGCCCGTGGCAAAATTCATCAAATGGGGCCCTTCGTAAATGAAAAAAAAATTAACATTGTAATTTCGTTTTTATGAAACATTTTTAAGGTGGTCTTTTTGATCGAAGGGTGGGTATTTGTAAATGGACCAGACACGGCCGTCAACATTTTCATGGTCATCTCGGGATCGAATCCCAGGGCACACAACTGACTTTTCGAAATCATGCGTGTGCGGTGATTGACTGTCAATACGACAGTCAATCACCACGCAATATGACGATGAAGGAAAACATCGTGACGAAACCTGCGTACGATAGCGATTTATAACAATTTCTATGGTAAGTTAAGTCCGCCAGCCTGCAGTAGGTCAGCTTGGTAGATTCTATGGCCCGTACCCTGTAGCGGGACTTATACGAGCTGAAACAGTGCAGTACAGAATCTTTTTTAATGACATCGCTTCATATTTCTCATCGAATTTTGAACATAAATCATTTTATGAAATCTAAAAAGGACTCTCTAATAACGATTAAAGAGTGGGTTTGGACTTCCATTTCATTTTTTTCTGCCACACGGTACCGAAAAACTTTGAGTTCTATCAAAGATAATGAAGTTAATTTAGGCCCGAAACAGCAATTAGCTGATTTTGTATATTCGGGCTTGAGTATTTTATCTAGCCAATTAACTTATATAACCATTTCTCTAAATCAGGATTATATTTTGCTAGTAACAACTCAAATAGTTCTTTCATTACCTTCTACTATCTGCGCTATATCTATGGCCACGAAAAGCTAAATTAATAACTTCGAGGAGTACAATAAGTTCTTGGCGCCAAAAAATGATTCTTTTTTTTATGGATTGTTGCTCCTCTTCTAATATTAAATGTAATCAGTATTTTTCATACAAAATACATGAATCCAAGTGAAATTTCGGTATTTCGTGTGTCTTTTGCAAAACATCTCTCCACCTAGCTGGAGGGCGTTAGCTAAATCATGGTCATCGGTTTTTCGGCAGATGTGGTCAGCGCACTGCCACTTCAACTTGCTAATTCTGTTTGCTGTCTGTTACTTGGGTTCTTGGACAGATAAGTTTATTACGAATCTTGTCCTTCAAAGTGTCACCGAGCATAGCACGCTCCATAGATCGCTGAGCGACCATAAGCTTGTGAACCAGTCATACTTTGAGTGTCCAAGTCTTAGCACCGTAGGTCATTACAGGTAGGACGCACTGGTTAAAAACTTTCGTTTTCAAGCTGTCGAGAAGACGGAGTTTACCAAATGCTGCCCACCCCGGGTGGAACTACCACATAGGATCTTTCTCTAAGTTTTTGCTACCTATTAAAGGGTCTGCCCCAGGTAGGCATATTCGGAAATAACTTCGAACTGGTGGCCACATAAAGCGACAGGTTGGATCAATGTGGTGGATCGTGATACTTTGGTTTTGACGAAGTTAATTAAATGATCTATCCGCTGTGAAGCTGAAACCAGGCCAAGCAGCATTTGTTGCAGCTCCTGCAGCGATTCCGCGATCAAGACTAAATCGTCAGCGAAACGTCCTCTACGTTTGTTTAGTATTTTATTTATTTATTATTGCTGTCTCATAAGAAGGGGCCATTGGGCGTACAATAACCTTTCTGAATCACAAATTGTTTTACTTCACCTTTTGTTTTTTTTAATTACACCTGTCTGTAACATATGGAGATTTAATATTTTTCAC
Organism: Hyles euphorbiae; assembly: GCA_023078785.2. Classification (NCBI taxonomy): domain Eukaryota; kingdom Metazoa; phylum Arthropoda; class Insecta; order Lepidoptera; family Sphingidae; genus Hyles; species Hyles euphorbiae. The sequence goes on along the minus strand of CM041056.1, from coordinate 10,825,450 downwards.
TCCAACTAATTTAATTTTGTTTGTACCTGGTTTTGATTTTTTTGAGCCTTAATATTTACTATCGCCGAGATTTGCTATTATGGTTTTTTTTGTTTCATCCATTCATTCATTTCTGGGACTCTTGTTTACTCGCCTTTTCATCAATAAATTGCTCGTTCCCAAACTTCTGACTTATTTTAGGTTTTATTTATCTTAGGTATTTTTTTATTTACTGCTGTCATTTATCGGTTTCTAACTAAAATTATACTATAATGAAACAAAAGCAATACATTTAAATCAAATATTATGGTGAAATGTTTGTCATGTTAAAAATCTAGTCAATTATTTATCATTACTAGTGGTCGCCTAGCGGTCGAAATTCGACCAAATCAAGAAGAGAAAAAGTTTTTACCTGTATGATGATGTTGTTATTCTGATAATTCGTGCACATTTAAATGTACGTATCTCTCAAAATCACTTATTTCTCCTGAACTAATCGCAATTACTAAAATCGTAAACTACAATAATTGCTTTGAACCAGCAATAGTAAATTATAAATATATTTTTTTTGTACCTGAATGTTGTTATTGCAGATTGCTGCTACAAAATGCATATAATGATAGTCTGTGTACATTTAAATGTATCTTACAGCTACACAATTTGTATAAGCGCTCAGTATTTCACGTAGTATTCATCAAATAAATCTTTTCTGTTTGACATTCAACAAAACCACAATAAACTAATTTTTCTGATTGACATTCAACGATGTCCAAAGAAACAATTTGACCAAAGAGTATGTATACGTGTACAAATTCTTGTGTATGCGTGTGTCAAATGCATGCTGGTTTATTTATTGATTTAATTTATTTATTTTTTATTTATTTATTTATTTATGTATATTAGGGAAACATACAGAACTATTACAATTAATCATAGATATATAAATATGAAACATAATCCAACAAAGTTTCCACCGAAAGCTAATACATGTAAATGTTAATGTACTTTTTATGCATTATTATTAAAATCTTTTTTTATATATTCAATTTAATATTAGGCCTAATATTTATATTATTGCCTCGTTTAAAATTAATATTCTCTTTTAATATTAATATTATTACCTCATTAGGCAAATAAAACTTTTTGACTGATATGTCAGAAGCACAAAATGAAAAAGAAAAGATACAATTTGACACCAGAGTATGTATACTTGTGTATGGATGTGTGTGTGAAATAAATGGCAGTGTGTGTAATGTTTTATTTTTTGATTTAATGTACTTTATAAGCATTATTATTGAAAAATATTAGCATTCTCCACTTCTCCTACACATAAACTATAAGTGTGCCAAATTTTATGCTCCTGCGTCCGCGCAATTTTCGTAAAAAGGGATCCATAGTTTTTGCATCACGTACTAATATATAGATAAATAATTAATTTTGTTATTAATGTAACATCCTTCTCTGCTCACACCTTGTTGTGCTTAAGCCGGAGGCCCTATTCAGCCGGGGCCCTGTCGGGCCTGAGACCCTGTCGGACCAGGGCCCTGTCGGGCCTGAGACCCTGTCGGACCAGGGCCCTGCCGGGCCGGGGGCCCCTATAGCCGGGGGCCCGTGGCATTTTGCGCACTATGCCACCCTATTGTTACGCCACTGGTTGTAGTGCTGTTTCTGCTCATAATTTTCCACTACTAAGCGCGAGCCTCCTATGAAATCGAGAAGCATGCAGTTCTTATTCACCTTTTCAGTTTAAAAATGAATAACATACATACATCACGCCTTTTTCAACATGATACCCAAGTGTCGCCTTGTGTGTTCAGTTCCACGATTTGATAGGGGATGGCTATCGCCATATGGGCGATATATATCTATTTCTCCCATGAAACAACACTGCTTAAATGCACTGTTGTGTTTCGGATTGAAGGACATTGTAGCCAGAGCAACTACTGGACATATTGAGACTTAACATCTTATATCTCAGGATGGGGAGCGCAGTGGAATGTTGCTACTGTTTATCAGCGGTCGTGTCGCTTACCATCGGGCGAACGGCTTGCTCGTCTCGCCATTCAATGGAATAAAAAAAAAAAAATATGGGGCAAAAATTCCTGGCTCCAGGCTGGTAATAAATAGAAAAAAAAAACACTTTAAATAAGGTGTTGTTTAGTGTCGCTACTGTCCATTAGTGGTCGTATCACTAACCACCAGGCGACTATCATTTTCGTCTCTCTTTTCCTTGCACAAAAAAAACCTAAAAACTACACCAATAAATTAAAATCGGTTACCTCGCAACGCGGGCGAATCGTCTATTCTTGTTTCGGATCCACGCTTTAAAAGATTTCATTCTACATCCCTTTGAATAAGATTACTTTGAGTACAGGATGGCGACATGTATTCTGTGTGGCATTGCACACATTCCGCTTAGCTAACTCGATGTCTAAAAGACATGTTATTATTGATCTAAGTATTGGTGCATTAATGTTGAATACTAATACAATATGGAAATATCAGCTCCCATGTATTTTTTTGTATTATACGACATTTTATTATATTTTCCGACTTTTGTTGAGGTTTATTTTTAAGGATATTTTTTCTTTAATTGTAGGATTTAGTTAAAAACGTAAAGTTTCCCGAACAATTGTTATGTAATAAGATTTTATTTCGTATAGTACGACTGTATGTAGTATTTTCAATAAGATAGAACGATGCTTTATGTAACAAATTGTACTCCAACATTACTGTAGTCGGTTTTGCGTGAAATAAATGGAATATAAATTGTAAAAAGATTATTAGGAGTTGGAACCCTTTTCATTTTTGAAGTTGGTTCAAATACTAAATATATCGTCATCATCATCATCATCAGCCTTTTGTTATCCACTGCTGGGCATAGTCTTCAAATTGCGCCATTTCAATAAAAACTTATACAACAAATTACTAGAATGTAAATTCGTCATCATGCTTCACAGTTAGTTATGGCTTAGTATCGTGGTCGCATGTGGGGATGTGTCAGATCAAATGGTAGGAAATCAAAATCTTACTCACAGAACGCGAGGCAGCCTCCACGCTTTTCACAGTACTATTTTCAGATGTTAATATTTGTTCTCATGATCGCAACAAACTGCTAGCTCTCAGACCACTGAGATGCTCCTGATTTTTGTCATCAAGTATCCAGTCACTATGAAGCGTAGATTCTGTCGAACGACAAAAGAGGGCGTTGGCATTCCGTTTTTAAAAATCAACTAGATGACAATATAACATTTACAACAAAACAAGTAAAATAGCGTTAACTTTGTTACAAGGTACAAACCTTCTCACAGTATATGGTTAAGAATTCTTCACGACAGTATTATATCTATTGGTTGATATAGAGAGTATTCTACAAACCTGTGAGGTTGGACACATTGTGCCACGCATTGAAATCATCAAAAAGACGAGCAAGAGACTCATAATAAAATAGTCCTTAACTTGTCATTATCATAATCATCATCATCATCTCAGCCACAGGAAGTCCACTGGTGAACATAGGTCTCAACCAAGGATCTCCACACCGACCTCCGTTCACCAACTTCCTGCAACTTTAGCCAGGTCGTCCGTCCACTTTGTAGGCGGGCGTCCCACATTTCAGTTGCCCGAACGTGGCCTCCACTTTAGAACCTTTTCTTAAATTGTAATAAACTTTAATAAAAATAAAATAGTTAGGAGAAGCTACAGTAAAGGATTTCATAGCTGTTAGAGTATGAGGAAGGTATTTAGGCATATACATTTTGTAATATAATATGATGAGACTAAGCATCTTATGTTTGAGCATGGCGAGCGCAGTGGAATACCAAGCATGTTTTGTAATGCATGGTGTTGTTTGGATTCCTTACTATCCATGGGCGGTCGTATCGCTTACTATCAGGCGAATGGCATGCTTTATTGCCATTCATTGTTATAAAAAAAAGAGTTGTAAGGACTTAAACGGCATTAAATCAAGCACAGGGTCATTCTAGTGCAGAGGTAGAACGGAACACTGTAGCACTCGTTTCATTATTCGCTAATATTTAAATTTCAAAAGTGCAGCTCGGTTGCATTGTTATTGAAAACACGAAACTATAATCATGGCGGGACGAAAACGCTGAAAAACAACAACACTGCAGCAAAATGTGGGTTACATAAATCAAGGCTCATTTATCTTCATTCTTCCGCGCACACTACATTAAAACCTGTTATACACGGAGTATTTGTCGGCTGTTGTGGATTTATCTTTATCAACAATATATCCTTTATGAAATAGGCTAGTATCCTCAATATATTATTGTTTATATCGAACGGTCAAGTTGTGCTTAATTTGAAATAGAACACGGAGTGTATGTATGTGCACGATCCCCAAATGCTGGGGGTTGTGACTGGTCAGGAAAAAATCTTTACGCATGGTGGTGAACCATCTAGTATGGTTTTTGGTGACGTGAACTGGTTCAACCGCGTTCATGTTGTTAGCTTAGAGTAGAGATATAATATAGACGGAGCGCTGGTACTTCAAAAAAGTAGATAAAAATGTGGTTCCGAGCCACCTATATCTGCCCTCCTATTGGCTGAGAGTTGACAGGTTGTCCAACATGCACGAATTACTTGGAAAATAAAAATAAATAATTTCGGGCTACTTAATTCCACTCAAATTCATTTTAAAAGGGTACCAGTTAAATAAACTTCCGTTTAAAAAGGAATTTAGAGTAACTTCTAGTTAAATCATTATTTCAATTTTCGCTACGATAGGAGCGCTTCCAACATTAAAAACAAGAAAATATATATTTTTTGTAGATGCCAATGTAAGACAGCGATCTCTATATTATAAATAATCTAAGGTTGTTGCCTTTTGGTATGGATTATCCTTTAGCATCTTTAGTGTCCTGACTCGAGACGCAAACTGATCGAGATCAACTATCTAACACAGGCTTAAAAAATGGCTTCATTATATTATGGAAACTGTTAGTGACCATTTCAACAAAATAGCGGGTACTGGAATTACATGAATTGCAAAATATTTAAACCTGCATAATTATAAAATTAATTATAATTTAACACAATTGGTTATATTAAGCTCCGAATTAAAATTTATTGATACAAAAACATATTTTAATATGAGATATCTAAATGGAATTACATTGCTAATTGTCGATTGAATGTGTTTTCAATAGCTTTCATGTAGTTATTAAAACGATATTACGAACATTCCACAAGCTAAAATACGAATTAAGATAAATAAGTGTAACTTTTTTACTGTGAAGCACTTTTTAAGATGGGACTAAAAAGCATATCCCTAAAATTAGGCAATTCTCCTTGGCGTCGGCTCTCACACCAAACAAGTTTTATTTTTTTGACGCAAAAAACGGGAAAGATTGCCTGCAGTCGACATTTATTACCGCTATACAATTTACAATTTTACCGAGCGCAGAAATAAAATGTTATTTTTCTACGCGGGGAAAACTCTTTTCGTCTATTATCGACGACAGCAGAAAGAGTGTAAGGCCAGTTTTAAATGTAATAACGCATTGCGACGTAAGCCGTTTCGTCGTACGGACACACAACCATGCGCAAAAGGCATTCGGGTGGACGCGGCCGCGCTGGCAGGCTGCGTGTATCGGAACGCGCCGCAGCCTCGTCTTGCGATCTCATTCGGAATTCGAATTTTCTCGTGCGCTGCGACTTTTGAATTACGAATACCTTCGTGTTTGATTTAAAAAAAAATTGCGACTATAGTACTAGTGATCGTGCTGTGAATGAATTGAGTGTTAAAATATATTTTGTGTGAAGTGGAATATTTACGTTTTTGACACAAGTTCGGCGAGTGCGGTGTTTTAAAAGTCCTGCTGTTTTTGGGGACGTGCAGCGGAAAAAACGGTACGTCATTCATATTTTACAGCCGTCGCGTTTTATGCGAGTTTATTTCGCCGTGAAAATGTTTACGAGTGGTTATTAACGTGCCCGGAAGATGAAACAACCAGTCATATATACAGAACTATGTTCATTTTATTGTGTTTCTAAAAATCTCTAGTTTTTTATATTATTTGTGATACATGCACTATATTTTTAACTTTGAAAAATGACTGACGGTAGTAAAATAAAAAATACGTCATTCTAATACATTTTTGGGTTTTGAATAAATTAATTTTAAGTATTTTAAATGAGAAGCTACGTGCAAATATACCGATATAAAAGTAAGGAAACGATATTTTTGGTGACATTTATTTTTCAAGCTGAAATAAAACGAAATACGCATATTTAGGGTATGTTTTAATATTCAAATATATTTTTCAGTTTCATAAGTTTGACGTGATGAAGTTAATCGCTCGAATATGGATAAAACTGATTTCAATAATGTGTGTAATGAATCGCGAATATGTACAGTGTCAGTGATTCGTGACTGGCGCATGGGAGGACGTAATTAAATCACCATGTGTTTCACCAACAGAAAACTGTCATACAAAATTACTTCACGTACTTAACGTACGTACGTTATTACACGTACACGTAATTGTTTTTATGTCACTTTGCTGCTTATTTTCAAAACAAATATATTTTCAACAAGCTGATTAATGTTATTATATTTTATTTATCACTTAATTAATTTAATATACGCTGATTTATTTATTTATTTATTTATTTATAAAAATCTTTTACATTATAAACATACAGCGTGTGCCAAAACGTTTACATGAAATTAAATTAAACAATTTTACGCTAATCTACACAAAAAACTAAAGCTAAAATATAAAAATAAGAATGAAAAAAATGATAAGCGTCCCATTTCAGGGCATGGGTCGTCTTTACGATTAAGATGTCTAAAGCCAATCCTGGAATATTTCGGGTTGGCGAAATTCAAATACTTACTGTAGAAATTCTTCTAAAACTAATTGTTTTTTTTTTTGCGACATTTTCCTTTCCCTTTATAGGGATAATTCACTTCCAATATTCACGTAACGCATAAAGTTACAGGTGTGCGAGACTTGCACCTCCGAGTTTTTACTATCAATTCCGGTGCGTGGCCAACTAGACTAACGGCAACATTTTTAAGAATTATTATTTCTAAAATAGTCGAAATGTGTATAACACATAAGAATCTCCCGTCAACTAACATATTATTTTAAAATATAGATTATATTACAATAATTAATTATTGTCTGAATCTTTTGCCAAATTAATCACACACATAGAAGATGACAAAAATAAATAATATTCGAACTCCGGTGAAATGGATGATAAATAAAGTCATTACGTAGATGTGAACTGAATAAATTAATTAAACAGTATTAAAAATTACAAAATATTTATAATACGGACTTATATGAAAATGATATTTTAGTTACTACGTAAAAAATGACTACATTTGGCGAGTGATACAAGGGCCCTACTATATAAATCCGAAACGAAGTTCGAAGCTTCGTGACGTTTTTCGTTTCGAAACCTACTTCGTTCGTCCGAAGTTTCAAACTTCGTTTCGGATGACTATAGTAAATAAAAATGTAAATGTTCGGATTGCCGATATATGCGAATCATTCATTCTTCGATCCGAAGTTTCGAATTTCGTGTTACAGAGTAGGTTTCGAAACGAAAAACGTCACGAAGATTCGAACTTCGGATTTATATAGTAGGGCCCCAAATGCGTAACGTGGTATTGGTGCCAAAATTCCTTAGGTGTATCGATATGGTCAGAGATCACGTGTTTTAATACCTATACTCTTACGACAGCTCGTAGAAAATATACTATATCCCGGTTGACGTTAGAATGATGACGAATCACCAAAATATAGGTTTACTACCAACAGGACCCCTTGAAATAAAACTATTTTTTACAGATTATATCTGGAATTTAGTTGAATTATAATTTTTTTGACTTCACTACTCGATTACTTTGAAACTTTTGAGGTCACGGGGCGGCCTGAGGCCGGTCAGTCCTGAGGCCTGAGTCATCCACTAAGTTAATTTTACGAAATCTTCCTTAATTTAACAATTGTTACGATACAGGATTCTAACATTTCATGGACTTCGTAAGCATGGGCCCTACTATATAAATCCGAAATTCGAATCTTCGTGACATTTTTCGTTTCGAAACCTACTTGTAACACGAAATTCGAATCTTCGGATCGAAGAATGAATGATTCGAATATATCGGCATTCCGAACATTTACAGAGTAGGTACATTCGTATAGTCACAAACTTCGTTCGTCCGAAGTTTCGAACTTCGTTTCGGATGAATATAGTAGGACCCATATTCGTACAGTTTTACGTACGACGTTCGAACATACGAACATCGTTTCGCATTATAGAGTAGGTACTATATCAGCTTGTAATCACTTACATCTAAGCCCATGACTCCTCAATAATGGATACTTTTAAGAGCTAACGCCATAGTCTACCATGCTCACCTAGTGCGGGTTGGTGGGCTTTACTTAGCAAATTTTTGAAAAACATGAATTATTCCCTTATTTATTATTTATTATTCAAATGGTGTATTAGTAACATACGAAATACGACGGCTAACATGTTCTCGGTGTTCGCAGGTTAAAATCTCAGGACACGCCTTTCACTTTTCGAAGTCATGTGTATTAATAGTTTATCACCACGCACCACCATGAAACATAATTAGGAAACCTGCCCATTGATTCGATTTGGTTAAATTTCTATGGTATATAAAGTCAGCTAACCCGCACTAGGCTAAATGGCTGGATTATATACCCCCTCTCATCATGTTCTCGACTGTAGAGGAGGCCCGTGCACTGCAGTGGGACGTATGTGGGCTGAAGGAGATACAGACGCTAGGTAATTATAGGGTTAACGCAGTGAAGCATTACGTCTCGAACAAACATATGCGACAGAGGGATTGGCGTCCAATTACGTGCGCTACACTTGTTCCACATCACTGATAAAAATAATGTGAGACTAGATTCTCCTGATAATTATAGTTTATCGTAGGTTATCCTTCCTTGGTCTAATTTCAAAGTGTGTGGGTTGTCTATTATAATCCTGGGTTCAATCCCTAAGTCCTCTTTAATATAATGAGTACCTAATTAAGAAATAATTCAAAATTATTGTATTAGTCATCTACGCTATTAACTGTCAATTATGATTGGTCAGTACAAAAGGTACAATATTATTATTACAATTTATTAATTTTGAATTCAGTATGTACAGTAGTTTTTAAAAGTATTTATGTATTAAAATATGGCGACAGGTTTACACCATTGATGTAATAATGTGATATAAAAAAATAAAACTGTCTTGGCGATCAGCTCGTTCCCTATCACATTGTGTAGTGAATCTTGGGTATCCTGGTTATCAATACCTCTGCCTACCCTTTCTGGGAAAGAGGCGTGAATTTATGAATATATGTAACTATCTATGCTATTAACATTGGACCAAACTCAAAAGAGTCAGCTTACGGTATGAATTGTAATTAACTATTATTATTTATATTATAGCTTCTAAAAACTATGAACAATGTCCTTTTAGTTAGGTTAGGTTTAAAATAACAGACGTTATTATCTCTATTTTTGCAAACTATTTCTACGCATGGAAACCTGGCCTCTTCCGATTAACACCTCATACATGCTGCCACTATTGCAAGACGGTGACTGAAACATATTAAAAATAGATCTATCATATTCATTTTTACCTTGTAACAGTTCTAAGAAAAGCCTTCACGCCCTCTATTTTTATAAGCCTCTTAAGCCTCACAAAGGGGTGAAATCACTTTGAGTAACACAGATCTATATCAAATATTCTCGTAAAGAGGCTAACTTATACACAATTACTGAAAGGACGCCATGTGCTAGTGTACGTACAGTCAGCAACATAAGCCGTAACACATTTCACATTTTTTGATAAACATTTTGTGAATGAGAATTTATAATTACTAGTCTGTAGTCAAAATATAATCAAGTAAAACCACCTTTGTCGAGAAGTGCTATTAGATATTGGAAATAATAATAATTTTTTTTTTTTTATTTTTTTTTATTGCAGTGAATGGCGAGACGAGCATGCCGTTCGCCTGATGGTAAGCGATACGACCGCTCATAAACAGTAGCAACATTTCACTGCGCTCGCCATCCTGAGACATAAGATGTTAAGTCTCATTATGTCCAGTAGTTGCTCTGGCTACAATGTCCTTCAATCCGAAACACAACAGTGCATTTAAGCAGTGTTGTTTCACGGAAGAAATAGACATTGCGGTGGTACCTACCCAGATGGCCTCTCACATATGAGAGACCTACCACCAGTAAATTTTGGATGCTAAGATCATTTGAAATCTCGTAAATGTGTAGCGACTTATGTTGCTGACTGTACATATACATGGATTATGTTAGCAATCGCTTACAACTGTTTCTAGACCCAGGACAAACTCAAGGACTAACTGAGCGGCTAGGAATCAAACTTGTTACAATTACGAATCCGACAAGTTCTTGACTGAAACTTTATTGAAAAGGTCAATTGTTTCGCTTTACGATTTAATTAATTTACGAATAAATTGACGATAAGTTAACTTAATTCTACAAAGTATATTTGCAAACTTGTTCTTTTTTTGTAGTTTTTGTAAGTAATACTATAAATCCTAAGATTTCTTTTAATTTCCTAAAACATTTCGTGACTGGAAGGCGGACGTAAAATATTACACCAAGTCAATATTATTGTAGTGATTACTAATGAGCTCTCCGTCAAATACAATATGTTAACATATCATCATAATTGTGTTAACTTATGTATGAAATTGATGTATCTCACTAGTGCATATTCAAACTGGATTACATACATATATAAATTCACGCCTATGCCTCAGAAGGAGTAGGCAGAGCTTCTACCAAAACAATCGTCATAATATTTCATTACTTTAGCGAGACCAGCTACTCGTTAGTAAATCCGATTTAAAAAAAAAATAAGTGTACTGTAGTTACTATATTCTGCTAAAAATATTTATAATTAGAATCACCTCAAATCCTTAATCCGGACTGTAGGCTACTGGTAAAATATAAGAATAAAAAATATACCATCCGACTGTAAATAACTTCTATTTTCCACATTAAATTATATTCAGCTTATATTAATAGCTATTGCGGATGACAAAAATAAAAACAATGCGCCAGGTAGTAATTATTCCAATTACATGCAAGGCTCCTTGCTATGTTAATTAGTCCGGCGCTTTGCTAAGCACGACATGGGACGTGAAACAATGTCTTGCTTTTGTAGTTTACTCTGTTACTACACGCTTAGTTCACGGTCAGAACAGTTTTTGCCGGCTGCCACATAATTGTGTCAAATGACGAGTGATCGACATGGGACGGCGTAATTGAGATGAGGTGACTTTTATATGTAGAGCCACGCTGTCGGTCATGACTCAGCTTGAATGGACAGGCTTGCCTAGGGCGGTACTATTGAATCACTGAAATAGAGGTGAAGCGACAGCTTTGCTGTCACGTTTCGTTAGGTTAGTGAGATTGCCGGATGCCAAATAACCCTTTCTTCTTCCCATCCTTTTTCTTTCTCGCTCTCCTCCCGATTTTGACAGTCTCAGTAGCGCAGTCGGTTAGAGGCAGCCTGTGAAACAAGAGGCCGCTGGTTCGATCCCCGCATCGAAAGAAATGTTTGTGCGGCCCACAAATACTCCTTTCGGGTCTGGGTGTTTATTTGACCGAAAGGTCTCTCGTAGTTCGTGATACCCACGACGTAAGTCTCGATTTTAGTGTGGAGTCAGGGCAATGTATGTGAGTGTTGGGTGTTATTAATTCATTTATTCTTATAAAAGATTGAAATAAATAAATAAAGTCACAACTCATTTGACAAGAATAACCACAATAATAAAATACCAACAAACTCTGCGGTTCCTTAAGCAATATCATTAATGCAATGCTCTGCATATCGGAACAAAAATGGTGTTAGTACAAGATTTTCATCACGCCATCTTAAACGCATCCATCGTCCGCACCACGAGAGCGCTGTTACAACAAACACCATATTCCCTCACAGGTGTCGTATATTCCTGCCCACCCCTCATGGACGCCGGTTTGTTGATACAAGCCCTTTATTAATTATTATATGGACATATATAAATTATCCCATAGTTGATTAGTAGGCGCGGGGCAAATGTGTTTAAACTGTTTTTTTTTGTTTGTTGTGACAGGATCTAGTTAGGGGCTGATTTATTACCAATTTTCAACGCTAGGGAGTGTTGTGTTTAGTGATTTGTATATTTTAACGCCCTTTGATCGCCTGATTTCGATTTCCTTGTTAGGAAAAACATTTTGTGTAAATTAACTTTATAAATCTCATGTTGTCCGGGAGGCGACTTTATTCAGGAAAAGGCGATAGATTGCTCTATCGCTTTCAAAGATGGAAATAAGCCATTTCTTGCCAGTGGGTCTTTGAGAATGCATATATTTACCATCGGGTGTGTTACAGTCGTCTTGACGTATCAATATAAGCAAGACGAGTAACTCACACTGATTTTTTGATGATGATTATCTGGAGGCATAAAGCCACCAGTTATACTTTTTCCTTATCTATATTAGCCCAAATACGTCCCACTGTAGGATACAGGCTTCTCCTACAATGGAGACTACGATTAAGTCATGAAGTGCACCACGCTGAACATTGGATGATTTTGCATACATTAGAAATTCTTATAAATCGCTATGGTATGGTTCTCTTACGATATTTTCCTTCACCATTGTAATGTGTCATTATTGACTATTAATACATATAATAACATAGTTTTGTAATAACATGTGTCAGAGGTGTACCGTGGGATTTGAACCCACAACCACCGTGAACATGTTGGTGTCTGTTCCTTACCAACTTAGCAATACGCACGTATTTAGTGTTGTCTACTATTAATAATATCTAAGCTTAACATTAATAAAACAAATAGTAATGAACAAACACATTGAGTTAACTCGCTTACAGACTACTCTTAGAAAACAAGGAAACTGTTTAAGAGAAAGATAAAAGGAAAGTTTACAGACAATGGCCTCGCTCCGTGAAATGCTAGTAAGAAGATTGGGCAGTATATCGGATTGTTTATAGAGCAATACCGCTCCGTACAAAAATATAGAATGTTGTGTTTCAATGTGGATAAACCATGCTAGTGCCCATGCAGGTGTTTTGAGTTTTGTGCTCAGTCTGAATATCTGTATTTTTTATTCTGACTTCACTGAATAAGCTGTATCAGGTGCTAGTGCAATGATGTCCATAAATGTACGTAAAAACTATAAATGTGTATTTACAGATTTTATTTAAAGTAATTACATTGTAATAAAACAATTGTGAGAAACTAAAATAACATTAAAAATCTTAAAAAAAAGAAACAGATTGATGTCAAAATCTACAGTTGCTTATTAATCTAATATCTCACTCTTACTTTTATTTACACATACAAAATAACATAATAACTTACACTAATCTTATAACCTATCTAGCCAGGCTTATCATAAAATGTATCTGGCGGATCGGTGCCAGACAAATGTAATTGAAATTTGAAATAATAATTAAGGCTGTCTGCTTAATAACTTCTTCATGGTACAGCCTTGAGACGAAAATTTCGAAAATTCCTAAGAAAAGATTTAGTAAATTATACCCCATTTGATATTGTATAAGGTAATGTTTTATAGATAGGTTACACCTTTGAGCAATATGTTTAAATATTAGCTTCACAAAGTGACAATATTATAGCTACCGTTAACAAGTTTAGTCAAGATATCTTACGTCTCAAGATGGCGAGCGTAGTAGAATGCCAAGCATAGTGTTTGTCTCAAAAAAGACTGCCTTGTTGGCGGAGTTATACTACGCTATGATTGCAAAGCTGTGGATGGTCTTGGCTTGGAATCTCGGATCGAGTAAAGTGATATTGGATTTTTCTATTCATTATTAGCCTGGAGTTAGGATTTGTGCTCGATATGGCGATAACCTTGCCTTATATCACATCATGAGAAGGAAATTAGATGGCAAACGGGTGTCCTTGATGTACCTTGACCTACCCCTCGTGGGAATTTTTGCGTGTGTTTATATAGGTATGTAAAAAATAAATCGAGATAGTTATCTTTACATTAGGTGTTGCCCAAGCTTGAATAATGTTTCACAGATACCCGTAGTTTCCTATGCTAATGAAAAGCGATAGTTAATCGTAATTTAAGTAAACAAGGAAGCGGCTGGTATGAAACATTCAAATTACAGGCTCTGTGATAGCGCGGTGTGTAGTGTTCGCGTGTTTACGGTCGGTATATCACGCGTCGTTGATGCCTCCAACTCAAATGTACACCATGGAATACTTAGTGTAGTGTTAATGAACGAATGTTCTGCTCAGGTTTTTAAATACCCACAGAATATATATAATAATAACACAAAAAATTATAGGAAACACATAATCAAAGATCCTACAGCCCAAAATGATCTCTGTCGGCATTGTCATAGTAGTCCTGAAACAATTCAACATATAACCGGAGCCTGTAAATCAATAACCCAGACGGATTACAAACACCGACATGACCAAGTAGCTGCAATAGTACACCAATATCTTGCATACAAATACGAGTTAATAACAAATAAAACGTCATATTATAAATATTCACCCAAAATAATACTAGAATCGGACAACTACAAGCTCTACTGGGACAGGACTATTATGATAGACAAGACAATCCATCACAATAGACCGGATATTACACTACATGATAAAAGAAACAAAGCAGTTTTTCTAATTGATATAGCTATACCAAATACCCATAACCTACAAACAACATATACAGAAAAAATAGCAAAATATACCGACCTTTCTATAGAATTAAAAAGACAGTGGCGAGTTGACTCCGTGCGGACCGTACCAATTGTGGTGTCAACTATGGGTGTAATTCCTAAGTATCTACATAAAAGTTTGAAGACACTCCAAATACATCCCCTAACATATACCCTCATGCAAAAAGCTGTCATTTTAAATACCTGCCGAATAGTTCGTAAATTCCTGTCAATAGAAACATTTTAATAAGCTCATCCATTATTTTTCTATCTCTTACGTGTTTTAAATATCATTTATTCACTATCAGTTTCGTTTTGGCCGCAAGCCTGCGTAGCTGATTATTTCGCCAGAAATGGTAGAAATTATTTTAAATACCATATAAATAATAATAATAATAATAACACCCAACAGTTACATACATAGTCCTGACCCCACACGAAGATCGAGTCTTGTGTCGGGGGTATCAGGAACTACGAGAGACTTTTCGGTCTCACAAACACCCAGACCCGGAAGAAATATTTGTGGGCCGCACAAGCATTTCTCTCGGTGCGGGGATCGAACCCGCGGCCTCTCGTTTCACAGTCGGCGTCTAACCAACTGCGCCACGGAGGCTGTCAAAAATTATATTAATATAGTATGTTTAGAATAAGCTACTGCATTAAATTTAACACTTTTTAATATGCAAAGATGCTTAGGAATTTAACAACACCTCCCTAATTGTCATTAATATTATATGATACGTTATTTTTTTATTGCAGGCTGTATAGTATTAACTTTGGTATTCATTTAAATTTGAATGTTTAATTATGAAGTGACTATAGTTTAAGTTATCCTATTTTTTAGAAAACTAAAATGGAGGATAAAGTTAAAAAATAAAACAAACGACTTTTTTAAACTTAGTACTACAATGTTACCTCGGGTGATGAGGACTAAATAAATAAATAAATTATTATTACTTAATACAATAAAACGAAACACAAATAAATAAAGTTTTCATTTACAACCAGCCTATATATCTATGTAAGACAGTGGCCACAATTGAGAATTACAGGCAGGTTGAAGTTTAGAACTATCATCGGTGCTGTGAGGAAATGCCATATAAACCGATAAAGCTTAAGCGCTTAGCTCGGATTTCCTATTTGCTTTAATAGTTAGCGAAGTTAGTCCATTACGTGCCTGGATTGCTTAGCTATGTGTCCAAAAATAAAGCATTTATTTGATTTCTTTTGCGATAGAATCTAAAGCTATCTAGATAACGATAAAGTATACGATGACCGAAAACCTATAATGTTGACCTATATTTTGTTTCTCGTATTTAATATGTAGAGGCCTATCCGGTTACTATTGGATCGACATATTATTTGTCTCGTTTGAAATTTATAAATGAATAATATTTTTCAGACAATAATGCCAGAAGTGGAATACTAAACGATATAATCATCTTGCCATATATAATTGTATTATAAATATTCTGCCTGATTTAATTTTAATTATGTATATCTCTAATTGTTAATACTAAGTGTTAACTCAGTTAGTTATGTATAATGTTTTATTATTAATTAATAGTCTTATTGTTTTCGGATGAATTAATTGTTTTACTTATGTTTTATATTTTTTACATTTAAACAAACTTAAATACGAGTATATAGTGATATATACCATGTACATATATTGTTTTATCACATACGGTGCAAGTTTTGACCGCCTTCAAAGGGTGTTATTCTTAAGTTAATTCTGTATATCTTTATTAGTCTAAGTTATATTGTAACAACCACTGGCTGTCCTAAATAAATAAAATAAATAGTGCACTATATCTTATTATACTATAACTTATATATGAAGGAATAAATTAAATATACTTCTATTAAAGACGACAGAAACTTTATATAAAACTAACGCAGTTAGATGAATGTAAAGTGCATAACGCTAATGGCTGTGGTGCTGTGAGCTTTCATTAATACATAACTCGTTAGGTTAGCGCCAACACCAATAGAGAAACTATTTATTATTAAGTATTTTACGCTATAACTAGCTGCAGTGCGAAGTGGGGAGGGGTAGGGAATACATTCATTTCAATACAACACTACCCTGTAAAGATACAGAGTCCTTATGGGCTGTTAGAAACTAAGGAAAATACTTTAAATAAATATAAATAGGTGACAGTGGCACGTGAAATATTTTGGGGGTAAAAAGTATGGTCGAGTACTATTTCCAGAGATACAGGCTTTAGCTTACTTCAGGAGATAGAATCAACTAATGTAAAAACCATTTTTAAAGCCACGTATACAGGAATAATTGTCTAGTGTCTCTCTTACATTAATATTATTGTATATTTGTAACTAGTGGTGAGAAATAAACCATTTTTATTTTTATTTTTTATTTTTTTATATTTGTGCCACACAAACTTTACTCTGTCCCTCTCTCTCGACTGCCTTGGTGGCGCAGTTGTACTACAGTATGATTGCATAGCTGAGGTCTCGGGTTCGAATCCGGGTGCTAAGTGATAGTGGATTTTTTATTCAGCATCAGCCCGGAGTCAGGAATTTATGCCCGATATATGCTCGCCACCTGTCATAACATGGGACGGAATACACAAGGCGAAATGTGGCTGTACTGGTAACATCTCTGCCACCCACTCTCACCTTTCTGGGAAAAAAAGCGTGAGTTTATGTATTTATGCATGTACAAACTCTCTCTCTCGGTGTAGGGATCGATGGCCACGGCTTTTCAGACCTCATTTTTGCCACAAGATGTAATAAAGGCATTATGTTAGGTGTGACGTTGTGAGAGTGTCACCTCTAATATTTGCGGTCTATGATTCAATAGTCGGCATAAATCCTATTATCTATGCCGATCGACGCCTCCGTTGCGCTGATTGGTTAATTCAATTCTGACATCTGTCAAATTTGACGTGCGAACTGTCATCGGCGCTCGCATATAAACGCGTGTAACGTCGCTCGCGTCCTTTTTCCCTAACCTACAAGCCGCGTGCTACCACGCGTCTTTCCGAACCCGCTGGGGTGAGTGTTCAGTGTAATATTAACTGCTAACCGCTTAACTGCTTGTTTGTCAGTGTATTCTGTCTGCCGGGCTTGTGAACTATCACGAGTCGCTGGCACGGAATGCAAGCCTAGTTTGCATTCCGAATTCTTGGACGCTGATTCCAGGTTCTTCGAGTTCTTCTTCGTTCCTGGCGTTCTTCTTCTTGGCGTTCTTGGCGTCCTTTCGCTAACTCCGTGCCTACTGCCCGCTTTGCTCCGCACCGCTTCCTGCCGGACTGCATCCGAGCCTGCGCCTGCCGCTGACCTGCGCACCGTGTCCGGCCACGTGGCAGCAGACTTCGCCGGCGAGCTGTCGCCGGGTTCCGCCACGTGCTGAAGACCCGGATCAGTGTCCAGTGAAGGCCAGTGACTCCTGTTGCATACCACCAGCAACAGTGCCGGGTGTAATCAGTGATTTTAGTTTCAAATAACTCTTATCACTTATGAAATTAAACTATAAAACAGACACAATGGATTGCTGGACATAATCAAATTCGTTCACTGTTCAATGCCTCTACACGCCATCAGTAAACTAGTAAGGTGACTGACAGATCTCATAACACTACTCTAAAATGGGTCCACCTATAACGACGTGACCGGTATAAGTTGATTTGTAATTCAGTATATAATTACCTCCGTGAAGCAGTTGATTAGATGCTGGCTATTAAACATGCAGCCGCGGGTTCGATCCCCGCGCCGAGACAAACGTTTGTGAGGCCGACAAATATTTTTTTCTTGCCTAGGCGTTTGTAAGACACTAGACTCAATCTTAATATGAGGGCAGGACTATGTATGTGACTCTTGGATGTATATATTTATTTATATACATAAGTATTTTTATATCAATTTATTTATGAAATAGTTTAAATTGAATAAAATGTTTCCGTAATCTCAAATATTAGTTTCGAGTTTCGATCCTAAAAGTCTCTTATGGTATTTGTCACTCAAAAAGTAAATATTTGTATATAACTTGCGCACAGGGGAATTGTGTGGGCGAAAATTATAATTACGTTTATATTAGTTCAGTCCAGGATGAAAATAAACTTACAGTTCTGAATATACTGAAGTTAATTATTGTATTATCTAATGGTGGATCATGGAAAATGTTTAAACAAAATAATTTAATTATTTAATTTTATGATTTAATTTAATTTAGAGTAACTACTGGACATATTGAGACTTAACTTCTTATGTCTCAGGATGGCGAGCGCAGTGGAATGCCAAGCATTACTTTGTAATTCAAGGTGTTGTTTGGTTTGCTTCTGTTTATGAACGGTCGCTTACCATCAGGCGAACTGCATGCTCGTACCGCCATTCACTGCAATAAAAAAAAAAGAATGCCCATCAAGTATGTGCTTAACAATTGTATGATTAGCGAATCCTTTCTGCATTGGAGTTTACAAAGGAACTTTGCATCGTATCTTCACATACCTTGAGGAAGCTACAAGCTATTTAGGTTGCATAATATGTTATTGTATTTGCTTAATGTAGTTCACACGAGGGGTAGAAGTAATGGTGCATTACTTCGAGAGAAGCTCTGTTTTAAGCTTACTTTTAGCTCTTGAAATAAAATAATTTTGTACGGATTTTCTCGCGGATTTGGTTTAAACTTTACATATTTTAATATTCCGGGGCGATACTTCGATTACTTCACTTTTTTAGCTTTTGTAGTCAGGGGCGGACAATCGAAAATGTTAAAATAAAATTAAATCCGTAATATATAAAATAGTTATAAAAACCACGGGAGACTTCAGTCTCACAAATACCCAGACCCAAGACAAATATTTGTGGCCCTCACAAACATTTGTCTCGGTGGATCAAGCCCGTAGCCTCACGTTTCATAGCCGGTGCCTAAGTGCGCCACAAAATAAACTATTTCATATAAAGTTGATAAAAAACAACCTTTAAATAAGCGACTGCAAGCATGGTTTCGCGATTGTTGTGGTATTGGCACAGGAGAAGTGTTCGCACGGACGCCTACCGCTAATTATTACTCCATGAATAATCCTCTGTTTAGCGGCTTAATCGATACTTCGCATGTCAGCCGCGTCACTGACGGATTTAATGAAACCGATATTATAACGCGATGCAGGACTGAGATTTTTGCATGGGGGCTTTATGGTTGCGGTTCCATACGGATGACTGGCGCCCCTTTGTTAGGTTTGCGTAAGCGGTACGGTGTATTTACGGTGTACTAGAAAATAAGCATAGGGAATCGATAAATCCGATATGCTTATTTGAATCCGTAAACAAAAATCGTTGTACAAAATAATAATTCAATTAACAGATGGTCGTCCATCGATCTAATTATTCGATTGTGATATATTAGTTAACAAATAAATACGAGTACGTGCAACAATGACATTCATAGTTCTAACCCAACACTAAGATACAAAACTGTGGTTGTGAGTATCAGAAACTACGACACACTTCGGCCCAAACGCGAATCAAACGCTTGTTTCACGGAAAAATTTAAACAAACATAATAACACGTATATTCATGACAGTTCAATATCGACCATCGCGCAGACTATTACAAAGATGTTAAAGCATCTAGTCGTCTAGGGAAAAACGACAATAGAGAGCCCTCCCCGCCGAACAATGCCGGCCTCGGAGATACGGCGGGAGGGCGTCTCAACCAATACACATTGTTAATTATTAAAGTACATATAGTTATACATTGTAAAGGAATTTGTATGCTTCTAGAGAGTTCTATCCCTGGTTTGTGTCTCGAATTCATATTGTATAAGATGTTTAATTTATATTACAAAAGGACACACATAGGTTCGCAATATGTTTTCATTTTCGCCCTACCAATGAGGCAATATATAGTATCCAGGAATAGTGATTCCATGGAACATACTTTGTACCGGATTTTTTTACCCTTTAATTACAAAACACTGTCGCAATATTACAACCAATAATATGCCAAAAAATATTTAGGCTTATATTATAAAAACGATACTACATTTATACCGAACTTATTCAGAGAAAAACCTCGTAATCGTTGTTTCCCTTTATAAAATAAACAGGGCGTATAAAAGAATCTGTCAGTACAGTGACACGAAGTTCACATTCATTACATGTTGTAAAAGTTTAAGAGGGTCCGCGTGCCCGTGTTGGTCCCTCGTTGCGCGCCTGACCGCGGCTTAGCCGTGACGTGCGTCGAATACAGTTTAGGGAAATAAAGTTTGGATGAAGGAAACCTAATATAACTATATCGTTTGGGGTAAACGAGTTGATAACTGTATACTGTTAAATAAATTCGGAAGACAAACGCCGGAAGATCTTTTAGTAACTGTTTTATTACTACTACTCGATCACAATTAAAGAAAGAGCGTTCCTCGATTTACGATTGTATTTAAAAACAGCTAATTCAGTATTGCCAATCGTCAAATTCTAAAATATACTCTTTATAATACGAACCCAAATAATCGTGATAATGTAAAATTAAAATTATGTAAAAATAATTTAAATATAAATTAAGTTTTTTTTTAACAATACTATATCCAACATTGAATATACGATGAAAATCAACTGAATCTTTTTTTTTAATTTCTACGAATGACGTGACGAGCGAGATACTATTCACCTGATGGTAAGCGATATGACTGCTCATGGAAAGTTGCAAAGCAAAACAATACCATGAGTTACAAAAAATTGCTTGGCATTCCACTGTGCTCGCCTTCGAATTAACACTGCTGTTTGGCAGGAGAAATAGCGATTGCGATTTGTAACATTGCCATGGTACCTGCTCAGGCGGTCTCTCACATGTGACATACCTTCCACCAGTAAAAAATTATAATACTGAACATGTAAATTTGAAAAATACCTTTGACAGAAAGTGATAACAATAGCACATAACATTTTTGTTATTGCGAAATAGTTTTAACTGTATGTCGCAGTGTTTAAACGTAGTCCATTCATATTACATTTCAGTGTACAATTTTTATTTTAAAACTAAATTTAAACAAACATTTGACAAAATAAAGTGTAAGAGTGAATACAAAAATGAATTTTGTTTTACCTGTTGTATTATGAAACTTTTAAAATAAAATGTAATATTTTTATGTCCTTTCAATATTTGTTGTGGCAGCGGGGCGTAAAGTTTTTTTATGTTTTTCCCTATGTGAAAAGTCTACAATGTAAAAAGAATATGATAAATAACTGATACTTTACAATAGAAAATTAGAAGGAATACACTGTTCTGTTTCGGATTGAAGGACACTGTAGCCAGAGTAACTACTGGATATATTGAGGCGATTGCAGTCGAATGCCAAGCATTGCTTTGTAATTGGAGGTGTTGTTTGGTTTTGCTAATATTCAACAGCGGTCGTATCGTTTACCATCAGACGAACGGTTTGTTCGTCTTGCTATTCAATGCAATAAAGTAAAGTAAAATATTTTGATTTCTTTTCACACTATGGACGATACTTTTCATTGTATTATTCCTTTCTGCAAATATAAAAGAGGAACCAATTTAAATGAAGACATTTGTTTTAAAATTTCAATTACTTTCAGCGGGATGTGAAAACATTATTAGGATACACAGTGGCGCACCGAAATATTTAGTTGTTAAATTAAGCGTTAGTCTGGTTGGCTAAAATGGTCGGCGCTTACACCACCTCTTTGCTAGTGGCTTGTACCAAATTATCGTATTTTCCCGCCTTCTTACAGTATTTGTTTGTTTTATTATTGTGCTATTTCTATTTCAGTGTTTAGTGTATTATTTTGAATTTGTTTTAAGTGTTATCTAGTCCGTACGTTAACAATCCGTACTGCCTTTATACTGGTATCGAATAAGTATAGAAATTAAAGTTGTTCCATACCGTCAGCATATTGTGTATTGTCAGTCGATTACACGCACTTTAACGTTCAAAAACCTCTGCGAGGAAAAGCGTTTTTTGTCGAGAGGAAAGCTGTTAAGCTCCCCTTCTACTAGTGGGAGTGGGGGTGGTAGGGAGAAAGTGTGAAGAAACTGGCATGCCATTTATACCAGACTTACTATGGTTTGTGAAGTTCGCCGACCCGCATTAGGTATGGTGGATTACGCTCTTAAATATATGTTGTATTAATCAAACTCTGGTTTGTAGTTAATTCCCGTGTTCTACAATGGCTTATAATGTATATGAATTGACATATTATACTATCGATCCTTTCCACTAAAAAGATACTCCGATTTTCCGATTCCGATTCCGATTCAAAATAACGCTACAGTGTAAAGATTGGTATTTAGTACTCAATACCTCAATACCTTCTATGTCGAAATTTTGCCTCAAAACTGAGTCGTAACGGAAGATAAACAAATAACTTGTGAATTACGCCCTGAAAAGAGTGAAATCCTGAAGTAATCAAGGATACATCTCACAAAGGCACCAACAATACTCACATTCACAATTTTCCGCTCACCTTGTATTTCTTTCAGTTTATAAAGTCGCCAATTTTTTACAACTTTTGATGGAAGTTATGTTTAAAGCAGCCATTGAGGATACACAAAATCATTAAACTCTTGATAAAATGCAATTTTATGCAATCGAATTTGATTTGTATGGAAATAAATTTAATTTTTATTATAGTACACATAACCAGCCTACTCATTCAACTAAACATTTCTCTAGAATTTATATTAAATCTTCAAACTCCTTCAAAAACCTATTTTCACAATTGTGAAATGTAATAAATATAAATAAAAGGGCGGTGTTTACGATTCCGTAGTGGAAGCAAATTGATATACTTTCTGCTAATGAGGTGAAGTGTTTGAGCGCAGGTTGCCGTGACGTCACGTCATGTTCCGCGCGACACTACAATGTTGTTTGTGAATTGGCTCATAATTGTGGCCATTAGATTTCATGTTGTGCTTAGTGTTTTTTTGTCATTTAGTATGCATATTTTAAATTGCATTGTAAGCACGACACAGAACACAAATTAATTATTTGAAAAAACTAAAATAATTAAATAATTAAAAAAATACTTTAAATCCAGTTACTTGCTTGAATAAAAAGAAGTAGTGGTTGTTAGATTTCGTCTTTTTTTTGTTATTTTATATAAACTTACATAATATGTAACCTTTTGATTTGTGACGTAATAACAGTAGGGGGTTGCGTTCCAAGTTTATCTGTAAAAATCATAGTCCTCTATAAAATTGGTCTTAATGTACTTAGCATCACCGGCCTTATTCATAGGCAATTTTAAAAACTATTTTAGCTATCCAATATTTTGTTTTCTTCGCTCAAACTGAGTTCAAAAGTCGTTCGAAAGTGACAAAACATTCGATAACTAAAATAGGTTTAAAACTGTTTTTGAATAAGACCATTAGAATTCATAATTTATGAACTGTCGGTTTGAAATCCAGTTCGATTCATATATTTTATTACTTAGGCCATAAAAAGAAACAATGTATATCTTGATACAACCAGGCCGACATAATTGTGTCAACTGAAGAGAAATTTCCATCTCTCCTTAGTAGATACTCTGTCTAGATCACACAAAACTTTTGATTAAATGCATAAAATATACATAGTATTTGCCATACCAAGAAATCGAGTTCAAATCAATATTCAATTTGTAATGTAATAAGGCGAAGTCATTCACCTCAGCTAAAACACACTATCGATTCAATCTAACTAAATGATGTACTTAGAAGCGGTCTATTTCCATAGCAAACTGTACCACGAAAATAATTCCTGCTGGTCAATATGTTTTGAGGCGAGTGTCGAGATTGTATCGAACAAGACATAATCTCGCACGGAATTGAAATTTACAGGATATGAGTGCACTTTACAGGCAGCTTTTATTAAAGTATTCGACTTTCTATTTGTGGGTTTATTCTGGTTCTAAATTGAAATTTTTATGTGGTTTTGGATTAGTAACTTTGCACTGCTAGGATTGGTTAGCATTGATTTGATTATTAAAAATGCAAATGAAAATAGTTCATTTGATCCTCGTTTCAAAACCCGTTTACAATATAGTGATTATTACAAAAAATTACAAGTTGGTTTAAATCAGAGCAGTTTATTAATAATATTTGCTATAAAATACAAGAAATATATATTTTAAATATGAACATCTTTACCTTACTTTTAATATGGTTGAGTGAAGCTAAGGCGGCCGGAACGAAGTATCAGTATTCTTTATTTCGCCAATCACTCTTACCAGTAGGAACATTCTATTATTCATTGTTGAAAATGATGAAAACAATTTATTGAATCCATTATATGTTCAACATCATTTAGATTCAGTAATTTTTGGTCTACCACACGGCTCGGAAAGCGGTTTTCACTAGAAAAGAACGGGCAAGAAACTCTAGTGTTGCTCTTTTCAAAACCAGTTTACAATTTGGTGATTGTTACACAAGTTACAAGTGGTTTAAATCACAGCAGGTAATTAATAATTTGTTATAACATTTGTTGTTTCATATACCTCTGTAGAGCCAGCCTCTGACAGTGTAGCTTGAACTGGCCGTAGCGAAGCTGTAAAGCGTTAACTCGACATTTTATATCCCAAAAATGGCAATTTAATGTAAATTCGACACTAATCCAGTATAATTTAAAACAAATAGCTTAGTTAATGATATCACGCGTTAGATCTAGAAGCAGAAAAATATATATAATATAATATATGTGTACGCAAAACAGTGAATACGTCCCGATAAAAATCTCAGTGATTTAAAACGATCATTTCTATCAAAAATCGTGATTTTATTCATACAAACGTTGAAAGTATCGCCTTTCCGTTTATTTCATTCATTAATTATAATTAATACGTACTGTTGGAATTCAGAAGTTATTTTTCATACTTTCATTTATATTTTAAAACATTTGTGTGGAGAATTTTAGAACTTTTGCTTTGTATTAATTTTTAGGAGCGTTAGAGTTCAAACGGAATGTTTTATATCTTTATGTTGAACTATTATTGTTCTAAGTTTAACTTATAACAATATTCTGAAGAAAACTTAATTAGTAAAATAAAAATAAAGAATAAAAATTCACTTTATGAATTTATTTACAGGTTCCTTAAATAGTTAATCACTTCAATAATGAATTTAAAATTTTGCCTAGTTATCGCTTTGTCACAACAAGAATTTAACAAATAAATAATTACAATAAAAATTATAGCCGGCAAATATATATTAAATTGAAATCGCACTAAAATAAGAAGAATCGTGGTTATAAGAAAATACAAGACATTTTGGTCTCAAAACAATTGAAAAAGAAATATCTCCATTTGTCTCCGAATTGAATCCATCTCGGTTTAACAGGCGGCTGCTTAAAGAAAACAGAGCCTGAATCCATATATGTATTTATATCTAAGAACTTTCTTAGAGTTCATGACAACCCTCAGTAATAATACAGCTAAAAGGAAACAGATAATACCTACTCTAGTAACAAAACAGAATAATAAATGTATGAAACGGGGACTTAAAATAAAGGCTTCAAGAGCGGCGTCGCAACACAGGCGATGAATTTTAAGCGGGCATAAAATATTTAACCCTCTCCTTTGCACTGATACTGTGATACTGGCTTTATAGTCCGATAACACATCAGCTCGTTCTGATTCAGATACCCTTTGTGAACACAACTTTATAACTTAGCCCGTGTTTCCTAATTCCTGTAAGTCCGTTTTATAAACTTTAAGTTAAATCCATCGATTTGACAACTAAGGTTATGCTCTTTAGTACATTTGGAGTATGAAAAAGGTGGTTGCATAAATGGCAATAAATTAAATATTAAATTAATTTAATGAAATAGATATTGTTTTAATGGCAATAAGAAATATTACTTTTTTATTGAATTTTCTTTCATAAAACAAGCAAGGATTTTGAAAATAGTTGAGAGCGATAACTAATTTCAGTAAGGTTTCATTATAAATGTAATGGAGCGTACCACTTATGTTAGAACAATTTCCCATGAAGGGACTGCTTGTAATCACTTACTGCTATTAAGCCGTTTTGTTTTTTGCCAGCCCTTTAGAACATAATGTCTGTCATCCTGCCCTACTGGCACCTGAAAATAGCATGTCAACACGGCGGATAAATGTTGTTACCCTTTAAATAGCTACGTCATTCATCGTCAGATTATTATATTTTCAACCCTTTAGCATATTTGTATCCTCGGACTGTTGCAGTCAAGACAAGAGTATGTCATAGCTGACATACTTACATACATAATTTTCACGCTAGCATCTGAAGAGATGGACAGAGACTATACGACTCCACTTTACTCCATCCTCACATATCATTCTCGCTTCGTCCATTTTCATCAATATCTTTATAAATTCTTGTCGGTTCAGGTTACGTTGACCTGACCCTTATTTAGGGTTCCATCGATATCAATTAGGCCTTCATTATACTCCCAGACAAACCTAATTCAATTCGAAAGTTGTAACACTATACATTTGGTTTTAAACACAACAAATATTTGCAAAATTAATTTAAATTTAGTCAAAAGTAAATGTTTGCATTGTCAACCACTCAAGATTTCACTCACCCATAAATATTATTTTATTTCAAAAAATTAAAATAAATTTGATTAAAGCGGATTGCGAAATTTGAATCATGCCATTACACTGATTTACTAGACTTTGTTTAAAGAATTATCAATAAGTTGGTCTTAAGTTTTAAAATGTGTTTTTGAAAGGATAACCCCGTCGGTTCGCACTGTCCATGAGCGGTCGAATCGCATACCATCAGACGCATTATATTATATACCATTCAGAGCAACTAAAAGATGCATTCTTTTCTGTTCATGCTACAACCTAATTTCGAATAAGTGGGCCTGAACTTTCCTCAGAGCGTGAATTGTGGAGAGACATGGAGGAGACCTTTGCCCAGCAGTGGGATGAAATAGGTTAATTAAAAAAAAAAATTATTAAACGATGCTTATATTTTTTAATGTTTACGATTTTGCATAACTTAACCATTTGATATAAATAATAATGAACATCCTTATAAACATTATACTAAACGGTGCCGAGTGGTAATCAATAATTTTATTTGAGAATAAGTAAATTTATTACACTGCATTGCATTTACAATCAGGCGTAGAGCACTCACTTTGTCATGCTTGTGTAAAACATCGTAAGTAAAAGACGATTTTAAAATCTCAATTGAAGTGAAAATAAGAAAGCTATCGGTCTCGATTGTTGATAAATTGCAGTCGTTATGAGTGAATGAAAACGTTAAAGCTAAAAGCAAGTCATTTATACCATTACACGCCATTAAATTCAATATTTTCTTTCTTGATTCGTAAAACTGATGTTTACAGAATCAAATAATGTCTATGACCAAAAAGAAATCAGATTACTAATTTCTCATACATAATAAAATTGAAAATATATTTTTTCAGTTATGTTAACATTACTTTTAAAAACTATATTTTCTTTATCTACTTTAAATAAAATATAATCTAATTAAGAAGCGCGCCAGACGTGTAATTTAAACTAAGACTCGTGATCTGTGAAAAACTCTGGAAATGTAATTCAATTTGTTAATCCTAAAAAACTATTAAGTAATACAAACGAAATATAATTTTGAATTCAATTAACTTACTACTATATTTTAGCGTAGGAACTAGTTCGATTAGTCCTTTATATATTTTTTAAATTGCAATTAATGGTAAGACGTGTGCCACTTGCCGGATGATAAATGATACGTGTACATGGACATGATTAGTAGCAAAACTAAACAACTCCGTGAATTACACAGTATTGCATTTGGCATTCGGCTGCGCTCGCCATCCTGCGACATAAGATGTTAAGTGTCAATATGTCCAGTAATTACTCTGGCTTCATTATCCATCAAACCGGAACACAATTGGCGGAAAACCTACCACCAGTAAAATTAAGTTCACGGTGTAAAATATTCGCAGAAACTTTCTTTGTTAGATTAGCTATCTTACAATATCTTTTATTGATATCTGTTGGGGTTTAAAGGACCCCTTTGGCGTTCAGCTGCTGTATAAGGTCGGATTGTAGATATAATTTAATTTAGTAAGTGTGCCGCGCAGTCCCGGCTACGGTACATTTCACCTACAAATAATTTAAATATAGCTTTAGGAAAATGTAAGGGTCTTTATTAAAGGGAATTGTTAGTGACTTCAGCAGTCGATGTTTTTGATACGATATTTTTATTAATAGCGCTCCACCCCGGTAGGCCTAATGCCGATACACTTTTATAGAAATATTCTTTCACCAATGTACTTCAATGTTCGTTGTATGTTCATTATGAAGGATTCTATTGGTGAAAGATTTTTTCAAATCAGTTTCAATTCAATGCAAACATTTTTTTTAGTCTTTAGAATAATCATTAAGACTTTAGTTAACATCAAAACTGTTTGACCCAATAGAAGTATTTTCTATTATATATTATATTGTCTGGATAGAATGACTGCACTGCCAATGGTCGTAAGAGCATTCAAGAGGTTGGCAAGACTCAATTATCTTCAGCCATTTGAATCAATTAAACAGGCCTTTCATATCTCTTGGCGCACAGCGGAAGCACCCGGTATTACAGGAAAGGGGAAATACGTGAGCCGGCAAGATGTGAGTTAGGGATCCTTTGGGTGCAGACCAAATTGAATGAAACGTCTTTATAAGCCAGGCATATTTGAGATAGAAGAAGACGACATAATAATCTTTAACAAAGGTTTGCCATCTGTAACTACTGGACATATTGAGACTTAGCATCTTATGTCTCAGTGGAATGCCAAGCGTTGCTTTGTAATTCAAGGTGTTGTTTGGTGTTGTTACTGTTAATGAGCGACCGTATCGCTTACCATCATGCGAACGGCATACTCGTCACAACATACATAGCATTAAAAAACATAGCTTGTAGAAAACTAATATTCCTTTGAACTTTATCAAAATCATGATCTTATTCTCCTACAATGATAACGCTGTTGAAGATATTTTTTCAATACCTTCTTGGCAACGAGCAGCAGATTTTCTGTAACCATGGTATGTCTACATTTCCCGTGCCTTTAAACTTCAATTTATTGTATACATCCTGCTCTTCGGTTGAGATTAAAAAATACATTAATTATCATGTGTGTATTGATAGTCAATCACCACGCACTGTAACGGTGAAGGAAAACATCGTGCAGAAACCTGCATACCATAGCGATTTTTAAGAGTTTCTACGGTATTTAAAGTCCGCCAACCCAGCCAGCGTGGTGGAATGTATGGCTTTACTATTTTCAATCGTACTCTCGATTGTAGAGGAGGCCTGTGCCCTGCAGTGGGACGTATAAAGTCTGAAACATAATTACTCGAGCGAAGACGGTGCGGGCAGTTAGCGATTACACAAGAAGTCTTACCTGATACTTGGTCAATTCAGCAAGAACTTAGCAAGTAAATCTGGCAGAACAATGTAGTTCTATGGGAACGGCTGTAACTTCTCGCGACCACTTCCAACTAGTATCAATATTCTGAAGAGGACCGCTCCATTGTTCCTAGAGTTTCACCTCAATTGAATTGTTTTGCAAGTTAGCGAGTCTAGTTCCCCACTTTTATCTAGTTTCGAATACTTAGTACGTGTTGCTTTTGATTTTGATTGCGCTTTTGTTGTTAGTAGTAACGTTAATGTAAGCTCTTTTAAGTCGTATTTAGTTGGTAATGTAGAATATTTTGTGGTGCGGAATTTAAATATTTGGTGTTCGGAATATATGTGTATTCATTTTTTCCTCGATAGTGACTAAGAGTCAAACCTGCTATAATCTTTAATGTAATAGAGCTGCGTTTCGATTTCATCTGGTGTATATGCAGTATCAAGCAAGCCGACATAATTGTGTCAATAGATGGCAAATGAAAAACATTGACGTTGCAAAAAAAGAAATTAAAAAAAAACCATTCTCTCCTTTTTAATAGGTTTAAAGTATAATACAGATTTAATACTAGTGTATTATCTGATTTAAAAACAATATTATTATGATTTAACAAAACGTATACGTTTAAAAACAACAAACTTTAAAAATAAAACAACGAATTACAATGAACAAACAATAGTTTGTAGAGCGAATGAAAATATTCGTTCAATGTTTGCACATTTTGTTTAATTCGTAATTGAAGGGTTTTCCGACTGAGTAAGGTATCACGATTTTAATTAAATTGTTTTTCGACTACCTGAAAGTTTATTTAGTAACATGATAAAGAGATGGTGTTTGTTTGCGTACAGAAATAACTGGAACTTTTTTTTATCAAAGAAGTTCCACTTATGTACTTCTTCGTGCTATTAGTTATTTCTTACTCGGTACTATACCAAACCGTTATTTTTGACAAATATCTTTTTTTCTTTTTAATATCGTAAATGCACTATATTCTTTTACAGTAAGACTTTAAAATAACTTGATTGCATCTAATTTAAGATGGAATTAAACAATCTCTACGGTACCGGATAATGTATTTGTATCGATTAAATGTTTTTGTTACTTAGCAATGAATGGCGAGACAAGCATGCCTTTCGCCTGATGGTAAGCGATACTACCGATCCATTACCAACACCCAAACCAAGTAAAATTTGACATACCCACACAACTGTTCTGTTGACACACCCATTGCTGCGTACAGCTTTGTAGTAGTCTTCACTTTAATTAATTTTATTCCATTGAGATAATATACTAGAGGGGACACTGCAAACAAAATGTTTGTCACAAAATGAAGGGTACATTCTATTCCTGTCTCTAGTCACGCGTACGAAGTAACATATCTTCCATCTCGCTTCATTGTGTACCCGTGTGCACGCACCATACGCACAGATTTCGTTCCCGATGTCCGCTCTAGTATAATACCTCAATGTTTTATTCGATCATTTTGAGTAAAAGATTTTTATTTAAATGCGAATTCTCACGCAAAATTAATTCTTTTGTGAATTAATTAGGTTATAACTCCGTCCTCCTTCTGTCCAAACAACGTGAAGAGATTCTTCTTACAGAATGCGATCAAAAAGAGTTTTCTTGGCAGATTGAGCGGCACTTTTTGTACGTGCTCAGCGATATTTTCAAGCTAAAGCGATTCTGAGCGCTTGTTAGCTTATTGGCAGTTTTGTACTTTTTGCCCTGGTAGATCTCGATGGTATGTAGGAGATATGGTCTATATTTGCTGTGTGATTTGCGTAATAAGTCAATGTGTTTTATAAATTTATCAAGTAGAATTGTATCAATTTCATATTGTTATTGGGAATTATTTTATACAAAAAATTTATGTTTATTAAATTCCACTTCACAATATTTAATATATCAAGCCAAATTAATATCGTATATTATTTTTGTTGATAGTAATTGAACATTTTTAAAATTTATTATAGCTTTGAAATAAAACTGTTATTTACGAAATTTATCGCGGATTTGGTTCAATATTTAAATTTTCTAATTTCCCGGCATTTCGATTACTCTACTGCTTTCGTGGTCACGGAGCGAACTGAGGTATTACATTTATTGCGACACCTATTTCAAAAATCCATAGTTACACTCCATTCGAGATTATCTAAACAGTATCCGGTAGAGTAGAGATTGCTTAATTCTATCTTAAATTGTGATAAAGATAAAGCAGATATTTTGTTATCGACACTCGGTACGTCTCTAGCGAGCGCGGCCCGACGGAATTTGATAAAACCGTCGCTTCATTACAATGTTCGACTTTAATCAGATGAATTTCGGTAGACACCTACCTACGCTTTGCTTTGCTAATGTTCACTTTTCATACAGTAATTCGGAGTGTGACGCTTGGAGAATATTAATAGATGGAAGGTTTAAAAAAGCCTGTTGAAGCAGTAAAGCATAGTTGTATGTAAAAGGCATAAGAAAAGCTCATAACGCGGGCTTAGCACTGGTTGATTGACTTTACATCGTAAGTGGTAATGCTACGCTGTTGTCGGAAGTTGTTGTTAGTCATGGCACAGCATGAAAGGTCAGGATTGTCCGGGGTGGCACAACTATCCACATGAGATTTAAATGAAGTGACATCATTGATAGCTTAACATGAAAGGTCAGGATCGTTTAGGTTGGCACCACTATCTCACACGAGATGAACATGAAGTGACAGTCTCGATATCTCATTAAGTTTCATTACTGAGATTGCCGAATGCCAAGTATCCCTTCCCTTTTCCCATCCTTTATTCTTTCCACTCCACTCTCGATTGGATGGGCCGGTAACACATCTATGAACCAAGCGTTACAGATATGGCTGGTAGTGATTACTTAACGTCACGGGGTCTAGAAAATGTCACTTTTCTGTCGGCGTTAACACCTGTGAAAAGTATAAAATGAATAGAAATAAAATGTGGCAGTCACGTGAGTTCTGTTTCCCAAACAAGCCATCAGGTGATTCGTTGCTAATTGGTCAGAGGTACTAATAAAAAAATGATTTTAAAATCTTAGCGGAACTTCATTATGCACGTTTCTTTACTAACTCCATGGTGTTAATTTACCACTAAGGTGTCCAATGTGATTATAATATCTAATACACATGGCTTCAAAAGGCTGGACGTGTGTGACTTGGTGTCCAACTTAGGGTCGTTTGTTTATCAGTTCGACCCATGGGCTATCGTAAAATATATTTAAATATTTACTTTTACGTAATCTTGTTACATTGGATATAAAAAAGTACTATTTATTTTTTAGGAGCCGCCAAAAAGAAAAAGTCCTATTCGCGTCTTTTTATTACTTTAATACTTTCGCAAACTCTTTGAAAGGATTAGTTTTGGTTTGAAATTTTACTGTTTTATACGCAACGCAGATTTTATGGGGATGAGCCTTTGTATTTCTAGTAAAAATACGTGATAATGTTGTTTAGTTCATTTTAATGTTATTTAGTTGGTTAGAATCTGTGAAACGAGGGGCCACGAGTTCTATCGTCGCTTCAAGACAAACTTTTGTGTAATCCACATGTATGTATTTGTTTCGGATCTGAGTACTTCTGAGACCGAAAAGTCTCTCGTAGTTCCTGATACCCACGACACAAGACCCTGATCTTAGTGTGGGTTCAAGACTACGCATGTGACTTGGATGAATTTATGTATTAATGTTTTATTTAATACTAGCGGCCCGGCCCAGCTTTGCCCGGGTACATATAGATTTCTCTACAATAATATGCACGTATTATACACATAAATCTTCCTCTTGAATCACTATCTATTAAAAAACCGTATCAAAATCCGTTGCGTAGTTTTAAAGATTTAACAATACAAAGGGACATAGGAACATAGGGAAAGAGAAAACGACTTTGTTTTATACTATGTAGTAATACAACAGTCAGTTTTTTGCACCGTTTCTTCTTCACAGCTCAACACGTTCCGAAGCGGTGGTAGCAAAATTAACGGTACAAAATATATTGTGAAAGACTAGTTGAATAAAGAATATATTGATTTCGATTTTCAGTAATCACAAGTGTACATAGCGATGAAACGATATTTGTAATTTTTTATTACCATATCTCGCAAACAAGCAACTGTTAATTCAAAAGTAAAGTTTACCGTCAATCTACAACGCCTGAATTGTAAATCAGTAGAGCCAGCGATAAACCCGTCATTTGTACTTTTTTTTATCATTATTTCTGTATAGTTGTGTAAGTTACTTTAGGTTTGTGTGCAATAAAGATTTAACCAAGTAAATAATACAGTAAATAATATGGGTTATGGCTGACTACAGCCATGCTGTAGTCAGCCATAACCCAGTATAAATGCGTAGAATCCTCCGGCCCGACAACACTGTCGGTCAAACAAAACTATGAGACAAAGTATGTGAACCATAAAATATGTTGGGGCCACGGAGAGACCGTCACAAGACGTGTTGTTTTTTTTATTTCAATGAATGGCGTAACGTGTATGCCATTCGCCTGATGGTAAGCAATGCGACTGCTCATGAAGGGTAGTAAAACCAAACAGCACCTTGAATTACAAAGCAATGCCTCGCATTCAGTGCTCGCCATCTTGAGACATAAGATGTTAAGTCTCAATATATCTAGTATTTACACTAGCTACAATGTCTTTCTAACTGAAACACAATAGTGCACTAACACTGCTATTTGGCGATGTAATGTAATGATGTTGGTTTCTTTTATATTTCCTTTGAATTTTTCCTTTTCCATCCTATTTTTTAAAAAACAACCGTATGTATCATGCTTAAGTTATGATATAGGACCGGCAAAGATCAGTTAGCTACAGCTGAACTGATTGCTCGTTTGCCGTATATTGGCAGATTAAATGGGGAGTTATATTGATTAATTTTTAATTAAATAAATTATGAAAACATCTGCGCCGCCTGCGTGAAATATGATTATCCGAAGCAATATTAAATCGGCAGCTGTTTCCAATTATGTTATCTGCATCGACGGTCTGCGATGGTCTTTATATTCATCTCGACGTAAAATATTCATACCCAAAATTCGGTAAAGTCAGCATTTCGCCAAAGTCCATTAATAAACGATCAATCTTAAAGACAACGTGAAACTATCTCGGGCATAATATACTTTTTATGTTAAATTGCTACTAGATATATCAAATTAATAGCGTTGAGTTTAATTAATAATTTACATCAAAATGATCTGGCCTATATTGATGCCTTTACGTCATCGATCCATGGGCGAGGCTCTTACTACGTATTTCAACATGAGTCGAATGAAACTCTCTTATTATATAAATATATGTCGGGGTGTTCTTGTGTAAAACCCATATGATAAATAATTGTAAATTGGCCCTAAGGAATCTACGGGTAGTTGCAGAAGTAACTTTATTAAAGGAAACCCTGTTGTGGTTCTATTTCACTACCCACAGTCAGAGTAAGAGTGGGAGCATGACAGTTTGCAATATAAACCGCCTCCGAACCGTAGGCAAGGCATTCGAGATCCAGCGGTCGGCAGTGAAACAGTGACATATGCGTGTTTACTAAAGTGTGTGTGTAAAGTAACAAGCTGTCGCAGATATTTGGATAAATCGTTAATCCGTTAATTATAACGTGTGGTGATAATAATAATTAAATAATTAACACAATGGATTTTATTACCGTCATCCTACATATATATAATAAAACAGTTTTAGGGACCTGCTTACCTTTTAAATTTATTAGTTTTTAATCTAATATATCCATCAACCCGTGCTTGGCAACACCTCAGGACCTATTAAGCATATTTACTTATTCTGGATCTGGATCTGGATCAGCCCATATACGTCCCACTGCAGGGCACGGGCCTACTCTACAATCGAGAGTACGATTGAGAGTGGTTAGGCCATATAGTCCACCACGCTGGCCTAGTGCGGGTTGGCGGACTTACATACCATATAAATTCTTATGAATCGCTATGGTATGCAGGTTTCCTCACGATGTTTTCCTTCACCGTTTTAGTGCGTGGTGATTGACTATCAATACACACATGACTCCGAAAAGTCAGAGGTGTGCCCTGGGATTTGAACCCGCGACCACCGTGAACATGTTGGCAGCCGCGTCTGGTCCGTTTACCAACAGGCCACCACGCATTTACTTATTGATGTAATTTAATATTATGTTTACTGTTAGCAAAATAATGTTGTGTCTACATAGTTAGGGATAAATCCTAGTTCATAATAATAAGGTAAGCTTTTTATTGTTTTTATTGGTATTTTGTGTACATATATTAAATTAAAAAAAAATGGTATTACAACCCGACACATCAGATAATAAGTCTCTTCTTCTTGCATTGAGTTAATATACTAGAGGGGACACTGCAAACAAAATGTTTGTAACAAAATGAAGGGTACATTCTACTTCTGTCTCTGTCACGCCTACGAAGTAACATTATCTTCCATCCCGCTTCAATGTGTACCCGTGTGCATGCCCCATACGCACAGATTTTGTTCCCGATGTCCGCTCTAGTATAATACCTCAATGTCTTCTTGTAGTGCTTCGCAGCATACTGTCATTTGTCTTGTGCAAGGTGTAATAGTTCTGCGACGTTTGCAATCCCTGACCTCTGTCAGATTTTCTGCAGTCATGTGATTAGGTCTCTTAATGCTCGGTAATTACTGGATACAAGGTTCAAACCAAAATACAACAGTATTTACACACAATTGCTTATTGTTGCTACAGAAATAGACAAAACGGTGGTACCTGCCCAGATAATTCTTTGCGAATTAATAAAATTTAACACACGATCTGGTATTATTGTCGCCACATTCCCAATTTACGTCAAAATCTTCGGTTTTATCCCCGGGAATTATAGCAGTAATAGTTTAGAAGAGATATTTGCTATTTCCCCTCGATATTTCTACGTAGATGTGCCGGTATTTCGTAACAGAAAGCGACAGGTGGGCGATAGCTCAAGGCGGTGCCAGATATAGATACCATTTCGTATTTCCAAAGATTTAAGCGTTAACAGTAGATAAGTTTACAACTTTCAAATGGGATTAGTTATCTTAATTGTTTTGCTGTACGTATTTTTGCCGTAACAAAGCGTTGTTCAGCATTTTCTCTAGATAAATATCCGGATTGTTTGTTTTGTTTCTAGATTTCCAGTGATTTAGATCAGTTAGCGGAACATTTATTCTCAGGAAACAGCGGAAATTGCACAATGAAAATATATACCAGGATATAAAATATATTTTTATTAAATTTTAGCACTATTAAACGCATGCGGGAGCGTGGTGGACTGCTAAACCGTAGGTCGTGAGTTCAAATCCAGGGTATACCACATTTTGTTAATTAATGAAATAATTATCGTTTGCTTTTCTAGAACTAATCTGTTGTGGTTTTGTGCCTTCTTTCGTTGCTTGGAGAAATATTAGTCGTTCTAGATAGCCACTGCGATATAGCGAGTACTTGCATTGCTAATTTATGACGTAGAGCGGAGGTTCTGAATAAATGGAGCCACTTGAATATTCTCTGTGTTGTATTGCTTCTCATATTAAACCGTAAAATATAAGTAAAATCAATTATCATATTTTAGGCTCACCGTTCTTGTAGATGGACGAGTTCTCTATCATTTACTTAAGCAAATACTATCAACCATTTAAACTTAAATATCATTGAACATTTTACTATTAAGAGAACTTAAGACTTAAATATTAGGGCTCGTCTATAATACAAAGGAATCATCCTAATCATCAATCATACTGGACATAGTCCTCTCCTATGGCATGCCACTGGGCCCGATCTTCAGCCCTTCGTCTCCAACCGCTTCGAGCTAGCTTTCTAATATCGTCACTCCACTTGATTGGAGGACGTCCTAAACTAAACAAAAGAATGCCTTGAAATACAATATTAAACTCATGCAAAGATTTACCACAGCATTATCATCTTAAGTTGAAACAGAAATCTTTACAACTTCTAACGCAAAGATATGGTGAGTCATGCAAACTTCATACATTACTTACAAACAAATTAAAGTTAGCTTTGATATGGAGTTAGCTCAGCGCCAGTGTCTGCTTCGGGAACATTTATCTAGAGCTGTTTGAGTGATGACCACTACATCAAGTTAGAAGCACTTGGTTTTGTCACTTATGTTTTATTTTTATTTCATTTATTATTTTGGACAGCCAGTGTTTGTTGCAATAGAACTTAGACTAATAAAATATACATAAAATAACTTAAGACTAACACTCTTTGGAGGCGGTCACAACTTGCCACTTTTGTTCAACATTTCTACCTGTGGTAGAGATATTTTTTTATATTGTCATACATTACTTTTACTTTTTACTTGGGCAACGTGGGCTCGTGGGTTTGATCTCTACATAGTGACTTTTTGAGCGAGTAGCAACTATGTGATTCGTGTCTGGATGTTAATGACATCGAAAAGCCTCGCGTAGTTTCTGATACCCAGAATAAAGGACAGCATGTTAGGGTGAGTACTATATATGTGAATACAGAGTGCATTTATTATATTTATATAATATTATAAAGAGGTTACAAAAAAAAAGTCTTGCTGGAATCAAATATTTGTGTGGTGGTACAGACGTTCGTGCTTGCTCGAGTTCCAGCATGTATGTAAATGTGTGCTCAGCTTAATAGAAAAAATCACCAAAAAGTAAGTAATATAATGAAACTTATCTTGACTATATCATCGCTCCGAATATGATATCCGT
Organism: Hyles euphorbiae; assembly: GCA_023078785.2. Taxonomy (NCBI): domain Eukaryota; kingdom Metazoa; phylum Arthropoda; class Insecta; order Lepidoptera; family Sphingidae; genus Hyles; species Hyles euphorbiae. Next base: position 10,786,638 of record CM041056.1, on the reverse strand, counting down.
AGTCAGCTTATTTCTCTCGTAAACATCGCTAAAATATCAGTATTTATGACGTCAATCAATATTTTTATATCGACATCAAGAGTTATAAAAGTAAATTGGTTCTCTGTTGTTTCAGCGGAGATAAAGACCGTGAATTAATGAATATATTAAAATGAATTGTTCTCGCAATATTAACGCACTATAACTTTACTAATGTGAATAAAATGGACTTACACCCAATGCTAAACTATTGTTTATTGATTTCGTTTTGTTATAGAAGTGGAATATAATATATTAAAGCTTTTTAGACAAATTGGATTTATGAGACTGTGGAAATATATGATAGGATATTTTTATTATACATATACAACGTTTTACGGGTGGATGAGAAAATGAAATTTTATTTAAGAGCGTTTATACCCTATGCGCGCTTTTTGGCTTAAAAACAGGACTTTTCAAATGAGTTAATAGCCACCAATAAACAATTTAAAGGAAAAATAATTATTATTAATTTTAGAAAAGGTTGTCATCTAGGGATTTTGGTGGAAAACATTATAGATTGATGGATAATTTGTGAGTACTATAAGGATTACTGAACACAAGTTTCGTTATTTAGGCTTTAAATGGCAATTTAGAAGCTTAAGATATCCGAAACCACTAAATATAAGATGAAAATAAAAATATTATCAGACTAATAAGACCCTTATGGAGGGATTTTGCTGAGAAAAATAATCTTTTTGTGATTAGTTCCTGAAAAATAAAAATTTTAACAATGCGAAATTATTCAGAAACTCTCGTCAAGAACATATTTTTTTTCACCAACTTATCGCACATAATTTTTTATAGCAATTGCATATTATAATAGAAGAACATCTTATCAATAAATTAACATTTTTATATTTCAACAAAATTAGTTTTCATGTTTTCTACAAATATTTTAAAAACCACTATAAAACACGCTGTCCGACGTGGCTCAAATCAGACCGCCGCAAGGCCTTCTAGAGGGAGGACGTATCGCTCATCGCTCCGGCCTAGCTGCAGACGATTTTCGCCGTGCGTAGTAAAAATAGCCACGCGCGGACTGCGATCACCACATCTTAGTACTTTGGTAGTAAAATATTTAATTATTTATATTACCTACAATGATTTTGTAGTGAGTATAAATTATGTTTCAGGTAATATAATGGGATGTAATTCCGAGGCTAAATTATGTTATGTATTGTAATATAAAATTAAATATATTTCGTAATTGTAAGGGGTTGTAAGGCCCCTAACACTATTTATGTGTTCGAACACGAAATGATTAATAAAACTTCCGTAGTGTCTACTGATTGAACATTGATTTGAATGCAACTTAACAATGTAATAATAACGAAAATATGATTAGTATCTAAATTTGTATTATTCTTTGCTTGCACAGTAATATTTGTCTACTTATAATGCAAATAAAATATTTTTATGATATTATATTACAGTTACATTTCAATTGAATATTTGAAGCGCACGGATCAAAGTTGTTTGAGCCGATTGTATAGCGAGCCGACGCGGCAGCTCTACGCACACAGCTTTGGTCGCTTATGTGTGCGTGAAATTAACGAAGAAATACCTATAGTTGACTTTGCGCGCAAGGTGTATACGCTCTTAACGCTTTTTCATAATACGAAGTAAATGAGCACCGGCTTTTACCTTGCACCGCGTTTAATTAACAGACTACCATCAGATTTACGTGGTAGTTAACGCCAAACAACATCAAACATCACACTCAAGACATTTAAAAAATATTTTTTGGATGTATTATTATAAAATCCTAATATCACAACAGTAATGTCTAGTTATAGCCTTGTTGTCAACTCTGATACCATAAATATAAAACTTTGTGGTTTCTCGGTGTTATCTACTAACAAATATTATGTATACTTTTTAAGTACATATGTTACATAAATGAAATTCATTGGAATAAATTTGTTTATTTATAGTTTTAACTTTTTGTGCTGCAATATCCTATTGGCAATATATCAGTCCGTGCCGCCCACTGCTGAACTAAGGAAGCCTTTATTATCCAATGTGTGTTTAAAACAATCGAAGCAAAAATTCACTACTCTTGCTAATTACACATTGGTGAACTTCAAAAATCAAAAAGTCTGGTATTGTCATAATAGTAAGTCAGTTTCCTTGGGATGTCTGCAGAGTAGTAAAATTGCCGAGTAATTGGGTATTTTGCGCCATGTTAAGTTCAGTAAAAGCTGAAAGTAGATAATTTGAAAGAAATTTGGACTGCCCTGACATAGCAAATGATATCATATCTGTATTTAAAACTAAACTACTATTATGCAAACATATAAAGGAATCCGTTAGGTCAGCTCTTAGGGAAAAGCTAAATTTAGACGTATATACCGGTGCATTTCCACGAGACGGTCCCATCTCTGCGCATGCCTGTGTAATGACGCTGGCTTAAATTTAACTTGTATAATTTTAGCACAAAGGAAAACAAACAGTATCCGAATGCGCCGGGCTAATGAATAAGTTAATTTTATAGTTGAATTTGTTTGGCTATACAAATGTTAATGCTTTACGTCGACTTTATTAAGATGGGTGGAGATATTTCTGAGTTCACGATGTGACGCGAATATGTTTTGTGAAAATGTTTTTGAGTTTTGTGTACGAGTGAGATGTTTCTACGGGATGTAATGTTGTGCTGTAACTGTTTTATTTTTTTCCTTAAGACATTTTATTCTGTCTATCCGTAAATGTTACTCGATTTTTTTAAAATTAAATTGTTTATTGCTTTTCTAAAATTGTGGCTACGTTTATTACATTTTTCATTACAATTGAAATTATAGTATACCCCTGAAATGTTAAGAAAAATCGTTTTTATCAGGCTTTTCACTATCAAATCTGAGTAATATTATCTAAAAACTTGGAGATTGCTTTGACTTAGACGACGTCAATACAATAAAATTGGCATTATAAATACACGGAGCTGATATTGTCAAAGTTGAAGTTACCTAACTTGATGCAAACGAAATAAATGATATTTTTACGTGGATATCTTATTAAATAAATAATATGATACATTTAGCAAAAAATATACAAATAAATTCAGCTTAAAATACGTAGATACCCAAATTGAATTCTACAAAGTATAAACGCATATTCAAAAACAAACCGAAAATTGCATGCCGGAATCATATTTTTCAGGCTCTAACCGTTGCACGGGACATTCTGTTATTGAAACATGGATGGCCCACATTAATTTTAGTTCGGAAAACTCGCCGTTGACAAACACGTTGCTTTGATTTAAACTCGTAACCGAGCCATGGGTGATGCATTGCCGCGATGTATTTAAAAAGTTCCGCACATCTATATATTCCGATCCATAGTTTGTGGTGTGACATAATGTATATTGTTGTAGCCTGAAGCGATATGCGAGTGCAGATTGATTGTAATATATGCCCGTTGTTAGTCAAGGTTTGGCGTGACGTTTTTATATTTTTACATTTTTATTAATTTAAGCTAGATGAAACAATATATTTGTGTCAGTTGAGTAGGACAGGATTGCCAAATAAGAGGCCGCCGGTAAAAACCCCAGGGCACACTTCAATAACTTACCTGAGTTATGTGTGAATTAGAGTTAATCGTCGCTGGCTATGGCAAAGAAAAAATATATTGAGGGAAGTTCATTCGTAAACAATCGTTTTTTGGTTATCGTATGCTTGGTCAATTTTGAACGACTTTTGAATTTAGTTAGAACGAAGAAAACAAAACATTCGATCAATAAAACATAGGTATAACTACAACAGAGTAAGGCCTCAAGAGTTTATTTATTTATTTATTTATTTCCAAACTTACATCTACTTTTACAGGATACCCTAATGCAGTAGTGTAGCATAGTAAAATTTTTTGTGTTTCATTTTGTCTTATAACAAATGATATTCATCGCTATTTTTGTGAATTCACTCAGGGAACAATGGAATAAGTCTGTTTCCTGTGCAATTAAGTTAAGTATTCGAGTTCTCCATAAGTATTTCAAAGGTATGTGTAGTATACAAACTGAAGTAGGTAAGCCTAGTAGGCTGGAAGGCATATTCCGGAAGTCGTTAATATCACAAAAGTCAAATTTAATCTATATTATATGGCCTAAACTATATGAGCTAACACAGTCCAAGTTGCATAAAATGTGATTGTGGATTAAGGGAAAGAATGATCTTTTTTGAGCACACACGATTTAGCGGTTGATGGTAGGTAATCAATGCTACATATGAGCGTACGGGGAGCGAACAGCTAAATACCTTATACCTCGACTTATTAATGACATGCCTACCAACTTAGCTAATAAAATTACACCCTCTTATATTAAATATAAATTGAAAACGTTCTTTATTAACAATCAATAACTTTATTTTGTTAAATGTATCTACAGTGTCTACTAAATTTGGAATTACCTACCATGTATTTGTGAAGTGCTAATTGATATTATAAAGTACATTTTATTGTCGTATTGTTGCTGTTGTAAACTCTTGTTAGCTCTAGTATAAACCTCTGTGGTTTGTTAGCAGCTATATTGTAAATTATATATTTATATTTAAAATAATAAATAAAAAAATATATATAACCGAACAAAACATATGACAATGATAGATATATTACTGTCGTTAGAAAATGTGCTTATAGTAACCTTTAGCGTATATTCTATTTATTTACTGGCAACCAACACACAACAGTTTCTCTCAATAAAATAAAATATAACTCAAAAAAATAAAAAAAATAATAAACAATGTTCGATTTGTAATATACCAGCGGTCATACATTAATATTATTTTCTGTTCCATAGCGTTACTCCCACACTGATCGCGATCCATCACTTAGACGTGTCAGTTCAGAAACATATCTGGGTCATAATATATTTTTCTAGACTGTGAGTATAATAATCCGCATTATAAACTTAAACCGCCTTATTACAAAACGTGGCTTATCTAAAAACTTTAGTTTAAATCTCAATAAACTATGGTTTATATGAAATTCATATTACAAAAAGTGGTTTAACGATAAACCATGGCCTTTTTTATGGTTTATCGCTAAACCTGATCGCCCCCTAGTTTAACAGTGGTCGAAATCGTAAACTTCCAACTATTTCTTTTGGATTTAGTGTCTATTTCATCGTATTATGTTACTTTTACTCTAAAATTGATATTAATATGATGAATTTGTTCGTTATTAAGGATTTCGAAGCCTTTGAGCGATTAAAAACGTCACGTCGGCCCAACAAAATACGTCTACGCGTCAAACCCTGTTTTAATTTTTTTCGATAAAAATATACGCATAAGGATAGGTTTACCAAACATTTTGCAATGTAATCATCCATATAATAATGTTGGTTTACTCACTTTTTTCTCCTCAAATTCATAGACCATTTTTCATTTTGTAGGTCCACCACAACACGATATTATTAGATTACTATGTAATTACCTAAGCGACAATTATTTTATATCACTTCACTTCACATACTTCGTTGACTAAATAGTAAATGCATTCCAATGCCAAATGAACTTATTTTAACTCACGATAGTTTTGTTTATTGTTATGGTTTCTTGTAACGCGCCAGAATGTTACGTTCCATCACACGTGTTTGGATGTGTGACTAGCTAATATTACATGAATCAAATGAAAAAAAAATTATTAAATTATAATCGATATACCAACCAATATTGACATTCTAGCAAAATGTCCAACCCTCAATAGGTTCAATACGCCTAAACATTATTTAATCATTAAAATTTTATTAAAACGTATTCTTTTCTGTGGATATGGAACGTTGCGATGGAATGATATCATGTTGAACGAATATTATTTGTATTAATCTGTGGTTGGTGTATAAACTAAGGTTCAAAAGAATGAACCAAGGGAACCATGGTTTATTTATGTTTTGTAATACAAGTAAATTTAAACCATGGTTCTGCAGATTAGACTGGTTTTGCTAGACTAGGTTTAAACCAAGGTTTATTTCGCTTTTTGTAATAAGACCGAAAGAGTAAATATCGTATAAAATAATGTTTTACATTTAAGTCTTCTAAGAAATAGTAATGTAATTTGCAAACAAGAATGTATGAAGTGTAGGGAAATTTAAGATATTTTTCATACATATATACTGAAATAAATTCACGCCACTATCCCAGAGGGGATAGGCAGAGGTGCTAGCTGGATACCCACGTTTCGCCTAGTGTGTTCCGTGATTCCGTCTCACTATGTGATAGGGGGCGAGCCTACCGCCATATCGGGCACAAATTTTTGACTTCAGGCTGATAATGAACAGAAAAATACAATATCACTTTACCCAAGCCGAGGTCTCAGCTTTGTTATCGTACAGTAGTACTTTTCATTATTAAATACTAGCTGTCGGGCCCGGCTTCGCCCGGGTGCAGATAGTTTTTGAGTCCAATCCACATCAAGAACATATTATTTCGCGTGTCTACTAACTATATTTCCCGCGTGCCGTCGACTATATTTCCCTTCCGTAGGAGAGGACATCCCGTGCCAACAATTTAAATTTGAAAGAGTAGAAAATATGTATATTTGGTTTCCTGACTCATCCCACGGGAACACTACATTTTTCGGGATAAAAAGTAGCCTATGTGTTAATCCAGGGTGTCAGCTATCACTATACCAAATTTCATCAAAATCTGTTGAGCCGTTTTTTCATGAAAGAGTAACAAACATCCATACATACATACATACATACAAACTTTCACCTTTATAATATTAGTAAGGATAACGCATAAAGAGAGAAGAATAATGGAAAAAGTTATGATTTATTTCGATATTTATTCTCTTGGACACAAAGTAAAAAGCAAGTGACAAGAAAAGTTTATATGGAAAATTGGATATTAATAAACAATTGCTGTTAATGATATGCGTATATCATATAGAAGTGTTAAGATTTACACATATGATAATATGTTAGTTTATAAACAACAAAATCAGACTATTGACGCCTCTATTTTGATACATCAGACGCGAACGAAAACAAACAGGAAGCAATTAATTATAATCGACATGTAGAAAGTAAAACAAGTAGCGTCGAGAACACGCGGTAGGGCCGACAAAGTTTCTCAAGGGTCAAAGGAGACATTTCGATTACTACTCAAGGGAACACAACTTATTAATATGTATCGTGGATTCCGCACGGCCCTTTATGTTGATTCACCGATAACGTTTATCGATTTGTCTTGTACGACGGCGATTTAAATAATTCTCCACGAATTAAAACGACTCTATTTTTTGGTGTGTTGTAAAGGTGAATTACATTAGTTGGCCCGTTACGCGTGTTGCTTTATTGTAGAAACATGTTGAAATTCTTTATTTTTACAATAATAATGTATCGATCAGTTGGTCCCATGTTGGTGAATTAATTTGTCGGTGCGTGGTAAGGGCGTGTTGATGGGCTATCGAATGGTTTTCATTTGTTTAATTTTAATCAATGGCTGCTTTTCTCGGGAGAAACGATTAGACATGATGTTGGATTGATTTTACAGCTTGTTTTGATCTTTATTTTAGTTTTAATTTAAATTATGAGATTTTCGAGCTTCTCTGTAGATTTCATTGAATGAACAGCTATAATAACTATAATATAATGGCTTTCTATGGATGAGATTACATAATGACCAACGATATGTCATTCTTCTTAATTCTAATCACACACATGTATGTAAATACCACCCATCCATAATAGGCGAGCGTTGTGGTTTATGGCACAAACATTCTCAATCAACCTCTCAATTTTGAATGAGTCCGGTGTCCTTTGGGCATAAATATATGGGGAAAATACAGGGTAAATCAAGACTCCTACTGAAAATGAAGCTAGGATATAGTGGCTACAGACACAATTCGACAATTTTTTAATTGAGATGTTTTAATATCGTTTTGTTGGGGTGGTAAATACATAGTTATTGCTAAAATAAAAACTGAAACTCTTTTGTGCCATATTCAGAGGACACTATGTATTTGTCACCTAAATACGACGATAATTAAATATAAAAACAAATTATTTGCAAAGTTTTTAGTTGTCTTGTGCCTGCAGTTCCAAATCTACCATCCGCCTTTATTTTCAATCGCAGTTCAATATAACCTATATAGGAAAATAGATAAAATATAACATTTAACAAGATTACCGAGAATCTTTGGAGCGTTGAGTCGCGTCCCCTTGTATAATCGTCATGTGTTTTGTTTACCACACACGTCTCCGTCTAGGTGACCCCGTTTCGCCCTTCGCCCCTTCCCTCATGCGCCCCTATTCCACCCCCATTCGGTCTCCAATCGAGCCAAGATTATTCCGAACTTGTTAAACGATAATGTTAATTTCTTATTAGGATCGCTCCGGATGAAATTGCATAATAAATTATGATTGTTTCGCTCCTGAGGTGCTCCGCCTAAATTGAAATTATTACAATCGTTTTCGGCTTTTATCGGCTTGCCATTGTAATCCGAACAATGGCTCTATAAATTTATATGTGTCTTTATTCCGTTAATATCGCCTATTTGTTAAAGACGCTTGACAATTATTGAGTGCTAGGTTCATTTAATACGTCATCATTCTTTTTGTTGGAATACAAATGAAGATATATTAATTCGACAGCTTAACTGAAAGAGATATAATGGGTTTTATTAACAGATAATTTACTGCTTTAGTGCATATATGTATTATACGATAAAATATACGCCTCTAGTAATAGTAAGGCATTAGTTGGCCGTGAACATCCACAACAGTTGGATCGTAAACTTGTTTAAGGCCTCTCAAAATGTTGGCAAAAAATAAAAAGAATATTTATTCAACGAGATATGACAAAGAAGTTGTCACTTCACGTCGATTTCTTCTGAGACAGTGACAGCGCTTCAGTCGAGTAGGGGCGTTGTATAGAAGTCCATGGAAAGGACAGCGAGGCTCTATCACTTTTAAAAATACTGTGAATTTCGTATTATCGTGTCTTGTTCCATTAGTTCTTCAATCAAAGTAAGTTTAGGAACGATCATTGAATTTTTATTTCAGAGGGGACAGGGCAAACAAACATTGTCTTACTAAAAGGGCTGTACATATTACTGTTTTTTCTCATTCGCTTTTAAACAGACACACTTTTTTACATAAAAAGTGCCGTGAACGAGCCAACAGATCAACTCACGATAAGCAATCACTGCCACCATACATGTTACTGGACCATCAAACCATCAGAGAGACGAGAAAGAAATTGGTGGGAAGAGGAACCCCTTTTACTTTGCATAAATTTCTTTATTGTGCATCCAACAATTTCCCTCAGTTAACAATCTCCCATGATATAGTCACACCGGCCCGGATGAGCCTGCCCAATCATACTGAGCTACAACAATGCATGCATGCATGACTTATAACTCTCTTGCTCCACTTGTCGCAGTCCTGGTTGTATATAATAGTATTTGCACCTTCCGCTCTAGTAACAGTCTAATTCCTTAATGAGCAATATATTTTATAATATATGTAGGAAATAACAAATATTCAAACTAATGTGTTAATAAATAGTAATTGTTTTTGGAAATTATCTGAGTATGAGCGAACGGGGGGAGTAACTGTGAGTGAGAGAATTAACTTTTTTTGGAATGAGCTAGAACAAAAATGTGTTACTGGGATGTAACAACGTAGGACGAAAGAATTAATTATGAGAAGTATAGCATAGATTTATAAAAGGAAGAAATACAACACCAATACAATTGGTGGTTTAATTTCACAAAATTTCACCCCACAAATATATTAACTTAACTTATACAATTTATGAACATTTTTCCATCCTTGAAATGTTTTCTACGCAGTTTGTTAGTATGCTCAACTGAGCGTTCCGTCTTGAGTAACTAAATGGATATACTCGTATGTATACATTATGTATACTCGTTATTTTGCTGTCTATTTGGATGACTGAATTTGGCATTATTTTATTTCTTTTGTTATTTATTAGGAATTCCGACAAGGAACACGCATTACAAGCTTTAATATTGTACTGTCGCATTTTTAACATTGTGGTGAAAGTAAACCACAATTATCTGTATCAGCCCATATACGTCCTCCTGCAGGGCACGAACCTCCTCTACAATCGAGAGTTCGATTGAGGGTGTTTAGGCCATATAGTCCATCACGCTGGCCCAGTGCGGTTTGGCGGACTTTACATACCATAGTTCTTCACAACGTTTTCCTTCACCGTGCGTGATGATTGACTATCAACACACACACATGATTTCGAAAATCAGAGATATGCCCTGGGAATCGAAACCGCGGCCACCGTGAACATAACTAATTTTGTTTCTTATATACAGCACTTTTCCACTACCTTAAGCATTTGTGATAACTTCACATATTTGTAGTTACTACCACCTACCACTAAAGAGTTGTATAAGGGGGTCAGGACTGGTAGGATACACTTTTGGAAGTATTTAATAAAAAAATGTATTCATACAAAAACAATTTCCATCAGTCAGTATACAGAGCGCCCCGCAGCAATAAAACAAAATTGATTCAACATAAAAACAAACTAAGTTAAATTTTCAAACGTGTTTAAAATGTACAAACGAAATTATAAATTTGTTGTGCGGACTGCGGTACAGTTTGGGCGTCGGACAGCGGCTCAGAGACAAAGGCTTGCGTACACAAACGCTTTGCCAACTCTCTGTGAAGTTTGGGTGTGACCTCACTGCGAGCGGGCAAGCTTTGAGAACTTGTTGCCGCTCGTCTGTATAATTAGTGGGACGATTTAGTGTTACTAGTGCTGGATGATGTGTTTCCATTACTGTTTGTACGTGGGAGGTAAATCTTGTGTTATCAATCTTTGTTTTGTTGTAATGTTACTCTATTGTTGGTTTTATTGTATTGTTACACTGGCGGTAGTTATTACAGGATAGATTACCAAGACACGAACTTGACTACTTTGGGACCCATATATTAGATACTTACCATTACATACCATACATAATCATATATTAGATAAGTGTAAAATTCACATTTTTCACAGTAAAAATAAAAAATAATTAATTAAATCTTTTGTCTAGAAGACATTGGGATGATAAGCGATATAAATTAGTTGTTACCCTCCGTTGCGTAGTTGGTTAGATGTCGCCATTAAAAGGACAGGCCGATGGTTTGATATCCTATGAATGTTTGGTTGAACCATAAATATTTAATCCAGGTTTAAATGTTTGTAAAAGGAAAATGTTAGTTACTTGAGATTCGATCTAAGTCTTGGATTATATAATATATATGTATTTGCCTATTAGGTGTATTTATTTAAGTCTTGTATGCTAAAGACTGTCAGAGAAGATTTGTTTACATCTGCAGTAAAGCTCTTTAATGTTCCGGTTTGAAGGACATTGGAGTCAATATTTTGTGGAAAATAAGAAACTTATGTGCTAAGTCTTAGGGTGATGATGACAGTATCATAAATATATTAAGTAGTAGTATCAGCCCATATACGTCCCACTGCAGGGCACGAGCCTACTCCACAATCGAGAGTACGATTGAGAGTGGTTAGGCCATATAGTCCGCCACGCTGGCCTAGTGCGGGTTGGCGGACTTACATACCACAGTTTTTTTTATAAATCGCTATGGTATGCAGGTTTCCTCACGATGATTTCCTTCACCGTTTTAGTGCGTGGTGATTGATTATCAATACACACATGGCTCCGAAAAGTCAGAGGTGTGCCCTGGGATTCGAACCCGCGACCACCGTGAATATGTTGGCAGCCGCGTCTAGTCCGCTTACCAACAGGCCACCACGCACTTAAAAACAATTTCCATCAGTCAAATATATTAAGAATAATAATAATAGGTATTAAGTGGTGTGTTGTTCTAGTTACATTATGAAAATATATTGTAATATTTCCTCGATGGCGCAGTTGTAATTACGGTACGATTACGAAGTCGAGGTCTCGGGTTCGAATCGCGGAGCAGAATATAAAAAAGTTAGGTTTTTCTTTTCTGCTCAGAGTCAGGGATTAGTACCCGATAGGACAATAGCCCGCCTTGTATAAAATGTTGTGACGAAACATACGGCGTAAAACAGGTGCTCTTGTAGCATTTCTGTCTACCCTTTCGGCTAAAAAGACGTGATGTATGTACTAGGTATGTTGAAATATTGCAAGTGAACGAAAAACATCGCGAATCGACAGCAGTGCATAAGCTAAAAATATAATGACGAACTTTATTCGCAAACTTTTATAGAAATTTCTTGCGTGAGACAAAACGATATGTATACAGACTGTTTGAAAACTTCGATTCTATGAAGTTTGTTAGACGCGTGGTCTCGGTGCTAGAGGATTCACTCATAATGCAATATAATAAATAAATAAATAAATAATAATAAATACACTCAACAGTCACAGGCATAGTCCTGACCTCACACTAAGATGGAGACATTTCACGAGAGATAGGAGAGAATTTTCAGTCTAACAAACAGCTAGACTCGAAACAGTATACATGTGGATTACACAAATATTTGACCTGGTGCCGGGATCGAATGAACGGCTTCACGTTTCACAGCCAGTATCTAACTAACTGCGCTACGGTAAAAATTGTCCAGACATGTTAGTTTTGCAATGAAAGTTCTTTCTGCACACTAGTCTAGCTAGTACAAAATAAGCAGCATACTGAAGGTTCAAATTTTGTATAGAAAAACTTACTATCAATATGACTCAAAAGCGAGCTCAGTAGGAACCAGTGGAGTTATTGTATACACCATAATACACCGCTGGCACAAGCGCCGCGCCCGATTCTATGGCGAGTTCGCAACTTCCCTCATATAAAAGGCTTTCTTCAGAAAATTTTCATATTACTTTAGCAGCAATAAGTGTAGCCGAAGCGGCTCGACGGATATGAAAAGCAATCTCGAAGGGATTTTATTACGTGAAGGAATATAAACGGAGTTTTTATTAGTAAGCAAGGATTATCTTTTCGCAGTTACCTTTATAAAATGTGCCTAATTTCGTTGCAAATCGATGGTTTGCTTCGAGTCGGGCGGAAAGGGTTGCCTCGGCCACCGTTTGAAGTATTATTAACGTTCATTGCCTTGGAATATTGTGAATAATGTATGGAGGGGTGATTCGGAGAGATTTTTTCATAAACTTTTTCCTTGAAACGATTCGCTGAGATTTCTGACGCGAATTGAGTTTTATTGTGAATAAGAAGTGATTGATGGTAAGGAAGTAGGTACTTTACTTCGATGTAGTACTAGTAGCATTGCTTATACGTAATATAAGGTGTTTGAGATTATTTTTGTTGCAAAGTATCACAACCTACTGGTGGTAGTTAACGGACTCAGAATATGTATTATTTTAAGAATTTTATGTTATTTGTTTTTTTTTTATTGAGTTTATGATGAAGTTTTTTATCCGTGACGTGCCTAAAGTATTATGTCGCATGCCATCAATTGCAAGCGTTCCATTGGTTCGCCATCTCTGATTTAGGAATGGGGAATTGCTTCACATTACTCAATACAATATTTTTTACGATATCCGAAGTGAGTGCGACAACACACGATAACTTTATATTGCGAGATCGTGAAATAAAGTAATAAATGATACATAACACCTAATAATCACATATATAGTCCTCAACCTACACTAAGATCGAGTCTTTTATCGTGGGTGTCAGAATTCCGCGGTCTCACAAATACCCAGACCAAAAATAAATATTTGTGTGCCGCAAAAACATTTCTCTCGGTGCAGGGATCGAACCCGCGGCCTCTCGTTTCACAGGCGGCGTCTAACCGACTGCGCCAAGGAGGCTGTCAAAATATGTACTTATACAGCGTGATATTGACATCTGGTATTTAATTTAAACCTTTAATTTAATTTTTATTTTAAACCTTTAATTTAATTTAAAGCTTCTAACCATCCCAGGTAACATTGTACCAAGTTTGAACAAAAACTGCCTGATAGTTTTGTCAAAAATCGCGATTTTAGGTTTCAAGGCTATTGATCAACAGATACCGAGTCTCTTACAGCTCAGATAAGTTGCCGAACTGAATTGAAGTTCAGCTAAGCGGTAAAAAGCTCGTATCTATCTGGGATGCCCAAAAATAGTAAGAACTAAAATCACAATTTTTGACAAAAAATCTTCTCATACATTTTTTCAAATTATGTAAAATGTCACCTGGGGTGATGAGAAACATGTGGGTTAAAATAAGTACAATGTGTCAATATCACCCTGTATACTAATTATTTCGTAGAGGCAACCGGCGCCCTCTCAACTCTAAGCAGTGTTCACACCACTACGTATGTATTCTAACATTCTGCGTATATAATTACGAACGCAAATGAATGCCATCTCAGATTGTATTCAGGGAAACGCGACGGTTCAAATATTCCTGGAAATGTATAATGACTTGCCTGCTCTTGGTTTTATCAAGTGGCCTCTCGGTTGTATTTTATAAAATTATCTTATTTTTTTCTTTTTTAATTTGTCACTTTATAGAAGAAAAAATGTACTATAAGGATCTTTGCAAGAATAAATGTAAAGATTGTGGATGAGTTGTAGGTCCATCATAATCGGGATTAGAGTGGGAAACATACAGGTGGATGGAAATGGGTATTATTGAGCTTCCTTCAAACTCACTAAAAGAAATGCGAATGCGAAGCTGTATCTTCACGTCGTTTTTCTGTGAGATATTGGTATCACGTCAGATGAGCCAGGCCACTCATGCTGAATTATATCATGGACAATTACGTGGCTACCAATTCTAGCTCAACAATATGGTCATATGTTAAGGATATTGGATATTATGATTAAAAACTGAGATAATTTGATTGCCACGGTGGCGCATTTGTATTACGATACGCTTAAAAAGCTGAGGTCTCGGGTTCGAGTCCGGGTCGGGCAAAGTGTTATTGGATTTAACTATTAATTATCAGACCAGAGACAGGAATTTGTAATCGATATGGCTATATGCTCATCCCCTATCACATCATGAGACGGAACATATAAGGCGAAATGTGGGTGCCCTGGCAACTCTGCCTTGCTTTTTTGATAAAAAAAGCATGAGTTTATGTATGTATGTATTTGACGATTGTGCCGGTCCAAATAATATTGTCGAATTTTACTGTATCAGCCCATATATGTCTCAATCGAGGTTCCGATTGAGAGTGTGAGTAAGGTCATATAATCCACCCCGCTGGCCTAGTGCGGGTTGGCGGACTTTACATACCATATAAATTTCTGATTTTATTTATACTCAAATATGAATAAAACATCCAACGTTTGACAACACCCTATATTATATTGATACACAGCAAAGAGTGATAAATAGAGAGCATTGGTTGAATAGCGTCGCCTTCAAAGCGTTGGCGCACCTGACTTCACACAGCTTCCGACTCGACGTCGCTGCCAAATATAAAGGACCAAATCAATCGGCGTGAATAAGCTTTGCAGTTGCTTTATACCTGGGTTGTATATTTAATGTAGAATTACAACTTTGGTTAGCGAGATTGACGAGAAGAATTTAGCAGTTTGATGATAAGCGTAATATCAGTCCATAAATAGAACGAAAAAGGAAATATATATTTATATGTAACACGATACATCGAAGCCACTCTCATATAACATAAACTGACACGTACATATCGTTTGTAGCGAGAGCAACTAAAGGACATAATGAAACTTAACATCCTATGTCTCACGATGGCGAGCACAGTGGAATGCCAAGCATTACTATGTAACTCATGGTGCTGTTTGGTTTCGCTGCTTTCCATCAGCGATTGTATAGCGTACCATGAGACGTATGGCATGCTCATCATACGTGCATCCCATCATTGTGACCTTCCTTCTCACGATGTGATACGGAACGAGCCTATTGCGAAATTAAAGAAAATCCTGACTGGGCTGGTAATGAATAGAAAAACCCAATATCATTTGGCCGACCCGGGATTCAAACCCGATACCTAGGTTTTGTAATAGTATAATTTATTATTTATTAAGTACAGGTCCAAAAAACAGAATATAGTCAATTAAACTCTCTTCTTATCCTTTTCTTATATCCATCCAAAGGTTGTCTGTAAGAAATCGCCTAGGACGATAAGACCGCCAACTGTACTCTTTAATTTTATATGTAAAATATTGTATACTTTGTCATTTTTTGTGTGCAGTAAAGAATGAATAAATAAATAAATAAATAATTAAACAATTTAAAAAAATAGCTTAGTTTTATGGTCTAGGATGGATCCCAAACTATGTATACACAACATGTTATTATTGCTAGCATTAAACATAACATAAAATGACAACAAGACATGACAATAATTGTATTATAAAATTGAAGAGATAATAACAATATACATAAAATTGCGCCTAAGAGGGCCACGCGAGGTTTTGGTTGGTATGCCGAAGATCGGTGTACCCAACATAATCACTCCACTTTCCCTCGAGTTGGGGCGTTACAGGTAACTAGATTTCCTCGCGTCAACAAAAAAAGAGTTGCTTTTTAAATTTCACCGAATTTACTTCCAAACTGAGATGAGATAAAACGAGTTCTTATTAGTGCTTCGGGTATTAATTCATGTTCCATACAATTCGCATGGATTTTTCCAATCTGAATAAAGTCAAACAATCTAATTTTCTTAAGTTTTTCGAATCCAGGACATATTGTATTTCATAATAAATTATTTCTCTAGCGACCAAAAATAAGCGCAGTGAACATTGTAACTTTAAGAAGGATTAAACAAGCTGTATAACTACGAACTGCGCGTGAATTTCACTCTATCAGTCCGAGTGCTATTATATTTCTGGAACAATGCAATCGCCACGAAACTGTTTTGTTCGGCTAAGTGCTGCGCCATTATTATAATTAAATTAGTTTGTCCATTTGTCTCCCGGTGTGGGCCGGGTCTTTATCTCGCCTAGATTCGAGTCGCTATTCAAAACTAACCGATTACTGTAATGAGGGCTTCAAACTCAACGTTATTGCTGGGCTAAGTTTGGCAAGAGTTTTACTAAGTTTCCCTATGTTATGACTTTTGATTATTTAACCTTGAATGTTAGACCACTTAGTATTAATAATAAGGTATTGGAATGAATGTACTTTGAGGATTTTAAAGCAGTTTTCGGATCTGATAAATATTTTTTGTGTAATTTTATTTTTTTCATTAATGTGCTGCATGTGCAATGATGCATGAATATTAAATAATGAATTGTGCTGCCTCTGGCCAACTCTTTAGAGGTACCACCGAAACCTATTTTTCTTCGTTTTTAACTTCATTTTAAACTCAACGGAAGGTGAGTTAAAAAATATGGCGGAGAAAATAAAGTGAGGAAATTGCTGCGTCGACGCTGTAGTTTGTGTTTTTCTGCCACCATTTTCGTCCATGTCGGTATTGGTCAGTTAACTGCTTTTTTATTGGTTCACGTAAACGCTACCATAAAACATGAAAATCTGGTTAAATCTTTGAATAATTTTTGCACTGCTAGAACATAAGCTGTATAAATAAATGTGTTTTCTTTCTTTCTTCTTTCTTTTTTTTTTTTTTTTTTTATTGCAGTGAATGGCGAGACGAGCATGCCGTTCGCCTGATGGTAAGCGTTGCGACCGCTCATGAACAGAAGCAAAACCAAACAACACCTTGATTTACAAAGCAATGCTTGGCATTCCACTGCGCTCGCCATCCTGAGACATAAGATGTTAAGTCTCACTATGTCCAGTAGTTACTCTGGCTACAATGTCCTTCAATCCGAAACACAACAGTGCATTTAAACTACTGTTTGACGGGAGAAATAGGCATTGCGGTGGTACCCACCCAGGCAGCCTCTCACATATGAGAGACCTACCACCAGTGAAATGTTTCTATACTTATAGATTTGATAGTATCTGATAGTTTTCATATTGTAAGTTTTTTTATTATCACTTAAAATAATTGAGAAAAAAATGGCTTAGATATTTAGTTGTTTGAGTGTCGGCTAGGAAGGCAGCGGGTGCGATTCCAGCGCCGGGCTAATGCTTGAGTGGTCCTTAATTATTTGTTTCAGGGTTGAGTGTTGTGTATTTATACGAAATATATATCGGAAGAGGATATAGTTAATATTATACAGGGTATATCAAGACTGCTACCGAAAACGAAGCTGGGTGGTAGTTTAAGCGCCTTCAGATACAATGCAATAGAAAAAATTGCAAAAAAAGCGACAAATTTTTTTTGGTTATTTTTTTCCTCTGACCATATTTGGGTGGTAAATACATTTTTTACTTAAATAATAGTGTAAACCCTTTTATTTATAAATAATCTAAGGTATAAAAATGTTTAAATTATTATTTTAGCAAAAACTATGGATTTACCACCCAAAAATGACGATATTTAAAAAATCATAAAAAATAATTGTCGCGTTTCTTTGCGAAATTTTTAGTTGCATTGTGTTTGTAGTCACGAAAACTACCATCCGGCTTCGTTTTCGGTAGCAGTCTTGAGATACCCGGTATAATTGTATATAGAATGCAAGGCAATTCGGTTTACACCCCATTCTCAGCACGCCTTTGCCGTGTCACGTAAACTGAAAAAACCAACCACAGTAGTCTTTCGTACAAACTTAAAAAAACCTGGTATAAATCCATTAATTCCCAAGGCCACGAGCGTGTACAATTAACAAATTACGTTTACAATTCGTAATAAATGGTATTTTATGATAGATTGTTATTTCAATACATTACGACTCCTCGTCAGTCATCTCGAGATTGAACAGTTTTCGTTCACTTTCACAGATTACACAGAGTAATAACATTGTACTTTATTTTTATCATGAATTGTTGACAAGATGACCTACATTAAGCCCAGTCTTCTGCAATTAAGTTGGATTGTAGCATTGCGACATTTTATAAGCTCAAACTTACAAATTGTACTTTATTTGTCTTCAGATTTTCAGAAGTTGGTTTGTGACTTTTGGTAATTTTGCTGTGTTAAATCATATAAAATGTGGTTTACTAATAAGTAATAATATGTACATATTATATTGACTAAAAAATATATATATAAAATATGCCCAAAATATTGTTCAGGCATGTGTGCTGTGGGGGTATTTGCCAATACTCGCCACGCTTGGCAGGCGGATTGGCGAGCGCAGTAGGGGACTGGTGTTAATGACGCTGCTGCCCGTCATTAACCGGGGAAAGGAAAAAGGATTTGTGAGTAGAGGATGTTATAGGAAAGAAAAGTACCAACAGGTATCTGTGGAAATCATTGGGGGAGGCCTATGTTCAGCAGTGGACTTCCTTTGGCTGATGGATGGATGTGTGCTGTGAGATTGAAGTGTTTCGCAATTTCTGATACCAATGCAAAAGCATATCTGTCAGGACTATGTATTTGTCTGTTTAAATACATTTAAAACAGTGTTCTATAGAATTTCATGAATAATACCGGTTAATATGTGTGTAACTTTTCATCATCATCATCAGCCTAAACTGTTGTCCACTGCTGGACATAGGCCTCCTCCAAGTTGCGCCATTTTACCCTGTCTTCGGCTTGTCGTATCCAGCATCTGCCAGCAACCTTTAGCAAATCGTCACTCGTGTAACTTTTGGATATATTTAATTCAGTTTTACGGAGTATTAGTAAATAGTAACAGAAAATAGAGGTTTTTAATTTCATTAAATACGTTGGTAAACTCGGTGTGTGCACCAAATTACATTCTTGTTTACTTGATATACCACTGATATATATTGATTGATACCACTCTCAATCGTACTCTCGATTGTAGAGGAGGCCCGTGCCCTGCAGTGGGACGTATATGGGCCGATACAGATTACTTGATATGATATATGCGTGTGATTTTATGTAATAGTTGTGTCATAAATATTATAAATTATAATGTACAAGTATTTATGACTTTGATAGTGTGTATTTAATTTAAAAAATATATATACGGTAGGTCAAAAAAGCCTATTATTATTGGAACTCGCTTTGTCATATATTATGTTAAGCTGTATAACATAATTTACTACAAGTTATACATTCAACCCCATTGTTATCACATTTTACGACGTAAGCTATACCTTGTAAGACAATGGTACTTAATTGAATTAATTGTCTTATTAGTATATAACGATTTAATGTATAATATTTTTAACCGATTGGTATGTTGGAGCTGCGGAGAATTTTTGATACTAATCGAGAGATAGGATAATAACATTTTGGACTTGTCATATTTTGTAAATACACTGCAAAATTACGCAGGAAATACTCGCAAAGGATTAAATCATTTAGTTTTTAAATACTTGTTTGTAAAATCGAAGAATTATTTACGCGAATTTAACATATTGGCAAAACCCTATTATTTAGGAACTTTATCGTGTACCACAAAAGCTGTAAGGTAATCGAAACGTTGGCAAGTCACAAAATGTAATAATTGAACTAGAACCGCAATAAAATCCGTAAATAATAGTTGAATTTCAATACCTTTTTGTGTTGAAATATTCAAGTAACTATGTATTTATTCTAAACATTGAATCGGACCAAGTCGAGGAAACAATTCAATTTGTTTCCTTGCAAATTGATTTATGCTTCAGAGTACTAGAGCATTTCTACGTTAAACCAAGAGCTATTTTGCTCTCAATTAATAGCAAACAATAAAGACAATACTATTTCGTATTTCGATAAAATTGAAATAAAATAGTATTAACAATAAAATGTTAACAATGACGTTGGAACAACTGTGAAATTATCCCAAGTGTACGAATATAATTGAAGTCATTTTTCTTCGGCTCCGCTGAAGATTGTTTTGTTTTAATTGTTGACGAGAGTGCTGCCACCTGCCGGCTCCAGATTATTTTCCTTCCATTACAAGCACAGTTGTTAATGTTGGAAAATGTAAATCATAATTTGCTTTTCTGTGGACTTGGAGTGAATTTTGATTTATATCTCGCTAGTATTACGAGATTTTGAAATTGTTTTGATAAATCTAGTGGAGTTTTCGTGAGGATGAGTGGGTTCAACTGGCGGTAGATCTCACATAGAGGAGGCTGATTGCGTAGGTACCACCGCAATGTCTATTTCTCTAGCTAAACACCAGTGTAAATGGACTATTGTGTTCCAAGTTTGAAGGACGTTATAGCTAGGGTACTGGACGTGTTAAGACTTAACGTCTTTGCTTTGTAATTCATGGTGTTATTTGGTTTTGCTACTGTCAATGCGCGGTCGTTTCGCATACCATCAGACGAGTTGCATAGTCTTCATGCTATTTATTGCAATCATGAAAAACAAAATCAGTGTCCGTAGGTTTGATAGCCATGATTAGACAAATGTTTGTGTGATCCATCAATTTATTTGTCATCGGTCGTTCTCCGTAAAGTCCCTTGTCATTTCTGATACAGGCTTAATTAAGCACGAAGCCTTTTATGAGATAATTGATTCATACGGATGTATATTGTGGCAAATAGCAAATTTTATGATAAAATATTCTCTATACCATTTATATATCGACGCAGGAAAGCGATTTTATCGTTTCTCTAAAAATGCAATTTTACACCAGTACCAAAAAATTATATTTAATAAATGATTAACCTCTAAACTAGAATACTTAGGAATACCATTTTTTTAATCATAACATTTTAAAATAAAACCTTACATTTTCACCAGGAAATTCAATGCGTTTTTTTTTCTGAATTAAATTAAGTATAAAACCCAAATACGCGTTTTTGGAGATACGAAAAAACCGCTTTCCTGCGTTGATATCTACATATTTTATAAAGCTTCATATACTGAAATATATACCAGGCGGATTTAAAACCAACGACAGTACCTTCCAATCGACCTTTAAGTGATTTAGAGATGATGATGATATTTTTATAAGTGTGTGAATACAAACAAAATACATACAACTCACACATACACACCAGCGTGGACTATATGGTTTATCCACTCTCAATTAAACTCTCGATTGCGGAGAACGCCCTTGCACACATACATACATACATAAACGAATACATTTTACACATGTTAGTAATTTTTTAATTTATAAATACCATACGGATGTTAAAATTAATTACTGTTTCAAAACTAATATTTTCATGTACACATATATGCAATTTTGGCATCCACAGTTAACAAAGTAATACAAAGTAGCGTCCAGGTACAAGTTGCGCGCAAATCAGTATTTCAAACAGAAAAACACGTGCAAAAAGGAATTCTGCTGAAAGTTTCCACACTCGTTACGCAGTTGGACGTATAGTATGAGGTTTACAAGCGGCTGCTTACGAATATTCAACTATTGTATGTACGAGTTTCCCGAGTATACTAGTATATTGCTATACTTATTTATTTTGAATGCAATTCTTTATAATTATGTATATTCCCATTCTAGGGTATAGTTTCTTGATCGTTCTTCTCTAGTGAAAACCGCTTTCCGAACCGGGTGGTAGATCAAAAAATGACTTAATCTTAATCATGTAGAAAATTATAATGGATTCAATAAATGTATTTTTTCATTTTCACTTACGTGTTTTTCGGTACTACCCCAATATTTATATTATAATAATCCAGTTTATACAAAGGTTGCCTAAAAGAGATTGCAGCTGGCGATAAGGCCGCCAATTTTTGCTTTTAAGTATTTTATCTATTTATTGTTTTTTTTTCATAAATGGTGTATAATAAAGTATATAAATAAATAAATGTAGTTATGGTGACCGACAACAGAAGATTTTTTGAAGAAAACCTAATTAACAAAAAATCGCATGCACAAGCATCAAATGTAAACGTTTTAGCATATGCTGTAAGTTGATATTATAAATGTTGAAACAGATAAAGCCGGTGAGTTCAAAATGCAATGTAATAAAAGTATATTCTTTCTTCTTCTTTCTTTTCTTTCAATATATTAACGTGGCTTATATGTCAAGTCTTTCACCTTCGTATACGGCGTTATCTATCCGGCCGGATGCGAATATCCTACCAGCATAAAAAAACATTAATCATATAAATTGGACCGAACATTTCCGTGCCATGTCAATAAACAACGCTGACCCAATACATCAATATTAATTTACCATTCATTGACGGATGAAAATATAAATAATAATATTAATTTTAAAGAAAATTACCATGATTACCAAGGGCGAACCGCAAATGGTCGTGCCGGACAAAGGCCGCAAGTAAGCGCCGAAATCGCGCCAAATGAGACCGCGTATTGTGAAACGTCACATTATTTATACCGACTCAGAAACGATAATTAACTTGAAGCGATTTTAAATTCACGGTGTATTTTACGTCATCGCAAATTTAAATTGTTTCAATATATATGTCGGTAACGGGGAAATGTTATTTGAGTATTATTGTAAACATGGCTCTTTCTTTAGCCCGTATGCATAAGATTGTGGTTGGATTACGTGTTATAGAATGGGCGAATTTCGTAATGAGCTTATTCGACTCAGAACCTCACAGGATTAACAAGTGCAAGCTGAAGTGGTAGAAGGCTTTTTTTATTAGAACAATGTCGAGACGAGCATGCCGTTCGCTTGATGGTAAGCGATACGACAACTCATGAACAGTAGTAGTAGCAAAACCAAACAACACCTTGAAATACAAAGCAATGTTTGGCGTATGCCAATATAATACATTGTAATGTATTATATAATGCCAATATAATACATTACAATGGTATCATTGTGCTCGCCATCCTGAGACATAAGATATTAAGTCTCAATATGTCCAGTAGTTGCGGTGGCTGCAGTGTCCTTTAGACCGAAACACAACAGTTTATTAACACTGCTGTTTGGCGGAATAAATTACATTATACCATTTGTCGAAGAACCGATAACCGCTTTCTTAAGTGGAAATTGAGTCTTGGCGAGCGTTGTACGCCTTTCAGCTAGGTGGAGTGACGATTTCTGAAAGGTTGTTGGCAGAGGCTTGCATTAGGACAGCATTGAAAATGTAAAAGAGTTTGCCAGGTGAAAAACTGAAGGTAGCTTTGCCATTTCACGTTTTTCTCAGAAATGGGAGGCAAAAGTATAACTAGGTCTCCCAAATTTCGCCTTTTATAACGTCCCACGATGTGATAGGGGGCAGGCTTATTCGCAAATCGCACACAGATTCCTGACTTCGGGCTGATAATAGAAAAATCCAATATCCTTTGCCCAACCAACTTTAAATATCTAATATTTAATCCCGATTACTAGATCAAATATCATCCGTATATGGATTTTTATTTTATTTTGCAATGGTTTTGTACAATTTTCTATTGAAAAAAAATATGAGGAAATTCAAGGAAATTTTTTGCCGTTATGGTTTTATCCCGAGATGTCCCTAAAACGTCACGCTGTATAGAGGAGGCGTGCGTCGACTCGCATTATTTCGTGTTGTGTTTTATTCTCTGCGTAGAATTATCATGTCATAAATAAACAGTTATTCCGTTTCGAGATATGTGTTTTTTATGTTATAGTTTTGTCGGAGATTCTCTTGTGCTTTTCGCAAGTGCTCATCTACTTCTTGAGGGAATTTTTATATTTATTACAACGGTTAGCATATTTTTTTGATGACTGTTAGTTGGGTAAAAGAAAACGCATTAGTTCCGGTGAATTTTAAATAATGCTACAAAATTAAAAATAAATTTAAAAATATATTTTTCCTGTTATTTTGTCATAGAAAGCAAACGCGTCATCTAAATGCCATCACTTATGTTATAGAAATAATAATGAATAATAAATTCAAAATTTAATACATCTTTATATAATTTTAAATGTACTATGTGCGACTGGAGAAAACATAATATGCATTTATTACATATTATTTACAATAATGCATTTTTTATCACAAATCAGAATAGGAATAAATAAAGGAGAATGCCCATTTTACTATGAAGCTTAGTATCTGTAGAAAGATTTTTGTATTTCGACGAAACCTCCTTTTTCTTGGCCCGGAGTTCTATTTTACAAATATTTAACCACATATCACTGTTGGGCCATTTTATTACCTTTGTCATCTTGTTGCTTAATTCGTTTCGACATTTACGGTGAATATTCGGCGAAGTTAATTGGATGGGAAGGTATACGGATCAACATGGACAGTTATCCCACACGGGAGTGAGATGTAAAAGGGAACTGATTGATGGGATCATCTGGAATAAATTCAATATAACTATTTACTACGACTGGGAAATAATATCGCATTAGCCATATAACAGAGGTAGAAAAGTATTTTACTGGCTCAAAGTATAACCTCACTGGTTGTAGTTGTAGGTAAGTACAACTGTATATTTCTCCCCCTAAACAGCAGTGTAAATGCACTGTTGTATTCCGATTTGATGGACTTTATGGCCAGAGTAACTACTGGACATATAGAGACTAAACATCTTATGCGCAGTGGAATGACAAGCCTTGTTACTGTCCATGAGCAGTCATGCATGACGCCTGATGGTAAGCGATACTTACCATCAAGCCAATGGGAAGCTCATCTTACCATTCATAGCAATAAAAAAAACATATCCTTAAAACTTATAGTCTGTTACAAACTATATTTTCTGACTACTTTTAATTTTCCATGAAAGTTTGAAATAGACTTGTCGAAAAGATTCTATGCGATCAGCATTCTTTCTAATTTATTAGAAAAAGTTGAATAGAAAAAGGGACAATAAGATAAACCGAAATATCTGGTAGAACGCCAATACGTCTCTGATGACATTATTGTACAAAAAGAATAAATATGTTGTGAGATAGTAAGTTAGCGACTGGCCGCTAAATTTCTAGCTCCATATATCAAAGGAATTCAACTAAAATACTTAGAGTAAGGAGCCGGCACATAAATCTTTAGAACGGTCGCAGATAATGGATCTTTTTGTTAGTACAAAGTATCTTAAGTGCTAGTATTTTACGGTTAAGGGGCCGTAATAAATATATATAATTCTTTACCTGAATTATTCCTTGTTAACAACGTTTTGAGACGATCGGATGTTCATTTTATTTATTTGTAAAGAGTTTGAAGTTTGTGTTATATTTAGCTTTATTGGTTTTGCTAATTTAGAGAGTTTATTAAGAAATATTAGAAATACTGTATAATTTATATTACTTAAGAAAACCCACAATTTCGAATATATAAGTGTTTTGGCTTAAGGGTTCTGGTGTGGCTTTCCCATATTTCTACTTATTAACAATTAACTGTTTAGAAACTTGTATAACACAATATGATTTAAAAAAAAATACGTTGCGTTGTTTAAGTATTCCAAAAACACATGTATAAAGAGAATCCCGGCAAATATCTAGGTCATACAAATATTTACCCGTGCGAGGATCGTCCATAGAATCTCAGACATAAAGTCAACTAACAAATTCAATTATAATTCCAGCGCAGTGTTAACTACATCCGACAACTACAAATATTTCCAGACAATCCCACTACAATCACCGCTTTGACAAACACTCTAAGAGTCTAACTCATACTTCTAAAGCAATAAAATGTGCACGTAATACAAACTACACTCCGGTAACGCTCGAGAAAATCTATTTTATTCCGGTTATAATCCGGAGCGTCGCCGCGGGCCGGCCGGCTAAACCGGTAAATTGTATTACAGCTCCGGAGGACGCCGGATCGACGACGCTGTCACCGGACATGTCCGGATACGTCGGTGTTTGTTTAACTAGTCCGCTGAAATTGGTATTTTTTGTAGGATTTACGGATATGGAACGTTTTGATTTGTTGTTTTTTGTGAGAGCTGTCGCGGTATTGGTTGGGAATAACGTTGGTTGAGGTACTGTTTGTAACTACGAAATTTCAACAGATATGAACAACAGGAATTAATGAAATTGAAAGTAAATTTGTTTGGAAATATATTTTTTATTTGTTTGGGGTCTTGGTGTTGGTGAGACCGAAAAGAATCTCGTAGTTTCTGATACACAAGACTCAATCCTAGTGTGGGGTCAGCATTATGTATGAAGTGACTGTTAGGTGTATTTAATTTCATTTTTATTAAAATTAATTGTCTAATCTTCCACGGAGAGATTTCATCCTATTTGGGCGAGAAACGTATGCCATTATTGCATACGATAATTTATATAAGATGTATTCTAATTTTAAGGATGTTTACACGATCTAACTTTTTTTTAGCCTTGCGATAATCACATCAACGAGACGAGAAACTCTCTCGGTTTAAATAGCGAGAAAACTAATTAAAGGATCACGTTTACAAAAATAATTACGGCTTTAACTTCTACAAGTTTGTGCTGAAAAGTTTCTTAACAGAACTTAAAGTTAGCATGACTAAAAAAACAACGAGACCTTATCCCGCAATACTCAAACGACCCGACGGCATATCGTAAAACCAACTAAAATAAACAACAAACCAAATTGAAACATGCCGCGTTTCGACGTAAAAGTGAATTTTTAGAAATAAAAAGTAAAAGATAAATTTGCGTGCATTTTCTCGAAAACATGACTGGGGGCGACGAGTTTACGGAAAAACACAAGCTCGTTTCATTGAAACAAATGTTTGCTTATCCACAAATATCTGTATCAAGTTGGAGCAAACCCTAAAAGATTGAAATAAAGATATTATACAAATATAGTCCGCCACGCGACCACAAAAGTTGTACAGTAATCGAAACGTTTGGAAGTTAAAAATTTAACCAAATCCGCGATGAAATCCGTAAATAATAGTTTTATTTGTATGTGTAACATTGGCGTAAATCTAAGAAATCATGAAAACTTTATATATATATATAATATTGGCACGACAAATGCACTTGCAAAGTACGAGCGGCCTAATAAATTACCCACGGACGCAAGATACTCTAGGCTTCTCTCGTCGATGGACACAATTATTGCGGGGTGATTGTGTGATAGTGTGAACCACACTTGCATGTCTCACTATGATGGAGTCTCCACAAACGTGTACAGCATAATATCCTAGCACCAGTTTTTGTTTTTAAGTGTCTTTCGTTGAATACAGGGTGTATCCAGACTTATACATGTAGTTAATACATAGTTTTTCCTCAAGTAATAATTTAAACTCTTTTATTTTTAAAGACGCAATTGTACGCAAGGGAATATAAATAATGATATTTTAATATTTTAAGTGAATTTTCTGTTTTATTCTTTGAAAATTTTCAATTTGTAATTTCAATGCTTTGTGTCATATTGTATTTATTTTTTTGTTTTGTTTAGTACTATTTTACCTGGTTTGTGACTTTTTAAAATGTTATGTTTAGTTTTTTTGTCATGATTGTTTTTGGTCACAGTCTGGATAAGCCCTGTATAATGGCGGGAGAAAATCCGCTGTCGAACTCAATACAGCTCGGTTTTCTTTGAAACAGTGGTACCACCCCGTTTGGGGGGACCAATTCATATTGTTACGACCTGTGACTATGCTGTACCACTTATTATAACAGACTTAGTTCTGACTAGACTAGATAATAAATCTGATTGTGTTTAATTGGAGATAACTACATATTAAAATAAATTAAGGTCGAATATTCACTACTTCAAGCTGTAATTTGTGCTTCGAAACGTCGGAAAGTCAAAAGTAACCATACCTAGATAAAATCCTTATTAAAATAGTTTTATTCCAATGAGTAATATTCGCGTTAATTTATAAAACAATTATAATGAAAAAGCAATCGTTTCTACAACAAAGTCTCAATCAAAAACTAGATCTAACATTTTACAAGTTTGGCAAAAAGGGCCTTTAATTTCCTTATTAAAGTCTCTGTCAAAATCTAAATCTAATAATTTATAAGTGTGGACCAGTGAATGATTGATAAGTGTTAAGTGAGTTGGGTGAGAGTTGCGGCGTGTCCATACATCGGGCAGGACGTGTTTAACAGAATCCGCCGAGCTAACGACCCGCCGGGAGAATAACCGGCCAAATTACATTATCCCTGTAGCAGAATCCGGATGTACGTGTTTATGCTGACAATTTTCTTGGTATAGTAGCCGTTTGGGCCAAGTTGGGAGCCTGTGGAATTTTATTTTGGGTTTTAGTTTATATCGGATTAGTAAAATGACTATTTTTAGTGTGAAAAGGTAGCTGTTACATCTGGGGGTACGGCAGTGACGGTGGTGCAAGACAATATATTATACTAGCTGTCGGGCCCGGCTTCGCCCGGGTGCAGATAGTTTTTGAGTCCAATCCACATCAAGAACATATTATTTCGCGTGTCTACTAACTATATTTCCCGCGTGCCGTCGACTTTATTTCCCTTCCGTAGGAGAGGACATCCCGTGCCAACAATTTGAATTTGAAAGAGTAGAAAATATGTATATTTGGTTTCCTGACTCATCCCACGGGAACACTACATTTTTCGGGATAAAAAGTAGCCTATGTGTTAATCCAGGGTGTCAGCTATCACTATACCAAATTTCATCAAAATCTGTTGAGCCGTTTTTTCATGAAAGAGTAACAAACATCCATACATACATACATACAAACTTTCACCTTTATAATATTAGTAAGGATTAATCAAAACCTAAACTATATTTAGTTTTATTTATTTATACTTTATTGCACAAACAGAAAATAAATACAAAGAGAAATCACATACATGGAAAGTACAATTGGCGATCTTATTGCCGAAAGGCAATGTCTTACAGATATGAGACAACCATGTTAATATTTATATTATTTTATTAGGGCTTATTAATGACTAATTATGTAATAAATTATGACAATAAGACACAGACCCTTACAATTTACTAAGAAGTGAATGAATTAACCACTTGATATTATATGGATCTCAGAACATTTTTTGGTAGAAAAACTGAGTTGCGAGACTTAGGTTTTTTTTGCAAGTTTTGTTTTTGATGGGATCTTTATCGTAAGATAACTAGAAGAAGATAATAGTTCGAAAGGTACCAGTATCAATGGCCGTATGGTTTGGCACGTTTGCAATTATAGCGCCCTGTACGGGTCCTCAAATAATTATACGGCAGCATACCAGCCAAAATCCCTCGGTGGCTGTCATGTGCATTATGGGCGGCACTGAATAACCTAACGTGAGTACTACTTACTGAGTAGAGTCCGATTTCTTACTGCCGTATTGTTCGGATTAAAATCATTACCACTCCTAGTTTGAGGAGGCATACATATTACTTGCATCGGTCTTTGCACCATGTTATTGGCGTTCAGGAAAACTGACTTGTGATATTTAGTATATCGCCGTCCAGTGTTGAACTTAAGAATGCCCAGGAAACCGCCTACCGTTTTATATGTACACTTTCTTTCTCGAATTATCCATCCGCTATAGTTTAATACTCGCGCAGCGCCCAAAACTAACCCTAACTGAAGGAACTGTCCTATCAACTGTCACGGAGGGAAAATATATTTTTTTCAGCATTTACCCCGACAGAACGGCTGCAAACATGTACGTATAGGGCAATAAATATCGAGTATTATGGCGCTGTAGGCCTGACTTATAGGGGACTTTGACTCGTGCTCCAAGAACGATTAAGGACGATCGAGTCTGAAAACTCGTTGGTCAGGAATCGCCTTTGAGAAATTGATAGGAGGCTAAGCTTTGCTTGACTCATATATTTTTTGGATGCGATTTACGAACGTTTTTTTTGATAATAAATTTGTACTAAACTAAATATAGGTTGTGTTGATTTATTGGTATTAAAATGATATTATGCTTTTGAAGAATTATAAATGTATAATAAAAAGTTCTGGGTGTTTTTGCTCATGTTGTTAGAAAGGAATGACGCTTAGTCATACACCCAATTGCAACAAAAGATTCCATTCCGCTCCAAAAAAAAGTCTAACGTGCACGAAAAAAATCTCAACACAGGAGTCAAGACTTGATTTCCTAAATCACATCTTACGTATCCTATATTAAAGTAGTAATTAGTAGATACAGCACGCTTATGAATCTTAAGGTGGAGGCGTGAGGTAGCATCGTCTTACTGCCGTGGGGCGTCCCACACTATGTTTGCCTAAACACGTCCCACTTTAGAATTCGTTTACACTGATGCTTGTTTTGTTCCGGCTATTCATAATAACATGCAAAACGATGCTCGCTACTCGGTGGAAGAAGGTGATATGTGCACGATGTGATAAGCGAAATTGGTCTTTGGATTTAAGGGAATGAGTTTGTTTTTCAACATTTTGGTAACTGTGGTTTCTGTTTTTGAAACGGTTGACCCTTACATCCCTTATATAAAGTTCCGATCACGGTATTAATCACTGGCCAAAGTTGACAATTTCTTTCAAGTTCATAGTCAATTTACCATCATTACATCACAATGCCTTATTTCAGTGTGCCATATAAGTTCTATAAATATTGACTTAACATTTCATGATATTTTTTTTTACTAAATAAAAATTAAATGAGAATGTTTTGAAATATTCATATTTTAATAACATATTTTATTGTTTTCAGGTACTGGTACATGTAACCCTCCATCATCGCAAATAAGGTCTACGAAATTTCAACATTCCGTATGTATGAACTTGTGTAAAGAAAAATCCGTTCTCGGCTTAACCCTCATCTGAACTCTATGACATATACCTAACAACATTCCGATACAAATGTATGTAGGCACTCGGGGCCTATTCGATCCGTTTGATTTAGTCCGGGGTCGGTGCGGCCCGCCGGGCGTGGTTTCTGTGACGAATGGCTCATCATCATACTTCCCTTATACTGATGTAATAAAACATAAATAAGTAAGACGCGTTTAGGGGTCGGCGCGACCACGGCGCGTATTCTGAAAGATTTATTCGGGCCGTATTGATCTCGGCGGGGTTTGATTTTGTATTTTATATCTTTGGCTTTATGGCTTGTATTTTGTGATGAAGTACAATTTGTTTTTCATAAATTTATTTAACAAGGATTGTGATGTTATGGGCATACATATTTAATGTAACTTCTGTAGCCAATGGAGGTAGACAGAGACTATGGATGTCCCTTTTGATCTTGATATACTGTATAACGGAAGAGTCGGTAGGGGTCGACCTCACCGAACATACATCATCCAAATCGGTGATACCCTCAACAAGGGTCAGGTTAAAAGTACCCTGAACCGACGAGAATGCATGAAGACGTTGATGAAAGTGGATGAAGCGAAAGTAATATGTCAGGATCGAGCAAAGTGGCGGTCTATAGTCTCTGCCTACCCCTATGGGATACAGGCGTGACGATTATGTATGTATGTTTGTATCAGTATTGTAGGGCCTCCTCTACAATCGAGAGTACGATTGAGAGTTAGGCCATTAAGTCCACCACGCTTGCCTAATATAGGTTGGTGGACTTTACCTGCTATAGAAATTGATATACTTTTGCTTTATCTGTTACACATTTTCATATGTTAATAGTATTTCTGTCATGACCCAAGATTGAAGTGTGATCGATTTAGTTTGCGTGGGTTCGTTGAGGTCGACCCCTACCGACTTTACGACGATGATTCAGACTGAGTTTTCGTTAGAAATATGTATAATACATGACCTAAAGAACTTCTCTCATTTTTATACTGATTGAAATTAGTAGAAGTTGATAAGTATTGTATTTAAAGCAAATACACTTCAAAGTACACACAGGTAAAATAACTAATATGAGCATGCGTAAGTATGACGGCTTTTTCCAACCATAGTAGTCCTTATCCAGACACACACAAAAAGTCTCCCTGCTTTAACACCTCTGATAAACCTATAGTTTCCCTACGCTCTAAGGCCTCCGACCAAAATCGATAATTTCTCCACTTCAAGAAAAATGTAACCCGTAACAACACAATATCCTATTTACCAAATAACATTTCCTTATTCCCTCAAACATAGAATTAAACGTATCGTGTGGAGTGGCCAATAAATCTGCTCTTACCACATCGTGTAGTATTAATTTCCATCCATTTCCTGGTGCGCAAATCGTTTTATTTTCCCTCATTACGGAGAGCAATCGGATATATCGGAGCTACAAGCTTGATATCCCTGTTATTACTCTAGATCTGTACGACGTCTGATGTGTTCATATTATAGAGCGATATTGGGTCCTGGATATTCAGAAATTTGTGGCTCGGATGATATGAAGGTGGTCGTATTTGTTACAATATTATATATCGACAGTATGCCGCCAATATGACAGCCTCCGTGGCGAAGGTGGTTAGACGCTGCCTGTGAAACGAGAGGCCGCGGGTTCGATCCCCGCACCGAGAGAAATGTTTGTGCGGCCCACAAATATTTCTTTCGGGTGTGGGTGTTTGTGAGACCGAAAAGTCTCTCGTAGTTCCTGATACCCACAACACAAGACTCGATCTTAGTGTGGGGTCCAGACTATGTATGTGACTGTTGGATTTTATTTATTAATACGTCTTAATTAAAAAGATTATGAAAATATTTAGTTGGGTAGTTACACCATTTCTTTTATACTAATAATATTGTCTTATTAACAATTATAAACATATTTAAAATTAATAAACTGGTTTTTGGGTTCATTAATATCATCTGTAATGTGTATTGTTTTTATTTGTTTCTACAAATACTAGGAGTTAAGTTAAGTAACATATTTATTTAAATATTAGTATATTATGTTACTACGAAGTTAATAAGAATTATAATAGGAGATAACAATTGTGTTTATAAATCGGTGGGGGCTTGTAATTAGCTATAGTTACATGTTGTGTTAGTTATTTGTAATTGTTGTAAGCTTCTCTAAAATAAAATTAAAAAAATAAGATAATAGGTTACGGTCGGTGTAACTTCTTCTTAATTTTTTAACTTCTTATGCATGTTTCATATAGACGAATTTGTTGCCGTATAAATTATTTACCAGTTTTAGTTCATGCAGTGATTAGACGGAGTAGTTGTATTTTAATTTAAAAGTTTTCAACGATAATTCCTTAATATTCTCACAATTTATTTAAAATTCTATGAATCCTTTCAACAATACGGGAATGCCTATCCACCCCAAGTTGGTCAAGTTTTTTTTTTTATACCAAGTTCAGAATCACATCTATTGTTTATTGAGTCTATTGTTGCCTCTAAAACAAATTCAGACCCGGGCAGCTTATTATATATTTTATAAATCATAATTGACTACTGAGAGTACCCAAAATTGAAATCGAATCCTGGACTTCACAGCACTCGCTGTTACGAGACTTATAGGATGAAATCTGTTGGTTTGTCACTACATAGTATAAAAAAAGTCGCTTTCTCTGTCCCTATGTCTCTATAACTCTTTGTATGCTAAAATCTTTAAAACTACTGGTGGTAGGTCTCTCATATGTGAGAGGCTACCTGGGTGGGTACCACTGCAATGTCTATTTCTCCCGTCAAACAGCAGTTTAAATGCACTGTTGTGTTTCGGATTGAAGGACATTGTAGCCAGAGTAACTACTGGACATATTGAGACTTAACATCTTGTGTCTCAGGATGGCGAGCGCAGTAGAATGCCAAGCATTGCTTTGTAAATCAAGGTGTTGTTTGGTTTTGCTACTGTTCATGAGCGGTCGCATCGCTTACCATCAGGCGAACGGCATGCTCGTCACACCATTCAATGCAATAAAAAAAAAACTACGCAACGGATTTTGATGCGGTTTTTTTAATAGATAGAGTAATTCAAGAGGAAGGTTTATATGTATAATACGTACATATTATTGTACAGAAATTTATTTGTAGCCGGGCGAAGCTGGGCCGGCCGCTAGTTGGATATAAATTATACCCAGGAGTAAAAATTAAGTGGTTAAGAGCGAAAGTTAATTACATAAAATAATATTGTGTAGTTAATGGGTTCTGTATGTCTCGGTACTAAATCACAAACAAATCTCGACCAAGGTAAATTCTGTGTTAAGTAGATTTCAGTGTTTCAACTTTAAGTATTTGTGACGAACATAAATTAATAAGTTTTGTATAGGATAATATGGTTTTTGAGCTTAAGGCAGAAGTAGTTCTTTTTACAATCTTTTTATTAGTACAATATTAAGTTAAACACTAACAGCCGCTGCCAATAAACAAACCCAATCCAAAATTTGCCGTTTTAGATTGACAGCTTAATCGTTTTTCTGATACTATATTGCCAATAATCAATCTCAGTAGTGAATAAACTATGGCAACATGACAGGAGACCAATCGAAAAGTAGAAAACAATTGACAACAAAACAGATTGACTTCAATCTAATTTTTTCGATTGATTATTGGCATCGGCCGTAAGTTATGCTTCTCAGATTCCTTAATTTGTTCTTATCTTACTTACACTTATCCTTAGCATACTATTATTTATTTATTTATTATACTTCCTATTTAATCTCTAGCTTTCAATTTCTAGGTGCCAATCATAATAGAAATCTTCGATCGTCTAATAATCTTCTTCTTAAGTGTCCCCCTCACAGCTCTAATTTTCTTCACTTCTCGTTTTCAGTCCAAGGATATTATATATCGTTATATGTAATAAATAAATACAAACAATAGTCACGTACATTGTAATAACTCCACACTAAGAAATGAGATTTGAGTCTTGTGTCGCGGGTCTCAGAAACTATGTAAGACTTTTCGGTCTCACAATCAGAACAAAAACACCCAGATCCCACACAAGTACCTCAAATATTCACAAGTCACACAAATATTTGTTTCGGTGTGGACATGGAGCCTGCGGCCTCACGTTTCCCAGCCTGCTTCTAAACAACTGCGTCAAGGAGGCTGACAATAAATGGAAAACTAATTTAACACTGACACTTTTATCATCAGCGGCAATTCTATACAACTTGAAGAGCTGAATTTTTCCTTCCATTTCTTTCGGATATTGCTTTTTCAGACATTATAAATTACTGGAGCCGAGTGAAATAGGCAAAATATACGCGACAAAGATACTGTCGAGTTATTTCGATTAGCTACCGGTCGGGTAATTTTCATGTATGAGCTTCACGCTGGCAACGTGTGGAAATTTCGCCAAATTTCCACTCTAAACTTTATATTTCAACCGAATATTGTGGAAAATTTTCTCTAAGATCACCACAATTTTACCTCTGGCGTGTTGCTCTACTGGAATAAAAGTTGGTTAATCATGTTGTAATTTTAACTCAAAGGTTAGTGGATATTCGTATCCAACACAATTAAGCACATGATACTTTCAAATCCTATGTTGAGGTTAACACAAGTTTGACGAGAATTTTTGGTTTAGTTATGTATCTATGCACATGTATGGCTGTACACTTACATCTATACTAATATTATAAAGCTGCAGAGTTTGTTTGTTTGAACGCGCTAATCTCTGGAACTACTGGTCCGATTTGAATGATTCTTTCAGTGTTGGGTAGTCCATTTATTGAGGAAGGCTATAGGCTATATATCATCATGCTATGACCTATAGGAGGAAAGCAGTAGTGATATTTCTAGCAAATACGAGGAAATTTTGTTTGTTTTTCGTGGTCCGATTGGTCGATATTCTAAACTGATAGAATTAAACATTTTGACCGCCATTTTAAAACGTGTATGCACCCGGGCGCAGCCGGGCCCGACCGCTAGTACAAAGATAAACGTCACGCTTGAATCACATAGGTGTAGGGAAACACTATGGATCTCCAGGTTGCTCGATCCTGAAATACTTTCACTTCGCCTCCTTGCATTAATCTCATGTATTCACACCAGTTCAGGGTACGTTTAAAATATTTAAAAAAAAAACAAAATTGAGACCAAGAGTCCTTGGAAGACGGTTTGAAACCATTCACTTCCAAATCTTCATATTCAGAACTTCATAAAGACCGGTCAGACAAGCGCAGACGCACTTTTCATAAAATGACGAAAGTTTATATATTATTTAAATTATATTATTATATTATATTATTATTCAAATAGATTCCGCATTATATTATTCAAATAGAGAGACAATAGACACTAACTTTATTGCATCCCGAGACTTTTTGAAGATTAGCCGATTATTTAAGCCATATTCTGCTGCGTACACTGAATTAATTGACGAATGGCAGAACCGGTGGGATATTTCCTCAAAGGGGCGTCACTTATATCAATACTTTCCGTCCGTACGTGATCGCTTAAGAAAATCTTGGCTAGAAATTGATCACTGTGTATCACAGTTCCTAACGGGACATGGCAACTTTAGGAGCAAACTATTCACTTTTAAGCTGGTTGAATCGCCTGCGTGTCAATGCTCTACACCTGACTGTGAGTACGAACAAACTGCACATCATATACATACTTTGGGAGTGTGATCGCTTGTCCGATGAACGCGGAATAATGTTGAACAATATGCAAATAACATCTGGTGTTGCATACTATACGGACCTCGTGGAATCTAGGAGGAACTTCCGTGCTTTCCGGCGCTTTTGCCATACCTATTATTGGACCCAGCAGCTCAAACTATAGGACCCATGTAATTTGTTTATCCCGTGGTGCTTAATACATCTAACTTCTCCAGTTGTATATCATTGTATCAGAGGATACATACCGCTCGACTCAATATTTTTTGTCACCCACTTTGCTGCGGAGGGAAGTGGACAACTATTTGTTTCCAACTCCTCCTTTTGTTTTTCTTTCTGATTAATTTTGATGCGGGTTAAAGACAAGCTAGTGTCCCTGAGAGACTCGCCGAGCTCCGGAGCTCGGTGTCAAATCTTTGTGTGCCACTGTTGATCCTGGCTGACAGGAGTTGCAGTGGGGGGTGTGAGGGCGGGAAATTCTCTAAAAATAAATACGAAAGTTTGGTAACCACGTGCTCTTGTTCTATTTAATTGTATTATTATATTTCAGGACATTCAATCAAATATACACTAGATTATAAGAAACAGCCTAAAAACCGCAAGAGAAATAAGGGCACAAATAAGCCAGTGCTCTTAATTAATTTTAGTATGGTCCAAAAACATGAAACCTTAATTTAAAGGAATAAAGTTTATTTTTACCTGAAGTTGATTATAATTAAGGATGTTTTGCTACATCTTGTATTCAAAATTCAAATGTATAAGTATAAGCAACCTTGGCTACTTTTGGTGTGTGTTTTGTTCCGGAGCCTG
Source organism: Hyles euphorbiae (assembly GCA_023078785.2). Taxonomy (NCBI): domain Eukaryota; kingdom Metazoa; phylum Arthropoda; class Insecta; order Lepidoptera; family Sphingidae; genus Hyles; species Hyles euphorbiae. The sequence continues at coordinate 10,748,760 of CM041056.1, read as the reverse complement.
TATCTAGTATATAATATTTGATCGAAGGACTAATAAATAATAATTATAAATGAGTATTAGGATCTAGAAAATTAAATCTTTAATATATATTACATTTGTATACTTTTTTCTTTATTTTATTCATTAATCAACAGTTAGGACTAAGATTACGCCATTTAAAAAAGCGGGAGCTGTATCACATGTTGCGCGAATCTTCCCAGTACGTCGGCTAACTGAGTTTACCTACAAGATCGTTAGCAATTTCCACACGAATTTAAACTGTTTGTGTAATGTTGCTTGTCCACAAGCCTTGTGTTATTTGCGCTAATTGTACATTATTTTACTCAGTGTAAACTAGAGTAACATATTCCGGGAAGGGTTGACGTTTAATGGTATTTTGTAAATATTGAATAAGTACTATGCATTGACTTGTCATAAGAGCTATTTAATTACCTACTTGATCAATAAAACAATTCCAATTCATGTGTAATTATTACATAATAATATATAGAATATTTCGGCCGCCAAAAAGCAGTGTTAATGAATTACTAAAATGCTATTATTGTGACTATTGTTTATATATTGTTGACTGTCTTACATATACATGTTAATATTGGACGTACGGTATTAAATTCAAACCAAATGCTTCTAAAATAATGTAGTCTGTGCTAACAACCTTAAGTGAAGCTATACCAAGTTTGTGAAAAAGAAAACAACATCCTAGTAGTTTTATTTATTTATCCTTTTTTACATTGAAACTACAACTAGTTATAAAGATTTTATGATTTTCGTTTTTACTTTCTAAACTCCTCAGCGAAGTAGTTAAACAAAGAATCATAAGCAGTGTCAGTAGCGGTTAATTTTAGAAAATTAAATATTTTCAGCTCTGTAAAGATTGTTTTCAAAGCTTAACAAGTTTTAATATAATTCCATAAGACATCGTGAGACTTGGAAGGTTTAGAGTCGAGAGCTCCGGGACGCTAATTTGATTTATTTGTGAACTCGCTTGTGGATCTTGTTTTGTTAATTTTAAATTGATTAAGAATTTGGAACAATTTGTATGAACATTTTGTTGCCTTAATTCTTAACATACACAGAAGACTTAACAAGGCGTAAATTTTCTCAAAACTTTGTGTTTGACAAGGAAAGATTTTCAAACACAAATATGTATTAAAACTTCAAGAGGTGTTTTTTCAGGATTATGTATAGGGCATGAAGTTTGGCAGGATTTGGAACTTTAGAGAATATGTTCGTTTCTATGTTTGTGATTTATATAGTTGTAGTAAGAATGAAAAACAGGCCGGTTGCAGCCTTCCAACAGTTCAATATTAAAATCCTTGAAGGAGGCCTATCTTCAGCAGTAGACTTCCTATATCGGCCTTTCGGACTTCACGAACGCGGGACCTCTGTGATTGCGGAGGTACCACGCTGTGGCTACAATTCCTAGGCGAAAGCCTTATCGATTGTGGCCTATCCTTGCGGTCCGTAAAAACGGTACCGATCCTGGGGGTTATAGTCCGAACGATACGGACTATGTGAAAGCGGAAAGAGATGACTATATTTCTCTTGGCCGGCCAGGAGACCTAGGATGTCTACGTGTGAGAGAGCTCCCGAAGGTGACTGACATGACGCGAACTGAGTCATCGCAATTTCCTACCACCGCTTCCTAGTGTTATCGCTGAGTAGAAGAAGCGGCGCAACAAACTTTCAGCAACACATTTGACCAGTTCGCTCGGATCATTCAATCACTGGAGCGTCTCTCACGTTGCGGGCCTATTGGGCGGGATGTCGGCAATGTTATTCGAGGTCTCGGCAGAAGCCGAGAGGAGTTCGCGGGGCAACGGCTTGCCGTCCGGTGGTCGGGCGTGCTGAGGCGCAATGTTCTGGATGTGAACCCAGTCCGATGCGTCAGCACGCGCGAACATGGAAGTCGCAAGTCGGCGGACGAAAGTGTCCAGGCTTTCGATACGGAGATCTCTCTCGATGGTAGCATTGCTGACACCCCACGGAGCGTTAACGATTCTGCGCAGAGCCACCGATTGTACTCTGCGCAGTGCGTCCTTTTGTGACCGGCTGAGAAGCCCGTACCAAGAGGGCGCCGCGTATGTGATCCGGGGACGGATGTACGTTTTGTACACCCCCAGTTTCACCCTAAGTGGAAGGTTCGATGAGAGAATGGGCCGCAGCTTCGCATTTGCGACTTTACCGTTTGCGACGGTAGCTTTGGCGTGCCTAGCTAGACGGAGATTCCTATCAATGATAACTCCGAGATATTTGGCCTGGAAACCCCATGGGATTTCCTGGCCGAACATCATCAGAGGTTTCACTGCCCTAGGGCCTTTCGTTAGGGCCTTCTTCGTGATAAAGGCCTGGGTTTTGCCTACGTTCACCGACATCTTCCATTTAGAAAGCCAGTCGGGAAGTAGGTCCAGGCTACGTTGGAGCTTGGCGGCGGCTCCTTTCGCGGAAATGGATGACGAATAGAGAGCGATGTCATCCGCGTATAGAGCGAGATTGACGTCATTCCTGATGGGAATGTCGTCGGTGTAGAGCGCGTATAGGATCGGGGAGAGACAACTGCCCTGCGGAACGCCCGCGGCTATACGACGGTCGCGGGACAGGCAGTTGTCGACGGAGACGTGAAAGAATCTATCCGTCAGGAAAGATTGGACTACTTTTGTGACGCGTCGGGAAGTGTCCGTCAAAGCGGTCTTGTATACGAGACCGTTATGCCAGACCTTGTCGAACGCCTTTTCCATGTCCAGGAATACTGCAGAGACAGCTTCACGCCTGTTTTTGGCAACCGTGAAGTGGTGCAGCACCCTAGACAACTGAAGAGAGGTGCTGTGATCGGCGCGAAAACCAAATTGTTCGGGCCTCGGAGTCAGAATGGGCGAGAGGTAGGAGAGGAGGAGTTTCTCGAATACTTTTGAGGTATTCGGGAGGAGGGTGATAGGACGGTAACTATCGGGCTTGTGAGGGGGCTTGTTAGGTTTGGGAATCATGATGACCCTGCCGGTTTTCCACCGAGTGGGAAAGTGACCCGTGCGCAGGATGCCATTGAACAGGCGCGTCAGCGCTACCACTGCCTTCAGTGGTAAGCGGCGAAGCGCACTGTTCGGAATGCCATCAGCGCCCGGGGCTTTCCTCGGTTTGGACCTTCGGATCATCTCCCGCACCTGGGAAGGAGAGAAGAAGAGAGGATCGTCGTCGGGCCTTATGGGCTCGTCGAAATAATCCTCGAGGAAGTTTGAGACTTCTGTCTCATGGCCAGGATGGGAAGTGGGATTCGGTTGGAATTGGCGTTCCAGGTACTCGGCAAAGATCTCCGCTCGATCTTCAGCCCTGTGCCTCAGGTTTCCGTCGGCGTGCAGAAGCGGCCGCACGGGTTCAGGAGTCTTGGAGAGCGCCCTGCACAAACGGTGGAGAGCGGGAGCGTCGCTCACCGCCGAGTCCAGGACGCTGTTCCAACCCTCCGTCCTGAACGCCTCGAGTTCGGCCTTCACCCTATCTGTCAGACGGTTGAGCTTCGTTTTCAACCTCGGGCAGCGACAGTGTTGCCACCGAGCGCGGAGTCTCCGTTTCTCATCAATGAGATCTCGCACGCGGCGAGGGAGATCCGGCTTTCTGCCCGCGGTTGAAAGCGGGACCTTGGAAGCCTGAAGGGCGATCTGGATGGACGAAATAAGTTCGTCCGCCAGAAGATCAACCTCTGAAGCGTTGGTGACCGGTCGAGTCGGAGCGCTCGCATGCAACGCTTCTGCAAAAGAATCCCAATTGATCCTGAACCTATCGCGAGGGGGGTTCCACTTTTCAGGTTGCCCGGGCAACACGACTAGGACGGGTTGATGGTCAGATTCGAGGAAATCGTTTAGGACTTCTTGCGCGGGCAAGGACGATAGACCGCGGTGAATTATTAGGTCGATGACGTGGGCCGAATGTGCCCCGTTAGATGAGTAGTGCGTGGGGGCATCCGGGCCCTCAACGAAGTATCCGTGCGATTGCGCGTCAGCGAAGAGGCGACTTCCAGCACTGTTTGCCGCCGAGCCCATGTCCCATGACGGGTGGATGGCGTTCATATCGCCGGCGATCAGCGTCGGGAGCGTCGAATCCAGTAAAACGTGGATATCAGACACCCCCAGTGCGACTGTAGGAGGCTTATAGGCCGCAAACAGGCGCAGCGGATTTCCGGCGATACAGACTTCCACTCCAAGTCCGTACATGGAATTTAGCTGTTGAGGAGGCAAACACTGATGGATGATTCTCCTCCTGACGCCTACCAATAGACCGCGGTACGCGACGTTGTTTGGAGATATTTCGTCCTGTCGATAAACGATAAACCCCGGTAGTTTACATCTATCTACAGGCCTAAGGTGCGTTTCGTTGACTAATACGATGTCAACGTCTTGGGAGCGAAGGAGAGCTAGAAGCAAATTGGTCTTGCCGCGGAGACCATTTGCATTCCAATGGATAATACGTAGATCCCTAGTTATCGGCATTTTGGGGGAATAACGTGAATACAGTGCGAGCCAGGTCCTCGCCGTTGAAATAGGCAGCGAACAGCCGTTGCATTATCTGCATGAACTGTTCGAAGCCCATCATCCTGGAACCGTGAGGGCTGGAAGGCGCGGGCGCGGGTTTGGGCGTTTCCACCCCCTTTGGTCCTCGACCCGCTGGAATAGTGGGTCGAGAAACTTTAGGGGCGGACTCGCGGGGAGTTGTTGACGGACGGCGTGGTGCGGGGACCGGGCGTTCCGGTCCAACCGCGGGGGCAGGTCGGCGAGACGGTTCCGTAACCGTGACCTGCGGGGCAGCGGAAGAGGCGGGGCCAGGAGGAGAGGGGGCCGATTGGCCTTTCCTCTTCTTCTTTCCCCGCTTCTTCAGGGACGGTCCATTTTTGGACCACGGGTTGTTGGCCGGGGCCATCAGCGAAGTCGATTGATTGTCGCCTTCGATGATGGCCTGGCGGGGAGGGATCGTCACTGCAACGGTACCCGCCTTGCTATTGCGTGCTTCACGACGCAAAACAGGGCAGGTAGAGTGATTGGCGGGGTGCGGGCCGCTGCAGTTGGCACACGTGGCCGGGACTTCGCGGGGGCGGGGGCAGTCACGGGCGGAGTGTTCTTCTCCGCAACGGACGCACGCTTGCGTCCTGTGACAATTATGTGACGAGTGCCTGAATTTTTGACACCGGTGGCACTGGGCGGGGCCTTTTTTGCCTCGCCATGGCTCAACCTTGATGGATGGGAGAGATAGAATCTCCCTCACATCATAGATCGCCCTAACGTTCGGGGTCCTTTTCAACTCCACGAAGAAAAGGCACCCCGAACGGCCTATCCTAGTTTTAATAGGCCGAATATATTCAGGGGTATAACCCTGATCGGCCAGGTCGGCGCGGATGAGGTCCACGTCGGTATCAGAAGGGAGGCCGCGGATCGCTACTTTAATACTCTTCTCCGCGGGGAGAGAGTATGAGAACCACGAAATGTTCTCGGATTTTTGTAGGTTATTCAAGTACCTTTGGACGGTACGGTATTCAAGTTCCCCCTTTGGGAGGAACCTGAATCCCTTACCGCCAAAGACGTGCGCGTTGGGCGTAAAACCTAATTTTTCTTTAAGTTTACGTAAATGTGTGGACCAATCTGGAAGATGTTCCACAATAAGCGGCGGGTATTTCGGGCTGGGCTTTGAGGGCCCAGCGGGCGCGGCGGGTCGCTCGGGCGACTGCGCCGGCGGCGGCGGGGATGGGGAGCTCGGGGAATCCTGCGCGGCGAAGCGAGCCTTCTTCACGGAGTCCGCGAAGGAGGTTCGCAAGGAGGTACCGTCGGTAACGTCCGCGGTGTCCTCGGGGCTACGCGGGCGACGAGTGGGAGGGCACGGGCCCTCCTCCATGGGTACGGGCGCGGCGCGGGGAATCGAGAGTGGGGACCGAGGGGGGGCGGTAGGCTGGGCCTGTGCAGAAGTGCTCGGCACAGGCTCAGCCGCACGACCCCTGACGCGATCGCCGGAACGGTCGCGACGGGGGTCGCGCCGACGGGTGTCGAGGGGAGAGCGATCCCGTATGTCGCTCATCCCGAGGCCGGCGAGCGTCGACGACGCTCACCGGGCGAAGACTGAAGTGGCTTACCGCACGTGGCGGCGGGCCGGAATCACCTGCACACACAAACAGGCACTGTTAAAATGGCAGCAATAGAGCACTTTCACGCACACACGGTCACCCTCTCGACGATCTAAGATCGGAGTTGGGAGAACACGTCCGCACGCTACGGAGTCGGAGCACTGACTCACCTTCCTATATCGAAAGAGAGAGAGTGGTAGGTAAGTGATTATGTGGTAGAACTTTGGAATGGTGAAGACTATTTGGATATGTACCGGTCCAATTAGGTTCCAGACGCCGATGCTTGGCGCAAGATATTTTAAAGATAATGAAGCGCTCACTACACTCAGCACTTATTTAACGATTGGATACAGAGACCATTGTGTATATCCATATCCAGATTACATGTTAGTTTAATACAATTTTTAAAAGTATAGACTTGTAAAGTTTACCGTCTTTGCGCCGAGTCGTCATAAAAATATAAAACTTGCAATAACATTTAAATATTTGCATAGTCTTGCTGCGTTTTATTTGTGATATTCTTAAACATAGGATTTTACACACAGACAGTCTTGTTTATGTTTAAATGTGTGAGCGTGGAAAATTATACTGGAGAGGCGTTTCGTTCTCATATAAAATATTTCATTTATTTGTAGCCATATCAGTAGAGTGCATTTTATGATAGTATTGAGGACGTAGGAAGGTTTAATATTAAAAACTTTTCATACGGCATAGGGTTACATAAGTAAACGCTCTGATGGTTGGTTTATCATATGTGTATAGGGCGCCTGGGTAGGTACCAAAGTGATGTCTATTACTCCTGGCAAACAGCAATGTATATGCATTGTTGTGTTCCAGATTGTAGGCAATTATTGCATGAGTAATTACTGGACGTATTGAAACTTAACAACTTGTCTCAGAATGGCGAGTGCAGTGGAATGCCAAGCATTGCAAACGTATGTCTCAGAATGGCGAGTGCAGTGGAATGCCAACCATTGCATTGTAATTCGTTATGTGTATCACTTGCTATCAGCTAAATGGCAAGCTCGTCTCTCTATTCATTTTAATAACTTTATTCTTTTTTTAACTCATATATAATATTCAACATAGGCTGGTTGGCAGCCTGGATCCTGCAACTTCCTGAAATCTTACCGTCGTCTCCTCACTTTGTGGATGGTCTTCAAAAGTTGAGTTTATCAGTCTGTCGCTATTCAGTTAGATATTATTATATCTTGGAAATTTGACAAATCCAATTGACATTTGATTATATTTGACATAGGTAAGAAAGCTTACATGGTTACTATAACAATTTCTTATCCACTGTTTGTGTGTTTGTTGTTGTCAGCCTCCTTGGCGCATTTGGTTAGAAATCGGCTGTGCAACGAGAAGCCACGGGTTTGATCCGCGCACTGAAACAAATATTTATGTAATCCACAGCCATTTGTTTCGAGTATGGGTGTTTGTTCACAATAAAAGACTTGACTTAAGTGTGGGGTCAGAACTATGTTTATGACTGTTGGGCGTATGTATTTTATTTACCGTAATCTTTATGCAAACAGATACAAATATTATTCTAACTATTCCATTACAGTAACCACTAAGTATAAAAAGATCGGCACAATCATGGCCTACTCGATTGAAAGTTCCATAACATTGAAATGAAATGAAATGAAAATATTTATTGAATCCATAAAATGTCATACACTATTTAGATTCAGTCACTTTTTTTTTCCACTACCACCCAGTTCACAAGGCTGTTTCCGCCAGAGAAGAACGGGCAAGAAACTCTAGCGTTGCTCTTTTCAAAATAAGTTTACAATACAGTGATCATACAGGAGTTGAAATTCAGAGCAGTTCATAAATTATTCATAATAATAATTATATTGTACAGCCGAGTTAAGTGTGGTCGCCCCGACCGCGGAATCGGTATACACTGTTCAGCAAAAGCAATGAAAGGAAATAAAAAATTAAAAAAAAAAAAACAAAGTAATTTAATATTATCATTATAAGCAAATTGAGCAGACCAGTCTACACAAGCAGCACCCGTTCACGAGTATGACGCATGTGCCAGCCATCGGTCTCCTCAACCGTGTTATAGGGAAGTGACCGACCCGGCACATGACGCCGCCGCAAGCACAGACCTTTAAGCGAGCTTGACGTACTCAAATTGCCTACAACTATGGTGAAACAAGTGGGATAATTATTTTAATTATATTTAACAGAGTACACACACATCCGGTTCGGGGACTTATGTTTTCATTACCTAATCGATTTCTTCCAATGTGAGCGTATATGATCCCTGAGTGAATAAATGAGTGCCCTCACTTCATTTGGCGCTCCTTTAGGTGAGATCGTTTGCCGGAGGTCGGAGGTCCCTCGGGTTCTGCCTCAATTGTACGCTAATCGTTGGCTTGTTTACTAAAGTGCGTTTCGTCCGGATGAGAGGTGAGGTATCAGTGAGGGCGGGTTAAAAAAAAACGAAAACTTGCGTTTTTTTCCCTATGTTGTTTATACCAGCGGGAAGGCCTGCCTTTTAATGTTTAATATTCGTCTTCAGTTGAGAGATAAAATTAAATTAGTATAGTGAAAAAAGGAGGGTAAAAATAAATGAAAACTCTCGTTTTTGCCTATGTTTTTTTGTAAACAGCGGGAAGGTCGGCTTTCCTGGTTTATTATTTAATAACGTTCTTTAGTTGAGAAGACGAAATTAAATTAGGATAGTGAAAAAAAGAAATGCTAAACTAGACTATAAAATAAAATGCTACTTATGTACCCAAGGGATTATGTCATTTGTAAATTTTGTTTAGTATAGGCATATAAATATTGTGTGATGTAGATACCAAATGATATCAAATATAAAATGTAAACGCCACATACATACGTGTTCATTACTTTAGAGAAGCTTAAAATCATTTTTGCGTTAAACAGTTATCTTGAATAAGACGATAGACGATAGAAGTTGCGATATATTCTTATTCATATTCAACACATTTTTTTTATTATTGCAATGAGTGGAGACACGAGCATGCCGTTCGCCTAATGGTAAACGATACGACCGCTCATAAACAGTAGCAAAACCAAACAACACCTTGAATTACAAAGCAATGCTTGGCATTCCGTCGCACTCGCAATCCTGAGAAATACATTGTTTAGTCTTAATATGTTCAGTAGTTACTCTGGCTACATTTTCTCCACACATGTCAAATTACCTAGATCTATTATTTTAAACATAATCTACTTCATAATTCCCAACCACCTGAAAAGCACCCTTAGGGAAACTTCAACCTCTCCTCTGCAACTACAACCCCGCCTTTACTGCTGACTCACGCTCCGAGGGTAAATGTATTCAGACGAATAGTCAGCGAATTCTGTTTTTCAACCCTGCAATACAAACAGGGCCGACAATACCCGCCGTCACAACACACGCTTTTTATTGCCGGCCCACGACTTAATTATTATGTGAATTGTTGGGCTGAAAATTAAATAACATGCCTTGTTTTAGTACTGTTGTTTTTGTGATGCTTTGTAAAAAGGAAGAGGGTAAGAGTAAAGGAATTAATTTTATTGGTAGAGGGTTTTATTCGTGAAGTGTAATGTACATTTTTTACTTTGGGTGTATCTTAGTGTGCTGTTGTTTGTATAGTGTGGTGTAGTCCGAGGAATTTACTCCAGATTATTACCCCAATCATCCCATCGTAGAAGATTTTTTTCATATCTGAAGCCTATACAGCGATCTTTTTTTTTCATTCATTTTACGTGTTTAAGAAGAAACATATAATATTTGTTAGAAGGTAACATTGAGAAACCATCCAGGTTTGTGTTTATGATATCAGAGTTGACAATGATTGTACGCTATGTTTTAGTGATCTTCCTATGCCCGTGTCATGTATTAAATCAACTCTTTTTCAGGTCTTCTTTAACATTTGTGAACTGTTCGTATTTCCATATCAGGGTTTACACGCGTATTTTATGTTCTATGTGCAACATAGGAAACGTCACGAGAAAACGTGTTTTGCTATAATTTGCACTACAACTTCAAATGCATTTTCAAAATTATGAGTGCTACCTATGTCTTGAATATTTGAAATTCGACAACCTGTTCACTCGAGAAGGCCTGAAACAAATTTCACAACAAAATGTTTTCACTTATTTTCCCTGGGGGAACAAAAATATTTGATGACCAAAGCGTATTTCCTTTTTTACCCGCCTTTACCCCCTCCCCCCAGAACCTATAATCAGTATTATAGAAGCTCAAGATCGTATGTCGCATCATATAATAAAAATATGTATAAAGTTGCTACAATCTCGTAAAAATATGATGTGAGTTAAACGCGGTATTTGTTCGAGCAGCCAGACGGTCACAGACCCGGGGTGACCTCATACTATTGTTTTCTTTCACCTTTCTATTTGTGTAATATTGTGCTCTCAGCTCCTTTCATATTTATATTAATTTAATTAGTCTGGACAGATGATTTGACCCGTCACTTTTGAGTAAATTTAACATGATTAAAAATGCATTTTAATTTGCGTCGCTTGGCTGGTTGGAATGGATTGTGAACCGTAAGGTCAAAGGACGTATCCCTAAATAAAGCTCCATTTTAGATGTTGGATTTGTAAGATATGATCTGCCTGCGATGGGATAAACTACAAATGATTGATGTGAGTTACGCATTCGGCACCAATATCAAAAACCAAATCTTTGCGGAAATGTTTACTCATTTACTCGCTGACATAATAAATAATTATTAGATTTGTCATTCCGTTCGGGAAACATCTTATTAAAAAGTTTTCCGATGAAAAGTCTCCCAACAGTAATGACAATTTTATTCATATGAACAAATAACAAATAACTTTTTTTTGTACAAATTACCTAACACAACGTTTTACTATTTGTATTGTTTCAGGTAAATCTTATTTATTTTTTGATTATTTCACTTTCCCATAACATCTAAATACAATTATCTTATTCGTGCAATGAAACATAAACTCCTGAGAGAAGGATCGAAGCAGTAATTCTGCCAGTTCCGACCCCACACTCGGTAATGAATATTCGTCTGTCTCGACTTAATAAGATGTTCAGTGAAAACTGAGCGCACTTTTTAAGTACATTTGCTCTGAATCGCTAAGTATTTAGTGCACTGCGGATATTACAGTGTTATATATTGTTCAGTTTATATATTATTACGACAACCTCTGTGAAACAAGAGGCCGCGGGTTTGATCCCCGCACTGAGAGAAATATTTATTTCGGGTCTTGGTTTTTGTGAGACCGTAAAGTCTCTTGTAGTTCTTGATACCCGCGACACATGATTCGATCTTAGTGTAGGGCCAGGACTATGTATGCGACTTTTGGTTGTTATTTATTATTATTTCACTGTCGTGTTCCGGTTTGAAAGACATTGTAGCCAAGTAAGTGGACATATTGAGACTTAGCATATAACATGCTAAGTCTGTGATGTAAGAGAACGCAGTGGAATTCTAAGCATTGCTTCAGTTCATGAGTGGTTGTATTGATTACCATCAGGCGAATGAAATGCTCGTCTCGCCATTCATATCAATAAAAAAACCGTGCTGTATTGAATTCGTGGCATATATGTCAACCCCATGCAGGTATTTCGTTCAAGGTTCGACCCATTTTCTGTGTGAAACGAACATTTAATAGAACCATATTGATATAATTTAGTCAATTGGCCAGTTATGAGTACATGCTTCAAAGATTTTCTATGGTATATTTCTAGTCTTTCCAATAATATAATATATAAATGAAACGTTATTGAGAAGATTTTTTATAATTTATTATTTACTTTAGTTGTTCCGTCTTAGCGAATAATATAAATGTACGTGTTTTGTAATTAAACAAGTTACTTTCAGCTAAAGAGCGACTTTCAGCGCCAACTATTCATAAGCCGTATAATTTGCTATCGGGCGGGACAGGTCTCTTAGAAACCAGGTCGTTATAAATAGCTATTTGCCTGCCATACACTCACCTACACTCGTATGGACTGGTTTCTAATAGTAGCTTTTAACGATTAGTTGTAATAGTGGTCCACAATCGTAAAGTTCTTTTTAAACAGACTGTTTTCCGGATTTCATATATAAGTGTTAATTGCAATTTTAAAAATCTGAGTGTTATGACGGATAAATGATCTCCTTGTGATGATGATAATATGTGCGTGGTGGCCTGATGGTAAACGGACTAGACGCGGCTGCCAACATGTTCACGGTGGTCGCGGGTTCGAATCCCAGGGCACACCTCTGACTTTTCGGAGTCATGTGTGTGTTGATAATCAATCACCACGCACTAAAACAGTGAAGGAAAACATCGTGAGGAAACCTGCATACCATAGCGATTTTTAAGAATTTATATGGTAAGTCCGCCAACCCGCACTAGGCCAGCGTTGTGGACTATATGGCCTATCCACTATCAATCGTATTCTCGATTGTAGCGTAGGCCCGTGCCCTGCAATGGGACATATATGGGCTGATACAGAAATTATCTCCTTGTACTATATAGTTAGCTCTATATTGCTGCAAATCTCTGTTTCGTATCGACGAATGTCGTACAACTAATACATTCCGTGTGTATGGACGAATTTCGATCACACAAATATTGTATTATAAAAAATATTTTGCGCGTATAATACTAATTCCCTAATCCTATTATCGTGCAAATATGCTCACTCTGAAGAGCCATCAAATAGAAGGCAATTTCGAAAGGAAAGGTTTTCGCTGAATATTCTCCGGTCTGATCGCCTTGCGGAATCAGATATCTATTGTCTGCAGTGTTTTCGTGTTAATTGTACTTACAGACTTACTGCGCAATAACATGTTCATTACACTTCAGATGTTCTTAGTATTAGGAAGTTTTAGTTATTAATTTACATAACTATTGGAAAGAAATGCTCAACACACGTTTTAGCAAAATATCTAACTAAAAAGTAAAAATAATTGGTACTCAGTTGTGAAATAGAAAATTATACGCCATCTAAGATCTATTGGCGTGTGGCGAAATTCGGAACTAAATAATTACATTTGTTGTAAGCATTGTTTGAGATATGTTTTCAAAATACAACAACAACAAGCATTTGTACTTGTATTCAAGTACTGTTAAAATGTCCAATCTAATAAATTTTGAATCCAGTAAAACTTCTTATTCTTTTATAATAACGCATTCTTTCGCTAGAAAATCGTGGATTAACTACAAAATAATTGTATTGTTATTGGTCCTCGTAGGACTTTTCCAAGTAGGGAAATTTTCAAGTCAATCTGACCTTTTTAAATGTCAGATTGACTTGAAATTCGACTTTGATTCTGTTACACACAGGCGAAGTTAATAATATTGTGTTCATGAAATTATGTGCATATACATTTATTTATGACATCCTATTCTTTTAAAATAATTAATATAAGAAATTACTAATGGTAAATGCAGTTTGATCCGGATAAAGTATCCAGCGATGTAAAAAGGTTCCCTCTCGTTTATAGACACAATTTTGGCGGCCAAAGAACATTATCCAATTTCTTCTCGAAGGATATCGATAATAGACCAGTCGTTTGCAAAGATTTATCGACACGTCCATTTTTGATTTATTTGGATCGGTCTATTTTCTGAATTGATCTTTAGATACAGATTAAGGTTGCTTATAAATACGATTCGTTAGGCATAAGTATAGCTATGATGCAAAAGATCTATTATTTATTCTGGGTACGCTAAGCGCTATATTTTTGTAACCCTTTCAGACATGTTGAAATCTAGGCACGGACTGGATATTAATAATCCAAAATATGCCGCCAGACATTTGTCTGGGTTATATTGATACTTTGATATTGTAGGCAACATTTATTTTATTTTATAAACCCATTTAAACATACACATAAATATGTACACATAAATAATCAATAAACAGACAAACCAAAATTAATATTACTATAAAATTTTATATAGATAAAGCCGTGCCATTTTTTATAACGCTAGCGGCCGGCGCTCTTTTGTTTAGGCCGGTACCTGCTGCGTGACGTCATTTTGGGTTCGTTTTTTATGTATTGGGCCGTATGCGGTCGCCCGGCCAGCTGATCTACAGCTGACCGCCAGTCGCATTTTATTCGCTGGACGACGAACTACTCATTACTAAATTGTTTCGCGATATTAATTAAGTGTTGCCGTTCTTGTATTTAAATATCTTTGTGAACTGGACTATTAAAAATAGTTACCGCTAGCAGCGTGTCTAATTTGTGCATCCGACGTACCTAAACTGGTGACCCCGACGTGATCACATTGGAAGATGGAGCGCAATTCCACCGAGTCAAGCGGATCGGATTTGGAAACCACAGTGGAAGCCCAATCCCGTGTTGACTCGCGTCCACGTCGTCGACACGCCAAGATGGCAACACCCACGCTTCCTGCCAAAGGTTCATCCCCATCGTCCCCACCGCCACCGCCCTCACACCTCAGAATACCACCATTCTGGCCAGAAAAACCGGCAATATGGTTTGCTCAAGTCGAAGGGCAATTTTCTTTGATGCGTGTAACGGATGACGCGGCAAAATTTTACCACATACTGGCTACCCTCGACCGCCAATATGCAGCTGAGATTAAGGACGTCCTTATTGGCCCTCCTGATTACCAGCGATTGAAGGACGAACTGATCAAACGCTTATCGGCATCCAGGGAGAACAAGGTGAAGCAACTTTTAACGCACGAGCAGTTGGGTACCCGTAAGCCGTCGCAGTTCCTGCGACACCTACAGCATCTGGCGGGACCCGATATTCCAGCGGACTTCGTACGAGCGATCTGGATAAGCAGGCTACCAGCCTCGCTGCAGCCAATCGTCGCATCGCAGCCAACGCTACCCCTGGACGCTCTGGCGGAGCTCGCCGACCGTGTCCACGACATCGCAGCACCAGCGCACCAGATCGCGGCAACTACGACATCGATGTCACCGAGACCTCCGGAATCGACCTTCACGGATTTAGTGACTCAAGTTGCTGAGCTGACGAGACAAGTGAGTGCCCTGACCGCGTGGTCACGACATCGCCCACGGACCCCCGAGCGAAGAGGACGAGAGCAACGCAGCCGTTCCGTGTCACGTCGTTCTACATCCAACCACCGCAGGTACCCCATCTGTTGGTATCATTCAAAGCATGGAGCCAAGGCCCGCAGATGTGTAAAACCCTGCGACTTCAGGCAGGGAAACGCATCAGGCAGTCAGTGATGGCGACGAGCGACTGCCGGAACTCCAGCACAGGTCGCCTCTTTATCACGGACCGAAGTACACGGACACAGTTTTTAATCGACACTGGAAGTGACATATGTGTGTATCCCGTTACCGCGTTTCGTGAGCGTCGCGCTAAAACTAGTTACCAACTCTGTGCTGCCAATGGTTCAACTATTGACACTTACGGGTACGTTCATCTTAACTTGAACCTTGGCCTCCGTCGCAATTTTCCGTGGCGCTTCATAGTCGCCGATGTAACAAAAGCGATCATAGGCGTAGATTTTTTATCGCACTACCGCCTCATCGTCGACGTCAGCGAACGCAAGTTGGTCGATAGTTTAACCAATGTCAGTACTGTAGCATGCTTAGATGTAAGTACTTCACATGTGCTAAGTGTTAAAATTGCGACTGGTGGTGATAGTAAATATCATAAAATTTTGTTGAGCTATCCGGAAATAACACGCCCAGCAGGTATTCCGACTACTCCGAAACATAACACTACTCACCACATACGTACCACCCCGGGTCCGCCTGTGTCATGTACTCCTCGTCGTCTTGCTCCCGACAAATTAAAGATAGCAAAGCAAGAATTTGACAACATGCTTCTTAACGGCACTGCACGGCCGTCAGATAGCCCTTGGTCATCGCCCCTCCACCTAGTATCTAAAAAAGATAATGGGTGGCGTCCTTGTGGCGATTATAGGCAACTCAACGCGCGAACGATACCTGATCAATACCCTATCCGACATATACAAGATTTTTCACATTGTCTGTCCGGATGCTCTGTATTTTCAGTAATCGACCTAGTTAAGGCCTATAATCAGATTCCTGTTGCAGAAGAGGACATTCCTAAGACGGCCATCACCACACCTTTCGGCTTATTCGAATTTCCATACATGACCTTTGGACTTAGGAATGCCGGCCAAACCTTTCAGAGATTTGCAGACGAATTAACGCGAGGTTTTGACTTTTGTTACCCGTATCTCGACGATTTCTTGATTTTCAGCAAGACGCATCGTGAACACGAGGACCACTTGCACCAGCTGTTTCAACGTATGCGCAGTTACGGCGTTCTCGTCAACACGGCTAAATGTGTCTTTGGGATGTCGGAAGTCACTTTTCTCGGCTACCGAATCTCTGAAAAAGGCACCAAACCACTGGAGAGCAAGGTACAGGCGATCGCCCAGTTTCCACCACCTAAAACCGTCCGAGAGCTCCGACGATTTTTGGGAATGGTAAACTTTTACCGACGATTTTTGCCCAACGCCGCGCAAATCCAAGCACCGCTCAATGCCTTACTTAGTGGATCCGTCAAAGCTTCTCAACCTGTCGTCATAGAGGGAGATTCACTTAGAGCATTCGAATCCTGCAAAAAGAGTCTTTGTGACGCAGCTCTACTCGCTCATCCAGACCCGACAGCCAAGCTAGGTTTAGTCACCGACGCGTCTGATACAGCGATAGGTGGTGTCTTGCAACAACTGAAGGACGGAGACTGGCAACCACTCGCATACTTCTCTCGTAAATTGAGCCCCTCACAGACGAAGTACTCCCCGTATGATCGTGAGCTTCTCGCAATTTACGAGAGTATAAAGTTCTTTCGCCATATGTTGGAAGCTAATCACTTCACAGTCTATACTGACCATAAACCGCTTTGTTACGCTTTCCACGAGCGGAAACGTAACTGCTCCCCGCGTCAGTATAGACACCTCGACTTCATCTCCCAATTCACCACCGACATCGTGTATATTGCCGGCAAGGACAACTTGGTTGCTGACACGCTGTCGCGTGTGGATGAGCTGCAGATGCCTGTCGATTTCGAGGTAATGGCCAGGTTTCAAACCGCAGATCCAGAACTCGACGAATACCTTAAAGGCGACACGTCACTTCGACTCACAAAAACATCTGTGCCCGGAAGTCGTGCTTTATTGTATTGTGACGTCAGTACACCGACACCCAGGCCTTTCGTCCCCAAGCAACTTCGACAGCAGGTTTTTGACTGTCTTCACTCACTCAGCCACCCTGGCCCCAACGCTACCGCCAAACTCGTTGCTCAACGATTCGTTTGGCCACTAATGCGCAAAAACTGCCGTGATTGGGCTAAGGCGTGTTTGACTTGCCAACGCTCGAAGGTAACTCGCCACGTCGTTTCACCTTTAGGACAGCACGACATACCTTCAGCGCGTTTCAAACACGTCCACATAGACCTGATCGGCCCACTACCGCCCGCTGGTGATTATCGGTATTGCCTCACAGCCGTTGACCGTTTTACGCGATGGCCGGAAGCTGTGCCAATTACCGATATCACAGCCGAAACAGTGGCCAAAGCATTTGTGTCCTGTTGGGTTTCCCGATACGGTTGTCCGACCGAGATCGTTACCGATCGAGGCAGACAATTCCAGTCAGCACTTTTTGAACAGTTGTCCAAATCTATCGGTTTCGATCATCGTAGGACAACGGCTTATCACCCACAGTGCAACGGTTTGGTGGAGCGCTTTCACCGGCAACTAAAGGCAGCAATTACTTGCCATGCTGACCCTAACTGGACTGAGTCGTTGCCATTAGTACTTCTCGGAATTAGGAGTGCTTTCAAAGAGGACCTCCACACTTCGTCGGCTGAGCTCGTGTACGGTGAGCCACTTCGTCTTCCCGGAGATTTCTTCGGCCATGACGCTGCTCATTACACCACCGACATTACGGAATTTTCAGCCCGTATGAAGTCGTTCGCTGAACGCATACGTCCGGTCCCACCTCAGCATCACTCTAACTCTCGCCGAACCTTCGTATTTAAGGACTTAGCCAGCTGTAGTCACGTATTCCTTAGGGAAGAAGTGCTACGCGGTTCACTTCAGCCCGCTTACACTGGGCCCTACGAAGTTCTTAAGAGAGGTGCTAAAACTTTTATAATACGTGTCGGAAATAAAGATGCCACAGTTAGTATAGACCGTCTAAAACCAGCCTATATACTGGACCCCAATACACTGTCACCGCAACACCACACCTTGGTACCAGACACAAATGTCTCACCTCCACTCCCACAGGACGCTCCATGTAGGACTACCCGATCAGGTCGGAGAATCCAGTTCCCTGATTATTATCGCCCTTAGTCGGTCTCTGGAGGGGGGTGATGTAGGCAACATTTATTTTATTTTATAAACCCATTTAAACATACACATAAATATGTACACATAAATAATCAATAAACAGACAAACCAAAATTAATATTACTATAAAATTTTATATAGATAAAGCCGTGCCATTTTTTATAACGCTAGCGGCCGGCGCTCTTTTGTTTAGGCCGGTACCTGCTGCGTGACGTCATTTTGGGTTCGTTTTTTATGTATTGGGCCGTATGCGGTCGCCCGGCCAGCTGATCTACAGCTGACCGCCAGTCGCATTTTATTCGCTGGACGACGAACTACTCATTACTAAATTGTTTCGCGATATTAATTAAGTGTTGCCGTTCTTGTATTTAAATATCTTTGTGAACTGGACTATTAAAAATAGTTACCGCTAGCAGCGTGTCTAATTTGTGCATCCGACGTACCTAAAGATATAAGTTATTTCATATTGTCTATTTCAGCCACCAAGCCAGTGTGAAAACAATACGAAGTTTTCGGATATTGATTATTTGGCCCCTAGATACTAGGAGATACTTTCCGGACTTAATTTTTATTTCAATATATGGCGAGACGGGCAAGTCATTCGCGTGATGGTAAGAGATATGACCGCTCATAGACAGTAGACAAATACCATGAATTATAATACAATCAGTAGCATTCCAGTGCGCTCGCCATCCTGAGATAATTTGCTAAGTCTCATTATATCAAGTACTCTGGTTACAATTTAATTGCAACCCAAACACAATACTGTATTTATACTACTGTTTGGCGGGAAAAACCTGCTGAAAAACCTCACTCTGCGTGGCTCGTTTTTTGGAAAAGAGAATGAATAAATGATGGTAGGAGAAAAAATCCGGGCTAAAGCAATTTATTAAAATGAGATTAAAATAGAACTAAAATAGGCACAAATGGTTAATGGAAAATGCATGATTATTTGCAATAAAACTGTATTAAGGTGGCGTTTAACAATAGCTGTGTAAGGAGAATATTTGCATAAGTACTTTTTAATTAATAATTTCTTACTTAACCCTTAAATGCGCGAATTTTGTTATTCATTTAAAATATTATTTTTTAATTATATTAGGTTTTAAGATGTACCGAAAAAATAGTTAAAAAAATTATATCGACTTACACCCAATGAAAATTTAAAAAAACCGTATGTTGCATATCTGCAACAGTGCGCACTTATAGGACAATACCATGTATGGTAAATTAGGTGAAAATTAAAAACTCAAAATAAATACATAAAGTTATTTATTTATTTATTCCTGATGAAATTTATAGAAACAATTATTGTCTCTATTGTAGCACAAGCTCACTCTGCATTTCTCGCAGTATGTAAACGTGTAGCCCTTACAATTCGGGTATTTACACCGGGCTCGATCCCCCCATTTTTGCCAGTGGTCGATTTTATCTTGGCGGACATCTTTAGGAGGTACAGTTTGTGCTGGTCCACGCTTCTTTTTCAACTGCAATTCAGCTTCTAAAGATGAAGAGCTTGGGCGGCCCCTTTTTGTACCATTGCTGTGAAGGCCAAGATTACATAATGCATTGGCCAGCTCTAGTCTAAATTTACATAGATTCATAAGTGTAAGTGTAGTATTGGGTCTGGTCTGTTTTAGAGTTTTTTTGTACATAAGCCAGGAATTTACAATGGTCACGTCTAAAAGGTGGAAAAACAAGCGGTTTGTCCACTTTCTGCTTTTACGCGTAATGTGGTACCTTCCAATGAAACTGTCAAGCAGATCGACTCCTCCCATATGGGTATTATAGTCTTTTATTACGTTAGGACAATTTATTTGTACCCGCTGTTTCGTTGCTTTATCATACCTCGAAATAGTAGTCACAGGAAAGGCTCCGGTATAGGTTGACAGCAAAGTAACTGGTTTATTATCTTTCCATACTATTGCACTGATGTCGATACCATCGACATTGGCAACCTGTTCCTCATAGTGTCCCCTTGGTACTGTTCTTTTCATCAGCGTCTTCTTATCTGGCAGTTTATTATTTGGGATACGATTAGACTGGACAGTTCCCAAGGAATATATTCCTTCTTTTGCAAGATAAGTGACCAAGGGCACAGATGTGTAGTAATTATCGAAGTAAATTATGTGGTTTGCACGTCTTGGAACAATACGCATTAGCCGCACAACTGTGTTACCAGTTGGTCCTAAATCTGGTTCGCCATTTCCGAGAGGATTCTTATCACTGCCAGTATAGACCTCAAACTTGTGTGCAAATCCATAGACACTACATACCAAGAAAAGCTTGAATCCCCATTTATGTGGTTTATTGGGGAGGTATTGTTTCATGTAGTGACCTATTTTAGTAGCACACATTTGTTCATCCAAAGATAAACGTTGTTCTAAAGGAATAGCAGCATAGTTACTATTTAGATCGTCAATTATTGGTCTAATTTTGTGTAATTTGTCGTGATTAGGATGGTCCTGGGGTAAGTGAGTGGTATTATCATTGAAATGTAAAATCGAACAAATTTTTTCAAAATTCTTCTGTGTCATGGTTGACTTTATAGGTTCATAGCCATATTGAGCTGACCAGTATAACCGGAAGTTTGGAAACTTTGCAATAGAAGAATAAATTAGAATCCCAAGGAACTTATTGAGATCATTGCTAGTGATAACAAATGGATTGGAAAGATTTTTCTGGGTAGAATACAAATTACTCTCTGCCTTGATCTTATCCCTCAGTTCTTGAGAGAAAAAGAAAGAAAAAAAATTGTACGGCGTCTCTAATTCTAACATGCTGTCAGGATATTGCAGTTGATAAAAATTTTGAATATCATCAATGGTGGTGAGGTTTGTGCGTCTCCACGTTACACGGCTTTGTCGTGGACGAGCTGTCCCATTCCGTTGACCAGAAGGCTGTGGCGTTTCACTCAAATTTTCTAAAATTGGGTCATTATGATTATCAAAAATAAGAGGTGGATCAACAGTACTATTTTCCATAGGTATATCCATATCTTCAACAAATTCTTCATCTTCTAAATCCGCTAATAACTGCCTATTATTCTCGAAGTAAACTTCTTCATCATCCTCTTCTCCTGCAGAGGATTCCATATCATCCTCAGACTGGTCCAGGTTCTGGAGGTAGTCCTCAATAACTTGATCATTCAGCCTTCTCGCCATTCTAGAAAAAAATACAATTAGACTTTAGATAAAATACGGTAAATATATCACTCAAAAATGAAATTTCTATGAAAGTAAATTCGCAATGTTGCACTTATGCAACAAACGGATTTTGAAGAAAAAAGTATATCAAACAATGGAATTTCCATAAAATTATTTATTTATTTTTCTTTTGATATTATAAGTAATATAAAAATAAAAAAACAAACAACACTTACCTTATAGAATTATAAAACAGCTGAATAACAATTTTACACTAATTGCTTTTTACGTTTACCCGCGCCCGCGATATTATAAATTGTGATTATGAAGTTTAGAAATTTGCAATCGACCCGCCAATCGAACTGTCAAAATAAATATAATTGTCATCTATAATCTATGGTAGTTTACATTCGGATACACGAAACGAAATCTATCAAATCTTTTGAATATTCGATATGTTGCAGATATGCAACAACGCGTGTTTAAGGGTTAATGACGATTTGCACATGCTCTTATTCCATAATTATATGGAAGAAATATTACGTTTATACATGCTATAGAATTTATTTTAACCTATTTACTCGGTAGAATTTACTGTACTGAATTAGTCAATTTACGTCTAATGCAGAGTATAATCCTTCTTTGTAAGAGATAAATCCGATTCGAGAATACGATTGATAAGGGTTAGGCCGTATAGTGCAGATACCTAGAGTAGATGGCAGACCTAATTCTAATACCCACGCCAAAAGATATGTATTTCAACGTTAGAGTAATAACTGTATAACTTCGGTTTAATCATGCCAGTCTGTTTGTTGTGAATATCATAGCGTGCACATACAAACAGACATACATTAACTCACGCATTTTTCCCACAAGGATTAAAATAAAAAAGTAAATGATTAAAATCTATTGAATCCATTAAGATGTTTTACGTAATTTAGATTCAGTAATTTTTTTATCTACCACCCGGTTCGGAATGCGGTTTTCATTAGAGAAGAGCGGGTAAGATATTCTAGTGCTCTTTTCAAAGCCACTTTACAGTTTAATGATTATCACAAAAGTCACAAAGTGGTTTAAATTAGGCAGAGGTTCTCCTGATAGCAACCCCGATATGTTTTGGCTGTGTGTTTCGCCCCACAATTTGATAGGAGGCGAGCTTATCGCTATAATGGAAACAAATTTCTGACTGCGGGCTGATAATGATCAGTCAAATCCAATATCACTTTCGTCCAACCCGGGATTTGAACCCGAGATCTCAGCTTTGCAATCATACAACTGCGCCATCAAGGCAGTCGCGTGTACAATTACTAAATGCCCCAATTACGGTAGTTTGGCGTGGCATATTCTTCGGTCGCGTCGAGTGTCCTCGTGTTTACGTGCTATATCTCTGCGAGGCGAGTTGAGATTCTTTTTTTCTTTAAACGTTTCCTTTGTAAGTGTTCTCCGTGCGTTTGTACCCTTCTGTATTGTGCGTTTGATTGGCGCGATTTACTTCGACAAATAACTATTTACGTGAATAGGGTTTGTTTGGCAAGCCTTCAGTGATGTGTTTACCTGTATACTATAGTTGTGTTGGTATAGGATTTAGGTTAAATCATTTTCAAATTACTAAAGTTTGGTACAGCCAAATATTACAAAAAAAATATTTGAAATGAAAAGAAAATGAAATAAAAGTCAAATTTGGTGTAATTAATCTCAGATTTTTTAGATAAACATAATACTGGTTGACAACAGGAAATAAAGGCTACCATATAGATTCATCTTTTTATCAATAGAAAATAGTTAATTTTGCACTATTAACTTATCAATTTTAGGTCCAACGGTGTTGTGAAATTGGGCACGCCCCTTTTCATACCTATTCTTAATCAATTCATTTGGCCAATGTACGAGTACATTCAGATACAAACTACCTGCCAAGATGTGATTCAAACACGATGTATTACTTGTCGATTTGAATTGCGCATTATTGTCAATATGTCTACAATACGCGTAGCTGTCAGACGGAATGTTAATACATGGGCTACACTTGTCGGTTCGAATAAAAATGGTAATGCGAAGCTATGTGATGTTTGGGGCGGGGCTCTCAGTCGCGAATTGTACGGGTTTTATTACGCCCTTGACTTAAATGTCGCGTTTTGAACTGTTGGGATGCGCTGAGGAAAATGTTTAATGGAGGCTTTTTAATGGAAGTTAAAAACGTCCGCATTCGTTAATGCAGTATTTTTAGACTGATAGGCCTTCAAGGAAAGAGCCTACAGTTTTCTTAAAAGCTTCACATGGAAGAAGCATTTGGTCTTGGGGTGTCCACGCGAATGTGACTATTTGTTGTCAAGTGCTCGGTTTCCTCGGCTGTTCTCATTAGTTTTATGAAATAAATATTGACAGCACATTGCTTGATATACCGCAAATACTACTTTTTTTTATATCGGATAAACTTTCAAGTCTTCGCAAATCTAATAGACGCTCAGTCGTAAAAAAATTGTGTGAACCTCTCAGAAAAATACAAAAAAGTCGCTAAGGTCTAAAACAAAATGCCTACTGTGATACGGCCGCCTCTTGTACTAATATTATTATGTCATTTCTTTTGAGTATTTTACTTCTTTGTAGTGCACAAAAGGATTAAATGAATCGACAGCCTCCGTGGCGCAGTTGGTTAGACGCCGCCTGTGAAACGAGAGGCCGCGGGTTCGATCCCCACACCGAGAGAAATGTTTGTGTAGCCTACTAATATTTCTTCCGGGTCTGGGTGTTTATGAGACCGAAAAGTCTCTCGTAGTTCTTGATAGACACGACACAAGACTCGATTTTAGTGTGGGGTCAGGACTGTGTATGTGACTGTTGGGTGTTATTGATATTGAATATTGATTATTGATTATCAAACTTTATTCAAAATTTTATTACAACATTAATATTATTATTACTATTATTAATTAATTAACAAATGTTGCATAGGTGTAACAAAACATTTTTAATACATGTTATTTCATATATTATCAAATACAAACTGCATACTAAATGTTTATTAGTACTTCATTTGACAGTGTTAGAAACACATCGTTAAACAATTACAGTAAGTGCGTGTTCGGAATATATTACTCGAGTCACTGTTACGTGGGGTCATTTTCTATGTAATTCGTTTTCCTTAACGATCAACAATATTGCTGGAATTCGGATTTTATTAAATAAGAGTTATACACGTCATGAAACTTGTGAACGTAGTAATTTTTTTTTATAATTTGAGAATTACTTGCAAACGCGTTTTTAGACTGCCTGATCAAATATATTTATTTTATTTATTTAACATTATCAGTCATTACAGTTATATGCCTAATTCGAACTCTCAGAACTTTGACAGAAATATTAAAAGCAAGTTATTTAACAATAACATGCAATTATAATACACTACGCCGATCTATAATATAAAGTCGCTAAATATTATTGACCGCTTGCTGGTCGCTGTGAAAATCTTTTGTAAAAATCACTAAATTGTAAAATGGGTTTGAAAAGAGCAACACTAGAGATTTTGCCCGTTCTTCAACAGTGAAAAGCACTTTTCGAAACGGGTGGTAGTTAAAAAAATGGCTGCATCTAAATTATGTAGAACATCTTAATGCATTCAATAAATTATTTTCATTTTCATTTCCGATGATAAATTACTTGCAAGACCTAAATGAGTGACTAAAATTGGATTGTAACTTGTAATTAAACATCTAGCAATAGCACGACGCAATTCTTTGTTTAGTTTAAACAGCAAATTACGTTTAGGGAATGATAAAGTTGGCTTGAATTTGTCTCGTCGGTAAAACTAAGTAACGCAATTAATGGCGGTTACCGAGATCTGTCTGCTAAACTGATTTACTTAATTTGTGTGTTTGTCAGTTAACGAAATTGTTTAATTGTCCTTTTTTTCTTGTTTTAAGTTGTATTGAGTTTGCGGCCCTTGGGATTTAGTTTGAAGATTTTGTTGGGATTTGCAGACTCTTTTCTATTTCTTAGTAACTTGTATTACTATTAGAAACTTAAATTTTCTCAGAATACTCAATGGCATTCAGTATCACTACATAGTATAAAACAAAGTCACTTTCTCTGTCCCTATATCCCTTTGTATGCTTAAATCTTTAAAACTACGCAACGGATTTTGATGTGTTTTTTTTAAATAGATAGAGTGATTCAAGAGAAAGGTTTATATGTATAATACGTACATATTATTGTACAGAAATCTATTTGTACCCGGGCGAAGCTGGGCCGGGCCGCTAGTTAGAATATAAAGGAAGAATACAGGAGACTTAATTTCAAAATCAACTGAAATTAACGGCACCTTTACACACACGTTTTCCTGAAATTAAACAAAATAATCTTGAAACAGGAAAATTACTCCAGAAAATTATAATTATAATTTCCAGGAATACGTCGAAATGGTCGCTATATCGATACCTGGAGCCTTAAAGGGCGTAAAGTACATGATGGGATTTATTATAATTTTGACTTTATCTTACATAATAATAAAGTGAAATTTACAATAACATTATAGGGAATCAATATGTAAAAGCGTTATAGTGTAGTTTATACCTACCCACCAGCCAATCTCAATGCGGCAAAAGGCTTTTGAAGTACTTACGCTTAAAGAGATTTCTCTGAATGTGAAGCTGTATTTTAATACTGAATTGTTGGAGCGAAACATATTGCTGGATACATATTCGTATGATTGTAATGCTTCGTTTGCTCGGTAACAGTTAGGCTACTTCTATTTTACACCTGCACGATTGAATAGGCTTTAAATGTATCAGTACAAATATGTCGCACTGCAGGGCACGGACTTCCTCTACAATCGAGAGTACCATTGAGAGTGGTTAGGCAATATATTCCATCACCTTGCCCTGGTACGGGAGGCGGAATTTTTATATCATAGAAATTCGTTCAAATGACTATGATATGCAAGTTTCCTCAGGCTGTTTTCCTTCACCGTTGTAGTGCATGGTGATTGACCTAACTACACAAATGACTCCGAAAAGTCAGTTGTGTGACCTGGGATTTGAATCCGCGATCGCTATAAACTTAATGGTAGCTGCGTTTGGTCAATTACTAACATGACATACATTACATTACGCAAGTGTGGGTATTATGCGTAGTGATAAATTCTGTGCAATTAAATGCAAATATTTTCTAACAAGATTTTTCAACCATGTTTTAATATTTTTGTACAAGACACGGCAGTTTCTCGAGTTATGGCTCGATTGGTAATTGCCGTCTATTTCGACGTCAGTTCGAACCCAACATTGAGATAAATATTTGTGAGTGCAAAATAATTGTCTCGGGTTTGGGTGTTTGTACGACCGAAAAGTCTTTCGTAGCTTTTATACCCGCGGCACAAGACTTAATTGATCTCAACGTAGAGTCAGGACTATGTATGTATGTTAACTATTTTATGTATTTAATATTATTTATATATATAACTCCAAAGTGACTTCCGCGACAGATAGCAATCTCTTACTGGACTTTTATGCCACGTCACAGGCTAAACTCGAAACAAACTAACTAAAAGCAGCTTGTTGTAGACTGAGGGAAATCTTAGTCTTATTTTTATCAATTTATTTTAGTTTTATTTAGACTTCTCTTTAGTTACTGGTGAAAGGTTTTTATATATGAAAGGCCGCCTGGGTAGGTATAACCGCAATGTCTATTTTTCCCGTCAAACAGCAGTGTTAATGCATTGTAGTGTTCCGGTGTGAAGGACATTGTAGCCAAAGGAACTACTGGACAAATTGAGACTCAACATATTATGTCCTAGGATGGCGAGCGCAGTAGAACGCCAAGCATTGGTTTGTAATTCAAAGTGTTGTTTAGTTTTACTGCTGTTCATAAGCGGTCGCATCGTTTCACGTGAAATGCAGGCTTGTCTCGTCGTTCACAGCAATAAGAAGCAATAAGAAAAAAACGACTTCCTAAGGCTGGTCATTGATGATAATGATGATGAAAATACCGTTCCATTTGTAGAAGGTAAAGTTTCACCGCGCCAAGTATTTATTTATTACTTCACAGAACTGCCTTGAGTGCAGACTACTTGGTTCTTGCATTAATTTAACGTTAGTTGCTAGTCATACTGAAAGATTTAATGTGCTATACGATAAAAAATATTTTGTTATAAGATTGTAATCAATCGATTGCAAAGTTGTTACGAAGGCAAACGTGTACTATGATCTAAGTCTAAGCTAATATTATGAAGCGGAAAAATTTGAATGTTTATTTGCATTGAATAGGCTCTGAAAGTACTTGACCGTATTGAAAAATTCTTTCACCATACGCCTACATTATTCCTGGTGAACATAGGCGATAGAATATTAAAAAAAGTGTATCTATACCGAGGTGGAACTGAACCAAGCCGTCAGTATCAAATAATTTCGGTTTAGAGTTTATATAATTTAATAACGTATTCTTGATCTCACCGAAGACCAACTTAATAAACTTGAGCGTCTCCAAAATTTTTGCATAAGGTTCATATTTGGTTTACGCAAATATGACCATGTTTCCGAGTTTCGTCTTAAGCTCAAGTGGTTACCCATACGGCTTCGTCGGAATACTCACACTCTTTCACTTTTATACAATATATTATTTAACCCTCTCACCCCCTCTTATCTCAAAGACCGTTTTATATTTCTTCATGATTCCTATGAAAGATCCCCGAGGTCGTCGGAGAACATGAAGCTGAGAATGCCCGTACACACCACGACATTTACGGACAAATCATTCTCCGTACTAGCTGTTCGATTGTGGAAATCACTTCCAGATGTCGTGAGACAGGCTAGAACATTGTCATCTTTTAAGTCACTAGTCAACGAACACTATCTCTCTCACTGAATTTACACATTAATGTGCTTTTACTATTTCCATTTGCATTTATTATGTATATATTTATTATATTTTATGTCTATTTTGTATATTTATATATGTATGTATGTTGTATCTATTTATATGAATGTTTTACTTTTATTTTGTGTTTTTAATTTGTTTATTTGTTGGTATATACTTTTTTTTTCATTATACACCCTAGACTGCCCTTTCTCTCTCCTGTGTCTTATCTCCATCCAAAGGTTGCCTGGAAGAGATTGCCTAGTGCAATAAGGCCGCCGATTGTACTTATTTTTAATTTTGTTTTAATTTCTGTTATTGTATTTTTTTTCTGGTGTACAATAAAGTTTATAAATAAATAAATAAACGTAGAAAAAAAAACTATATAAGTTCGTTCGCAATGCACACGGGAGGAACGGGATAGAATTATGATCATAAGACTTTTCATGTTAACTAATTTGTAATTTATAAAACTAATTGCTAACTCTAGTAAGATATCTTGCTACGATTTCAGAAATGTATCAGTATAATAATTTATTTAAAAATCAAATGAACAGCATTCAGTACAATATTTCATAGTCCGCTTGCTAATTGGACATAAAAACTGAAACACTGCATAAAAACATTTTAACTCTACCAAATTAAAAGGTAGCATCGCTCCATCGCATTGCATAGAACAGCGGGACACTTTAATATCGCTGGCAGGCAAAGTGAATTGCCTCCCTATTCTCCTAATACCTCCTAATTGGGGCTTATTAAAAGCGAGCCAGCTTCCGAACTGCACGATCTCATTAGCTACATAATTTCTTAACTAAGAGCTTTGTCTGCAGCCTTCCTATATGCATTATACTGGGACAAAGATTGTTGAGATGGGGAATGTATATGGAATGGTTGAAATTTTGCAGCCATTTTCATGAGAAAATGATAGTACGATTAATCTATGTATTAGGGATATAAATAAGGAAGCGCAAAACAAAAAACCAGTCCAATAGATGCTAGTTGATTACTGACTTGACAGCATAAAAGTGAAAAGCACGCGCATCGTTTTCCCGTCTTTTCTTGCGAGGCAAAGGCAACGTAAAATACATACCAATTAGTAATATTTTCAGCCCTTCATATAGTTTGATCGAGTGAACGTAAACCGTATTCGATTCTACTTATACTGTGGTATGATGTTTGTACTCATGACAAAAATAGTATAAAAATTCAATATAGGTTACGTACTAAATAGGTTAAACAATAAATATTAATTATGTACTCCACAGCGATGGTCTAGTTGGCAGCGGACCACACCTATAAATTAAAAACAGAGGTTTGAGCCCGAAGTATACATATTTGCCTTTTCAAAATTATATTTATTTACTTTTAGGCCGCCCATTGTACATAATTATTTGTGATTATCCTGTAAATTGTACGATATCTTGGTTTACATTAAACTATATTTTCATTATTTAATTTATTGCACAAAAAGAAAAAAAAATCTCAAAGAAAAATCACGTTTATAAAACTAACTATTGGCGGTCTTTTATTATCGAATACCAATGTCTGACAGATAACCATGGAATGGATTTAGGTTACATGTGTATACATAGTTGAGTATTATTATGTCTGCAGTAAAATAAATAAAGGAAATAAAAACCTGCATACGAGAGAGATATCCACAATTCGAAATAAACATTACGATCGTAACAGCTTTTAATAGCACAAATATTTTCTAAAAATATTTTACTTAAGCAAAGAATAGTGAAGCTAAAAAGCTTTCAGTAAATTGGCTACATGACTTTTGCATTTCCTTCGTTCTCGATCAATAATCGATTTGCTTATTATGCAGGCCGAGTATAAGTTAACGGTTGGTGTAGAAAATTGATCGCGTCATAACGTCGCTTATTATGCGCCTGCTTCATCGGCGAACACTTAGCCGAGTTTAATTAAAGAAAAATCACTTTTTTAACACTGGACAAAGACTTTGCCAGTTTTTTTTTGCAATAAGAACGTCGTTTCAAAAGGTGAAATTGCATTCTAACTATAATAATTTGTGTCAATAGCTTTTTTATATTGTTTATAAATGAATAGAGCTTTGTCGAGAAGTTTTGCCGCTAAATTAAAGTTGGCGAAAGGAAATGAGCATTTTTAATAATAAGAAGGAGTCAATTATATCTTCATGCAGAAATATTGCATTCATTGCTAAAGTCACTGTGAAAAAATACAAATCTTAAAAACAGTTTCATATTCCTCTACATGAGTTTACACAATATTTGTCGATATAAATATTACAAATTTTCAGCTACAGGAAAATAGCTCAAAGCCTGTTTTAAGATTTCGCACGTTTAAATATTTATAAATATTTAAGTATTTATAAATATTGTCTTCGACTCCGAACCGTGTTGTGTGTGTTGTGTGTATGTTTAGAGACCCTTTTGTCCATTATGCCAATCAATATAAATAATTCTTTATAAAATGATTGCCGTATTTTTATACCCAAATAAAAATAACATAGAAGATTTCGGAGACCACAGACTTTGAAATCCTTCCTGTTAATAAATAAACTCCGCCAAGGCCTATAGTTGCCTTTGATATACGTCGCTTTGGGAACAATCAAAAGGGGAATTCTTTTATTGGCGTAAAGTTAGACAAAGTTACCCCAACACCTCCAGGGGTCTCGCGAACTTATAAACAAAATGTTCAATTACGTCGGAATTTCTTTAATTTTTTTGTATATTAGGTTCACAAAACTGGTTACAAACAAATCACATTCATAAAAAACAGTGGTACAGTACAGCCGACAAAATATTTGCAACTTTCTAAAAGTGAACGCGACATGCACAAACTAAGAGTTAATTTTAACAAAATATAGAATAATTTAAAATCTTGAGTTAAGGATGCGGTACAAATCTTGTCTGGGTTAGATTATAATATATTTTATAAATTTAAAAATGAAGTCATCTTTATTTTTTAATGTGGTTACTTGGATACCTTGAGATTGCGAATTTGGACAAATTCCTAGTGCAAATAAAATTCCTAGTGTAATATATAACCATTCAATATTCAATTCTGAGCTTTTTTCTATCACATAAAGTTATCGGTTGCGCACCGATGACCGTTCTATTTTCATAAATAAAATAATATAAATAAAAACAAGATTGAGAAGTTTATGTACAACGACCTCCCTGTAGAATTTTGATACATTACTACCATGTTTAATGAGAATACTACGCAAATATGTTTTAGATAAATACGCGTAACAAACTTATAAACATTTTGAACTGTGTACAAAAATTTGACACGTAAAACACTGAAGCCTATATAAATTCATAATGTATAAACAAATATTTTTATCCTTAACAAAGGCGAGTGTAAAAGTACTTCTAAAGCAAGAAGCCACATAAAATAAAACATTATTTATTTGGAGACCTCACACGTGCCTCGGCTGAAATTTAACGACAATATAATTTCACTGAACCAAGTGAATAGAAAAAGAGGATTTTATAGGTATCAACGGTTAATCTACGTGACCCTTCTTATAAGCTACCTTATCCGTCGACCCTCACCAATAAAATTGCCTAAGCTAGTGAAAATCAATAGCTCTTCACTCGACTTAACTCTGGTATCTACTTAAGGATATCTTTAAATACCTTCCTAGAGGAAAAAGATTTTATATCCCTTCAATGTCAACTGTGATGGGACCTTAACATCTTGTCAATACGATTGGGAATTGTCTGGCAGTGGGTTAAGGCCGTGTTCTGGCACGCATTTTTATATACTTTTTGAAGGATTCAAAAGATTTTATATGCCAGGTTTATGTGTATGTTTATGAGATAAGAGGAGCGAGTGAGTTTCAAGTGTTTCGCTGAAGGAATGGTTGGCATTATTTTCACGATCGATTGTGTAGAACAACTATAGAAATTTCATTGGATAATTTTGAGGGAGTTTTTGTAAGCTTTAAAAATTAATGGAGGATGCGTTAAGCATCAGTGCTCGTCAAGAAGGCGTAGAGATTATTTTCTTCATATTTGAAAAAAATATTTCAAGCATGACAGTTTTATTTTCAGTTTTCTTCTTGCTAAGCTAAAACGGAATTAAGATATGGAACCTTATATCTTCCACTTATAGTATTTGCTGGAAAAGTCAAAATCTAAAATGAATTTCATTTGGCTAATATTTATGATCCCAACGGGACTTGTATTAATAAACTGTGTAGCCTGTTCTAAACAACAAATCAGATAAGATGCAATACATTGTTCAACATTTATACAGACTTAACAATACTTCTTATAATATTTCACAGTATAAAACGTACAAGTAAACAAGAGTGATTCATTTTATTTTTGTGGTAAAACCTCTTTAGTTTTCATGGCGCGTCGGTTTGACAGCTTAGCTTGATCAAGCCAAGGTATATAAAGCGAACAGTAAGGAACTTACGGCGCCTTTCAGACTGGCAATCGGTCAACATTCATCTTCAAGGATTTTCGCGTACAAATCTTTTTGTTGGGAGCAAGATTTTCATAATTTATGTTCTGTGTTTATGTAGATTTGTAGTATGTCAAAGCAATAGGAAATAATTTTCGACGCCAAAGCGATTTTGTGACAGATGAACAATGTAAATAGATTAGATCTATTTATTAAAGAATTAAATGATAAAATATTTATAAATCTGGTAGAAACCGGATAGACTTCAGCCATTTACCCGAAACGCGATACATTTGCATGGGTTTCTTATTGTGGGCTTTCGGTTTCTATCTGGATAGTTACAGTATCTCACCAATATCATTTAATCAAAACATGAAGTAAATATTCTATATCATAAATTACCACCTTTATCGTTAGCAGGTCCAAAATCTATTCTGTATTAAATTATCTAGTTTTTTCTCACACATATATATTGGAGGAGTACAGTCACTACAAAACTTATCTTGAGTATAAGCAGGACAGATAATGTTATAGAACATTACTTAATAACAGCTACTTTTTCCTTCAGGTCAAAACATACATAAATAAATTTACGCCTTTTCACATATTAGGTTTGACAAAGATGCTACCAGGACACCCATATGTCGCCTCGTACATATGTAAAAATACACGACATGAGATGTAAGAATACAATTATACAAAATTTAACTACTAAGAACGAAAGACAAAAGAATCGAAGTTAATTTTACACCTACACCTTCCAATAACGCTATTAAAAATAATGTAAATGAGTATCAAAGTGCAGTCTTTTGTTAAAACTCCAATTATTTGTAGAAGGAGCGGGATTAGCATACTGTCGTCTTGCCTGCACGCGGCCACCCTATTGAGCAAACAATGGAGCGGAGACGCTATTGGTACGTCACGAACGCCATTATTCCAGTTTTTATTGGAAAAGTTCCAGCGGAGAGCAAATTCTATGGTCAGAGCGAGTTTGCGACTAGATAAAAATTCTCAATAGTCATTGTGGTTATCTTGAGGTTTTGTCTCAACCTTATTATCATCGAGCGTTAGCGATTGTTTTTCAGATAGCGGCTGAGGAGTTGAGACATCGCTTACACGATGTTTCGCTAGTTTTGTTGTACGGTGTTGTGGTGTTGTTTATGATTCAGTTATTTTTGCGAAATTGTTCCGGGTATATATTATAGATTGTCTTTATTGTATTATACATATTAAAGATTGTCTACGGTTTTTAGGTGTGGTATTCATTCTGTTGCCAAAATAATAACATATTTTATTTATAATGAATTGTTTGTGATATATTTTTTTAGAATAATATGAACAAAAAACAATTAATTCGTAATAGTATGAACTTTTATTATAACAAAATGTGAAAAGAGAAACACTGTTCTTACTATTTTGACAACAACATGACAACCACGCATTCGCACGCCAAAAGCTCGAATACGATAAATAATTGTAAATTGAATTTTAACGTTTAATTGATGGATATAACTATAGTACCACAAAAAGCGTTGCTGTAAATACGAAAATAATTAAAATATCTTCACATTAATATGTCTAAATACCTGTGTGGGTGGATAATTAATTATTATGTATCCTAAAAAAATGCAATGACATAATTTCTTCGTAAATTGACTCCAGCATTCCTGGAAGGTTAAGCAGAAACGCTAGTAATAGTTATTCCTAACTTATCTTCGGTCTAAGATACTTATAAATATGCTGGGCATAAATTCCTGTAATATGTATTCGTCGTCTTCGTTAACATCGTTGGAAACTGCGTAAAAATTAAACTTTTAGGAGTCTTTTAGTAAAATAAATTAAGAGTTTTAAACATTGTTTTTACAATATTGTAAGTGTAACCTCACTTGAATGTAATAAGTAAAACACTGACATGGATACGTGGATGTTGTAATGGCTTTACTGTTAATGTAATATTTTATGCTTTAATTTTTATGCTCGTGTACCTTATTTGGTGTGTACTGAATAAGGTACTGAGAGTAATGTATTAAATTAAATATGCTCCTTTACTATTTCTGAGATGATAATTTCTTTCCTGTTTCTTGAGTACATAAGTAGTGATAAATTATAAAATAAAAATAAAAAGTGTTATGTAAATATAGATAATGTTTTTAATCACCGTTTAAACACGGTTTAGTTTAGAAATATATTGAATTAAGTAAAAATATTTATTTAACTGTTATTTTAGGTAATTTTTTTGAACTCTAAATCTACTGAAGAACCTACCCTTAATTTTCAAATCAATGAATATAAAATTTAAGCCCAATACCCATTATAATATACCATTTGCGTTCCACTGACTTCTTAAAGTTTGATAAGTTATAAGTTCTGAGTTCACAGCGACGAGCATGATCACACTTCAATATCTCATATCCATACTAGAAAGAAAATTCAAAAATGATATTTCCAACTCATATAACAGAGTGCATTGCCGTTCTCCATTGTTTCATTCGGCGTGAGTAATTCGACAAGATGCGGCGCGTTTTGGTGTAGTTGGCGTTGATCCAATCACATCGTCGTTAGTTTATATGTTTATTATTTATTGTCGTCACCGTGCCAACGGCTAAGTGATGGCGGCATGCTGGCTGGATGCACTGACTGCGAACGACGTTCATTAAAAAGAAGAATGGTTGGAGTTGCTAGTCTAGTGTATTTGTGGACTGTGATCTGGGAAGTACTGGGTGGAATTCGGTAGCAGGAACTTCGTTTTGTGTATAGCTAATGACAGTCAAAACTGCTAATATAATATGGCGGTAACAAACGCAAATAATATGCCAGATTGCTACTTATACATACATACGTACAAACATAAACTCACGCCTTTTTCTCAGAAGAGTAGGCAGTGGTGCAGCGAGTATTGGACACAAGTTCCTGACTCCGAGCTGATATACATAGAAATATTCAATATCAATCTGCCCGACCAGAGATCCGAACTCGGGGCCTCAGCGTTGTTATAGTGCCATAATATAACTGCGCTACGCAGTCGTTAGTTTATTCGCATATTTTTTTAATTCAATTGCCTTTTTATATACCTTGAAGTCTTGGGTTCAAAAGTAGTGTCGAGCATTCCAATGTTTGTGACTATCGGTTTAAAAACCTATGATTTGCCTAGAACTATTTTTTGTATTTTGAAATCATGTGTAGCGCAAAAAGGTCACTAAATTGGCACCTCTGTTCTCTCCAGGATTATAGGCGTGAACTTATGTAATAATAGTTATTTCTTATTCAAAAATACTGAACATGAATATGTTGTTGTAGTCCGTGCTTCATATTTATAGAATCAACCATTTCGATTTCGTGGAAAGGTATATATTTCCGATGAGTTCTAGTAGTAATTTAATATGGCTCTCACCTCAGGGTTTTGTGGAGTATTATATTGACTCTTGAACCCACATGCAGTTGCTATATGATTTAGTATTAAAACTGTATTTATTAGTTTACGTGTCCAGTATTAATTTGGGAAAAGTTTTACTGGTGGTAGGTCTCACATATGTGAGAGACCGCCTGGGTAGTTGTCAGCGGAATATCTATATCTCCCGCCAAATAGCAGTGTAAATGCTCTGCTGTGTTTCGGTTTTAAGGCTACTGTAGCCGGAGTAACTACTGGACATATTGAGACTTGACGTCTTATGTCTCAGGATGGCGAGGGAAGTGGAATGCCAAGTATTCCCTTTTAATTCAAGATGTTGTTTATTTTGCTGCTGTTTATGAGCGGTCGTATCGGTTACCATCAGGTGAACGACAAGCTTGTCTCGCCATTCTTTAAAAAAATGATTTAAATTGTTTTCGGTATATAATTTTGTTGTATTTAGAGTATGGTTGCCTGTAAAAGATTGCCCAGAGCTTTATGGCCGCCTATTGTACTTATGTAATATACTTATAATTGTTTTTGTCATTGTATAATGAAGAAATAAAATAGTTAAATAATGTTTATGATAAATGCTGCGATATACACAACACACACAGGTGTAGTATAGTTTAGCCTTGCGTGTTCCTTCCCACGAGCCTATCATAAATACTCTTACTGCAATAACATTAATTATGTTATGTTTACTTAATGAAACGCAAAGCGTGCCCTACTATCAGATCGACATCGAATAAGCCACCAATACGAAACATCCGTGAGAACTTTAGTCGGTAACATAACATGTCAGTAGTAGTGGTTGAGCAATAAAATTCAGTTAACAAATCATGAAGAGACAAATGAGAATCGGGCACATGAACAAAAGGGCTTAATTCCTTTCACCTGTAGCGAATGAAACACGGGAATACTTTCAAATGTTCATTACCATAATATCACCGTTTCCTTGATAACGAGAAAATAATGTAATTACTGTAGGAAACACCAAATCACCGCACCAAGCGGCATAGACATCGGCCGGCTACAGAGGGAGGGGGAAGGGGAGATACGGGGAGGAGGAAAAAAGGGGAGTGCGGTGCCGAAACACTGGTAGATTTAAATCTCCTCGTAAAAATGTCCAGTGCTGCCATCAAAGTAATGAATGTCACCGATTTGAATTTAAAATCGGGTAATTGTGTTAATTACCGCATTTCATTGTGACTGCGGGCGTTAAGAAAACACTAATAAGCTGTAAAATAGGCGGATAAATGGCGAATTTAAGATGCGCTGGATTTCAAATGGAAAACCGCGTGTTTTATCCTGGATCTTTCTGAATTTGGTCTTCTAGGTTTAATTTATTGTATGCTTATAATATTATTGTTAGACTATCATCTATTAAAATTACAAAATATTTATTGAATTTAAGGAGTTCTTCGTCTTGTCTCTAAACTATAAGGTTATTAGAATAAAAATAAAGTAAGACAAACTTGGACGATATTAAATTGCATAGAAAATA
This sequence comes from Hyles euphorbiae, assembly GCA_023078785.2. NCBI lineage: Eukaryota > Metazoa > Arthropoda > Insecta > Lepidoptera > Sphingidae > Hyles > Hyles euphorbiae. Next base: position 10,711,075 of record CM041056.1, on the reverse strand, counting down.
ATATCACTGATCGTGAAAGTGTTTTTTTTTCTATTTATTATTAGAGCGGGGCCAAGATTTTGTACTCGATAGGCCGATAGGCGATAGGTTCGCCCATATCATATCGTGGGACACACACACAAGGCGAAACTTGGGTGGCCTCATAGCACCTCTGCCTACCCATTCCGGGAAAAGGCGTGAATTTGTGTATGTATGTATAAGTAGCAGTCAACTATATTATTTGTGCTTGTTACCGCCATATTAATCATATATCGAGATTAATCTTCGTGTATGACTGGCTATGCTTGTATAATAAAAGTTATTGTCAGTAAAGGCAAAACTATTAACCTGAAGTATGGTTTCTTCGCTAAAAGCACCAGACTAGCAACAGTATTTATTAGAAAGAGTTATTACTTTAAAAATCGTAAAACATTAGTACAGTGAAACAAAGCGTTCGCTATTTTTATTCGCACATCACGGACCGTCGCGGCGTATTACTCGAACGGCAATATATCTTTGGAAAGCAATTGTTTTGGTACAATATAAATAACAGGCGATCGTTCAGTGAGGGGAACGCACTGGCTACGTAGCAACGCGTTACCGCTCTCAGGAATGTCGGGGCGGCTGGGTACAGCGCCAATGATAGCGGGCCGGAGGTACTGTACTGTATCAGTTCATATACGTACCACTGCAGGGCACGAGCCTCCTCTACAATCGAGAGTACGATTGAGAGTGGTTAGGCCGTATACTCCACCACGCTGGCCTAGTGCGGGTTGGCGGACATACCATAGAAATTCTTAAAAATTGTTATGGTATGCAGGTTTGCTCACAATGTTTTCCTTCACTGTTTAGGGCTGGAGGCCTATGTCCCATTGGGGTAGGCAGAGACTATTCAGCGCCAAGTGCTACGATCTATACATATCTCTTTCGCTGTTTCAACTTTCATTAATCACTTCATACATGCTCGTCGGTTTTGAGGACTTCGTATTTTTCCAACTTTAAAAAAATGTAAAGTCATTCGTAGTGATTTAGTGACAATAAATGAACAATGAAGTGTTGGCAATTGACTTCAACAACAACAGAGTAATTACTATACATATTGAGACTTAACATCTTAAGTCTCAGGATGGCGAGCGCAATGGAATGCCAAGCATTTCTTTGTTATTCAAGGTGTTGTTTGGTTTTACTACCGTTTATCGCTTACCATTAGGGGAACGATATGATCGTTACGTTATTGATTGTAATAAAAAAAGTAGTCAACGGGATTTTACGGATTGTTGAAAGACTGCTTCCAACAGTTCATTATGATATATTCAGCCCGTCTAGTGTAATCTGTACGTACGTGTTGTAATTAAATATTTCCTACCTATGTCCCAACGCTCGAAAGTCCATTATTTCGAATAATCGACTAGCGAGCTTCCGAGTTTTATTCCAAGAACCATTATTTCGGAACGGGCTTTTGACATAAAACGTATTTACACCAGACGTATGGAGTGAGTTTTGAATGCAATATATTCAGTTTGCTGCCACTTCGGCTTTCAAAAGCATATTTGCAGTTAACAACTGATAAACAAAATTACAAAGACAAACAATAAAAGTAACCGCCAAGATACGCTTTACTATACAAAAGTTAGTAGCCAACTAATTTCGCAAAGTTATTAATAAAATGCAATTTACACGTGAAAACAATGTACCTGTATTGTATAAGCGGCGTGTTCCGCGCGCAGTGGGGCCACTCCTCGCACTTTTATTGCAAAAGTTTGGATACCCACCCGTCGGAATTCAGCCAGTAAGTGGCAACTTGGGCCATTTGTGCGATACAAATTTCACCCAGTATGAATTGAAAAATGCTGTGAGCTTCTCATAATTATATTGTTTTCAAGCTATGAGCGATTCGCTTTCACGTTTATTAGATTTCTTTTTACAAAAAAAAAAATGTTTGTTTCGGACTTTCTAATATCTTTGGGAATTGAGTCATTTGCTTTTTTAAGGTAAATGGATACTTCTCTCTTGGGATTCGCGGCGTTTTCGTAGCCTTGAGTGTTGATTAAAATTTATATTAATAGGTAGGAACGAATAACAAAGTAAGGTTAATTTCGTTTTAAATAAGGCTGCAAACTTATTTCCCATTTTAGTGGTACCTAAAAATATGACTACATTTATACAGGGTATCTCAAGACTGCTACCGAAAACGAAGCCGGGTGGTAGTTTTAGTGACTACAAACACAATGCAACTAAAAATTTCGCAAAGAAACGCGACAATTATTTTTTATGTTTTTCTAATATCTTAATTTTTGGGTGGTAAATCCATAGTTTTTGCTAAAATAATAATTTAAACTCTTTTATACCTAAAAGTATTTATAAATAAAGGAGTATACACTATTATATTAAGAAAAAAAAAAATTACAACCCAAATATGGCCACAGGAATAAAATTACAAAAAAAAAATATGGCGCTTTATTTTGCATCTTTTTCTGTTGCATTGAGTCTAAAGTCGCTTAAACTACCACCCGGCTTCGTTTTCGGTAGCAGTCTTGATATACCCTGTATAATAAACTAGAACGGACACTGCAAACAAAATGTTTGTAACAAAAATGGGCGGTACTGTACCAGTCCTTATGTTTCTGTCTCTGTCACACCTACACAGTAACATCATCTTCGCTCTCGCTTCACTGAGATCCCGTGTACACCCATAATGCGCAGAGATTCTGTGCCCCATATTGCCTCAATTAACTATTGAAATATAGTCGATATATCTGGAAGATTACAGCAAGACTAAACTACTACAATATGTCTGACACATTAAAATTAAGTATTCGTTTGCATTCGATCACTTTAATAGACACTAAGGCACTGTTGCACCAACAAAATTAGACTAAATTTGAACTTTGACAATGTCAAACTACATTTTCCACTCAAAATAACTCGGTTATAATCAAAGTTTGTTGAAGCAACTGAGTATAAGTATGCGTTACTAACAATATTTAAATGAAATGTTTGAATGTTAATATCCTTGACAACGCTAGCATTCCGTACGAAAACGTACAACAGAAATAACATACAAATGTTTTAAACTGAGAGCATGTAATAAAGGCAAATGAAGTCGCAAACAGAACGTCTAGGCGGCGGAACATCTTAATATAACCAAGTTTTCAACTAGAAGAAATTCTTAAAATAAACTTCTTTGCGGAGCGACGAAAAGGCTAACAGCTAACTTGTATGTAAGTTACTTAGCAACTTATTACTTTATGCATCACCCGTCCTCTGGGGGTAATTAATAACAATAACACACGCACGCCCTACGAATATTTTATCTTGCAAAATGTTGTTTAAAATATAAATAAAACTGGTCCACCCTGTGACCACAAAAGCTGTAAAGTAATCGAAACGCCTGGAAGTTGGAAGAATGGAAAAATCAAACCAAATCCGCGATTTTATTTCAATGTGTAATGTTGGCGTAAATCAAAAAAAAACATTGTAAAATATTACAATTAAGCATTATTGATACCATTATCATATTATGTGTATGTAATATATAATACTTACATATGTTATCCTTTTCTTTTTGCTTCATCGTCTGCACTGCCTTATTAATTCTATAATATAACAATCCAGTCCATCCAAAGATTGCCTGGAAGAGATCGCAGTTAACGGTAAGGCTACCAATTGTTACCATGTCTATAGTTTTAATACGTTCTATTTAGTGCCCCAAAATAGTTTTTCTCACAAATATTTTATGTACAGACATTAATCAGTTACAGATTTATTATTTGTAGGCATGGATGTAGAAGTGGGAACTGCATTTTATTTTTAAGTTATTTCGGCAGATTGTAGAAACGAGCTCGGGTGGTATTCTCTTCCAACAAACGTAAAAAAATGCTATTGCGTACCGTTTTTGTGTGTGTGTTCTTTATTGAAATGAATTGCGAGACGAGCTAGCCATCCGCCTGATGGTAAGAGATACGACCGCTTATGGACAGTAGTAAAACCGAACAATATCATAATAACACAGAAATACTTGGTATTACACTGCGCTTGGTATTCAAAGACATAAGATGTTAAGTCTCAGGAATTGAATGCAGGAGTTTCAATTCGTTTGCGGCAAGATATTTTGACTAGGATAGTAATCAACAGTGTGAAGACCGTCTGAGGGACCTATTTTGGGTTTGGTTATCAGCTTGTACATATATTGTTTTTGTAAAAAGGCCGTCATATTAGTTCCAGCGTGATGGACAGTGCTAAAGATTTTGTGTTTGTATCGGTCCATATAAGTCCCAATTTAGGGCACGGGCCTCTTCTGCAATAGAGAGTTCGATTTAGAGTCGGGATAGGCCATATACTCCACCACGTTGGACCCAGACCGTCACAGAACTACAATTATACATATTACATTGCAATTATCATCGAGTGTTATATTATAGTAGCTTCAGAAAATATCATTTAGAAACACAAACCAACCTAAACGTATCATTACACGTAAAATATGTACAAAAGCGACATCTAAATGTGATACAATTCTGCCTCTAAATAGGGATTTACTTGACCACTTTATTATTCCAATCACAAAGAAAATCTAATTAACAGTCCGAGAATACTCGGGCAGTCAGCGAGTTAAGTATTTATGGGGTGTTTCACGAGCCAATGTCTAATCGATTGGACTTCTTTCAACGACGGCCTTGTTGTCAGCTTTTGTATCCGTGACCTAGTATTACAAATAAATAATATAAAAAAAGATTACTGGTGGTAGGTTTCTCATAAGTGAGAAGCCGCCTGGGTAGGTACCACCGAAATGTCTATTTCTTCCACCAAATGGCAGTGTAAACCCACTGTTGTGTTTCGGTTTGTAGGACATTGCAGCCAACGTAACTACTGGATAAATTGAGACTAACATCTTATGTCTCAAGATGTTGAGTTCAATGGAATGTCAAGCATTGCTACTATCTATGAACGGTCGTATCGCTACCATCAGGCGAATAATATGCTAATATCGCCATTAATAGTAGACACACTTATCACACCTTTTTTCTTACCATCTCTCAGACTATTCTCTCGCAAACATCTTGACCTGAATTTCTAGATCATGCGTCTATTTTTCAATCCTATCATACTTAAAGCATTTCTTCTTTTTTGTGGTCAGTAGCCAGTTTTCACAGCGCATTATCTTAAGATGTTTTGGTTTTTAACCCCGTATTGTGCCAAATACTTTAGTGACAAAAATGAATTGTCTTCAGTACACAGAGTAGAGTTAAAATGTCTCTTGTAGTATTGATCATTACCGGCGCTGCCCTGAATCTTGGGCGGGTTAGAAAGATGTGTCTCCTTAGGATCTATTTATTATTAAGTAACTCTTCTATTATATCTGCTGTACTGCAGGTCACAGGACTCCTCTATAATCGATAGTACGATTAAGAGGGGTTAGGCCATATAGTACACCACGTTGGCCTACCTACTATTTATTGAAATAACGGCGTGCCTCATTTCTTCATTTATTTGGTCTTCATTTATTTGGTTTTCTACAGAGAACCGGTAAAATGAGGAAATAGCGACCCGTGGTTGAAATCCGGGCCGCAACGATTCGATCGAGTCCGAAGCCATCACTAGACATGGAAATAAACAAATTGAAGAACAGCCTACCGAATATTTCAAGCGAATGTTGTATCTTTCTTTTTCATAAATTGGTGAATATAACATTAATTTTATGGAAAAAAAAACATGCACTCCGTCGTAGTTCATAAAGTAAATTATTAATGTATTTACGGTATTATCTAAAAGGTATTAATACACCAAATATTCACATACATAGTGATCTGATATCATGGGTATCAGAAACATAAGGCCCAAAGCCTTGCCGTTCGCCTGACCGCTCATGGACAGTAGCAATGCTTGGCATTCCACTGCGTTCGCCATCCTGAGACACAAGATGTAAAATATCAATATATCCAGGGTGGATATATTGAGACTTAACATCTCAATCTCTTCAAACCGCAACACAACAGTGCATAAACACTGCTGTTTGTGGGAGATATAGACATTACGGTCGTATCTACCCACTCAACCTCTCACTTATGAGAGACCTACCATCCGTAATAAGCAGTTTATGTATACGTAAATCCATGGTCTATATTCAAAATCGAGACAAACAGTCGAGCATTCTTCAAGCGTGTGTACTTTAAAAGCCTGGCATTTAACAAAAATCGGGGCGACTAGACGCGAGACGGCTCGATTGTGAAGATGAGAGCAGGCTCTAAATAGCGCTAAACACGGCCGGATACTCACGTGCCAAAGCATTTTAACAACACTCAATGGTCTATAACCGACATTTAACTATTTACATGGCATGGCGTTTAAAACCTTTTTGAAGTTAGTTATAAAAGACTGTTCGTCTACGGTCTTTTGGTGAATCCGGGGTTGTCATTCTGTTGTTCAAATATTAGGAAAAGTTTTCACATTTTATTATTAATAGCAAAACTTAATGAACGGTTTTCTACTCTTATCATGATTTACCTAGTTTGCGTTTATGTGGTTGGCAAGCGGTTTTTTATGAATAATATGACTAAGAATATGCCCAATAACACTTTTTAAAGTCTCTATAAAGGGGAACACACAATGTTTATTTGTTATTTTTCAATAGCACTCAATATTATACTGACTGCACTAAATGTTCACCACTGAGTATAAAAGTTTTGTCCTTTTTAATCTTTTCACTAAGTCCGTGTTGTCAAGGAGCTGGATTGTCTCAACGTTGATAACATAGTAAGACAATGTTATTTCATACCTCTGTTGAAATATGTAAAATAATAATAAATAACACCCAAAAGTCACATACATAGTCATGACCCCAAACTAATATCGAGTCTTATATCAGAAACTACGAGAAACTTTTTAGTCTCACAAACTCAGACCCGAAAGTGGGGGGTTCGAACCCGTGGCATCTCGTTTAACTAAGCCACGGAGGCTCTCGAAATTCAAAGGAAGTAAGTCAATATTATTTTGCTCAGCTAAGCTATTTACAAAAAACATTTCCCATAAACTCTACGATAAGTTTCCCATTGCATGCGTAATCTTTTCTTCGAGTTATTCCCATTTTGTTGTATTTTGATGGAGCACAAAGAGTTTATTATAGCATTCAATAATATATAATGGTCTGCGCTGTTCGTGGGCGAAACGACATTGTTATAATCGTTATTGTGGATAGAGATTAATTTTTATTATTGGATTGAATTATGTAGCTCATCGATTACGTAGAATAGATTGTATAGCTGGAGCTATCATGTTCGTATCAACTCAGGTTTTGGAGTAAAACCTGACATAGATTATACTATTGAATACACAACATTTTAGAGTTTGGTCTATTATTATATTTTATGACTCTGTCTGGTTACGAAGTAATAATAATTGTAATTAATATAAAAAATCTAACTGACTCCATTTGGATCTGTACATTTAAATGTAGTAAAGCCATTCATCCATGAGTCTGTCATGGTTCAGCTTGATACAGCAGGCTCAGGGCACGGTACCACTCCCTTACCGAAGATCTACGTGAAGCTTTGCTGTCGCGTTTCTTTCGTTGACTGAGATTTCCTGATGCCCAATAACCTTTACCATTTTATTTCTTTCCCATGGTCCTCCCGATTTAGGCCAGCAACTCATCTAAGATTGAGCTTCATGGATCTTGACCAGCGGCAGTGATCACTTACCGTTTGCTGGTTAGTTGGTTTGCCGGACCTATGGAATAGAAAAAATGGATGTATATGTAATATTTTGTTTGTTTATTTATTTTGTTGCCAAAAATCTCAGTTTCCTAGCTGATAACTGTGGACAGTTTGGAAAATTCAGAAAACATTTGTTTAATGTCACGGCGACCCCTTAAAAGTTTACGAGAGAAATTGAGCAACAAATGGAGCTTTTAATCAAATCCCATTAAATCTATTTCATCTCGGAACTTTGAGGAGTAAACTTGTAAATTAAATGTTCGGAACAGATCATTTCAAGCCAAAACGTCGATTGAGTTACTAAACGACTTATACTTTACTATCTTGATGAGTAGTTAATGAAAATAATACTTTGAAGCAATATTGACTTTATTTTTTTATTATTTTGATGGTCCAAATCATCTTAGCACGAACCAAAATGTTCGAAAATTCTTTTTTGTGCCGCTCCATCAAGCTTTGGAATTGTTTGCCGTCACTCGTGTTCACTCCTTCCTGTAATCCTGGGTCCTTCCGCCGTAGTGTGAAGAGGCATCTTAACAGGCGGGCATAATTGTATTGAATGGCATGGGAATAATGTCTGTTGCCATTCGATACTCTGGCCGGAGTTTGCGCTTATCATCAGATGCAGTGCAGTCATTATGCCGTGCCAGTATTTAAAAAGGAGTTGGGCTGCATAGTTCACCACGCTGACCTAGTGCGGGTTAGCAACTTTACATAACATACAAAATATTTTTTTTTCTTTCTTTAAGAATCTACTAGTATATGAAAACAATAGGTACACGTTTGTTGGGTGCTCGACTGATTCCGAAAATCTATTTAGTGAGTATCAAATAACAGGGCTCCAACACTAAACTGAAAGTAAACTGGTATAGACATTTTGACATTGATTTATCTGAAGGCAGATTCTGTTAAACAACAGATAGGATCTATTGAAGTTGAGTGTTTATAACCGCGAATAGAGACAACTTGCCAATTAAACACGTGACATACAGAGCCCGCAGAATGAACGCAACACGCTAAAGGTGACTGTATATTGGGTACTTTGATACACGGGAAACTACAGTATGGAGAAAATCTGATTAGTTTTTTTGTTTGTAGAGCCGCCGACGACTAAATCTGGCATAAATAATAATTCATTATATAATGATTCGTTCCAAACAATATCAGAGGCTTATGCCCGGCAAGGCATTGCTAATTGTTTATAATAATGGTGAATAACTCGTATACAATATGCACGATCATTATAAATTTAAACTTGGATATTATGTTTTCTTTAATTATTTTGGTTTGTTATGTCTAAAATAAAATATATTTCATATTAAAACAGATGCATAGTTTAATTTTAAAATAATGTACGCGAGGCGTTGTTTCTTATTTTCCCCACATATCTATTACAATTTTATGTAAGCATGCAAATGTTATGTAAAAAGTTGCCAGCATATTTGGACGGACTAGTTTCCAAGTTAATAAAACACGTCGGTTGCTCGTTAGGCGCGCCGCCCGTGTGTCCCAATTAAACAGCGGCGAAAAACTTTTTCCATTTCGACGTGCCGGTGTTTATAACTCAAGTTGAACCCTCAACTGTCCCCGCGGTCTTGACAGTCTCAATGTTCTCCGCGGTCTTGCCGGTCTTAAGAACGATGATTTTTTATTATTTAAATAATAATATATATTTATTTATACACGTACAGGCAAGTAAAATGTCGGACGCCCGCTAACAAGGTGGACGGACGACCTGGTTAAAGTTGCAGGAAGTTGCTGGATGCAAGCCGCTTCCCACTGGTCAATGTGGAGATCCTTGGGGGAGGCCTTTGTTCAGCAGTGGACTTCCTGTGGCTAAGATGATGATGATATATTTATTTTATATACTAAGATTACACGCTAAGATTGAATCTTGTGTCGTGGGTATTAGAAACTACGAGAGACTGTTCGGTCTCACAAACACCCAGATCCGAAAAAAATACTCGTAGTTCACGTAAATATTAGTTTCGGTGTGGGGATCGAACCCACGGCCTCTTGTTTCGCAACCGGTGTCGGATCAACTGCGCCAAGGAGTCCATATCCGTATTTATTAATTTATCCACAGCATACCATAACATTTGTTTATTTTACTGCAGAGGTGTATTATTTAACGAGTGCTAATATTATTTCGCTAGAAAATATCAGATAAGAATACGCATACGTAAATGGGAAAAGTTTCCGTCCTCTCGAGACGTAATTTAACAACCAAAAGGTTTAAAAGTAATACAATGTTTTGTTCCTAAATTGCCAACTCGATTGAAACGTCAAGTTTTATTTTAGTTAGTGCGCAAGTTGCTGTGTTTCGTTACATTTGTGCGAATAGCAAAAGATAATTGGCTGCGGTTTGGGGTTCGTAGCTCGGTTAGTTCAAGCCATCTGGTTTGTTACCTCTTTGCGAGTGTCTTTACTGGATACAGTAGTATAATCATTTTCTTACTGTTAGTGGTTTAATTTTTGCTTTGGGTATCTACTTCAGTATGAATTGGGGTGGTAGCAAACTTGTATACAAAAACAATCTGAAGCACAAAAATGTTGGTATATTTTATAAAAAAAAATATGTTTAAGGCATTAACTAAACGACTCTTAACAATTATAACGAGATTTTTTTAAATGATGTGTTGAAATTATATTTAAAATGTACATAATATATTAGGTGTTATTTTCAACAGGAGTTCGACGTGTATCATTAACTCTGATTTATTATAATAAGATTGATATTAGCAGGCGCGACCGTCAATGGTAATAATTGATACAATCAAGCCACTGTTCAGGTATATAAAAACAAAATATGTGTGTCCATTTTATATTAGAGTACATTTTTCAAATTTTTCGACGTTGGTAATATGAAGATTTTATTCGTATTTTGAATTCGCAAAATAATTGTGTCAATTCGCAAGAACTTCGCTAGTGCAAATACTATTTTTACAAGCTTTTATTGAAAGCAATTTTAATTTTTATTGCGCTTATTATCAGGTGAAAATTTGCTTTGCAGTTTTAGCATAAATAAAAATCAATATTAGCGTATTGCTTAAAATTTAATACAATATTGCTTCCTATGAGGCATTACTTGTAATGGTTAGGCGACAGTCCCGACGCTATATTGACCTGTCTTAAAGATCCTTGGGGAGACGTTATTGATCGAAGCATACTGTAACACGGTGTACGAGAATTTAGACGATCTTTGTAGAACTGCCGTATACGTTTAGGTATTAACAGCCTTGTCTTTGTTTGTCAGTTTTATTGTAAATTATTTATGATGTTAATGCGATAAAGAAGTATGCAGATCAAATTCTAGTGGTAAAAGGTATTCGTTATTTTCATTATCTTTAGCCATAGGAAGTGCTTTCTTTCTTTTTTTTATGTCCAAAGGTTGTGTGGAATAGGCTGCCTTGTATAATGATTGACTTATTTTAGATTTCGTTAAAATCTCTGTTTTTTTTCTGGTGTACAATAAATAATATATAAATAAATAAACCAAACATAGATCTCCTCAAAGATTTCTACGACAATCAAGTGAAAGCTTGAATGTCGTCGATTACCACTGTCATACCACTATTATAAAAATGAAAAATGGTTAATGATCAATTGATAAAAGTAAATCTGTTACTAGAAGTAAGATTTTTGTGAGATATTATTACTCAGTCATATATATACAGGGTATATCCAGACTGCGACCGAAAACGAAGCCAGGTGGGAGTTTTAGTGACTGCAATGCAAATAAAATAAAGGCATTATTTGTTATATTTTATAGTATGGGTGGTAAATTCATTGTTTTTGCTAAAATAATAATTTAAACCCCTGTGTAAATTAGCGTCTTTAAAAATAAAGCGGTGTACATTATTATTTTAGGAAAAACTATGTTATCACCCAAATACGACGATAGGAAGAAAGATACAAAAAGTACGCCGCTTTTTTTGTAAAATGTTTAGTGACTAATAAATAATGTGAGTAATGAATTAGGTCTGAAGTCACTAAACCTAGCAATTGATTTGATTTTCGTTCACAGTCTGTGTATACCGTATATTGTTCATATTAAATATAGAAATAAACATAGCTATAGAAACGACATATTATCACGATTATTTCAAATTTTCAGTTCATTATAATATTCATGTTAAATCCAAATTTGTATTATCCGGGTCTGAAAGGGATATGTCAACTGCATTACTTTTATCTGCTACATTATCCGCGACAGCTTAAAATGTATTCATAGGAATAGATCATCATGTTACGACTGTGACATTTCTGAGAGAGCGAGAATAGATCGCTCGCGACCCAGATAACTTTGGCTAATTATGAAATGTATGTGTACAACGTAGATTTTATGTTCTGCTTTGAATTTTTTTGAACCAATACTTGTCGCTAACTTAGAATAGTTTAATTTTAGATATAAGCTTCTCAAATAATTGAAAATGAATAGGATTTGAGGTCTTGTTTTGTATATTCCTTGCTAGCCACTGTGTAGAAGTATGCTAATATAGGACGTTTTCCTGTAATTTGACACAGCATATATTGAGCTGTAGTTTTCAAAAGATTTTATTTATAGGTAGGTTCGCTAAACCTGTAAATAACACGTAAAAATCTGTAAGTGATCACTGTCGCTTATGAAAATACACATGTCTGGATTATGGATGTGTAAGCCTGCCCATTAAATCGCCAGTGGAGTGGGAAAGAAAAATAATGGGACGAAGAAAGGGGTAATATTACTACAATACTAACAAATTACTTTTGTCTTGCAGGTCATTTTTAGCCACAATTTTTTATTATCACTACATAGTATAAAACAAAGTCGCTTTCTCTGTCCCTATGTCCCTTTGTATGCTTAAATCTTTAAAACTACGGAACAGATTTTAATGAAGGTTTTTTTAATAGATAGAGTGATTCAAGAGGAAGATTTATATGTATAATACGTACATATTATTTTAAAGAAATCTATTTGTACCTGGGCGAATCTGGGCCGGGCCGCTAGTAGTGACTACTTTCACTACGGTCACCACGGAATGGGTCCTTAAGGGCCGTCGACTACGTGGAAGACCTAGACGCAGGTGGCGAGATGAATTAGATGCCTATTGGAAATATTGGTCGTATAGAGCCCTTGACCGGGATGGATGGAAAGAGGAAAAAGATGCCTTTGCCCTGCAATGGGACACTACAGGCTCATTATAATAATAAATAATAACTACTTTCACTGAAAAGACGTCTTGCCATTTTTATGAATGAAATATGATATTGCATGATTTATTTCACGCTTATAGCGACAATATTATTTAAATACTATAATACACCCGAGGCGTTACATTATGCAAAGATAAACAATAATTACTCTATTCAAAATCCCTAGGCGTATATATTTACAAATGAATAATGTTCATAAAAGATTTCTAATTTACGTAAAAACAGATAGTCTCGAAGGGACTCGCGTGTGATCGCTTGCTAAATAAAATTTGAAATGCTATGTTGATAGCTATCTATAAATCAAATCTCTAGACAGGTTATAACGATTATGCATATGGGCCGGCGATTAGCATATAATTTCGTGTTATAATTAATCAAATATTAAATTTGAAACATCTGAACTGATCGTGGGTGATCCCATTATAACTCGTTTAATTAAATTGTATTTGTAATGCCTGATTATGACGCGTTAATGTCAAGTGTTTGGGGCTGTCTTTAGCTCAGTTGGCTATGTATGTTTATGTGTAAATGAATTAATAGAGGAAAACATGTTTAGTGACGCATAAAATTACCTTCGAAATGTAACTCTTTATGCGTATTATTGAAACATTTTATTAATTACATACATACATAAACTCACGCCTTCTTCCTAGAAGGGGTAAGCTAAGGTGCTACCAAGTAACCCAAAGGACCTGGACAGTTTCTGCCTAGTTACTTTTTATCATGTACAAAAACAATAAATATGTCATATTTCTGTAGAAGTTTAGTGAGTAATATAAAGTTTAATAAGATTTTGCATTGATTGATGACCCATTTCCGCCATTGTTGGTCCCGCATAAACGTTTCGTTCGCAGTAAAGCAAGTGTAGGAAAAAAATAATAACTTTGTCTAAAATATTCCTAAAAATAATCTATAGGTAGGTAATAAGTCATAATAACTAACAATACTAAATATATATAAAGCAATGTTTGTAGTATATACTTACACATATATTCTTCCCATATTTACACACTTTCATTGCAACAACTAAACGCTGCAGTAAAATACTTGACACTTGACAATTGCTTGACAGGAACCATGCTTTGTTTATTTGTTTACATTGTGGCACAATTAAAATACGTCTCGGTGTATATTTTGTGTAACTTATAAAATATTAGTTCCTTTAAATTCCAAATTCGATGATAAAGCATTTATGTAAACGTATTTTTATTAGATTCAATAAATTGACGGATAACCTACAAAACCTAACCTAAAAATAAGATATGTTTTTGTAAATATCTAAAAACCCTGAACTTCCTAGGCTTTGTAACTTTTCTGTATAAATCTTGGAACAAACCTTACCCCAACAATGCAAAACTAAGTGATGTAGACGATATTCGAAGTACTAGGCACAGCGCCATACAAAAACTGGCCATGTCCTTTCGCGTTGTATGTCTACTTCCAGGATGTGACAAGCGTATCACCACATTAGGGTCAAATTCTTAACTCCAGGTTGATAATCAAAGGAAAAATCCAATGTCACTGCCCGATCCGTAATTCGAACCCGTTCAACATCAGCGTTGCAATCATACCATAGTCAAACTACGCCACCGAAGTAGCTTCATTCATTAATTGGGACACAATTTCTGTTGTAATACCTTTTTTTTAATTATGCACACTTTTGTCCAATAGATTTATGCTGAGAAATAATGCATTTTAAGACTACATACATGTATGCTCTAACGTTGTCTTGATTTCCAAACTCTAGGGAATGTGGAAATGGTTGATAAGCGCTATAGCAGTACTAGACCAAGATCCCAGAGCGTTCTGACATAACTTATTTTCACATGGATGAAACCTTCACGACTTGGTAGCGTATAGTATACTTTTAAATACCTGCCTACTTGTGTAACTTGCACTGTGACACCTGGGCAGGTACCAGTTGAGAAAGGTAGCTAAAAGTATGAGTTATCTAACTTAAATTTGGATGGCTGATTATTATATATATTTTGTAGAATATTATTCTTAACTAGAATTATAAAGTTTCAGACACTTTTCATGGGCCAGATCTTATGTCAGACGCTTTAAAGCTTGACAAAAAATAAATGAACTCTACTTATTTTTTCATGTCTGACTTTTAAGTATGTTATTCAAGTAACTATAACAAAGTTATATTTCATCAGTCAGACAAATTCGAGTGACCAAACATCCCCTAAACACAAAATTATTCAGCCGGGAGTGCGAGCGCAAGAGCACTTTGCGCATGCATTTCAGAGCGAGTGAAACGTTCACAACAACTTGGTTTCCCTTCTTAAACTCACCATCTGCTCCACTCCACTGAAAAATCAAAGTGTATATTTTGTAAACAACATAATGATAAATTAAAATTATTTACTGAAGAAACATTTAAAAATGTAATACTGACGTTGAACCAAATTTCGTTATCAGATGCTCTGATACTGAAATCGCGATAATTATGCTAGGACATATATGTACATAACTTGAAAAATGATGACTGAATGTATGGTTAAATGCAGGCACCGGAAATAACCAGACATATTAATTTGACAAAAGTTTACGAGCATTTAGGACCATTTTTGTATAGAAGTTTGCCAGGATTTCATGCATTGACTGGACGTAACTTCCATCCCGCCCTTTTTAAGAAAGGGAAAATAAACATTCAATTTATTAATGAAAAAACATGAATAACAGCAAGCTTTTATGCAGTTTGGAGAGTCTTGTACTGACGAGAATATATAACAATTTCTGCGAGCGAATTACATTTCTAGTTTAAGGAATAACGCAAATTAAAAACTACCAACCATTTTAACTCCTGAACACAATGGGTGGAGGCTAGAAGAAAATCAATATCACTTCCATTGGTTTGATGGTGACCAATTACCCGGAGACATTAGCGAATTCCTTAAAAATTCAGGTACTATACTTTGACTTAAGTTTTAAATTTGTGTTTTTGAATTCTTAAAACTGTTTTCTGCAGACCACTGCCAGCAATGACAACATCACTGATGACGATGAGGATGCCTTGAATGGACAATATCGTGATTGGATGAACGATGAAAATTCCAATGACTGTGTCGATAATTGCGATGATTAAAAGATAAACAAATATTTGCTGTAGTTAATTCTAGTTATATATTTTTGGTAAAAAAAAAAAATCTAAAATTTTTTCTGTTATCTTTTTTAAAATAAAATAAAGATAATTACTTATAATAAAAAATGGCTCCTCATATATTCACTACCCCAAATACATGCAATAAATAAATTCACTTTAATATTTATTAATTCACAACTTAATTTTTTAAATGTTTCTTCAGTAAATAATTTTAATTTATCATTATGTTGTTTACAAAATATACACTTTGATTTTTCAGTGGAGTGGAGCAGATGGTGAGTTTAAGAAGGGAAACCAAGTTGTTGTGAACGTTTCACTCGCTCTGAAATGCATGCGCAAAGTGCTCTTGCGCTCACACTCCCGGCTGAATAATTTTGTGCGTAGGGGATGTTTGGTCACTCGAATTTGTCTGACTGATGAAATATAACTTTGTTATAGTTACTTGAATAACATACTTAAAAGTCAGACATGAAAAAATAAGTAAAGTTCATTCATTTTTTGTCAAGCTTTAAAGCGTCTGACATAAGATCTGGCCCATGAAAAGTGTCTGAAACTTTATAATTCTAGTTAAGAATAATATTCTACAAAATATATATAATAATCAGCCATCCAAATTTAAGTTAGATAACTCATACTTTTAGCTACCTTTCTCAACTGGTACCTGCCCAGGTGTCACAGTGCAAGTTACACAAGTAGGCAGGTATTTAAAAGTATACTATACGCTACCAAGTCGTGAAGGTTGCATTCATGTGAAAATAAATTATGTCAGAACGCTCTGGGATCTTACTCTATACTAAACAGACAGCATAAGCTGAGTCTCATAATGTTAGCTATTCCGTAATAATCTGTACTATTGTGTGTGTACAGTGTATTGTACAATGGACCTGATATTAAATTAAAATACATACTTTATAGTTTTCGTGTTCGTACACCAAAAAATATATGATTACTTTCCACGACATAAATACTGGATATTTTTTGACTAGATAGAACACTGCGAAATATTGTTTTCTCATGTACATGATTAATTAATTTATTCATACACTTTATTGCACATACATAAAAATATATATGAAAAGAAAGTCACAAACTTAAAATTAGAATTGACGGTCTAATAACTAATCACTTAAAGGCAAAGTCTTGTAGACAACCGTGGTATGGACTTAATGAAAGGATAAACAGAGGACAGCCTAAAGTGTAAAGAAGAGAAACGAACACGAAAAAAATATATCAAATTTAAATAACTACTACATGTAATAATAAAAAATCGACAATTTATTATAAATATATACTTGTGTATCAGCATATAACATATTATTCAGAATATGATAAGTTGTTTGAGAATATTAATTTGTAAACTTTACTATGACAACTAATTTAAATTTACAGTATCGGGATTAACTTTTAATAGTCATGGTAAAGTTTGAAATAAAGTTATGTGGCCACCACTGTGATTAATAGTTAATAGTATACGTGATTATAATGTTTTAATAATCTTCATTACTATATCTAATGATAGCGCTTATAAGGTTTTGTGCTGAGCCTGCGTTAGATTCCACCCCTGACATGGGGTAAAAATGAGGTCGACGAAGTGCGTTTATAATTAGTAATTTTGTTATCAAGATAGTTACGCCAGCAATAATATCAGTTATCATGCTTTGTACGGAAAAAATCGTCGATATTCTCTTATTAATTTAACTTTCTGGTTCATTTCGTTGCGGGTTACAGACAAGTTCAATTCTCGGAGACTCGCCGAGCTTCAATGCTCGGTGCCATTACGTACCAGTACAATGCATGCCTCTGTTGATCCTATTTTTCCAGGAGTTTTAGTGGTGGTTGTGACAGCAGGACAGTCTCCATAATATCAGTGAGCACTTTATTACTTTTATCATTTTAAATATATTGATTATAAATTCATAAGGTATCATTTGTGTCCACCCACTCAAACACGAATAAATATGGCTGTATTAAAACAAAAGTCGCTACAAAGGGCGGGAGGTCAAGTTTGAGAAGCCGATACAAAATTTATTACCGGCCAAATGTTTGTGACTTATGAACGAGTTCAGACGAACAAAACTGTTGTTTAATGCAAATATATCGATTTAAATGCAACATATCGATATATATGAGGATAGTGGTCGATTATTCGCGCTGGCCTCTTAATTAAACATCGATTTGTAATTCGATTAGTTCGTCTCGTCTATCGTATTGATGTATCGTTTTTGTTATTCACATGTCAGCTCGATTCTGTATGGTGATGTGTTATCTGAGGTTATTTATTGTTTATAGACATCTGTGGACGCAACTCTGAGTTTGTGAGATGATCCATCATATCGGAAATAATAAGTTGTCATATTCATAGTGATTATTAAGAATACATCGATGACTTTAACATGGCACACTTAGTAGTTAAAATGACTTATTTCATATTTAGTCTTTACACTTTTTTACTTTTTAATGCTATATTTTGACTTACATTTAATTATTTAATGTTATATTTGGACACTGAAAGACCCCCTTATTCATAAGAAAGAGGAGATAAAAAATCATTATGTTTTGTTATTCATAATGGTTTATTATACATATTTTAATTTATATTGTCTCTTCATAGAAAGGAGTGATTTCATTCACTTAATCGTTATATCCAACGTTTGGACGTCATTACAGATATCCGCCATTATTCTGCTTAAAATTTACTTAAACAAGGGCCTCAGTGATTTTAAAATTAATGATCTGTTAAATAGCTGATAAGCTAAAATATTTAAAGTCTAATAATAATGGTTTACAGCCAGCTCATATTTACGGCATTTGACAACTGTATTCGTTTTTGAGTCCCTATGAATAAGGAGACATGTGACTAAACAGTACACTAGGTCAGATTGTGGGTGAAGCTCTGTAATAATTGATACCCGGTGACATTTTCTCTTGACATTTCATATTTATAACTGCTCCGGTAAAAAAACGCCCCTTTATGTTATTTTTATTTTTAGTTCGTGAGTCAAGGGATTCATACTAGAAAGGCTATAACTGTCGTATAATATTGCATTGTTATTGCCAATGGGGAGACTCGTAAAGCTGAGTCAGTCCCCCGTGTAACTTAACATGGACAGAACAAAACTTATTTATTTAACCTCTTTTAGCTAACTTTGAACCCTCTTTATCCCACAGAGCATTGACGGGTGATTTTTTTTTAAATATTAAATATCTACTGGCCACAGTCTTCTAGTGTACATACGTACAGATATTTGTATATGTGTCAACCAATTTGGAATTGAACCGACGATATCTCACGCGCTTACTGGTGGTAGGTCTCTCATATGTGAGAGGCCATCTGGGTAGGTACCACCGCAATGTCTATTTCTCCCGTGAAACAACACTGCTTAAATGCACTGTTGTGTTTCGGATTGAAGGACATTGTAGCCAGAGCAACTACTGGACATATTGAGACTTAACATCTTATGTCTCAGGATGGCGAGCGCAGTGGAATGTTGCTACTGTATATGAGCGGTCGTATCGCTTATCATCAGGCGAACGGCTTGCTCATCTCGCCATTCACTGCAATAAAAAAAAAAAAAAAAAACGCCACAGCCGGCTCTGTGCTAACTATGTTACAGAGGCTGTTAACACATAAAACAACAAACTTTATTTTCATTCACAAAGGCACTAGAATCCATTCAAAACTCTATTAGCAAGTTATTACACAGTATTTGGGTCCAAACAATAATGTGTTTATAATAATTAACGTATGCCGTTTATGGATACACTTGGCTATTTGGCAAACGGACTAGAGCAAACAACAGCCAACTCAGACTAATTGCCGGTCGGTTGCGTCAAAAGTTTCACAATTACATTGGAGAGCCGTTATGGTCAACCAGATACGGACTATGCGGGGGATTTGTGTGGTCACGACCCGCATTCAATTGGAAATTTTAGGTCGGTATTTATGTTCGGACTTTTCTGTTGTAGTGAAAATCTAGAGTATATTTTTTATACATAAAACGTCCCTCCTATATCAGTTTTATTGATGTCTTTTTGTTCTAGAAGATACTAGAGTCTTGATTACACGCACACTCTCGCTCCTGGTAAAGGAAAAAAGTTAACTATATGGACTGTGAACGGTGAGATTCTGAGTCCAATACGAAATGTAGGCAATCATTCATATCATAAATTTGATAAGCAATGTTACTTTCGTATATATCATTATAATGAATTATTATGTGATCTTTAGCTTCTTCAATCATTTAAACTTTGTTATATTTCTATTGTAGCATTAAGTATCGTATGAATGTATGGCTATCATCACTTAACGTCAAGTGATATTATTGTAGATCCCTTAATTACTAAATTCGGCTCTGTCAACAGTGGACACATGTTTGACCGTTTCCCAAAATGTTTTTGTTTTATATCTGTTTTTTGGAGGCAAAGAACTCCATCAAAGCAATTACTTTAAGTGCTCTTGTGTTACGGCGCAGGCCTGTAAAGAGTAATCATTTACCAAACTAATAACAAAATGGCTTCATATTTTTACGTTACGTTATCTTTTAAAATATTAAGTAATTTGAAAATTAAAGCTTTTACTTTTGGTAGCTTGAAGTTGCTCATCTTATCTAGATATTTATTTTCACTCTGGATGATTGACATAGCCATGCCCAGCTAAGTAAAAAATGGATATTGATAGGCAGAACCTAAAAATCAACATGGTTGCGTAGTTCACTGGTTTTAAATTCTATCTCTCTTCGTTCACAAGAAGTCCACTGCTGAACATAGTCCTTGCCAAGGGATGTCCAAATGAAATAATATTTAATCAATTATTTAATCCATTAAAATGTCATAAATCATTTGGATTCAGTTGCGAATCGAAGTCGAACGAACGAAGAATCGGTATCCTCTGCTTCGCCAACGCACTGAAATAATTGTGAAAGCCTAAAGTTATCATTCAATCATTTCTAATGTAAGCAAATCAAATAGACCAGTTCACGCAAGCAATACCTGTTCATTTTCGTAAAACTCCTACCATGTATTGTCTTTTATTGGTAATGTATCAATGGACCCCAGGTGTCGTAAGTGTTTATAGGGTGTTCACTTACCACCTGTTGATAGTTCGTTTGTCTGACCCGTTTTAACATATTGTGTCCGGACCTTACATTATGGGTAATGCAGGACAATTTTAGAGGACTGCTTCTAGGCAGGCCGCGGTGGCGGTATGATTACAAAGCTGATTTCTTGAGTTGGAATCCCGGGTCGGGCAAAGCGTTATTTCTATTCTTTGTCAGCCCTGAGTCAGAACTTTGTACTCGATATGGTGATATAGTGATAGGCTCGCCACAATAACATCTTGGGACGGAACATAAAAAGCGAAAGTTGGGTGTCCTGATAGCACTTATGCCTACCCCTTCTGAGAAAATAGCGTGCGATTATTTATGTGTTAATTTTAGAGAAGTCCTAATTAAAAAACATTATTATAAGTGTTTTACTTTTTAGTGATCTAATCAAACAGAAGCTGTTTGATAAATATGTAATACAACGAAATAAATATATTCACAAGCTGTACTTTCCCATCGGCACTTAAAGCTTATCTATTCAAATATTCATACGAAAAACAAACAATTTCACTGGCATTAACATTTGTCCATAACGCACACCAACCTATGCCCTTCACACTATTAATATCATATAATAGTTTCTACGCGGAATTAATTTTTAAATTTTCTTACAAAAATTTACTCCCATAATTTTACGTACCAATTTAGCTTGGCCTCTAATCTCGTGCAATCATGGGCAATAAAAGATCTTAATAATTTGGGGTATTGTAAAGTCCAATTCAACAAGATCCATAAAAGCGTTAATAAATTTGAGACGGAAGGGCTCAATATATTTGGTTGTCTACCCATTAGCAACATAAATATTTGTCCAACAGCCCGTTAGTTTGTTAATATTAAATCCATAAGTAATAAAATGGTAACGAACTCGTCTATAAATATGCTCTTTTATTTTCTAGTTTTGTGTTTGTAAGTGTATATAAATTGTTCGGGATTCTGGAATTTTATGTTTACTGAGTTTGTAATAGAATTTTGGTTGAAATGTTAAAACGTTTATAACATAAAATAAAAATTATTGGAATTAAATATTCGGGTTTTGTGGAGGAAATTAATAATCTGTGTTTTATGTTTAAGTTATTTTTAATTCTAATCTTTCCTTCTACTTTAGTTAACACAATGTTGCCAGCTTACGTTGCATGGGTTAGTGGTTACCGCCGCTTCAGCCTGGTACAGTAGTAGCCTGGCTTTGTTGCTTATTTCTGCGGCTGCTTTAAGCTTTTACTTTACAGGCCCACGTGTCCTTTTTCAAATAATCTCCCTGCTGTAGAGTAAAAAGTAGTTTAGTAACTGCAAATAATGTGTTGAATGACACGAGATGATTGTGTACCATTCGAAATTCGATCTAGACGGCACTGCATCTACCATATGGTATCATATAGTCATTTTGCCGAATTAATTTGAATTAAATTTAGACAAATATTACCCAAATATATTTTAATATTAATTTTTTCATAACATGCATCTCTCATTGCTTCACATTTTTCCCAAATATTATCCAACATCAAAAAATATGCAGGATAAAAAATTTAAAAATCGAACGGTGGATATTTCAAACGTGGAATATATTTAGCGAAAAAGCGAACATTTGGGGCGCGAGCACAAAAAGCGCTGGAGCAGACGAGCTGGGTCAGTTAGCACGATGTTTACGTAACTGAATATCATGTCCATTAGCGTAATTGTGGTACTCCACGACTCCTAAAGAGTCTTCGGACCGATCAAGTGTGTCGAGGGAACCTAATGGACAGATTTCTGATGCTTATACGCTAGTTATAATATAGCTTTTACGGCGGAAACATACTATTTTAACACGACGCGTATTAAGTCAAATTAAATCATACTTCAAATAAAACTTATATTTACGGATTTTATCAGACAGGCCCGTCTGCCCCGTGACCACGAAAACCGTAAAGTAATCGAACTGTCGGGAAGTCAAAAATGAAAAAAATTAAACCAAACTTGCGATAAAATCTGTAAATAATAGTTCGATTTCAATGTGTAACATTCGCGAAAATCTAAGAAATCAAATCGTACTGTTTATGACCGAACATCAACAAAATATTACGTCGCGTTGCGTTTTAAAAGTGTGTTCCCGATATTATTGCTGTATTGATGGTTTGTGTAATTATATCGTTCAATCATCAACCTCGCAAATAGCCCAATGGAGACAGGCCTCCAACACGGATTTTTTTAGTGACCTGTTGCATCTCATATTAGTGGGTAATATGTGGATATTAAGAGGTAGTGCCTTTCAGTTAAATATGCAATACTCGATAATTTGACTGGACCTATGGTATTTATATAACAAGAAACCGATTTGGAAAACAACGTTGCTGTTTTGTCCGATAAGTGAATATTACGAGAAGAGCACTTCGTTCGCCTGGTTATAAGCGTCTCGCTCTATCATAAATATAGTAATTAAGGAACTCATTATTAATAAGCACTGCACTACACTCATTCCTCCAAGACATTAGTTTTTAAGTCTCTTAGTGCAGAGCAATCATTGGTTATAATGTCCTTTAAATCATCATATAACAACGCTTATAGACTGATACTCATTTATTTTTTACTAGCAGCTCGGCCCAGCTTCGCTCGGGTGCATATAGATTTCTCAAAAATAATATGCACGTATTATACACATAAACCTTCCTCTTGAATCATTCTATCTACTAAAAAAAACCGCATCAAAATACGTTGCCTAGTTTTACAGATTTAAGCATATATAGGGACAGAGAAAACGACTTTGTTTTATACTATGTAGTGATTTTATAGAAGCTTACAGAGAAAAAACAAATGTAATAATTATATAATAGCTACCGTGGCGCAGTCGGTAAGACACCGGCTGTGAAACGAAAGGCCGCAGATTCGATCCCGGCTCCTAGAAAAATGTTTGTGCGGCCCACAAATATTTATATTGGGTCTGGGTGTTTTGATACCGAAAAGTCTCTCGTAGTTCCTGACACCCATGACACAAGATTCGGTCTTAGTGTAGGGACAGGACTGTGGATGTGACTGTTGGGTGTTATATATTTATTTATAATTATAAATAATAGCTAATAATAATAATAGCTAATTACAAGCCTCCACCGATTTATAAACACGATTGTTACCGTTTACTATAATTCTTATTAACTAAGCAGTGATATAATATGTTAATAAATCAATAAATATGTTATTTATTTTATCCTACACTTGGAAACATTATTTATGTTCAGCCTGAATTATGACTAGATAAATATTATTTTGGTAATACATGTTTAACTTTATTTGTTTTTTCATCATCATTATCATCGTCAGCCCATTGCAGTCCACTGCGGGACATAGGCCTCTATAAACTCGTTCTATATCGATGGCATAGTAGTACTACAGTGCGGTTACAACGCTGAGGTTTCGTGTTCGAATCCCAGGTCGGGCAAAGTGATATTAGATTTTTCTATTCATTATCAGCTCGGAGTCAGGAAATTGTATCCGTTATGCCGATAGAACTGGTAGAACCTCTACCTACCCCCTGTGAGAAAAAGGCGTGAGTTTATATATGAATGTACTCAGTGGCAGAAAAACATAACGGTATTAACTTAATACGGATGAACACGTTAAAAATAATTAAGTTTTACCATCCAAACTGACTGCCATATTAATACGAAAATATTTGGGCGACATAATATATTGGTTTCGGAAACCGCAGCTAAAACGGCTATTAAAACCAAAATAGCTGTCATCTTTGACTCCGCCCAGCTATTAATGCAAAACAAACTCACAAGACGATTATGTCGAATAAATTTGAACGGTTTTCTAATGTCGATCGACTTGTCGAACCGACTCGGCGATAATCTAATACGTCGTAGATAATATTTCGATCTCATTCATACGAATTGGTGATAAATTGGACTTAATTGACTTTCTAGTTTGCGTGTGAATTCTTTATGGTTGGTTAAGGGCACGGAATCATGCAGCATGTAGGTTTTTTTTTTAAATAAATCAAGCTGTGTTTCTATATCTGAGATCTTTTCTTATTTAACTTCATATGCGATGGTATTGCACATAGCCGGACTTGAAACAAGAGGTATTCTCTTCCAGACTGCCTTGAGATAATGCTGAAATGCGTAATATTCTAATTAATGCCTTAATAATTAATGCTCTTACGATATATAGGGTTGAGCTATAGCTTCAATAAATCAATAAGTTAGACCAGTGTGTTTTTTATTGCTTTGAATGGTTAGACGAGCATACCGTTTGCCTGATGGTAAGCGTTACGAACATGAGTATTAGCATCTCAAAAACCAAAAAAGAGAAATTCTTTAAATTACAAAACAGTGATTGGTATTTATAGTATTCATATTAAATATTGGTAAAGAGTTATTCTTTAAATTATAAAACAATTATTGGTATTCCACTGCGCTCGCCACCCTGTGACATATGTTGTCTCAATATGTCCAGTAGTTACTCTGGCTACAATACCATTCAAACTGAAACACAGCAGTGCATTGAAACTGCGGTTTGGTATGAGAAACAGATAGTGCAGTACTACCTGCCCAGGCGGCCTCTTAAATATGAGAGAGCTACTACCAGATAAACGGTTAACGGGCTTTATGTACCATAGATATTTTTGGAAAAAAATATCTACAGAAATGGATTTATATTTTATTTCGTGTAATGGAAGCTACAGTAAATTTAGCACGAATAGCGTGATTCTGTGCATTCCTCAGCCACATTCATCAATCTGTCTGCCCGTGGATTCCCAGAGCTTTGTGCTTCAACTTTACAAACAATTCCCGTTCTGTACTTTAAAATTGAAGATGGAACAGCATTAAATCGAAGAAATATTTTATTTAATGATATTCTTGATAAGACTCTATTATATAGTATTTTTCTTTGTTTATTGTTGAGATTGTGATTTGAAAGTATGTGTACGTGCCGAAGGATGTGTCAATATCCGGAAATTATCTTCCTACCTTCATTGGAAAAAACGTAGTGTATTTATTATTTTATTCCTTCTACAAGTTTAGTAAAATTTTATTTAATATTGTTGAGATTATTTGAATGTACTGATAAAAGTCAAAGGTTCTCTTCCTACATCTTTACGAAAAAAGGTAGTGGGAAACGCTGTGTGTGTTGAATTCCGTCTAAAACAACTGAGAATTTAAATGCGATGTGTCATTTCTCATCGAAATTTCATTTGTACCTATTTGTTGTTTGCACAGAGTACATTTTACATACTATTGTTTGTTTATTGATCGTCATACTACCTATTTCACTGACAAAAACCAAGAAACAGTTGATGACATCCAGGATATTATAAAAATGCTGGCATTACGCTTCAGTGGCGATCTGTGGCTACGGATGATCATAATCATTTGTTGAGGAAAAACGTCGACAGCGGTGTTTAAAATGTGTACACTGGCATTGTGTACTTGAATGGAGTGTTATAATGAATGGGACAAAGGCGAAATTTCATCTGTTGTCGGCAGATATTATTGCTAAGAAAGGTTGGAAATTTATTTTTCATTCTTTCTAATACTGTCTTGGTTGGGCGGCAGATAAATAAAATACCTGAATTTTTACTTATATTCTGTGAGATATTTTTTTGAGCACGTGTGTGTTGATGTGTGTGAGTTTTAAGATAAAAATAGGTAAATCCCATTGCTAGAACAAAATTGCAATAGGTACTAAAAAATTAAAGCTGTTTCTTTGGATGGAAATTTTATTTATCCGTTTTTATCTATTAAATGGGACAAATAATACGTACACTACAATAAGTAATTTAGATTTTTATATTAGAATATACATATACCACACATTGCATTAACTATTGCCTAAATAATCCCTATTTTGCATAAATTAAAAACGAAACCAATAAAATTTCCATAAACGGACACAAAAATATCCTAATCGTATTAACTTGAACATTTCCAGCGCCTTAACTGCTGCCTAACGTAATGGGCCGTTTGCTAAACGCGAGAGATACCAACACACCGCATTCATAAATTAAGGCAAGTTTAATCCCAATATAAAGAGCACATTAAACCTTATATTAAAATAAATAAACGCTACCAATAAATATCTAGTGAATTAATTTTATAAATCACATAATCCCCCAGTGATGTTATGCTAAAGTGTTACAATATTAACAAATAAGAAACTGGGCCGACGTGGCTATAACTTAATCGAATGTTTAGTTTACGATTGTATAAATAATGTATGGAGGTGTTTCATTGGTAGCGCGGCGGGAGGCGCGTTGACACAACGTATCTTCCATAGCATTTAGCATTGCATTATGATATACTGTTATTGGTTGTTTTTGTTTGAGTTTTTATCCTTTCATCTGTCTGATAGCAGTGTGATAAGCGGCAAGGATTTAAGTGATTTACCTGTTTAACGATATTATGCACCTAAATTTTTCGGATTTCAATTTTTTTGTCACATTCTTTATTCTTATAAACAAGTATTAATTGTGGTTTTAAAATGACCACACATATAAATATGGTGTTATGATGGTGACAAATACACATTTACATTAACTCACGTCTTTTTACCACAATGGGTAGGCAGTGGTGTTACCAGGACAGCCACATCACGCCTTGTATGTTTGGTTCCATGGTGTAAAAGCCCATCGCCATATAGGGTAAAAACTGACACCGGGTTGATAATCAATAGAAAAATTCAATATAGCCTTACCGACCCACCCGGGCATCGAGATCTCGGCTTTGCATTCATCATCATCATCATCGGCGTCTCCTTATTTTAATATTGCATTCATAATGCAGTACAAACTAGACTACACTGCCCTTTCTTTCTCCTGCTTAAATATCCATCCCATAGTTGCTCGTAATAAATTACTTAGTCGTATTTTTATTTTATTATACACATATAATTTCTTTGTTGTTTCTCTGTACAGTGCAAAAAAGGATTAAATAATACTGGGTATATCAAGACTGCTACCGAAAACGAAGCCGGGTGGTAGTTTTAGTGAGTGCAAACACAATGCAACAAAAGTTTTCGCAAAAAAAATATTAATATGTAATAGAAGTATATTAGAATGTTAACCTACACAACACTAAAAAAATAATTAAGGTTTCCATCGGTTGCAGCAAAGCATTGAAACAATAGTGTGTTCACAAAGCCGATGCCAGCTTCGGGGGCAAGTGCAAAGCGTTTTATACACCCAACGCTATGGTTTGAATATTCGTTAGCCTAAAAAATCCATTCGTCCTGTATTTACCCAATATTTTGCTTTTATTTGACAGCTATACGAATAGCGAACATGCGGGATGGATGTGTAATGTTTTGGTATAGTCTATTGCAATGGCATACCAAATTTATATTTATACAATATATAATACTTACAAAATATATAATATTTATAAAGTGCGTGGTGGCCTGTTGGTAAACGGACTAGACGCGGCTGCCAACATGTTCACGGTGGTCGCGGGTTCGAATCCCAGGGCACACCTCTGACTTTTCGGAGTCATGTGTGTATTGATAGTCAATCACCACGCACTAAAACGGTGAAGGAAAACATCGTGAGGAAACCTACATAACATAGCGATGTATATTAAAAAAAAAATCTATGGTATGTAAGTCCGCCAACCCGCACTAGGCCAGCGTGGTGGACTATATGGCCTAACCTCTCTCAATCGTACTCTCGATTATGGAGTAGGCCCGTGCCCTGCAGTGGGACGTATATGGGCTGATACAGAGACAGATAATATTTACAATGTTATTTACATTATGTCGTAGTTGTACTACAACTGATTGCAAAGCTTAGGGCTCGGGTTTGAATCTCGGGTCAGGTAAAGTATTAGCCCGGAGTTAGGAATTTGCCGGGTACGGTATGGGGAAACACTCGCCCTATTTATATTATAAGGGACGGAACATATCTGCTTACCCCCGCTATGCAAAAAGGTGTGAGTTTATGTATTTATGTATGTACAAGATTATGAAACTTAAATCATAAAATTAAATTAGATATTAAATCAACCAACACTTATATTAATCTGTGGATTTAAATATCCTATAATTTACTTTTCTAAGTTTCTGAACTAATTCCGAATTCCATTCCTATCTTATCAAGCTATTAACATCATTGATCACTAGCGCTTGTTATTTACGGCGGGAAGACAAAACGAATGGACCCGAGTAAACATTACAGATATCATCAGGAATTTTAGAATAACACATTACTGGAATATGTGAAGGCGCACATTTCTATCCATCATTTTGGTGACGATTCACACCTAGCGCGGAGGTATCTTAAAGAAGGGCAGACTTTTAATTTTTTATACTTTAAGCAATTGTGTTATTTTTTCTCGACTGCCTCGATACCGTAGTTGTACTAAAGTACAGTTTCAAAGCTGAGGTCTCGGGTTCAAATCCCGGGTTGGGCAAAGTGATAACGAATTTTTCTATTCATTATCAGCCCAGAGTCGGAAATTTGTGCCCGATATGGCGATAGGCTTTTCACTGGTGGTAGGTCTCTCATATGTGAGCGGCCATCTGGGTAGGTACCACCGCAATGTCTATTTCTCCCGTGAAATAACACTGCTTAATGCACTGTTGTGTTTCGGATTGAAGGACATTGTAGCCAGAGCAACTACTGGACATATTGAGACTTAACATCTTATGTCTCAGGATGGCGAGCGCAGTGGAATGTTGCTACTGTTTATGAGCGGTCGTATCGCTTACCATCAGGCGAACGGATTGCTCGTCTCGCCATTCATTGCAATAAAAAAAAAAAAAAACTCGCCACCTATCACATCGTTGGACGGAACATACACGGCGAAATGTGGGAGTCCTAGCACCTCTGCCTACCTCTTCTGGGAAAAAGGCGTGAGTTTATGTATGTATGTATGTTATATTTTCGGTTATTGCGAACACCAATACTATCCAATAATAACCCAATTATTTCTATATCTATTTTTAATTATCTATTTATTATTTAAATTAGAATACATATGATGTATTAGTACTTGATAAAATAAATGTGTAAATTGTATGGTAAAGAATCTTACCGATCCTCGATTGTAGTGCATTTCAAATAAAGTATCAATCGGCAACAAAAATTACCACTTTTATAATAACAATTTAATCAGCTTATTCAAAACTGGGTACTAAAGCTAATATACTTTCGCAAGACAAGTGTGTCATGACATTTCTTGCCTTATTTGTTTTTATTATGAATGTATTTCGTTCGCTATACGTTCCGAAGAATCGTAAGCTTTAGGTTCACTCTGTATCGCCACGCCCCGCTGTGTTCCCAACAGATTATATATTTTTATGTCGCATTTGACAAATTTGATATTTTACGATCGCTACTCGTGTCAGCGTGGTGGCGTTTCGTAATTGTTAATTAATTAAAACTTTACTATAAACTTGTTGGAGGATTTAAGGGCGATATTTTTTGAGTTGGAGATTGTTTTGTCATCGCATTGCTTATTTTATTAGCTCACCGACACCCAAACCTTATATATATACTTACTTTACAAAATTATTTATTTAAGGGACTGGACCTGCGAGCTATGCTTTCACAGCCGGCGTCTTACTAACTGAGCCAAGAAGACTCATTTTTATGATGCATTTTAACATAGCATAATTGTTTCATAGAATATATTTAGGCACGTAAGGAAATTCAAATATTATTAATATTACGGCTGGCTTTCATACTCGACATAGATGTGTAGAAATTAAATTATAAGATATCTAATTATTTTCTTTTTTTTTTTCAGGTAAGTGCTGCTAATTGCAATAATGTGCTGATTAAGTAAGTATAGTTTTCCACTTATAAGAACACTTATAATAAAGAAAATATTTGAGTCAAAAATGTAAAAAATTATCTTAAGCTCTTCATTCAATTAATTATTATAATATCAAAAGCAAGTTTATTAAAATGTCCTATCTACTAACGACGGAAGCCGCGTCAAAACTAAAAGTTAATAAATCTTAATATTTATTGACATCTCATCAGTATCGGAGTAAAATTAGAGTTTATGCCCTAATTATACGCTTCATTAAGAACCGAGAATTGATCGATAGATACAAATTAATTAACTAACGATTTGATTGGTCACGTTAATTAAATGACCACATTTTGTAACCTGTTTGAGAAACTAATACTTATATAACAGATGTATTCTACTTTTGTACTTGTACGAAATGGAAACTCTTTTGATTTATTTTATAACAAGTAAATAAATAAATACACATACATTCATATATATAATCCTGAGCTCACACTAAGGGTGAGTCTTGTGTCGTGGATATCAGGAACTACGAGAGACTTTTCAGTGTCACAAACATCGAGACCCGAGGCAAATATTTGTGAGGCTCACAAAAATTTGCCTCGGAAAACAAACCCGCAGTCTTTCGTTTCACAGCCGGCGTCCAACCAACTGCGCCACGGATGCTTTCAAAAAACTTTAACTTTATACGTTGTTATTGGGTCTTTAAATTTCTTGTAATAATGTACTTTAGTATACCTCTTGATTTTTCAACTATAGTTTGTCAGATAAGTTTTATTTACAGCCGCTGCCAATAAACAATCCCAATCCAAAATTTGTCGTTTGAGATTGACAGCTCAATCTTTTTTCTGATACTATATTGCCAGTAATCAATCTCAGTAGTGAAAAAACTATGGCAACATAGTAAATGACAAATCGAAAAGTAGAAAACAATCCAGATTGACGTCAATCTAATTTTTTCGATTGATTATTGGCATCGGCCGATAATAACATTGTTGCATCTAGCTACTTTAGTCACTACGACGTTCATCACCGACCATGTCTTATAATGAAATATAATCAATTTAAATTAATTTTGTGATCGATACATTTTGATAATTAAACAATTCCGCGAATAATAATTAATTGCATCAAAGGGTTTCTCAATTGTACTGATGATAATTTAATACGTGCTCTGAATAATGATTTGCTATGTAATGAGTATTATGGACAACTCTTGTTTGAGGTGGAAAATATAAATAAATTAACGGCATTGCGGAGTTGTTTGTTTTATAATAATAACTAGTGTTTGGGGAATATGTATGGCGCAGGTTTTAAAATCTGAATCTATAAGCTTTACTGATTATAAGATCAACTTGATATGGAGTGGCTAAGGTGGAAAAATGACAATATAAATCAGACTTACTATTTCAAATGAGTTACTTTGATTTGTTTACATACGATTTAAACCTTGGATTGCCATGTTAGTATTGGCTGTATGGTTGTTTTCATATACTTTTGTTTCTGTGAGGAATTCATTGTTATAACGATATTGTCTTTGACAATTAAAATCGACATGTAGTACACGTGTAATTTCTATGCTTCAATGGTTTGTATATTAAATTACAATTTGAAGTCTCTAAATACACATTCGTGTCTGTCAATTTCCATTACAAAGTTCCGACAAACGAGCAAACAGGTGACCTGACGTTAAGGGATTACTGCCGCCCATAAACATCCACATTGTCTGGATATGTTGTCGGCCACCAAAACGCAAGAAGAGTGGGAAGAAGAAAAGGATGAAAAAAAGAGAGAGATATTGGGCTCACGGCAATCTTACTATAAGAAAGAAACGCGACAGTAGAGCTGTTGCTTAAAGTTGATATCCTGTAAGACAGTGGTACCGGCCGGACGAGCCGGCTCAATTAAGCTGAATCATGACTGATACCAGTGTGGCCTTACCACTTATATAAATACAACTAGCCTATCACATTCTCACGCTGTGAAACTAATAAAATTCTCAATCTCCATTTTGCAATCACTCAAACTCAATCCAAATATTAGCTTACAAATCGCTCAGTAGATACCGCTATCTCTATTTGGCCACCTGTCGACAAAACTTTAGTAAACAAACACATTATAAAAAATGGTATCACCCAGAAAGCAGTTTAATGTTCCCTTATCATAAAATTAAGAGGAAAATCATGTTTGTTTTAGATAAATGGAGTTCGAATCGCGTTCAACGCAAAAATATAACGATTAGATATCTAATAGTGTGAATAAATTACGTGATTGTGAACTTGAATGGTGGGGTGTATGGACGTACTATTACTACGGATTGCTATCATCAGAACTAGATTATTTTATTATTACTGTAACATTTTATACTTTTCATTAGTCTGGTCCCGCTTTGCCCAAGTGCAGATACTTTTGAATCCAGACGACTTTAGAAATATAGTAAATATTTCCTGTGACAACTGTTACAAATATTCAAACTCAATATTACTGCCGTAGTTTAAACTTCCCATCATATTGCTTACTTCCGTGCACATCCCACTGGAACACTACATTTTTTTGAGATAAAAAGTAGCCTATGTGTTAATCCAGGGTGTCAGTTATCTCCATACCAAATTTCATTAAAATTTATCAACTGGTTTGAGCGTGAAGAGATAACACACAAACTTTCGCATTTACAGTATTAGTAGGATTGTAAGTTACATATGGTAAACCAGTGAAAGCATAGTTTCTACTCCTTCCAAAGCAAATGTCTTCAGATGATTATGAGAAATTGACAACTTCTGCATGTGACTGTAAGTTGGTATTAAGTTTAAATTACATAATAACCAGTATTAAGTGTAAGCCAAAAGAAATTTTACCATAAAGACAGTAAAAATTTTCCTGTATAGAGTATACAAATAGGCGTTCCGTTAAAATTGTGCGACAATAGTGTACGCTACGGTAGTTGACAATCCGTGTGTCGGCCACAAATCATATAGAAACGGTGCCGGACTCGCGATGACAGGAAAACTGTACTTTGATCGGAGCCGCACACCTGACTTGCAACTTTTTCACAGTTACTAGGAATAAGATTTGCAATAACGTTCAAAATCGCGGAGCTGTTGGACCTAGGTCGTTTCAGCTAGGTTACTATTATGGGAAGTAGAAGTGTAATGTGTTTTATTACTAAGAATAACTCCAAACCGTGAAGGTCAAATCAATAACTTGAAACCAGATATTTTACTAAACGGGAAGTCATTAGAAGAAGAATATAGAAGAAAACAATTTTATTTTTTGTAAAGAGCTTACAATGTTAACCTTTTACACCCAATGATCAGGCAAGCAGAAAATACTATAATCAATAAGCACGACATAAAATAAAATAAAATAAGTAGTATATAATAATAGTAATGGAAAGTAACCATTACTAATATACCATTATTAGTTCTCAGTAGTAGTAATGACTATAGAAGATTTTTAAAAGTTAGAATGACAAGAAGAGCAATAGTAATTAATCCCACAACGGTATACCAACCAGAACCCCGCTTAAGAGCGATGGCGCCTACCTAGTCTACTTCTTAATTATGACCTTAACTCCTGGTGCCTATCGCCATTTCCTTATAACCTCGTGGTTTCAAAACTCTCGCGCTTTAGATGCAAATAACCACCGAATATTTTGCTGTACTTTCCCATTTCAATCCATATTTCCTCACGTTTCGTATAAAAGTGATATTACAATATTCACTATAGGTATTAAATATTCATTGTTTCTCGCGTGCCACACGCGTCGTCGAAACGCGGCGAGTGTCTCCACACGATTAAAATATTACTATGCATTACGCGTTAAGTACAGATTAGCTACTTTAAGCACGGCTTTGGGCGGCGATGTAGTCGGGATATAGAAATAGGGACTTGTAAAGGTCACACGTGGTGTATGGTGTTGGAGATTTACTACATAATATAGTACAATATGTGATATTTTTAATAATAAGAAGAAAATATTTCACATAGTTCTGAGACGTAACTTAATACTATAGATAAAAAAACTTTTGAATTAGATATTAGAAACTAGGAGTGACTTTTCGGTCGCACAACATCTAGATAGTTTTAATCATTTTTTTTCAAATGCCTAACTTATCTTTATATTTAATAATGGTGTCTTATATTTTACATAAAGTGTGTTAATATGAAACTTATTAGGGATGACAAAATATAATTTGGTCATGGGTAGTCTACTGCAGAACATAGGCCCACAGGCAGAATTATCCCGGCGATCCGTCAGAAACGGCGGCGTAAATAAAAAATAATCAAGATCTATATCATCGTTTTTTCCATCACCCAAGTCAACAAAATTAAACATTCAGCCGCTTTGTAATCAAATCTGTCACATTAATCCGTATGGAGGTTTAATCGCGCCGTTTGTGTGAGATGGACTGTTTGTCACTCGTCGCGACATACACGTAAATAACTACAACTTGCTTGATACATCTTGTGTTCTAGGTTTACGGTGTTTATTGAGTTTAATCGTGTTCTTGTTTGAGTTATTTTATGGGTGATATAAGTGCCTATGGATTATAATATTGTTCTGTGTTTTACCAATTTTGTTGAAACCATTGCTTTGTCATGAGTTTGTGGACAAATTCTATCATATCTTTGCAATATGCCCACCAACCCTTCCGACAACTCGTGATAACGTATAGGTGATAATAATTGTTGTTATCAGATAACACATTATTCCCGAACTTTTTCGTTTCATAACACAGTGTAGAACAAGTACACATATTTGCTTTAGTGCGGGGATTTGGGCTTTGACCTCTCGTTCTACAGCTTGTAATTTAATCAACTTTAGCCTGAATGTCTGCTACTAAAATTGCCTTTTATTCGTGTCTGATTTTAGTCAGCGTCGTGGGAGGTGGCGACTATTTCGAAGCAATTCGCATAATTATCCGCAGTAGCTGTCACAAAATATCCCTACTTGTTATAAAAATGTCCAATCAACACACTCAAAAATCAGTCAGACCACCTCCACATAACACATATTAGAGCTATAAACATTTAATTATCTCATAAATATTTGTTTGTATAATTAATTGTAATGGCAAGTCTAGAAGGCGCCATGGAGTATAAACTCGCGACAACTAAACTTAAACGATTTTATGTGGTAATAAATAGGAATACGTAATTGTAAGTGCGTGGCTTAGGGAACGATTTACTAGAATGGGTCGTAAATACGTCTCGACTTGTTCCGTGGTACGGGATATTAGTATTGGCCTGGATAAACTATGGCCTGAATGTGTTTATCAAAATAACTTTTATTACATAAAAAAAAAGAAGTGCGTGGTGGCCTGTTAGTAAACGGACTAGACGCGACTGTCAACATGTTCACGGTGGTGGTGGGTGCAAATCCCAGGGCACACCTCTGACTTTTCGGAGTCACGTGTGTATTGATAGTCAATCACCACGCACTAAAACGGTGAAGGAAAACATCGTGAGGAAACCTGCATAGCATAGGGATTCATAAGAATTTCTATGGTATGTAAGTCCGCCAACCCGCACTAGGCCAGCGTGGTGGACTATATGGCCTAACCACTCTCAATCGTATTCTCGATTGTAGAGTAGGCCCGTGCCCTGCAGTGGGACGTATATGGGCTGATACAGATACAGATATAAAAACAATATAGTTAATTATTGTAATTGCATAGATATATTCCATCTTTTTCCATCTCAATGCAAGAAAAAAATTGCACCCCATTTTTATTGAACTTGAAATTGAACTTAAAAGGGATTTTTAAAACTAATATCTCATGTATCCTGGGTGTGGGTGTGTATTATAACATATCTTATATATATAAAAGAAAGTCGTGTTAGTTACACTACTTATACCTCAAGAATGGGTGAACTGATTTGGCTGAAAAATGGTAGGGAGGTAGCTTAGAACCAGGAGAAGGACATAGGATACTTTTTATCATGTTCCCGGTTTCCCGAGTTTCTATTAGCTTATTAACATTTTCTCATACAAAATGTTCATGGGTTTGTAACTGTCAAACATTTCATGTTCATCCCGTCGATACGGTAAACTCTTCCCTCAAATTAAAAAACGTATTTAAATAAAGGTTTCGAATCGACAACATATATCCACAATATTCGATTAATGGCGTATTTTAGATTTTAAAGATGTAAATTAATGACAGTAATGAAAAGCGATTGACATTTAAATTGGTTGTCAAATATTAATGCATGCGTTCAGAAATTTATTTTGTGTAAACTAAAGAGAGTATATTATAAAGCTACATAAATATAGGACAATAAAATTAATAATATTCACACGCAAGAAGTTTTACTTCTTTTCAAGATAGAATGTCACTTGAAAATGAAAAATCATTATTAAAATAACAATTTTACATAATTATGGAGAATATTGCATGAGTTTTCAAATTAGGCGTTGCCTGTGTCTTCCCGTAAATATAATTGTTACTACACGAATGATTAATCATGTGTGTGTGTAAAAATGTGCTAATAGTGTATGTTTTGTGTGCGTGTGCGTGCGTGTGTGTGAGTAAAAAGTAATGGCGTACTATTTTTGGAAAAACAGCATAGTGGGGGTGAAATAAGGGATGGAATATTGTATGGATAATCAAAACTGCTAAAGTGTTAAATGTAAAAGATTTATAAGGCACACTACTTGGATATGGATAAATGGGATATAATAGAGTGAGAGGCACGGGAGAGGACTGAGATAGCTGACAGATTTGATAGGAAGAAATGTAAATGCACGCTATAAGACGGTATGGATAATGAAGAGGAAGGATGGGACGTATAGGTACGTATCGGTAGGTACCTATAGCTTTGAATTATTTACTC
This sequence comes from Hyles euphorbiae, assembly GCA_023078785.2. Lineage (NCBI taxonomy): Eukaryota > Metazoa > Arthropoda > Insecta > Lepidoptera > Sphingidae > Hyles > Hyles euphorbiae. Next base: position 10,673,409 of record CM041056.1, on the reverse strand, counting down.
TTTATGTAAATAATCTATAGACTGGACGGAGGGGAGTCAGAACCAAAATTTGTGGCCGCCATTTTGAACTTTTTTTGGTATTGATCCGATTGGTCTCGAAATCAATATCTGAGACACATTTTGTTCGAATAACCTAAATTTGGAGTCAGAATCGAAATTTTGTGGTTTGAACTTTTTTGCTATTGATCTGATTGGTTCCAAAATTGATATCTGAGGAACCCTTCGTTTAAATAATCTGAACACACAGTTGGAATCGGAAAATTTTGGCAGCCATTTTAAAGTATTTAGTTATTGGTCGGATTGTTTTTTTTATTGCAATGAGTAGCTAGACGAGCATGCATGACTTCACTTCACGCTTTTTTTGGGTAGGCAGAGGTGCAACCAGGATCTACGTTTTGTCATGTATTCGTCCCAGTTTGTGATAGGAAGCCTATCGCCATATCGATCACAAATTCCTGTTTTTTTTTGCACCGAATTGCACCATTACCATCGTAACAAAGTTAAGAAATTCAAATTTGGTATTTTACTGAGACATCGGGATAATGCACTATTGGTATAGATGTAATACTAGAAATTTCAGGTGTTGAGTGGAGTGAAAGAAGATCTCCACCCAGGCGAAGTTGGGCCGGGCCGCTAGTAGTATCATAAAGTAAATTATGTGTTGTTGCAATCTGTGGAAACTGTTTTGGATTGTGTTATTTTAGTTATTGTTAATTTCATGTTATATTGTATGTGTTGTTTTCTATATGAATGAAAATATTTAAGACTAAAACGGTTCGCATATTTGTTTAGAAATGGATACTATACAGGGTTATTGTTTATATACTTCTCTTCTTCTGCCTGTCCGTGGAACACCCACTTTGGAATATGGTGGATTCTATGGAACAATGTTTACTATTATGGGTTAAACTTATAAAAAACAAAATTTCGATGTGTAAATAATCTGCATTAAATCTCCAATAAACCTTGAAGTTGAAATAATTTATATACTAACGGTACTTCTGCCCACCCCTTTAGAGATACACGCGTGAGCTTATAAATATGTTATGTATACACAAAAGTTTAATGAAACATGAGCACATTTCCTCAAGTTTCGGGTGGTCGCGTCGTTAACGCGGCGCGGGCTATTTCACGCGCGTTTTAATTACAACCTACCGAGTGTGAGTAGACATCGGAACAGCTTGCTCATTTACAAGATCACTTTTCATTTGTATCTGTTTAGAAACTAGGCTTTATAATGTTGATGGTATTTGTAGTTTACACTTTTGAACTGTTTGTTCTTATACAATAATATTGACTTTTGTGACTATGTATACATATGTATGTATATAATTATTATACCGTATAATAGTGTGTTTAAAAACAATTATATGCATGTGTCTATATAATTGATCGCCTCATATTTTTAGTTGTATTTGGACTCTGAACCATTGTTTTAGTATAGGATATTTTTTTTTAAAGTAGACAGCGTTTTCACCAAAACGGAGACAAGTGGAGTGGAGTTAAGATGTTTAGGAATCGATCAATCATATTGGACATGTATGATGGCATAGACGAGATAAACAAATGAGATTCGTCGGTTTCGACACATTCTGTTCTGCTCTGCCAATCTTCGCTTAAGTGGAAACACAGCCTTAAGAGAGAGGGCTTAAGAAAGTTAAGCTTAAATGGAAAATATTGTTATAAAAATGTTTAATTGACTATGATGAAGTGAACTATAATGAACTAGAAAATTACTCGCACCAGAATAAAATAAAGACATCAGGTACAAATTAATGTCAAAAATGATGTATTATAAAGTGATTTCAGCCGTTGGTTTCATAATATAAATGAATGTTTTTAACGTCAAACTTGTAACTTGGAATAACTCAAATGTTTAATTAAATTCCCGCTTTTCAGTTAAACGGCAACCGTTTAATTAGCCACAGAGAATGTTGGCAATAAAACTGACTGGTAGTTTTAAATTTAAACAAAACTTTAATTAATAGTGTTAACGGAAATAATTGTGTTGATATATTTGTACATGAACTTTCGCGATATTTTCATCTTGGCTCGGCAATATATATAATTTTTATTGCCATTCAATAATAGTATATCGACATACTTAATAAATATTGTATGCTTTGATTTTTTAAAAAAGCTTTAGTCACGGAAGTCTATTGAAATTGATGTGGCATCAGCTATCTATTTACAATTTTGTATAAATAAATCAAATGTATCCCGAGAGTACCAATTACCAGGATAAAAGTATCCCAAATCTCAATACAGGTGGCCTATCTATAATTCAAAATTCATTCAAATCCACAATAAATTATCTTCTTCTAACAAACAAACACCTCCACAAATTTCCGCATTTTAATTATTAAGCAGTCGGATTACAGGAAGTATAATTAATGAATGAATTTGCGCTGTTTACGAAGTTCAACGATTAGCTCGAACCCCATTGTTCACCTCAATAAAGTTAAGCCTTTGATCATCAGCCAATATGGCGGAAAATGAATGCGTGTGGGCACACGCCTCTTAATACTGGCTTTTGTTGTGACGTGTAAGTATTTTATGTAAAATTGTAAATTTTTTCTTTGATACATATAAACCCATTTGTCAAGAGCAAAAAAAAATATCGTACATCTAACGGTTATCGTAATGAAATCGTTCAGTAAGGCCAAGGTAATACTTAGTGTATTTAATCATTTTAGTCAATTATAATTTAATAATTAAAGTACAAAAAATCATGATATGGGTTTAATTTCTAGGCCAGGCAAAAAAATCATTAGTTTTTTTTTGTTTTTAATATGAGTTGTTGAAGACTAGAATTAGCCGGAATGGCATTCAGTTCGTTTCTTACGAAATTTTTATCTTAGCAAGACAATACCTTTGTCAAAATGCCAATGGCACTATAACAAATCTCCCTACACTTACAACTAGAACCGAGGCAAATACATGTGGATAAATAAATAAATAAATAAATAAATACACCTAACAGTCACATACATAGTCCTGATCCCACATTAGGCCCAACTAAGTCTTGCTTTGTGGGTATCAGAAAGAGAGACTTTTCGGTCTCATTGACACCAATACGAGACAAATAATTGTGGGTCACACAAATATATGTATGTCTCGGTGCGGGGATCGAACCCGCGGCCTCACGTTTCACAGCCGGACGTCTAAAAAACTACACTTCAAAGGCTGACATCAATCAAAATATACATGTATCATAAAACATCCAATAACTTCGGATGTACGCCGAATTCTCATTTTCCTCAAAAACTTGTTATTGAAGGGAAGCATTAGTACAACAATGTCGGAAAACACGTTAGGTCAGACGAAATTAATGATGTGTCAAGATTGTTTGGTGTTCCGGGATGAGGCCGCGGGAACGATGGAAAGTCCTCCGTGGGTGATCGATGACCATCGGGTTTATCGATGCAGTTATGATTAAACAAGTGTAGTTATGGCTTATAGTAGAATGACATTGTTATGCTATGCTCTAGTTATTCTTCTGAATATTAGAGCTCTTTTAAAACTATATTAGCTGTGAATTTTACTTTATTATTATTATCATTGCATTCCCTTTAATTTTCATTGCTGGGTAAATGTTTCTCTCTTGTCCTTCGAAGTGTCACGATTATCTGCTCATTGTCTTACACAAAGATTTTCTTAAATTATTTAAAAACGTAAACCAAATCCGCAATAAAATCCGTAAATATAGTAGTTTTATTTTATAAGAAACCATTAGTAAGAATAAGGTAAATAAAATAAGGAAGTACTGGCAACTGGTGAACGTATTAACAGCATTTGATTAAGCAAAAGACGGATATATATAAACATATAGATCGTAGTACTTAGCTTTCTGTAGTTTCCGTAATGAGACGTAGGTATGTCTACAATGTGTGTTACTCAATATTTCTTTTTCTACTTCTTAGCAGTAAACTTATGACGAAGTGATCGTGTTCATAGAACCTCTGGTAACTTGATTTCTTTTAGGATATATTCTCTCTTTCGTGCAATTATAATATTTACAAAAGTAACAGTCTTATTAAGTAACTAGTATCAAAGCCACAACATCGAGTAGCCATAGCAGGTACAAACGTCAGAGGCGTGTGCACAGTGATACTGTCGTCTGGATTACCGAATTCACTCGCCGGTGTTAGTGCGGCACTCACAATTACTGCGCTGCGGTGTGAATGCGGCTAGATATAATCCTATTGCATTATGTAGTTCACGTTTCAGTGTTGTTGTCTAGTTTCTTGTATATAGTAAGGTAACTGTTATTAAATAATTTGTATTAAAGCCACAACAACTATTAGTTACAGCAGGTACAGAAGTAGTAGGAATGTTCACGCTGTTTTTTCGTCAGGAGTATCGTATTTACTTGCCGGTGTGCAGCACTGACCATTACTGCACTACGGTGTGAATGCGGATACGAATAATCCTATGGCATTGTGCAACATTGTATAATAGCTACTGGATTTGTTAATTAAGGCATGTTCCATATTCTTGCATCAAAGTGAGTGCGATATATTTGATGCCCATTTCAGTGCAATTTCATAAATTTTCTATTGGGAGCGATCAATGCTTGCGTTTACCACTATCATAGCATGAAAAATATAGCTTTATCATACCTACATTTTGCATACTACTTGCAATGTCTATTTCCCTCGCCAAACAGCAGGTTAAATGCACTATTGTGTTTCGGTTGAAGGACATTGTAGCTAGAACAACTACTGGACATACTGAGACTTTATATCTTATGTCTCAGGATGACGAGATTGTGGTATGCCAAGCATTGCTCTGTAATTCAAGGCGTTGTTTGGTTTTGCTATATGTTCATGAGAGTTCGTATTGCTTACCATTAGGGAACGGCATGCTCGTCTAACCATTCATTGCAATAAAAAGAAACTATTTTTTAAATTTGATAACCTCCATGGCACTGATTTGTTTTCCATTTTACCCATACATAATACCAAAACATACGTCTTTTGTTATCCACATACATTTTATCCATAATAACATATTCATGCTTCAACGCATAACTGAGGACCTGCAAGCGATAATCGATATCACTATCTAAATACCATTGCAATTGTCACTTTGCCTTTATAAAAGAACTAACTGCGACAGAAAATTAATGAGTAGCATCTTTGCTAAGACAGACCGGTGTTTAAAGCGACATAATTTCTTTGGATTAAGAAGCCGTGACTCATTAAGGCGTGGAATAAGGTTTATGCAGAGCGTGTCTGTGCGCCACTCGTTTTAATTTCCACTTGGATAAAGGCGAGAGCACTTCGCAGTTGTCTGTGCGATATTACTAACAATCATTGTCATTTTTAAAAGACGAAGCCTTTTATATCTTGATAAAGTAACAAAGCTGGTGTATTTATGTTGAGTGCATTGAAGTGAAAAAAAAAAAAACCTCCAACAGTCATACACATAGTCCTGACCCCACGGTAAGTTCGAGTCTTGTGTCATGATTACAATTATTTTTAATATTATCCATAATAACTAACAGAAATAAATGAGCAAATGAATGAAGGTTGGCGTCTTATAATATTTAAGCACCAGTATAAAAACTTACAACATTCGTATACGCCACATAAGAATTGGAGTTGTAACGGGCTGGCCGATCGGGACGCAGCGTTTTTCACTCAATCTCTCCCTGGAGCATTATTTATCGGCGCGTGGTTTAAGATTTAATGTTCGATTGGTTTGTATTTTCGTCGTGATCAGCTTTTTAACAACTGACCTTGCTTTTAGTAGTCTATTCATGTGAGACTTCCTACGGGTTAACATTCTTTTCGTGGTTTTAGGATATACATATCTTGGGTAGGGTTAACCATGTTAAAAATCTTTGAAGTATTATACTAAAGCGGACATTGGGACCAAATTTCTGTGTATTCTGCGTGCACACGGGAACCCAGTGAAGCGAGAGCGAAGATAATGTTACTGCGTAGGTGAGACAGAAATAGAAATAGAAGGAGCTATTTGGTACCGTTCACTTAGTTACATATTGTTTGCAGTGTCCCCTCTAGTATACTATCTCAATGGAAAAATGAATATATAAATAACATCCAATTGTCACAAAAATAGTTCTGACGCCACACTAAGATCTAGTCTTGTGTCGTGGGTATCAGAAACTACGAGAGACTTTTCGGTCTCACCAATACCCAGATTCGAAAGAAATATTTGTGGGCTAACCAATCATTTCTCTCTACGCGGGAATTGTACCCACAGCCTTTCGTTTCATAGGCGGCGTTTAATCAACTGCGTCACGGAGGCTGTCATATTTACAAACTACTTACGGTTTGCTGATTGAAACTTTTCATAGCTATTAGTGCACAAGACACTATTTTATTTACCTATATACTTTATATAAGTATTATACCAAGGCTTACAACAAGCGCTTCAATAATAAATCAATGACTATAGTTCTAAATAGAACGACAGAAGTACGTCAAATCCTTTGCAATGCGGAACCTTAAAACAGTCGTTTAAGATAGATTACTTATACGAGTTAAACGCCGTCGCCTGTAACTCGGTCGCATAAAACTTGAATAAGAGACATCGCTCACAAGTTTTGGCGAAATCCCTTATCTGTCAAAATCGTAACGCTTGCGCCGCGCCAACTGGGCTCCTATGCTGTGGTGACCATGATGTTACCCTCATTTAGAATTATAGAGATAATAATATGGAGGGAAAATTACTACTTACTCTGAGCTATCGAATGTTACAATATTTACGGGTGTTTAAAATTCACTACCATCTTCAATTATAAAAAGTTGATTGAGGACCGTCTCTGGTGGTAGGTCTCTCATTTATAAGAGACCGCCTGGGTGGGTACCACCGCAATGTCTGTTTCTCCCTCCAAACAACAGTTTTAATGTACTGTTGTGTTTCGGATTAAGGGCCATTGTAGTCATAGTAACTAATGGACTTACTGAGATTTTACATCTTATGTCTCAGGATAGCGAGCGCATTGGAATGCCAAACATTGCTTAGTAATTCAAGGTGTTGTTGGTTTTACTACTGTTCATGAGCGGTCGTTTGGTTTACCATCAGGCGAATAACGAATGCGAATGCTCGTCTAGCCACTCATTGGAATAACGAACCTTCATTATAATGTTGCCAATACTTGCCATGCTTGGTAAGCGCGATGGTGAGAGCAGGTCGTAGTTTCTTGCATAATTACGCTTCTGCCCATCATCACCATGTCATTTGGTTTCACAACACTCGAACCTCTATCAAATACCTGTATCTCACACAAACATACCTTGAAATTCGAATGTTGAAAATATTTATCATAAAATATAAATATTTTTCTACAGTGACGTCACAGAATATCCCGCACGGGTACAATATGTGGTCACCCCACATCCGGTCCGGGTGGCAAATGTCTGGGATAAGTCATTTGCCTCCGTATTTGCGAGCTCTAACAGAATACACCCGGTTTTATTACCGCCGGCAACATTTTAATGCTTTATTTTGTTATATACAAGGAATTTGAGAAAAATAAATGCCTCATTTTATGGTCTTTTAGGTCGCAATTGAGTTGGCGTCAGGTGGCTGTAAAATCGTGATATTTTTTTTACTGCTTTGAACAATATTATAGAAAGTGTCCAAATGTCCAGCTAAAAAAAGTTAGTTTTTCCACTTATAATTACACTCTTACCCAAGAATGATTTAAACAAATGACAAACTGAAAATATTAATCTATATATTAATAAGTGATGCTAAAACTTTGGACCCCTTTTTACGAAAATTGCGCGGACGCAGGAGCATAAAATTTGGCACACTTATAGTTTATGTATAGGAGAAGTGTAGAACGCTAATATTTTTCAATAATAATGCTTATAAAGTACATTAAATAAAAAAATAAAACATTACACACACTACCATGCATTTCACACATACATACATACACAAGTATTTGTATACGCATAAATACTCTGGTGTCAAATTGTTTCTTTTCTTTTTCATTTTGTTCTTCTGACATAGACTTTTAAAAAAAAGTTTTATTTGCCTCATTTAATATAAAAAAGATTTTAATAATAAAGCATAAAAAGTACATTAGATTAATAAATAAAACCTTATACAAACCAGCATGCATTTAACACCCGCATACATAAGTATTTGTACACGTATACATTCTCTTTGGTCAGATTGTTTCTTTTATTTATTATAGACATAGTTGAATGTCAAACAGAAAAGTTTTATTTGACGAGTACTACGTGAAATACTGAGCGCTTATGCAAATTGTGTAGCAGTAAGATACATTTAAATGTACACGGACTATCATTATATGCATAAAGAAAGTTCTGTAGCAGCAATCTGCAATAACAACATTCAGGTACAAAAAAAATATAATTTGCTATTGCTGGTTCAAAGCAATAATTGTAGTTTACGATTTCAGTAATTGCATATACTCCAGGATAAATAAGTGATTTTGAGAGATACGTACATTTAAATGTGCACGAAATATTAGAATAACAACATCATCATGCAGGTAAAAACTTGTTCTCTTCTTGATTTGGTCGAATTTCGACCGCTGGGCGACCACTAGTAAGGTAAAATATGTTTCTTATAAATAATAATGTTGATCTTTTTCTTTGCACATCACAATCTCAACCAAAACGAATTAGTCAATCACACAAATACTTGCCTCCAAAATCAGCGGTTTTTAAGAAAAAAAAAATGCTATTCACAATATCCACTACAACTAACAACAACGAACAATAATAACAACTTAAAATTAAATAAAGCGAAATCTAAGTTAAATTAAAACAAAGCAAAAAAAAACAACATGAAAAAAATATATTCCAACATTAAAAATAAAAGAGAATTATAAATAGAAGTAAGAAATTTAAAATTATATGAAAAAAAAAACAATACAAAATAAAAGATTTTTATGAAGTGCGGTAGGCAGTAGCATTTCGTGACTGTTACAGGTAGGCAAATGCTCAGCATTCAAATGTCGTGTAGTAGTTAAAACACCACGATTTTTTCTGCAAGTTCCTCGCTAATTACTGTACAAAAACTCTTAATAAATTAAAACGTTGATATCATAAAAAAACATGTCCCTTTTTGCATTATGAGTATTGCTATAAACGCCAAGTTTAAAAAAAAAATAGCGAATCAAATTCCATTTTTAATACGCCGCCCCTCCTGTTTCCTGTTCGCCAAATACTCTCTTTGTATAACACAAAAGCGATTTGTATGAAAAACTCTATTGTTCCCGCGAACAATATGTCAGCGGAGGGCTTTCACGTTAATCACTTATTCACATTTGGCTTGTTTATTACAAATTGTGACACTTCATTTCGTTGTAGCCGCTGCATTAGCCGGGCGTGACGCGAATTTTATTAAATTGGATGAATATCCTCGTAATTCTATTTTTAAATCCGAATAAAAATACATTTTTGTGGACCATCTGCTATAAAATTAAAGTTTGTCTTGTATCATGCGAGTTAGAACAAGCCTGCATAATATTGTCGACAGTATGGATTTAAGAAGATTCTGTGTTAGTATGGCTCTGCGCATACCCATAAGTTGCGTCTATGTCAATTTTTTGTGTCAGTAATAAATCATCTGATAGTGTAGGTATTTTACAAGAATACTAGTTTTGCTCTCTCACTCTCTTCTGCCACGGGAAATGTCATATTGAATAATAACCTCTCCTCATTGTTTCTGCAGCGACAAGGTAGAAGTGATCAGCATGTACCTAAAACAATCCTGAATAAAAGCTATATAAAACCAATTTCCCACAGTGACTGCGTCCTTAGCAACGATACAATATATTTAAACGTTTTATACTAAAACCCGTCAACATCTCACGCCAATTACACCGAGATCAAGATATCTCTAAACGTCGATGTGAACGTGATGTGTCGCATCAGTGTCCGCCCACACACCTTATCTGCCTCGGATCAAACTCTCTGTTTACGCCGCACCGACTTTTATTGCGTGATATTTTAATTATTTTATTTGAGTGGAGATTTTTAAGGTTGGGTGACGGTAGCCGGGATTTTTTTAAAGATATTTTTGATATATCGTCTGCTTCAATGCGCACTTGTATTATAGTACAATGTTGAAGTATAGGGTTCGAAGGCCGGGTCAGGCAAAGTATTAAATTGCTATTAATTATCAGTTTTTAGTCAGGGAATTGTGCACGATATGGCGATATGCTAACCCCCTATCACATCGTGGGATGGAACACAAGGCGAATCGTAAGTGTCCTGGTTACATCATTGCCTATCCATCGTTCGAAAAAGGTATGAGTTTATGTAAATGTATTTATATTATTTTCTTGCATGGCGAAGTGACTACACTAACATATGATAGTATGCAAAAACATATCTACAATGTGCTTTAGTTTTCTAATGTTAGTAAATTCAGTGAAAAAATCAGAAATGTTAAAAAATATTTTGTATTTTTTAAATTAACATGTATGGCACTTTAAACGGATTTATTTGAAATATTTTATATTTTCCACGAATCTCATAATATCTGTTAAAGCGATTTATAAACAGATTTATTTTAAACTGCGAATGCTTTATACGTACATGTGTTTTAAAGTAAAAGTTTGTGAAATCAAATAAAATTCTCAGTTCATATATCTACTTAATGCAATTCTGATTAAATGTGTTTAAAATGATATTGAAAAGTATTGAAAAACTAATAATTCGTTTAAAATAATATTGAAAATTAAATAAATACACTCAACACATACACAGATAGTTCTGACCCTACACTTAGATCAAGTCTTGTGTCGTGTATATCAGGAACTATGGGAGACTTTTCGGTCTCACAAATACTCAGACCTGAACAATTATAGCTTGTAGTTCACACAAACATTGTTTTCGGCGCGGGGGTCGAACCCGCGGCCTCCCATTTCACAGGCATCTAAACAACTGCGCCATAGAGGAGGTCTTAAAGACATTTTAATGATATATTTATGACGTAAAATTATTAAAATAGTTACATTTTTTTTCTAATATAATCATTTGAAACTTTCAATTTTATGATTTTTGCGTTTTCAATGGGTTATTGTACCTACATGCAATGGGTAACATATTTACTGACTTGTTCTATTTATAAGACTCCCTGTAATTACACATATTAATAAACTCATCGTTTCTTTTTTCAATAAAAATACAAAATATTCTACATAAATACGTACAATACATAGTTGAATAGCACGTAGAGTTGATGCAGGGAATTATATTTCCATTTTGCTTTCCATTGTGACAAAGACGAGGTTAATTTTGGCAAAACTTTGTCTACCGTGGTCCGGACAGCTGTGTAGGTTCGTCCGGAATTTAATTCCACCAGCCAGAGTTACCCGATAAACCTTAACTCGTAACTACAGCATGCAAGTTTTGAACTGGTCAAAAATTATGAGAAATAAATGTTGATATTATGAATATTAAATTAAATAATCGGTACTGTTTCAGCCTATATACGTGCCATTGACAGGAACGGGCCTCCTCTAAAACTGAGAGTACGATTGAGAGTGGTTAGGCCATATAGTCCACACTGGTCTATGCATTAATTTGTTGTTACATTTGCTTCACTGTCGCGTTTTGTTCGGTGAATGAGATTGCTGGATGCCCTTTATCCCTTCCTCTTCCTATCCCTTTTCCTTCCCGTTCCCTTATACATAAGATTTAATAGGTTTTCAAACACATCCAGGATCCAAGCCTAATAATTCATGTTCATGGGCGGCAGTGACCATTTCCTATCAGCTGAACTGCTTGCTCGTTTGTGGATTTAATGCAACAAAAACGTTAGATATTTTTAAAATTATGAATAAAAATGTGGCATTAAATTCTCAATGGATTGTCTCGAAATTTCTCATACTCGTTATCAAAGGTACACAAAAGAACATAGTGTAATTTTTAACGACAAACACGTTATTATTACACCACAAACAAGGAAATAAAAATATGAAGCAGATGTTTTACTGTACTGGTGATAAAAATAACTATAAAGCATAATAAACAGTAGTGCGGCATAAAATGTTTACCCCCATTGCAACTTAATGACTAAATAACCAAAAGAACGATCTTGTCTATCACGGACGATGGTATGATATTCAGAAAAAAAATTGCTTCTGAGTTATCTTACGTATGCGAGATAGCCGCGAGCAACATCTTGTGTCGCATAAAATTTAATTACTTCGACAAAAATAATTTATCATGCATAAGAGACAATATTTTTCAACTCCTGTTCAGTCTGGCTTTCTATCCGAGTTATTTGAAACCACGTACAAAGACAGTTGGCAGTCTCGCGGTCGTGTCGAGTGCGATCGTGCGGTGGAGCGACATTCGACAGTCTCTTACAACGGTCGAGCGGTCCTGTCGACTCGACAATCGCTTGATACAGTTAAATCGACTGTTATCCACTGACAAATTTGTAGGTCAATTTAAACAATTTGGTTTTCAATCGAGTTCCTGGTTTTGAATGTACAGAAGGAGAGCAATTTTCGTGTGTGGGTATAAACTATGAACAATCACTACGCACTATAACGGTGAAGGAAAACATCGCGAGGAATCCTGCATACTCTATGTGTATTTCTATTGTATGTAAAGTTTACGAATTTACGCTAGGTCAGCGTACTGGACTATATGGCCTAACCACTCTCAATCGTACAATATTTGTAGAGTGACTCGTGCCTTGCAGTAGGACGTATAGGAGTTGATACAGTTTAAACTATGAAGTAAACTGTGCAGGTAAATACGCAAGTTACCTTTATTATGGTAGGAGATGAGCAGCGCCCATAAAAACCTTTGATTCCAATAAAGTCATTTTGTCGTGTAATAACATCTTAGTTTGATATTAACTACTTATAGATAATACGTATAGCGTGATGTCCTTAGTTCCATTTTAATGCAATATATTTTAAGTAATTTTTCAATTCAAAATTGTATAAAAAAATGTATATATTATTTTTTGCATTACTTCGGTTGGGCAGTTGTAAAAGCATTACTCAAATCCTGTCTGACATATTGCATTATAAATGTGTGTTGCACTGATCCCGCGTAGCTGAAATATTTTTTTATTATTGTATTTAATATCATTTAAATGCCTTTAAAATTGCACAAACATATGTATATAGACACATAAAATCACGCTTTTTTCCAGCAGGGTTAGGTTAGGCACCCAAGTTTCACCATGTGTGTTTCATCCCACGACTATTACCATTTCAGGCACAAATTTATGACTCCGAGCTGATAATTATTAGAAAAATTCAATTTTACTTTACGCGACTCGGTGTTCGAACTCGAGACCTCAGCTTTGAAATCATACTCTATGAAATGAAATGAAAATGAAATGAAAATAATTTATTGAATCCATTAAAATGTTCAACATCATTTAGATTCAGTCATTTTTTTATCTACCACCCGGTTCGGAAAGCTGTTTTCACTAGAGAAGAACGGTCAAGAAACTCTAGTGTTGCTCTTTTCAAAACCAGTTTACAATGTAGTGAATTATTACAAAAATTTACAAGTTGGTTTAAATCAGAGCAGTTTAATAATAATATGTTGAAAATTTACAGTAAATATTTTTGATATGAATATTATTATATTTCCATTACTATGGTTGAGTGAAGTGAAGTCGCCCAGAACGAAGAATCAGTATACTCTTTTTCGCCAAAGCAGTGAATAATTGCGAGTCTTATGTAATCCATCAATCAATCCATTACAATGTAAGCAAATCGGATAGACCAGTCTACGCAAGCAGCACCCGTTCACGAGTATGACGCATGTGCCAGCCATCGGCCTCCTCAACCATGTTGCAGGGAAGTGACCGACCTGGCACACGACGCCACCGCAAGCACAGACCTTTTAGCGAGCATGACATACCCAATCACTTACATAGGAAAACAATGGCAAATTTGACAAGTTACTTAATTTAAATGGTAATTTATAGAGCACACCAAGACTTACGCTCCGAGATACTACACATTCATTTAATTTTATTCTATTCCCAAGCCTTGTTATCGTCTAAATATTCCGAAATTTTATAATATGCCTTATTGCATAATTTTTGCTTGATAATAGCTTTGAATTTTGTAATAGATAAGGCTTTAATATGACTGGGAACTTTGTTATAAAAGTGTATACAGTAACCCTTAAAAGATTTGCTGATCTTGTGGAGTCTTGTCTTAAGAGTAGCTAGATTATTCTTATTCCTAGTATTTTTGTTGTGGATATCGCTAATCTTAAGAAAACTTTCTTTATTTCTATGTACATAAATTAAGTTTTCAAAAATGTATTGTGATGTGTCTAGTACAACCAACCGAGGCAGTCATAATAATACACTACTCTTTTTTGTTTAATTTCTGTATCTGTATCAGCCCATATGCGTCCCACTGCAGGGCACGGGCCTACTCTACAATCGAAAGTATGATTGAGAGTGGTTAGGCCATATAGTCCACCACGCTGGCCTAGTGCGGATGACGGACTTAAATTCCATAGAAATTCTTATAAATCGCTACGGTATGCAGGTTTCCTCACGATGTTTTCTTTCACCGTTTCACACGATATTTTCCTTCACCGTTTCACGATCTTGGTATGTATTTTTTTACATTAAAAATGAATATTTGCTCTAAAATGTCCACGCATAATAAAATCTTTTCTAAACGAGGGCGTAATAATTAGTTTAGTTAAAATTTAATGTATCAATGAACGTTAAGTACTCTAAAGCTATTACAAATTGTTTGAGAGTCGTAACCGCCGTTTGTTTATAGTTTATCCAAACTGTTTTATGAGGTTCTTAATTACACAGCAAATACAGTAATATTAAATGGATATAAAGTAAGTGAGACTTTGGGTAAAGCTAAGTGTCCACTAAAGACAATCTGGTAACGATAGTTTTTGTTACTTCCACCATATGCACGTTGCATAGATTTTTCAGTTGTGATATGTTGTGAGACTTCATCTTATTTTTCTTATATCCCAAATTCAAATGGGGTCAGTGAAATATGTGAGGTTTTATTCACTATTGAACTTTAGATTTTAAATTCTTCGTCATTCTTATCATTATTCACAATAAGGAATTGCAATCTGGAGAATTGTACCCGAGATATTTAAAAATATATACTTATGTTCACAAATAATAAGCATTTTCTTTAAATTTGTGTGGCAATTTTCAATTTTATATGACTCCTTTTAAAGAAGTCCTTTTAAAGAACTTCCTTTTTGAAGTGCGTGGTGGCCTGTTGGTAAACGGACTAGACGCGGCTGCCAACATGTTCACGGTGGTCGCGGGTTCGAATCCCAGGGCACACCTCTGACTTTTCGGAGTCATGTGTGTATTGATAGTCAATCACCACGCACTAAAACGGTGAAGGAAAACATCGTGAGGAAACCTGCATACCATAGCGATTCATAAGAATTTCTATGGTATGTAAGTCCGCCAACCCGCACTAGGCCAGCGTGGTGGACTATATGGCCTAACAACTCTCAATCGTATTCTCGATTGTAGAGTAGGCCCGTGCCCTGCAGTGGGACGTATATGGGCTGATACAGATACAGATACAGATGACTCCTTTTAATAGACCAGAATTTGATTGCATACTTTTTGCATTCAGTGATGGTCTAGTCGACACTTACCTTTATTAACGATATGTCAAGTCACATCTCGTGGCGTCTGTTTGCTGACTTTACGTACTTCTGACTTTTCCACATTGTGGTTCAACAAAGTTTCTTAAACTTTCCACGAGTATATTTTATTCGATAAAAGTTTTTGTGGCGTTCTGAATGTGTATAGTAAACGGTATTTTTTTCTGACACCTCAAGGTATTGGTAGTTGTTAAAAGATAGGTATACCTGTTAATGGATTTACGCTCAAATACTATATGGAATATTAGATAAATGATAAATACGCCCAATAGTGCATACATAAATATTACATACAAGTCGTGTGTCGTGGATATATGGAAATAAGTGAGACTTTTCGGTCTCATAAACACCCAGACCAGATTAAAATACTTGTGGTCCACGCATTTTTTTTCAAACTTGCAAAGTTCTGTTCAATGGGACTTGCATAGTTAACCAAATACATCACGGAGGCTGCATAGTATTTTAAAAAGTTAAAATATTTTCACAAAAAAAAAAATACAGTACGCCTAAAGGCCAGCAGCGACATCTACACGCCGTATTTTCTAGAGGTGTCATCGACCATAAAAAATACTATTTTTTTACTGACCCATAATACTGACTTGGGTCCTATAATATGAAGTTCCTTAAACGAATCGTAAAACCGTTTTATACGGACCCACAGTTTTTATATTTATTGCCAGTATACTACCGGACCTGATAATACAGGGAGTTAAATCCAGGGTTCTAAAAGACCACATATTTGGGCTGTGAATATGGGCAATTTCTACGTTGTTCTTTCTTTTTACTATTCCTTTCGTTATGGTTCTTTAAAACCTTTCTATCTTATATAGACTGTAAAATAATTGTATTGAAAAGTTACAATACGCTCGCAAGTAAAATACATATTAATTATTAACATAAACTAGATGGAGGATAGTCAATATTATAACAATTTGACTATGATCAATTTTCTGTATTATTTTGTGTGCAAACACAATACCACTAAAATAAAACATTTCTGTCAAATAGTATGAAAGTAGCTTGTAACATGAAGTAAATATTAGTACTTTAAAATTAAGAGGGGGAGCGTAGTGGGGACATCTTATCGTCTCTTTCACACATGCACAGTGAAATGCATATAAAGCCTAGTGACGTCACTAGTTTTGTTTTGAATCCTTTTTCTTTTACTCCAACTTCAAGATTTTAATTTTTTTACCTTTTTTAATTCTTAATGAGAAACATGTTTGTTTATTAGATTTTCGAAATGGCTTCTTCTTGATAAATACAATAAAACAATGGAGTCTAAAATACTAATAAATATACCCACAAAAAGCTGAATAAAACTTTCACATTGATCTGTTGACAACGGCTTCCATTTAGCGATTTCCTGGAACTTTTATTGGGTCGTCCGTTTGCCACACTGACCTAATGCATGTTGGTAAATTTCACATAAATTTTAATTGTTGACAATTTTCATATAGGTCAGGTTTACTTGCGGTTTTTTTTTCATATTGTAATGATTGGCGAGACGAGCATAGCGATCACCGTATGGAAATTTTCATTTCATTTCATTTCATCTCGTCATCCTGAGACATAAGATGTTAAGTCTCAGTATGTCTATTAGTTACTTTGGCTACGATATCCTTCAAACCGAAACATAACAGCACATTTACGCTGCTGTTTGGAGGGAGAAATAACCATTGCGACTTACCTAGACTACCTCTCACATAAGAGAAGAAATAGCCATTGCGATGGTACTTATCCAAGCCGCCTCCCACATAAGGGGGACTAGTAAATTAACCATTACTTTATTGTGTTTAATAACAATCTAAAATCTACACTGTTTGAGAATCTCTGTAACACAATAACTGTAGACTTCAATAGCGACGATTTGTAAAGTGACTCGCTTAAATTCACGCTGGTTTTTGAGAATTAGTGTTTTAAGACGTGCTCTTGACCACATTAGTAAGTGTGAAACAGCAACCAACAGAAACAATACTTTTTAAATTACTTCTTAAAAATCGCACGGTGACGTTGTAAAACACTTTGTACTCAATAGCTACTATGTACTTGAGAGATAAACCTACGAGTATGTATTAGATTTAACATCATGTCACATTGTAAAGTATTTTATGAGTTCAAATGGAAGAGAGCAATGATTTTTCGAAGCTATAAATGAATTATACCTAACGTGTCTTTACTTATATACATTCACATCTTATTTCCTAGAAGGGGTTGGCAAAGGTTACATACACCCACGTATCGCCTTAAGTGTTCCGTCCCATGATGTGATAGGGGGTGAGCATATTCTTGACTCTGGAATGATAAAATACCCAAACCTTAGCATTGTAATTGCACTGTACAACTGCGCAATTAAGGCAGTCTTGTGAAATCTAGCATTGTTAATATTATTATATTTTTAATTTGCACCAGTCCATATACGTCCCACTGCAGGGCACGGGCTTCCTCTACAATCGAGTGTACAATTGAAAGGTCATATAGTCCACCACACTGGCCTATTGCGATTTAGCGGACTTTGCGTACCATAGAATTTCTTGCAAATTGCTGCGGTATGCAGGTTTCTTCACAAAATTTTCCTTTACTATCAGTTTATCTATAATATCATAGCAGTAGAGTAAGGAAACCTCGCCAAAGAGTTATCCACGAGTATTACTAATGTGGAAAGTTGATAAACCCTACATACACAGTCGTTGTGGTTGACTAATTAACCTTTCTAAAAAAGGCTCCCATAAGGGGCACGCAGAGGCTACAAAAAACGTAGGCGGTGTGGCGATCGCCCAGTGCCTTCCGCTTTGATGCTTAAAATAACTTCCTAAATTCGCGGACATTATTAGGCCTTTTTAAATTAATTACAAACTGTCACAAAATTAGCTTAACCTCAAAACATTAATTTGAAAACAGTATCAAAATTTGTCGTAAAATTACTGAGATATTAATATTTTTAATAGTGTGGTGGAGACACTCGTTTTCTCTTGCGCACGCATGTACATTTTGCAAGATGACGTCACGGCGTGCATGTTTCATCCTTTTGTATCACTCCCCATCAACTTTTATATATCCTAACTTAACTTGCGTAATACCATACAGATTTTAAAACTTATTTTTGATTATGATTATGCATGATGACACTGGCCTTTTGGCTAACAATACATAGTTGACGCTACTTACGCCCGAATACTGGCACGCAACTCAAATATAAGTTGCACTTAACTACGTTAATCCTGCTTAAATGTACTGGCTAAGTGGGCCGTGCGCTGTTAATAGCAATTTATTATTTGAATGGCGTTCCAGTATTCGGGCTTTAGTAATATGCCTTATGTAGTGAACTCGCGACCTCTGAATACGTAATAACAGCTTAGTCCTTTTACCAACATATCACCACACTACTTCATGTTTAAAACAAAATAAACTATAATTTCCCACCTCAATATTCCATCCGTGATTTGCGAGCGATACAGTTTTTGCTCACATATTATTGAATAAGGAGGGAATGGTTGATACACAGCGCAAACATCGCCAGAATAAGCGATCGCAATGAGTTATATCTCCCTCGTGGTTCGCTCGGCGCCTCTACGTGGCGCGCATGCTGTTTACACGCCGATTGTATTGTTTCTATGATATATTGCGCTATTAACTTTATCTTTTGTAATATTCGCGGCTCAATCTTTGGGAATGTTTGGTTTAATATAAGTAAAAGGAGCATATTGTCACATTGGACCTTTGCAGTGGATATCATTGGGAGGCTTACGTATGTTCAGCAGTTGACTTTCTTTGTCTGATGGATGGATGGATAAGTAAAAGAGCCTACTAAGTAATAGACCCACACTATACGAATAAGTTAGATTACGTCAGGTACTGATAAAATAAGTATGTAAAGTGAAGGGTTTGCTATAGGATTTCGCTCGGTGAGTTAGATACTGTATCTGTATAAGCCCATATAAGTCCCATTGCAGGGCTAAGGCCTTCTCAACAACTGAGAATACGGTTTTGAAGGGCTAGGCTGTGGCCTTAGTCCACAACGCTGCCCTAGTGTGAATTGGCAGGTTTTATACAATAATAGATTTGTCTTTACGATGTTTTCCTTCACCGTTATAGTGCGTGGTGATTGATTATCGTACACCCATGACTTCAATATCTCAGAGGTTTGATCTGGATTTTGACCGCTACGACCGTAAACATGTTGGCAGCCGCATTCAGCCCGTTACCAGTGGGCCACTATACTCTTGTTAGTTTAGATTTCGATTACCGAATGCCTAAAATTCTGTAGTTCTTCTCGTTGTTATAGTTCCTGCCGATCCCAACAGCTTAATCATGAGTTTAATCATTATAAAAAAGTTTTATACTCCCTCCAACATATCAAAACCACAGGAAAAAGTATTTCACGAATTGATTGTTGTTTTCGATAGTTTACATGCCAGAAGTTAGTTTTGCCGTGTAACGTGAAAAACCGATAGAAATATTTCGCCGAAACTTTTGTATATGTCAATATTTTTATACGATAAAACTGTTGCCAATATCAGTACTTTGTTTTTTTCGCTTCGCTTACATAAAGGATAATGGAACTTCAACTTGTTAGTTTTAGTATAGTGCCAATATTCGGACAAACGTTGGGCCTGACATCGGCTGTTTGGTCGTGTAATTTATTTTCAGTACTGATTCAAGCTTATGCCTTTTTCCAGAAGGGGTAGACAGAGGTGCCAACAGGACATCCACGTTGTGAATTAAATGTGCCTTCATCATTTCGGGTTAAATGATTAAGGCTGTTAATGAATTGAAAAATCTATTTTACTTTGCTTCACCTGAGAACTAAATTTTGCAATCATTCCGTATAAGAACTGCGTCACCAGTTATGTTACCTGAATATATCCACACATATGTAAGCTTATAACATGATTTACTTTCTTGGATCATTCAAACACTAATACAGTAGTAGCTACTAGGTCGGAGTTGTATATATTACATATGGATGTAATGTTAATGGTTACTGGTGGTAGATGGTAGGTGGGGTCTCATATGGGAGAGGCCGCTTGGGAATGTACCAATCCAATGTCTATTTCTTCCACCGAATAGCAGGGTAAATGAACTGTTGTCTTATTGGTTGTAGGACATTGTGCAGTGCTCTGGCACATATTGAGACTTAACTTTTTATATCTCAGGATGACGAGTGCAGTGGAATGTCAAGTCAACTTGGTAAATCACGGTGTCGTTTGGTTTTGTTACTCTATGAACACCATATCGCTTACTATCAGGCGAATGCATACTGGTCTCGCCATTTATTGCAATAAAAAAAAAAACCAGCCAACTTTTAACCCGTTCCAGATTTAAAACAACTTTAATAAATCATGAGTAAGTTAAGGAGCTAATTTACAAACTCTTTATTACGAGCTTAACTTTTTATTCCTCTTGCGTACAGGCGTTATTCTTTTATGAATAATTTTATGTTCTCGTGTGCGGTTAGGTTACTACGCTATTTTTCTGCTTGTATAAGTTGGTTACACTATGAATATGATTATTTTTACGCCAAACTCATCTGCATTACTTGTTTTAACATTCTGTTTATATATTTACATAATGCACTAGGATAGCGTGTTGGACCATATGGCCTAATCTCTCTTAATCGTACTTTGGATTGTAGAGGAGGCCCGTGACCTGCAGTAGGACGTATATGGGCTGATACATGTAAGCATACAGGTACAGATTTATATAATGTACTATCGTTTTGCAGCTGCATTTTGCAGCTAACGATTAAATAATTATTGAAATCATTTAATTCTTGAGAAGTTTGTAGTTAAGTTTCAAAGTTCAAGGAATTAAAGTAATTAAGTTAATTAATATTGATTATTAATAATATTTACAAAACAAATAATCAAGACACAAAAAAACAATGTATTAAGACAAAAGGAAGTGGCTCAGCCGGTGCTAGTCGGTACAGTATTCTGATTTGTTAAAATGCGGTTGACGCTCTGACCACACAACAGAGTAATAAAAGTTCAGTAAAAGTCGTCTGAACACCCGTGTTTGAACTGCGTAGTTGTCTAGCCGCAGTCAGTTTTCAAATAACGCGATGAAGACCAACGCTTAGCCTAGTAGCAACTCATATAAAATAATGGATAATGCTTTTTTAGATTTACGCAACTGGGTTCTTATCGTCACGTTTTGATTTCTTCAGCTTTCGTGGTCACAGGGCGGGTTAAATAAAATTCAAATTAAAATTGCAATCATAAGTTAAAGTCTTTTAATTTGATAAAATGATTTACAAAGCAGTGCTTGGCGTTTCACTGCGCTCGCTATCCCAAGACATTGAATGTTAAGTCTCATATCCCATAGTTACTCTGGGGATAATTTCCTTGAAACAGGAGTACAACATTGTATTTACAATGTTGTTTGGCGGGAGAAATAGACATCGCGGTGGTAACTACACAGACGGCCTCTTACGTGTCAGAGGCCAGATCAATGAAAGTTGATCACTGTATGTCAGCACAACAGTGAAAGAAGAATGAACTGAAAATACAAGTACAGCTAAACTTGGGTGGAACGTACAAAGAATAAACAAGATATTTAATAATATCTGCGTGCACGACGTTACCAAATCAACGTGTTTTCTTTCATTTATACAGGGAAAAATACGATGTCTGCAAATAAGGCTTGTTTAGTTTGTGGTACGCGATATGAGCAGATGCGGAGATATTTCAATTTACCAGTACCTTTTAAGTAATTGACTGACGTCGTTTAGTGAACGAAGATATTTTTAATATATTTTGCCGTTTTTTCAGAGTTGGTCTCGAGAATTTGAAAGGAATTTGTCTAGTCGAATGATCGATGTCATTAATCTTAGTCATATTATGTTGCTTCATACTATGTTCACAAAGTTTTTTTTTTCTTTTTTTTATAATGGCCTGGCATAGTGGCGGCATTGCACCTGATGGGAAGTGCCAATGCCGCCCAGGCAGAGTATCCATTGGCATCGGACGGTAGTCCCATGCCAATGGAAACAATTATGCCGGCCTGCTAAGGTGCCTCTTCACACCACGGCGGAAGGACCCAGGATTGTAGGAAGGAGGGAACACGTGAGACGGCAAACAATTCCACAGCCTGACGGTGCGGCACAAAAACGAATTCGAGAACCGTTTGGTTCGCGCCGGGATGGTGTGGACCGTCAAGCTATGGCTTCGCAAGCCAGCACGCGTGGTTCTGGTTAGGAATGGAGAGGAGGGGATCAAGTTGAACAATTCTTCAGAGCACTCACCGTGATACAGGCGGAAGAACACGCTTAGAGAGGCGACATCTCTCCGGAGTTGTAGCGACTCCAAGTTGCTCGTAACGTCTGCATCATTTACAATGTGGATGGCCCGCCGCTGCAATCCATCCAAGGCATCGAGCAGGTACTGGGCGGATCCATCCCAGAGGTGCGAGCAGTATTCCAAACCCTTCTTTTTTCAGTCCTTTCTGAACTCCAAAAAGTTCAGAAAGGACTGAAAAAAGAATAATGAATTCTAGAAACGAAGAAACGGCTTCTATAGTATGTTATGTTTTGTACATACATAATTATAACACAAATCCCTCCCTCCCTCTGCACTACATTAAGGTCGACTGGGAAAAAGTGTCATTAACTCCGCCTGTATTCTACAAATTGTACTAAGTGTAAATAAATAAATACATATCATTTGATTATTATTGTACAGGCGTTATTTTTATTTTGTTTATTAATTAGAAGAGAAGCGTAGTGTAGGATGCCCTCCAACGTGGTGGAGTGACGATATCCGAAAGATGGCTGGTAGTGGTTGGAGACGTTGGGCTGAACATCGAGCCCAGTAGTGTGCCATAGGAGAGGCTTATTTCCAGCAGTGAATGCGAATAGACTGATGATGAAGATGATTAATTAGAATCTCCAATTAACAATTCACATTACAAGCTTAACTATTGTACTGCTGCATTTGAAACATGTTTCTTTAAATATAGAAAATAATGAGATGCCTTTGTAAATATCAAAAGGCTATCAAAGGGAAGAAAGTCAAGGATTGTTAGACATCCAGCAGTCAATAAAGTATATACATACATACCTACAAATGTCTACTTCAATAAAAAAATATATGCTACGGAAATATTTGTTCTACAATAGTAAGTTGAAGTTATAAGTTAGAACTAACCTCAGGTTTGGCGCATACGGCTGAAGATAAAATCAATCTAAACTTATAGTTTGGCACGACGAATACGAACGAGTTCGTGAATAACATAAATTATTCCAAGTTTTATAGCATATTCAACTTACACATATTTTTCATGTCACTGAGGTTTATTTTGACTACTTTTTATTTGATATGAATGTGTATCACAGGTGAAGTGTATTTAGCAATTCAAGTCTGTTTACTATCGTGATCATAATAAATTGACTTCAAAAAAAGGAGGAGGTTGAGCATCTCCTACTAAAAAAAAGAATAGTCGTCGTAATCTTGTTTTTTTTTTTCTATGTAAGTGCACCGATTACTCGAACGCGTGTGAACAGATTTAAACTATATGAAACACACTGTTTAATATACTTACTTTCACAATAATTTCTTCTTATTTTAATCAAGTCACCTGTCCACCTTGTGAGTGGAAATCAGACGATACATATGCCAGTAAGTGATCATCAGCCCATCGTCTCCAACCACTACCAGCCATGTTTCGTACATCGTCACTTCACCTCGTTGGAGGGCGTTCCACACTACGCTTTCCGAGGCGTGATATCCAATATAAATGTATAATATACTAACGGCCCGGCCCAGCTTAAATCAATAATATGCACGTATTATACACATAAACCTACCTCTTAAATCACTCTATCTATTAAAAAAACCGCATCAAAATCCGTTGCGTAGTTTTAAAGATTAAAGCATACAAAGGGACATAGGGACAGAGAAAGTGACTTTGTTTTATACTATGTAGTGATATAAATATTATAGAATCAGATTTGTGGATGACCAATATCCACATCGCTCCATACTCCGTATTAAATAAAACACTTCCTTAAACCTGTGTCTCGTGCCGAGCGTCAACCGATTACGGTTCGTTACACAATCTCCACAATTTTCCTGAGACGTGCCGTCTGTCAGACCCTTAATTAGGCCACTGGTTTGTGAGGCAATCATGACGACTTGTGTCGACTGCCCTTTGAGCACGCAAGTGATTCACCCTCTTTTTGTGTTAAAGCTTGTTGAATGACAATTAACAGGTGGGTTTGATTTGATTGAGGATGTGGGATGTGGACATTAGTTAGATGTACAGATTATATCAAGACTGCCGCTGAAAATGAAGACGAATGGTAGTTTTAGTGATTTCATAAATCCCTTGCAAAGCCATCCCTGTCTGCGCTGGCCTTTCGTGTATTTGTGTAAGTATATTTGAAAACATACATAAACGTCACGACAGTACCTTATAGGGGTACGTAGAGACTATGGGTCACCATTTTGCTCGATCCTGACATATTACTTTTGATTTGTAAATATATATTTATTTTAAGTAATAAAGAAGGCAGTCATTAATCAAATAACTTTGTAAAGATTGGTGTTGACAAAGTCGAACAGATTAATTGTCATGATATATGATCGATAGTTCTAAATATATTATTAAAACATGTCACAGCGCCCTTGACTTGGAAAAGTTTTATGGAATTTAATGAAAAATGATTTCTTTTAATTTTAAAAATCACATGTAATAAAATGATGTATCATGAATCCCAGTACTAGCCAAGTAACGGTAACCCAGTAGTGACATATGAAGTATGGCATTTCGACTTCTGAAATTTTTAAAAGACCACAAAAAATTAAGTGAATACATAATTTTTTTTTTATATTCATTACAGCACAATAAAAACGCAGTTTGTCAAATTATTTTCTTAACAGAAAACGAAACTGTCTGTGTGGTATATTTTCTGTTCTCCTTGTGTGAAGCATTTTATCTTCTTTTTTTAATGAGTTGTTTATGAAATTTTTAAAGTTTCTTAATCATTTGCGGGATATACCAAATCGTCTTATCATGTCGTCTCTAATAAAAGGAAAAGGAACTGCCCTAATAAATCAATTGAAATATGAATTGCTAATAATTAATCTTCACAATAGCTTTCATACGAAAGATAAGTATTTACCAGAACTAAAGCAATATCTTGGTAATTTAACAAAATTACACTCTGAGTAAAAATGTGAAAATTCAAGCATTCGTGGCCAAATTCCTACAATAAAGACGAGAATTTTTTACGTGGAACTTAGGCCACAAATCTTTCTTTAATCGCGGAACAAAATTCACTCGTTTTCCACTTTTGCATTACCACGAAACGTAGCCTAAAGGCATGTCCTGATTACGGACCGCGATCGCGGAGGGAATTTTCATATCATACTCGTATAACAAACACGTACACTAGTTATATTTCGTATGAAAATATCTTCAGTTCAGAAACTACCTAACTGGATAAAACGGTTTATCTTTGTACGTTTGGAATTTTCGACCAAATATTTGTGCTATAAATATTCCTTTCATATATATTTTTCTCTAAACCAGTTGTGAAATTAATTAATATTTGACGCTTTTCATTAGTCTATTGCTAGATGTAATGTTGACGATTGCCTAATCATTTTTATACTTCTACGTCAAAGCATTTTCAGTGCATTTAATGGAAGGTTCTTCATCACAACATAATGACATCAAAAAAGTAGTTCTTTTATCAATATTCTTATATCCATTATGTATGAAAACTCTTATTAAAATATTATTTTTAAAATATTCGCACAAACAACCCCTTAACTTACCCACCAAATCTAATATGGTATAACTGACCGCGGTAGTAAAAAATAACCGGGTTTAAAACGTCCTAATAAATCCAGGAATAAGATAAAAGATCGCACTCGTATAAAGACGTTAAGCGCTTCAAGCTGCGAGTGAATTCAACGTTTTAAAAGGATATATATTAGCAAACCGGGAGATATGCTAAGTCGTTTATCGGGAGCCACAATTTACGGCAACTGGATAACTTAAGGCGAAGTTGGGTGTACAGCTTTATCCAGTCGTTGTGAAAATTAAAATGAGCTGTATTGGAAATCCGTCTTTGTTATTATTGTTAGTCGATTACTCTTTGTTTACTTCGTTTTTTGTTTGTGACAATTATAAGCGGGATATAATGAAGTAAACTAGACTTAAAGGAATCCTATGCTAAATAATTTTCATAGACTTTTTGTGTATAGTTTATATTTTTATTATTTTGCGTACAAACACAAGTAAATTTGAATTATAAGATTTCTGTCAAAATAGTATTTGCGTACAAACACTAATAAAATTAAATTAACAGATTTATGTAAAAATAGTAATAAGTGCATGGTGGCCTGTTAAGTGCGTGGTGGCCTGTTGGTAAACGGACTAGACGCGACTGCCAACATGTTAACGGTGGTCGCGGGTTCGAATCCCAGGGCACATCTCTGACTTTTCGAATTCATGTGTGTATTGATAGTCAATCACCACGCACTAAAACGGTGAAGGAAAACATCGTGAGGAAACCTGCATACCATAGCCAATTTATAAAAAATTCTATGGTATGTAAGTCCGCCAACCCGCACTAGGCCAGCTTGGTGGACTATATGGCCTAACCACTCTCAATCGTACTGTCGATTGTAGAGGAGGCCCGTGCCCTGCAGTGGGACGTATATGGGCTGATATAGATACAGCAATAAAAGTGCTTGTAACAGGATCCAAATATTAGTATTTGAAATACCTTTTCCTCTCACGACCGCACTATAATGCATAGAGTCATGACTTTTCTAGTTTTGTTTTGCACCCATTTTCTTTAACTCCCTCTACTAGATTTAAAATAATAATATAAATAATAAATAACACCCAACAGTCATTGATTGATGCCAGATTTTGGATATAGATTTTTGATAAATACAATAAAAAAATGGGTTAAATAGCCTTTTGGAGTTCCAGGCCATTAGAACTAGTATATATTAAGAATGAATACATAGAAGAAACTTTGAATTCATTTCAGTCTGAATCGAACACGAGTATTCAAACATGTCTATAACATTATTGATATTCTTGTAACTGAATAGACTGGCTAACTTTACCATGCAAAAATATCGATAGCGTTGTTATAATGTAGGTTAACCGATAACTTTTAATAACAGTCCAATCAATCATGAATAAAACGGTTTACGAATGAATAAAATTGTTTGCTTGGTTTCAGCTAAGACGCCATTTGTAATTTATTTACTTTTACTAAATGGCTTATTAGAATTGATGTCTGATTGTCATGACATGATTTATTATTTTAAAAGCCTGCGTGTTTGATTCTTAGACCGACAAATGATCTTGTTTAGAGTTCATTGTGGTGTAACGATCACAAATTATAATTACGTCTTAGGATGGCGAGTGCAATGGAATGCTAAGTATTGCTTTGTAAATAATATTTTTGGTTTTGCTACTGTCCATGAGTGGTCGTGTCGTTTACCATCAGGTGTATGGCACGTTCCACTCGCTATTTTTTTTTTAAACTACGATTTGTATATTGCATAATATTTAAAACTGCGTGTAGCTTATTAGTAAACGGACCAGACGCGACTGCCAACATGTTCACGGTGGTGGCCCGTTCGAATCCCAGCGCACACCTCTGACTTTTTGGAGTTTTGTGTATATTGATAGTCAATCAACACGCACTTTAACGGTGAAGGAAAACATTGCGCGGAAACCTTGCGTACTACAGCGAATTTGTAAGGACTTCTATGATATTTAAAGTCTGTCAACTCGTACTGGGCCAGCGAGGTGGACTGTATGGCTATCCACTCTCAATCGAACTCTCGATTGTAGACGAGGTCCGTGCCCTGCCGTGGGACGTATATGGGCTGCAAATGATTGATCAATTCTATGATCAATTGATCACAGTTTATGGTAAATATTTTAGTACAAACACTAACACGGTTCATAGACTATGAATTTGTTGAAATGCGCCACTGTTGCGCTAACCCAATTAATCGCCCTCAGCTTAATTAACATTCTGCGCTACAGATGTGTTGATTACTAAATGTATACTTTATTGGAATATGGATTGGATAATTGATTGACATTAAATATGTTTTTAATGGCAGAGTTGTAAACAGTTTTCATGTATCGACTTAGATATAAAAGCTACACTCAAATGCAACTTAAATATTGTGTTGCCATTTATTATCCAAATCGCATAGAACTACTGGCTAAGTGAATCGACCGCAATTAAGAGTAACTTAATAATTAACTGGCGTTTGAGTATTCGGGCATCAAGAGCGTTTATACCTTCCATGCGCTTTATGGCTTAAAAACAGTTCTTTTTGAATCAATTTTTATCCACCATACATAATAAGTACTATTTTCAGAAAATTATGTCATCTAGGGATTTAGGTGGAGAACCTTTTAGATTTATAGATAATTTGTGAATACTATAAGGATTCTGAACAGAGGTTTCCTTATTTAGGCTTCGAATGGCAATCTGTCTGTATCAGCCCATATACGTCCCAGTGCAGATAACGGGCCTCCTCTACAACCGACAGTATGATTGGGAGTGGTTAGACCATATACTGCCGGTTTCTATAATCTATCTATCTTTAACAAGAGATTTCTCTCGAAATTTCCATACATTTTATGCTTCAGTAAAAAAAGACAGAGATATTTAGATAAGGTGCATATATTTATACATATCTAGGCAAAATAATATTGTATGTCTATCTTTGTTTATTGAAGCGTACAGTGGTATCGACATAGTAACGATATCCATTTTAACAAAGTCAAAGATAGATAGGATATAGAGAACGGCCGATAGTCCACCAATCCATATCTATCTATTGAATATCTAATCTATAGAAGCTCGAAATATCTAAAATAATTAAATACAAGACGAAAACATAAATGTTATCAGACCAAAAAGACCCTTACGAAAGGATTTTGTTGAGAAAATAATCTTTTTTGTGTTTCTTTCTCGAGATATAAAATTTTAAATAATGTGAAATTATTCGGAAACTCTCGTCAACAACATATTTTTATACCAATTTATTTTACATAATTTAATATACCAATTGGCTTACTATAATAGAAGAATAATAAATATGGTAATTTATTAACAAAATGTTCTTCTATTATATTAAGCCATAACTATATTAAATTATGTAAGATAAGTTGGTAAAAAGAATTATGTTCTTAAAACTTCCTTACTTTATATGCTTTAAAGTGTGATTAAAATTCATCTGTTTATATAATAGGTCAAGTGAAGTCCAAATATATTAAACGACTAGGTACCTTTTGCCCGCAACTTCGTCGTAAACTTTCTATTCATTATCAGCTCGGAGTCAGGAATTTGTGCCTGATAGGCTCGCCCCTATCTCATGATGAGACGGAATATACAAAGCGTAAAGCGGGTTTCCTGGTAGCATCTCTGTCTACCCCTTCTGGGAAAATGGCGTGAGATTAGGTATGTACTGCTTTATTTAATAACCAATTTTAATCCATCCATTTCTAAACCTAACCATTCTTCATAAAAACAGAGAAAACGATTAAAAACTGGATCTGCACTGCAGGGCACGGGCCTACTCTACAATCGAAAGTACGATTGAGAGTGGTTAGGCCATATAGTCCACCACGCTGGCCTAGTGCGGGTTGGCGGATTTACATACCATATAAATTCTTATGAATCGCTATGGTATGCAGGTTTCCTCACGATGTTTTCCTTCACCGTTTTTAATGCGTGGTGATTAACTATCAATACACACATGACTCCGAAAAGTCAGAGGTGTGCCCTGGGATTTGAACCCGCGACCACCGTGAACATGTTGGCAGCCGCGTCTGGTCCGTTTACCAACAGGCCACCACGCACTTTTAAAAACTGCATGTACTAAAAAATCATTTTTACTCCAACCCGAACGAAACTCACGGCGCAGCCCTGGCATCAGAATATTTTTCTTTTATTTACTATTCCCATGTTCCCCTTAAACGGAACAGGATTAAATCGATTTCCGTCACCTGCACACCCTTGATGTAATTACAATTTTCACGCTTACTTTTCCATTAGAAAAATAATATCGGGGTGGAAAATTCACCGTGGAAAGAGGGAAAACCGCTAACTGGAATGCTAGTGAAATTGTATGATTCGTGCTGTGCGGAATGAACCGGAATTTCTTTAGCGTTCCGCTTTGATTTGTATTCATATGGGTTCTTTGTGAATTGAGGTCTTTGTGGAGTGTCTTATGTTTTACTTTAGAGTGGGTGGTGAAATGCTTAATGCGGTGTTGGGCTTCCATTTGTTTAGGCAAAGGGCAGACTAATAAACTTATGTAGTGTCGAATTTATCAAAAGGTTCTTCACTAACACAAAGTCACGCCTTTTTCTCAGAAGCAGGCAGACACTTTTTACAGAACACCCATGTTTCGCTTTGTGTGTCACACGATGTGATAGGGGATGAGCCTCTTAGATTATATACTCGTCTAGATGACACGTCACACCTCACCGCGCGGCTCAAATAAAGTCTACCTTTGGTAGACTCGCTTCTCACGTACGCCAGTGTCATTTGAACTACATATGGATAACGTGCTCCCGAAAAATAATTAATTATGCCGGTTTGTGCTGTCGAATTGTATCGCAATTGTGTGGGAAAACTGTATAATAATACCAATATCACTTTCTATCGGTAACATTATTGTTAAACCACTATTATTTGAAGAAAACATGAACTTTTAATTCATTATTTTGAAGATGAGTTTCATTGGCCAGTGTTGTCAATTTATTACTAGGAAGATTTGTTGAAACTATGGGAGAAACTATAAAACACAAATATCATTGCATAATATTTCGATCAGAATAACAACAAGAAGAATGGCATTATTTATTTAATGAGTAAATAATACTTACCTACACGATATTAATGAAACCCACGACGACATGCACTTCATAGTAATTTTATTAATTCTTTGCCTTGCATGTGTATTACCATTCAAAATTTCACAAACGGGGTACTGCTATTGTCATCTTTGAAGAAACAGCGAGAACTTATTCAAGGTCCTAATAATATTTTTAGACTTCCTACGGATTCCGTACTAGCAAATTGCTGGAGAGACATTACACAGCGGAAACGAAAAGAAGACCATTCGTAGCCTCACATGACTTCAGTTGTGTGTTCCGAGCATTTTACTTATGATGATTTATATTTTACATAAATACAGAAATCAGATAACAGCCCAGGCAATAAATCCAAAGAGTTAATTCTATTCGGAAACAAACACTAGGAGATGGGTTTAGATCTTTATGGTTTTTACTAAAATGCGTTATAAATATAATTAATAGTATGATTACTTTAAATAATTTATTTAACCTATTTTTTTTATCAAATAATGGGGAAAAGTTAAGTTAATAATCTGGAGTAGGCACCCCTAAACACACACACCTTGACAGTTGGATTACAATAATTACACGACCGGTACTCACACATATCAACGAAAGTGAGGACACTTTTAGCGCATCGTTTGTTGACACTGCTCAATCTAGACGAGTATATAATCTAAGGATGAGCCTATTGCAATATCGGGAACAAATTCCTTACTCCGGGCTGATAATAAATTGAAAAATCCAATATGACTTTGACCGAATCGGGATTCGAATCCAAGCATCCATTAGCGTTGTAACAATTCCATAGTTCAATGAACTGAATACACAATGGAAAAAAAATTAAAATAATGAACATCAGATCATTTGGCTGATAAAACATTGTTACTCAGACTTAAAGAATGTTATAAACTTCCTCCACCATCTTATTAAATAAATAGAAAATGTTAAAAAAGAGGAAACAATTATTTTGATAAGACAATACTAAGTGGTAACACGATAGCGCGCGGTGCAAGTTCACGGCTCGCGGACCACGGAGGGGGCAGGGCAGGTGCGGGCAGGGGGGGCTAGTGTACATTGCAAACACAAATATTGTCATAACTCCGGGGATTTGTTTAATTTGACACGGCCGCTTCGTCTACAAGGCATAGATTGACTTGTGTAGATGGCATACTCGGTTGATGGATGTTAATTACTACCTAAGGTAAGCATGTAAGGATTGTTTGGGGATGATAGTCATTTGTTACTTCAATTTCTGATTTAATTACTATAAGTAATATTATTTATTGTAGATATCTAACGGGTCGATGTGGAGATCCTTGGAGGAGGCTTAAGTTTAGTAATAGATTTCCTATAGCTGTGTAGAGAGAAGAAAAGAGAGATAATTTTCAAATATTTTTGCTTTATTTAAGTATTAAATAAACCCAAACATAAGTGAAAATAGATTCTGTATGTATAATTGGTTTTTTAATGGGCGTTTCTTTACGTTTCTTTTTTAGTCTTTGCCAAATAGCGGATTTTGCACATGCTATTTGTTTTTCGTGGCTACTTGATGAGTAGGCCATCGTTTCGGCTTAAGGAGAGAAATCATTTCCTTACAAAGATTAATAATATTATCATGAATCACAAACGTATACAAAAAACTACAAACAAAAAGTTAATTAGAACTGCATGAAGTTTCAATTACAATTTTTAAATTGATTCGATCAACGAGCAAACGGGTTAGCAAATACTAAGTGAACATCTAAAGGATTTTAATCGCTGGCATTGTCGACTTATAGAAGGGAAGAAGAAAGGAAAGAAAAAGGGTCGGGTAGAGAATTATAAGCATGCTTATTTTGTATTCTTACCCTATCAATATTCATAATAACTGCATCCATCCATCCAACAGCCAAATGAAGTCCACCACTGAACATAGGCCTCCCCGAATGATTTCCACAGTGACCTGTTGGAGGCAGCCTGCATCCAGTGACGTCCCGCGACCTTTACCAGGTCGTCTGACCACCTTGTGGGTGGACATCCTACGTTGCGCTTTCCACTACGTGGCCTCCATTCGAGAACTTTAACCTTTATATCTGCATATCATGTTAACATTCCAAGACGTCTGCAAACCAGACTCATTTGCATCTGTTTAATTATTATAATCTATGGTCCTCGCTGCGGGATGAAGATAAGCTAGCCAAATAGAGAGGTAATCTCGGGCTAGTAATATGAGTTTATTACACGTCGGCTAACGACCTATCTCATTTGGTCGCGTCGCACCCGTCGCATGCTCCGCTATACTTTCTTAAACTAAAATTAAGAAAATGCATTGTAGGTTTCTCGATAGGTAGATTTACCGAGTTTAAAGAGTCTCTCAAGTCACTCTTTTGTTTTGGATTGGAGGACATTGTATCCAAAGTACTGGACAAACTGAGACTTAGCATCTTGTGCCTCAGGATGGCGAACGCAGTAGAAAGTCAAGCTTTGCTTTATAATTCAAGTTGTTTGGTTTTGTTAATGTTGAAGAGCAGTCGTATCGCTTACCATCCAGCGAAAGGCATGCTTGTCTCGCCATTAATGGAAATACAAAATATATATCTATAAATAATCTATCTTATCGCACCAAAATACGCGCAAACTGTTTGAAAAAGCTAAGTGCGTTTCACGTAGTATTTGCCTTGCTAGAGCATGTTATTGAGCGGGACAGCTAGTGGCCTACTTGGCAAAGATTTTTCTTCGCGCGATTTGAAACGTCCACTTTCAGATTTTATGCAGTTTTATACAGCGTAAGTTTCTGCTACTCTCTTTTATAAGGCGGTATATTTTATAGCGCGGACATTTAGTGTGTCTCTACTCGTATGTGGGACTCGTTTGTTTTATTCTCCGTCGTGGTATGTTTTGTGCAGTTACGGTTATTATTCTTACTTTTTTGGTACCCTCGTTAAATGTATATACTTCCCTACATTCGCTTTGTATACATCATATAATAAGAATAATAAAAATATCCTTACAAAAGTATATTAATATTTTATGTCATAGGATGGCGAGTGAAGTGGAATGCCAAGCATTACTTTGAAATTCAAGGTGTTTGGTTTTGCTACTGTCCATGAGCATTTATAACGCTTACCATCAGGCGAACGGCATGCTCGTCTCGCCATTCATTAGAATTAAAAAATCGGCAGATACTAGTGCCAGCCAAAGTTCGCGGATGTTATTTCCGTCCCAAATAGGGCGTTTAAATATTCAAGGAAAATCGATTGCCCGACCTGGGGTTCGAATTTCAAACTTTGTGGTTCATGGTCCACATAAGCCAATGAATGAATAAGGCGAAGATGGTAACACTGACCTGATTGTTTTGGTGACAGCTTTCGTCCCCTATAGATTGTAAGAAATGTGATAGCTTGGTTTTCGTCAAACATTTTCATTAAAAAGATAAATATTTGCGCTCGGATGAGTAAATTTCGGAAGCCTATAGCGATATCCTGTTACATTTGTAAATAATATTATGTAGTATGTAGTAGCAGAACTAAACAAAACCTTGAGTTACAAAGCAGTGCTTGGCATTCAACTGCGCTAGCCATCCTGAGACATAAGATGTTAAGTCTCAATATGTCCTAGTAGTTAGTCTGGCTACAATTTCCTTCAATACGAAATACAACAGCGCATTTACACTGCTGTTTGACGGGAAAAAATGTTTATATAGCATATCTAACCTACACTTCGAACTAAGGTCTTCATGATAACTGCGATTAATGCAATAAAAGGACAATATCTGCTATTTATAAAACCATACATAAAAGTATTTTTACAAAAACAACAAATTATGGTTGTCAGCCAACCCGCACTAGGCCAACCAGTCTAACCGCTGTTAATCCTATTTTCAAATACAGAGAAGGCTCGTGCCCTGCAGTGGGACGTATATGGGCTGATACAGATGCGCACCAAAGTATTCCACTATGAAGTTATTTTCATTCCAACTTATCATACCCTACTGTTAAGAGACTTTAATCACTCCTGTTAACTAGGATCAACAGTGGCACAGAATGAATTGGCACCGAGCTCTAGAGCTCGGCGAGTCTCTCAGGGACACTAGCTTGTCTTTAAACCGCATTTAATTTAATCAGAAAGAAAAAACCAAATAGGAGGAGTTGGAAATAAACAATTGTCCTTTGCCAGTGGTTAGGCTAGGGTGGAAAATGGAAACACAATATGTAGTGAGTCTCACTGTGATTCTGTATGAGACTGTTTATTTGAGTGTACAAACGATGCTTATATATTAAGGTGATACGTACGTTTATTATCTAACAGCCGCTGCCAATAAACAATCCAAATCCAAAATTTGCCGTTTTATATTGACAGCTCAATCTTTTTTTCTGATACTATATTGCCAATACTCAATCTCAGTAGTGAAAAAACTATGGCAACATGACAAGAGACCAATCGAAAAGTAGAAAACAATCCAGATTGACTTCAATCTATTTTTTTCGATTGATTATTGGCATCGGCCGTAAATCATTTGATATTGACATTTTGCTAAATCGGATCTGTTAGCGTGCAGTTAGGATGGCTCACAGGGGGTCCTTTTTTTAAAATAACTGCTTTTTCCACATCAATTATATTTTACTCAAAAGTTATATGTTTTCAATAGGAACGTCGGATTTAGTCTTCTCTTGGTACATTTTGAAACATTTCTTTAAATACTAATTTATTGATAAGCGTAAGCAAATTGGTCTATAATTGGGATGTCCATAATAGTGTGTGAGTGAAATTATGTGCTGCCACAGTCAACTTTACTTATAACAACTGTTGCTAATACATCAATTAATGAGGCTAATATTATAATACGTCCACGGTATCTAATTTTCGGAGTGTTAATTGAGTTTTAATTTAATCAGAAATAAAAAATCAAATAGTTGGAAACAAACAATTGTCCACTTCACATATACCAACTGTTGCCAATACATCAAGTGAATGAGGCTAATATTATAATACGTCCACGGTAGCTAATTGTCGAAGTGTTTGTGGAACGTGTCGCTGGTCCCGGGACACCGGAGACAAACATTGGGCAAACAACGAGTTTCTTTCTATCGACGGTAAACATTTGACATTTGGGGCCAGCTCTATACATTTACAAACTGACTCGTTAAATAGGGAATGCACGCGGGCGGTTTTCTGGCGTTTTTAAGTAGTCGCTCAGTGGTGGAAAATTGAATGTTATTTAATAAATATGCATAGATACTATGTAGGGCCAACTTAATATAATTTGTTCAGGATATGTTTATATTTATATTTTTGGTATAAAAAATACATGCGCCATAATAATAGAACATCTGAGTCTTATACAGTTTTCTTGAAGTCCAAAGTATTAATTACTAATAAGAATTATACCACATTATTAACTGCTGTGTAGAAACTATAAAGTGTTAAATCATGTCTGGGAAAGAATTAAAAATTAAATAATTGTTTTCTATCGACAACAATTAGATTAGCTAATTATAAAGTTCTAATTAACTTTGTTAAATTTCAATGAAGTTTTTAAAAAATTAGGCAAAGTTTTCATACTTTGTATTGGCGTAGGAAGGTTTATTTAGAATTTTAAAATTTTAGTCGAGCTTTCATTAAAATCAATTACTAACTAATACATTTTACGACATTTGTTATTTATGGTATAAACATAGGTTACCGATAGTTCGGAGAGCAAACTCAGAAGATGAATATAAATATTGTGATTTTACAATAGCAAACTAAAAGAAACATACACTATTGCTGACGAAGTAATTTAAATCATGGTTCACATCTATTTCACGCACTTGGCTACAAAAATACGACAAGCGTTTTAAAACCCGCTGCCTTTTAAACCAGCCGTAAAAAACCCGCCCGTCTGCCCCCCCGGGTTCGTTAGCCGAGTTGAGAGTTTGGGACGGTTATGTGAATTCCCCTTTAGTTTATCACTTCCTTGTAACTGTGGCCGAAGCTCATGGCCTGTTTGACTTACAAACTTCACAATAGATTTTATGGTATCGTGTTTGAGTTGACATAATTACGTATGCCACAGGAAATATTGTGGGCTTTCACCTGTTAGTTTGTTGGCAATGAGTACAGGCACCTTTAAGCTTCAGTTGTTCAATATTTATAGACATGTTCGCGAATTGCTTGATGGATAATAGATTTTCAAAGTATACGTTTATTTTACCAACAATTTTGCTAATAAATTAATGCGGTGATCACAAACGGTCTATAGTAGGTGATTGAGACGTTGCGTCGGGCAGTTAAAAAAATTAAAAAAAATGTTTTAATTTATAAAATATTAAATCAAATCCCCGGTAAAATCCTCAAAAATATATCAGATATAGGATACTATCACCAGTACCAAAATAATAATACAAAATATGGCGGTCTTATCGCTCTAGGGTCTAGGCGATATCTACAAGAGAAAAAATAATAATATTAATAGGACTATGAAAGAACTGCTTGTTACATTTACCAAAATGCACATGAAATGAACGTCATATCCCATGAGGGTATTAAATCCCATAGGAGCTATAATATCAGATAAATTACCGCGCATTAGATGTGTAATTATCCGGCTACTGCTGCGCCATAATCAAGTCTAGAGCTTCAGTGGCCTCGTAATTACCGCATTACGTGAATTTACAGTATTACAGTGATTGGCTTTTATTTGAATTACATCTAAAAGTGATATCTATGGAGCTTAAAGGAAAGAATACTCGGAACGGATTAACTTAGAGTGCCTTTAAGGGGAGCATTAAGCAATTTATTATTATATTACCAGTCTATACGATACGAACTTCAAATGAAACTTACATGCTCCATTATGGAGTATGTAAATTATTATTGACATAAATAAATGTATACAGGCTGGGCAAGTATGACAAACTCTCATAATATTGTTCGGAAAAATCATTAAGGAAACAGCATGTATATTAAAAAAATAATTTTAATACTAAAATATGTGTATAAATGTATTGTACAACACAAGTACAAATCTTGATAGAAATTTCTCAAGTGCGCGGTGAATATGCGGCGTGCGTTCAGAATACTTAAAAATACTTGAGTGAGTGCTCTAAAGGCGTGAAAGGTTAAGTTTTCGCTAATAGTCGTGTTCGACAATACGGTAAAGGTGTTTCGCAGAACCGGATTTAAGTGCTTTGAATTTCAGTTTTTTTCTTTTTTTTTGTGTGAAAAGCATTCTTTGGTAGTGAGCACAAGGTATTCTAGAGATTTGTGGAATATCTATGGCCACTTCAGTCAACTTATGTGGGTGATTGCATGAGGTATAATTCATTACGGAATTGCTAAGAAGAATAAAAAATACTTCGCCCGCCTTCATTACTTTAAAATGCAGCCACTGAAGAAGAGATACATTAAATCGGACTTAGCTTTTCTTTGTAAAATATTTAATAACAAGATCGACAATCGCTTGTTGTTAAGCAAATTTAACCTGGCAATTCCGAATTGATATCCGAGATATCCTGTTAATTTTCTTCGAGGTCCCTTTCGTAAAACCACCTCTGGTTCTAATTCTCCAGTTCCTAGACTCTGCACCCTTTATAATACTTACAAACATCAGCTTGATATTTTCGGCGTGTCCCTTAACAACTTTAAAAATGTTATTTTAAAAACTGTATAATATTTAGGTTTTCTATACACAACCCTGTTTAATGTTTAAAAATACTTTAATATTTTTACTAACTTTAGAGTGTACACTTAGCTTAATATTGTTTAGCTATATATTTTTTTTTAGTTTTATGTAACAGTGTAACAATAGTGGTGAACCAATAAAAAAAAAACAATTCGGTATTCTAATTTTCATTTTCACAAAATACGATTCTTTACCTGTATCAGTCTTTATAGTCACTAATGCAGGGCAATCGAGTGTATATTGAAGAGAGGTTTGGCTACATATGTTAGCCTATTTGAATTATATACTTTAATTTATTTGTTTAAAAACAGCACACCATTAAATATTAATTAATTGAGGGTAAAAAAAATAAACAATGTGATTGTAAAATGTATCAGATGTTTTAAAAATAAATAAATATGTAATCAATTATTATATTATAAGAATATTGTAGTGCAATTCTAAATTAACAATATAGATTTGTCTGTATTAATTTAAGTGTAATAATATATCGTTTAATGTTATTCCTAATTATTCAGTAGTTCAACGATGACATAGATTCTTATTTTCGTAATTAGTTAAATAGATCCTACCCATCCGGTAACTTTACTTTGGTTATAATCATGGTCAGCACAGTCAGTCGTCGTTGAGCATTGAAACATTAAGAGTGAATTGTGGAACCAGTAATGTAAAGTAAATCTGTGATTAAAGTGAATTAAACAAACGAACTGTGTTAAAATTTTTACAATTCAGAAGCAGGGATAGCACCGAGGTTTTTTTTTTTATATTATACTACCTTGGTGTGATCTTACGTCCACTTAACGAAACGAAGATGCCAAGTGACCGTTCCAAGAGTAGGCGAGCATCTAAGGGGAGCTATCGCAGCGTTGTGCTTGAGGGAATGTCACGGCGCAGTCGATCCCGGACGCGTGCTCGAGACCGGCGGAGTCGTCGATCACCAGCCGCGCGCACTCCAAGTACGCGTGAGGCGGAACGTGGCAGATCTAGAAGGTCGCGTTCTAAGCTGGATACTCAGGCAAGACACAGAAGCAGGTCAGTAATAACACCTACACAACAACTGCTTACATCATACCCTCAAAAAAATGGTACTCGGAAAAATAGGCCAACGGATATAATTACCGGCAATAATCGCAGGAAACAAAGACAGCATAGATTAGAAACTCCTCGAAGCAAAGACAGGGCTAGGTCGCGAAGTCCAGTGCATAATAATTATGATTTACAAAGATCTCCACCAGGCACACCTCGACCCACACCTTTTAATACCGTCAATAGTGAAATATTAAATTGTTTAAAGGAATCCTTGCAAACGATATCTGCATTAAACCCTCAGAGCAAAGAAAAGTTCACATATAACAATGTAGTTCCGGAATTCGACCCGAAGGCCAAAAATCAAACAATTGATACATGGTTAAATAAGGTAAAGGAGTGTTCTGAGATATATGCATGGGACAGTAAACAGACGGCACACTATGCCCTTCCAAAATTAGTTGGTACGGCAAAAAAATGGTATGAAGGGCAACCATCGGTATTATTAACATGGGACCAATGGGTCGAAAAATTGAAATCCGCATTTCCGTCATACGAAAATTATGGTCATTTACTCACAGAAATGTTAGCAAAAAGGGCGAAATTCGGTGAAGATTTGGAAGAATATTATTATGAGAAATTAGTGGCTCTAAATCGGTGTGGTATTGTAGGTAGGAAAGCTGTTGACTGCATTGTGTATGGAATAGATGATAGATCGGTGCGGTATGGAGCAGAGGCAGTTGGTTTTGAGGATACAGACAAATTGTTGGGTTACTTAAGAGGGGTAAAACATGAGCGATTTGATAAGTTTATTAAAAAACCTGTTCGCATTGTAACTGAAGCCTCGCGTAAGTTAGCAAAAAATGATTTAGGTAGGGTTGTGAAATGTTTTAATTGCCATGAAACCGGTCATGTCGTATCAGTTTGTAAAAAACCAATAGTCAAGTGTCAAAAATGTAAACGCATTGGACATGATGATCCTGAATGTAATCGGAATGTGTGGATGGATAAGGTTGAAATCCAAACATTATGACTAAATAAAAATAATAGCTTACGTGATGTGGATGATAAATTTGTCAAGGCTGTGAAAGTTAACGATGTACCGTTAATGGGGTATGTGGATTTTGGTAGTCAATGCACTTTAATAAAAGAATCTGCTGCTACCAGCATTGTACCACAAAATGAATGGCAGGTGAATAATTTACCATCCCTCAAAGGTTTTGGTAACGCTTGTGTTAGTGCGTTAGGCAAAATTATGATCTCTTTAAAAATTGATAATGTGAAACTTGACGTAGAGGTAATTATTGTTCCTGACCATTATCTAAACCACGCTGTCCTTATTGGGCAAACTGCTACAGAACAGCCGCAGATCTGGGCTTTTAAATCTGACAAAGACTTAGTAATAACCGATAAACGCATAGAAGACGGTACATTATTAATTTTAAAATCTTGCAAAGCGAATCAAATTGAAGGTCCTGCTTCAGTAATGGTATTTACGGAAAAAAAATATAGTGGTACTGCTGTTGTCGAAAACGGTCGTAGATTTAATTATAGTATAGAAATCGGCACTTACATTATTAATAATAGTATAGGTTATATAACGGTTTTGAACAATGCTAATAAGCTACTTAAATTTCATGAGGGCCAAATATTGGCTCGAGCTTGGGCTTGCAAGCAGTCTTTAATATCTCCCGATAATAGCATCCAAAGGGTTACTACGATACAAAATGTAAAAGATTCTGGAACAAAAATAATGCTTACATATAGTGATCTTAATGTGGAAGATAAACTAAATAATATCCAGAAGGCTCAGTTACTGGACACCTTAAATAAGTATCGCGGTTGTTTTGCTAAAGACTTATCAGAACTAGGGGTGACATCGGTTACTGAAATGGATATTCAATTAAGGGATGCGGAACCAGTTGTATATCGACCATATAGGCTGAGTCATTCAGAGCGTGAAGAAGTTAGAGTTATGGTTGAAGATCTCTTAAAATACGACATCATAAGAGAATCTAGATCACCATATGCGAGTCCCATACTATTAGTTAAAAAGAAAACCGGGGATAAACGGTTATGCATAGATTATCGTGCCTTAAATAGGAAAACTATTAAACAACACTACCCATTACCCCGTATTGAAGATCAAATA
The DNA here is from genome assembly GCA_023078785.2 of Hyles euphorbiae. NCBI lineage: Eukaryota > Metazoa > Arthropoda > Insecta > Lepidoptera > Sphingidae > Hyles > Hyles euphorbiae. Next base: position 10,631,105 of record CM041056.1, on the reverse strand, counting down.
GATCGATTAGCAGGAAATAATTATTTTTGCACCCTGGACTTGGCATGTGGTTACTACCAAATTCCTTTATCAGAGACAAGTAAGAGTAAGAGTGCTTTTATAACGCCCGATGGCCAATTTGAATTTAATAGGATGCCCTTTGGTCTAGCAAACGCTCCTGCAGTTTTTCAGCGAGCAATTAATTTAGTTTTAGGTAACTTACGTTTTGACAGTGCTTTGGCTTATATGGACGATATTTTGGTACCAAGTAAGACATTTGAAGAAGGCATCAAAAGATTAGAAATCATCTTACAAAGACTGAAAGATGCAGGCTTAACTTTAAAACCTCAAAAGTGTCATTTTTTTCAAAATTACGTCGAATATCTAGGTTTTGAGGTATCCGGTGAAGGTGTTAGACCAGGGACAAAAAAGATAGAGTCTGTAAGAAACTATCCCAAGCCTAAAGACGTACACAATGTCAGACAGTTTATTGGCCTTGCAAGTTTTTTTAGGCGTTTTATCAAAGGCTTCGGTGAGATGGCTCGACCACTAACGAAATTATTAAAGAAAAATTCTACTTGGATTTGGTCAACAGATCAAGATGAAGCATTTGATAAATTAAAAGAGGCACTTGTATCACGTCCTGTATTGGCCTTATACGACCCTAGTTTAGAGACACAAATACATACTGACGCTAGTAAGCAGGGCATAGGAAGCGTTTTACTTCAGAAACAACCTAATGGAGTTTTTAAACCTGTAGCCTATTACAGTAGACAGACCTCGCCTGAGGAGTCACACTTTTGCTCTTATGAGTTGGAAACTCTGGCTGTCATTGCCGCATTAGTCAAGTTCAGGTCGTATGTTCTTGGGTTGAATTTTACTATTGTAACGGACTGTAATTCTCTGAGAGCTACCTTCTTAAAACGAGACATGCTGCCAAGAGTAGCGCGATGGTGGAGCTTAATTCAGGAGTATAACTGTAATGTAGTCTATAAATCGGGAAAGGGTATGGTTCACGTTGACGCCCTAAGTAGAAATCCTATCGTTGACAATCCAGGAGTTATTAAAGCTATTGAATCCCTTGATATTTTGACTATAACCGACGACTGGTTGACGACAGTACAGGAAGGAGATTCTGAAATACAACGTATCAAAAGTATACTTTCGAACAAAGAATTTGATGATTTAGTAGAGATACGTAAGAATTTTGTCCTCAAGCGCGACCGCGTATATAGAATCACAGACAATGGATTAAGATGGGTAGTGCCAAAGGGATGTAGGTGGCAGATACTTCAGAAAAACCATGATGACATAGGCCATTTTGCATTAGACAAAACATTAGATAAAATAAAGCAACATTATTGGTTTCCCCGCATGCGCAGGTTTATTCAGAAATATGTAAATGCTTGCCTTCAATGTGCACATAATAAATTACCGGCAGGTAGGAAACAAGGATTTTTGCATCCAATTCCTAAGGAAACAACACCTTTCCACACCATTCATATTGACCACGTGGGACCATTTGTGAAATCAAAAAGAAAAAATTGTTACATTTTAGTTATTATAGAAGCTTTTACTAAGTTCGTGGTTTTAAAGGCAGTAAAGAACACAAAAAGTACTTCTACAATTGCAGTTCTTAGGGACTATTTTGGTACGTTTGGTTTACCGAAACGATTGATTAGTGATAGAGGAACATCATTTACAAGTTTGAAATTTAAAACCTTTATATCGGAGTTAGGAGTACATCATATAAAGAATGCGGTCGCCTCTCCAAGGGCTAACGGCCAAGTGGAAAGATATAATCGTACCATTTTAGATTCATTAGCTTCTCAAAATCATGGACACGACGAAAGATTATGGGATGAACAGTTATTACAGGTTCAATGGGGACTAAATAATACTATTAACAAAGGCACTGGTAAAACCCCGTCAGAAGTTTTGTTTGGTTTAAGGCTCACGGGAATTAATGAAGGTAACTTAACTTTGGAAATAAACGATGATATCATAGAAAATAATCCCGATGAAGACGAAACAAGCTCAGCGTCTAACAGATTAGATAGTATTAGGAAGGAAGTAGATAAGGTAACGAAAGAAAATCAAGAGAAACAAAAAAGTAGGTTCGATAAAAAAAGAAAAAGACCCATAGAATTCAATGTTGGAGATTTAGTTAGAATCGAGAGAACAGGACACACAGTAGGTAAAAGTAGAAAACTGCTGCCAAAATGTTCTGGGCCATATAGAATTATAAAAGTATTAGATCATGACAGATACGAGGTTGAAGACACTCCCATTACAAAAAAGGGAGTGACAAAATATAGGGGTATTTTCTCCACCGATAAAATACATCCTTGGATGTGTTTTAACAAAGATTTGAGTGAATCATCTAGTAGTGAAGAAGATAATGAATTATAATAGAATAAAATAGTATTACCTAATTGGGGAAATTATAAAATTGAATCACCTAAAACACTTATTACTCTTATCATACACGAAAGCTGTACACAATGTTGTAATGAACTGCTATGAGCGATCATTATTATTTTAGTGCAATGTGCACAAAATCATATCTTGATCTGCTATGAGCGATCATTATTGTGGAAGTGCAAAGTGCACATATTCTTATAATAAACTGCTATGAGCAATTATTATTATTGAAGTGCAATGTGCACAAAATCTTAAAATGAACTGCTATGAGCGATTATTATTTAATTAAATGCAATGTCCACAATATCTTATAATAAAGTGCTATGAGCGATTAATTAATTGAAATATTATGTTAACATAGTATTGTAATGAACTGCTATGAGCGATCATTACTATATACGTAAGTGCAAAGTGCACATAGACCTAGCATGGATTGCTATGAGCAAGTATCTATTATTTATTTAAATTATTATTATGTAATTATTACTTGTTTAGTATTATGTTAAATATTATGTTTTACTAAAATTGTACTTCTTGGGACAATGTATGAACCAAAATGTCTAATAGTGTGCTTTACATATTTCAGAATAATTTAGTTTAACTTAATATTCTTATATGTTTTGTGACCCAAATTAAATAAACATTTTTTTTTCTTTTCTTTCTCTTTCTTTTCGTGAGGACACGAACTCTCATCAGGATGGACGAATTGTTAGCCTATTTGAATTATATACTTTAATTTATTTGTTTAAAAACAGCACACCATTAAATATTAATTAATTGAGGGTAAAAAAAATAAACAATGTGATTGTAAAATGTATCAGATGTTTTAAAAATAAATAAATATGTAATCAATTATTATATTATAAGAATATTGTAGTGCAATTCTAAATTAACAATATAGATTTGTCTGTATTAATTTAAGTGTAATAATATATCGTTTAATGTTATTCCTAATTATTCAGTAGTTCAACGATGACATAGATTCTTATTTTCGTAATTAGTTAAATAGATCCTACCCATCCGGTAACTTTACTTTGGTTATAATCATGGTCAGCACAGTCAGTCGTCGTTGAGCATTGAAACATTAAGAGTGAATTGTGGAACCAGTAATGTAAAGTAAATCTGTGATTAAAGTGAATTAAACAAACGAACTGTGTTAAAATTTTTACACATATAACATAGTCCAACACGCTGGTCATGTGCGGGCTGGTGGACAAAAAAAAAACTGAAATTCTTAAAAATCGCTATAGTATGAAAGTTTCCTCACGATATTTTTCTTCACAGTTATAGTGCGATAAATATAATAAGTTATGTTTATTGTTTGATAGCAGAACGATAGAATTATGCCAGGAATTACAGCATAATATCTTCATTAAGTACTCATTCTAAACTCGGTTATTAAGCGTGATATGTGTAAATTGTGTGAGGAATTACTTAGACAATATTTATTTAGACGTTTTATCTCCCTTATCAAAAAGTGACTGAACCTCAAGTGCACTGCTCTCGAAACAAACTAGCATCTGGGAAAAGATATTCACTTTTTACTGGAAAACATATTTATTTAATTTATGCTCAATCATTCTGTTCGGGCATTTTTTATCATTTTATATGTAGGTAGGCTACAAAACTATGGACTCGGGAGGGGCGTTGCGCTGCCCGTCACTTCGGCACTCGGTCGGCCATAAGAAACATCTCGGCGTGTGATATATTTCAATATTTTTTACTGTACCCCTTGGATGTGACATCGAGGCTCCATGTGGTAGTGAATCATCCAGCAAACGGCAGTGGATATCCAGGTTAGTGGTCTCCTCATATGACTTGATGTTAAATGTCCAGACAATAGGAATACCGACCGCGACCACACTAATTGATTGCGCAAACACATTCCTTATTTTAAGACCGAATTATATTAATTATAACCTGAATCAATAGCGAGTACTCAGTCAATGAGTCACTTTTACTCAAATGAAACTAAATTATTGAAATAGCCGTCATTTTAAATTCAAATAATTAATTTGTATTAACTAAAAAACAATAAACAAATATTCGTTATAACAAATAGCAGAAAACTTATTTGATGGCCTATAATTACCAATCTATAAACAGACGGTAAATTACAAAGTTTGAAATAGATTCGTGAAGTTTATTGATTTCCATTGATTGCCTACAACTTAGTCTGATGTTTAGTTTACACTTTATACGGCTGCTATATTATTCTGATTTGGCTGTGAGCATGAATAATCCGTCTTTGGAAGTGTTCTGACCTCTACTTCGTATCTAATTTATTATTAATAGTTTGACTCGTAATACTAAGTGTTATTTTTCTCTGGTCGAAATATCAATATTTTGACCTTTCACATAATGTTTATTCAATAATTAGGTACATAGCTTTGTTCAAAATTGTTTCAATATTCAACTATTTCCATTCTTTTTATTCTAAACCAACCAATGTTTTATTTATTTAAATCATTGTGTTGTTCTGATTAATCGTTTTGCACAGATACCCACGAAACAGGCAATGCCTAGTATGGGTATCACCGGAAGGCTAAAATTTTAAAAATGTAACCATTCCTAAATTAGAACCTATTGTTTTTATGTAATTAGCTTAGCTTGGTAGAGACCAATTAGACGTTTAATTAATTACTGCGGCAAAATATTCACCATTGTCTGGTAGAAATTACTATAAGCGACAAGACCATCAATTGTATTTATTTATTTATATACATCTTATGGATTTTGTATAAAAAACGCGCTTGTCAACGTGATTGCCTTTTTACTGGAAGAAAACTAAGCAGCTCATAATGTACAATATGTAAATACATCTCAAAGTAATGTTTTAACAAAACTGTATCACTCGCTACATAAATTGTGTTTTGTATTATAATGACTATCGTGCTCCGCGCAAGTTTGTCGCACTTGTGTTAACATCTCGTTACGCCCACGCGCACTTTTTCTTTCTAATGTACAAAAGCTGTTTGCACAACTGTACATCGAAATTTCCCTATAACAAGTTGAAATTGTTTTAGAATACGTCCACTTTTCTTTAGTACCGTGAGAAATTGTGTTTTATGCCATCTAGTGGAATATTACGGAATTAATTTGTTTAATCAATGAAGGGAAATTCGGGATTCGATGTATTGAATTACTTTTTTTTGATACACACGTTTCAGATTGTTCTGCATTTCATTTGACTTAATCTCAGTCGTTCAACAGGTAGAAAGAAAATTATTTCCCTCGGGACATGTCTTTCCCAGACGATCTATCGTAGAAAAACGACTTACCTAGCATAAAACGGAAAATAGCATGTTTCAACTACCTTAAAATTCTACAGCTCGAACTAAACTAATAATGGACTATATTTTACAAACCTTTTTAGCTTAGAACGCAGATGGGATACTATATTTTTCACAGTAAATAAGATTAACGTTCAAATATAATTCGATGTAGATTTCATAATTATTTCGGCAAAGTAAAGCTGTTAAATCATCATAATTGTAATCTATATAAGAATTCACACTAAAAGGCGTAAAATAGTTTCTTTTAGTTCTGAATATTTTGCTAAGAATTTGGAATGAATACTAGATTTTTCTCAGTAAATAAGGCTTGCAAATATATTTCGCTCTAGATTTATAATTATTTAGGCAGAAAAACTCGTAAAAACGTTATGATTGTATTCCACACTCATAATACAGCGTCATACTCGCGGACACCCAAAAGGTTTAATTAAAAACATCAAAGCTTTGTAAAGCCTCGAACTTTCCATGCCCCTAGGCGATCGTGAATAAATTCTATTACGATTAAAAATATACTTCTTTTACTCGGTTGTAATTAATTGGTTAAGTAAATTGGAGACAATAAGATGTAACACTAGAGCGGACATCGGGAACAAAATCTCTGCGCATTGTGCTGGTACAGGGGCCCTACTATATTCAACGAAACGAAGTTCGAAACTTCGGATGATCGAAGTTCATATACAATACGAATGTACCAACATATACTTATGGTCGTTATTGACTTATAGTCGTAACCATAGACTTATAGTTAGGATGTACGTTACACAAATACGAACTTTTACAGAGTAGATAAATTCATATTGTATATAAATTTCGATCGTACGAAGTTTCGAACTTCGTTTCGGATTTATATAGTAGGGCCCCAGGCTCCAGTGAAGCGAGAGCGATATATGTTACTGCGTAGGTGTGACAGAGACAGAAACAGGAGTGGTACGGTGCCCTTCATTCTTGTTACAAAATTTTTGTTTGGAGTGTCCCCTCTAGTATATCTCAATGATTGGACACTTATGTTCAGCAGTGGAATTGCTGTCGCTGAAGAGAAAAGTACTTTGGCCTCAGAAGAAATTTGGTTAACTTTTTTGTGCCAGACTTGAAGTCATACATAATCTCACGAAATCTTAGACAGAAGAGAAACTAGTATCATAATTAGTGGAGCTTGTTTCCGTCTCAAGAAACTATACAGCGGAGAGTAAGCCTGTCGTCATGCCAAGCACAAATTCCGTTTTCGACACTTCCTATGAGATTTAAACGGCAATGCTCACGTAAATTTGCCTGCTAGAAAGAGACTGAATGAGACAAAGGCTTAAATGGCATCTTGTATGTTGGCGAATGATAGACAGTGAATTTTTGTTGTTTTGCTTAATTGTCCTATGTTTATGCGTACGTAACATAATAAAAAAAACGTGACCATGGAACATGTAATATGGGAATCAATATAAATTTTAAAACACCTAATAAAATCCGTTAAAAATATTTTTATTTCAGAACGAGGCTTTCGAATTGCGATAATAAGAAAATTCTTACAGGTCGGATAGGATTACAGAAGTCAAACCGGGGGCATAAGATTTCATAAAAAATATAGCTAAATTTTGTCATTCACTTAGGTCGAATACTACATAAATGGAGAGTCAATTATAAGTTACTTATTAGTTCTTACAAATACTTGTGACATAACAGTCTCAAGATTTGTCTTGTTCTAACATTAATGTATTTGATGGGATCTTGCGAGCATTTAATAAAGTGCTAAAGTGTGTGATACATGCACTCGTTCCTCACTGTTTTATCAACCTTATAATAATTAGATAGAGTTCACATTGCGTTATCGCCCAAGCGAAGAGGTTTGCTAAAGGCGTGAACACTTGAACTATTGTGTTGTGGCTCGTTATTTGAGTTATTTGTTTACGCGAGTGTTAAAAGTTTTGTATTTAGTTGGGAAGGTTCTCTTTTGTGTCATATTATGATGTTGTTATGGCCGTAACGCTAAAGAGAATGTGTTAAAACTTAAAATAGCACGGGTCTATTATGAATTTTAAGTTGAATGTTTAAAGCGTGCACCGTTTTTTGTACAAGTAAAAAAATATTTTACGGAGTTGGAATTTGTGTTCGGTACTTTCTTATATTAGGACGGGCTATCTGCCGTACTCAGAGAATTAAACGTCATTTAAATTATTACTTATGTAAAGGATCGGTGAAGGAGACCATCGTGAGGAAACCTGTATACCATAGCGATTTGTACGGAATTCTGAACTGCTAGTGTCTCTCCTCATAGTGTGGCTGTTAGGTTTGGTGAGCTGTAGGTTTAGAATATTGAGACGTAACATTTTATGTCTCAGTATGGCGAACGCAGTAGAATTCCAGGCATTGTTTTGTAATTCATGTTGTTGTTTGGTTTTGCTTCTCTACATGAGCGGTCGCATCGCTTGCCATCAGACGAATGACTTGCTTGTCTCGCCGCTAATTGCTTTAATATAACACAGGATTAACCTAAAATGCGACCTATTTACGGGGTTGGCTATAACAGGTTTTTAACCACTGTGGAGCAATATTCTATTCTGTATAATATGTATATTCTGTATAAGTTGAAAACTTTTTTGTGGTATAAATATGTAAAAAATAAATCACGATTGCGCCCTACATTTCATCGGTAAAACTCCACTTAACAAATCATGGTGGATTGTGAGCTAAATTGAGATTTACTCGCGTCGCGCCTCTCGCTTACTCACACACTTAAATCCTCGCATTTATCTCCCTTTACCTTGAAAACATTTTTATTTGTTAGTAAGTTATAGATGGCGCTAGTGGGTATAAATTTGAAATTTCGGTTAAGTGATTCCAATTTCAAAAACCCAAATTGTAGTACGATTTTAGAATACGCATTCCGCTTGGATGTCAACTACTATCATCCACAATATTTCATAAAAGTATGCGTTAGTTCAATTTTAATATGTATATGTCCAGTTTTAGTATAATTAGGCAGAATGGTAAGAGTTAATTATCGCTCGCATTTGAATGGTAGTGCACTAGGTTTCCTTATTATAGTTTAAAGGAATTAAGTTACAAAAAACAAATTATTAAGTACAGATATCACTCGGTTCTAGCTAAGATTAAAGCCTCATTTACCTATTTTCTTAGTTTCTTGTCCCTAGATACGATTATCGTAAGGATATTTATTTAAATTTTTTTAAAAAATAACACCCAACAGTCACATACATAGTCCTGACCCCACACTAAGATCGAGTCTTGTGTCGTGGGTATCAGGAACTACGAGAGACTTTTCGGTCTCACAAACACCCAGACCCGGAAGAAATATTTGTGGGCCGCACAAACATTTCTCTCGGTGCGGGGATCGAACCCGCGGCCTCTCGTTTCACAGGCAGCGTCTAACCAACTGCGCCACGGAGGCTGTCATAATATAAAAAGTTGCATCGTCCAAAAAATTGTCAAACACGAAAATCTTATAGCGGTTATATCATGCGATAATGGCATTCGAATCTCTCCCGAAACTCTCATTGTAAATATCGCTTTAGGCTTGAAACATCAACCTCTTATTTGCCATTCCGAATAAAACGAATTATCAGATGACAAAACTAATTACAGCAATCGAGATTTCTGATAAACAATATTTTCACTTCAAGTAAGGAGGGTCAATGAAGGTCAAGTAAAGATCTAAAGGCGATAGTTTTTGCGCAATGCACAACTGGGGCCCTACTCTGAAAATCCGAAACGAAGTTCGAATCTTCGGACGATCGAAATTTATGACAATACAAATGTATTTACATAGACTTATGGTTATTGAGGTAACTACACACATAACATCTAGAAGGTTGTGAAAAAAAAAATGTAATTTTAATATATATGTTTAGTATTTTAGAATGTCAAATATTTGGAACTTGTTTTGTGAACCTAAATAGAAGAAAAAAAAACTATAGACTTATAGTTACGACTTACTTTATACGAATCCGAATATTTACAGAATTGGTACATTCGTATCGCCTTAAACTTCGATCGACCGAAGATTCGAACTTCGTTTATTTTCAGAGTAGGGCTCCTGAATGGAAATATCTACGTGAGAATGGTTTTATTGTACAGTCACGTATAGTGACGGTCCCCGATGCGCTTTTGTTATTTCATATGTTGCCACTGGATTTGCTGAACGTATCGGTTACTTTGAGTTACACGTGAAATGAAAAGATTGGGTTGCATTTCCATTTTACCTCGGGTAGAATATGGTTCGATAGTGTTTTTTTTTTATTCGATGTTAGGGGCTTAGGTTTGGTTTCAAGCAGCCTAACATGCAAAAATATTTGGAGGGATTTTAAGAATCTTATTTTGATACAGCGTTGGCCACGACTGTTAGAATGTTATATTTGTGTAAAAAAATAAATAAAAATAAACATAGTTGCGTGGAAAATTATTGTATTGAACTAATCAGCGATTGGTGGATAGAAATATGTTAAAATATCGGTATCAGCCATTGAGGTATTATACTAGAGCCGACATCGGGAACAAAATCTATGCGTATGGTGCGTGCACACGGGTACACATTGAAGCGAGTGGGAAGATATGTTACTTCGTAGGCGTGACTGAGACAAAAACAGAATGTACCCTTCATTTTGTTACAAACATTTTTTTTGCAGTGTCCCCTCTAGTATAATAGCTCAATGGTATCAGCCCATGTTTATTCCACATCGTGTGGAAACCTGCATACTATAGTGATTTTTATATAAAAATACATAATTGTTGTATACTGAAATTTAATAAAGTCCAGTTAAAGTAACATACGAGTAATAATAACACAATTTAATTATTAGCCCGGAGCTAGAAATTTGTTTTTTGCCTGATATCGCGATAGGCTCGCCACTTATCACATCATGGAACAGAACACACAAGGCGATACGTGGGTGTCTGTAACCTTTGCCAACCCCTTCTGGGAATTAAGATGTGAATGTATATAAGTAAAGACACGTTAGTTAAAATTCATTTATAGCTTCGAAACATCATTGCTCACTCGTACTCACCAAATATTTAACAATCTGACGACATGACGTAAAATCTAATTCATACTCGTAGGTTTACCTCTCAAGTACATAGTAGCTATTGAGTACAAAGTGTTTTACAACGTCACCGTGCGATTTTTAAGAAGTAATTTAAAAAGTATTGATTCTGTTGGTTACCTATTCACACTTACTAATGTGGCCGAGAGCACGTCTTAAAACAATTCTCAAAAATCAATGTGGTTTTAAGTGTCAGTCATTTTACAAAATTGTCGCTATTAAAGTTATTTACGGTTATTGTGTTACAGATGATCTCAAATACTGTAGATTTTAGATTGTTATTTAACACAAAAAAGTAATGGTTAATTTACTGGTCTCTCAAATGTGAGAGGCCGTATAGATACGTACCATCGCAATATCTATTTCTTTAGCCGAATAATTCTATTAATGCAGTATTCCAGTTTGATGGATATTGTAGCCAGAGTAACTACTGGACATATTGAGACTTAACATCTTATATCTCAGCATGCCGAGGGCAGTAGAATGCCATGTCTTGCTTTGTAATTTATCGTGTTGTTTGGTTTTGCTACTATGTATGAGTAGTCGTATTAGTTATCATCAGGCAAACGGCATGCTAGTCTCGCTATTTCATAATGCCATATAAAACAGAAAATCGACGACTTCTCCTATTGGAAAACGAGAAAGAAATATTTTTATTTCTTGTCCTATTCTTTGTCCCTTTTAATCTTTTATTTTAAGACCCGGCAACGTATCTTCAACAGTTCTTACTAATTTTTACCTGAGTAGTTTGCTCGTTTGCACGTTTAATGCAATAAAACTGTTACAACTCTAGTGACGATCAAGATTTCCAGAGGTTCTACAGGATTCAAACGGTAGAAAATTTGCAATACGAGTGCAGTTGTTCATGTTTATAGCGATGCGGGATTTGTCATAGGCCGTATGGGCTTAGAGACGAAAGCCTATTGACAAACACGACGATCGCTTTGCACCAATGTACAGAAACCGAAAGCAATTTGGTAGACTTAAATAGTACTGGAGCGCTGTAGACAATCATTGCTTATTATCAGGTAGTATTTTTTTAATTACTTACTTTACTGCACATAAAAAGAATAAACGAACATTAGAGATATTAAATTAAAGAGATAATTAAAAATAAACAGATACATACAACCTTTGGATATAAGAAAGGGAAAAGAAGAGAGGGCAGTCTAGAATATAAAGGATACAAGCTCAAATAAACAAGGAATACATACAATCTTATATAAATACTTTATCACTCACTGATCTTCCGCTAACAACAAACCGTTGCGTCATTTTATTGGTACTTCGTGATGTTTTCTACAAGGCCATGAAGAAATAGTCATCAAATCAAGTTATAATCAAGAAATTAAAGTATTACAGTACATTTTTGCCTACTGTTAGTGGGCAAATTATTTTATCGCACCATCAAGCTGTGGAATTGTTTGCCGTCACGCGTGTTCCCTCCTTCCTATAATCCCGGGTCCCGCCGTAATATGAAGAGGCATCTCAGCAGGCCGGCATAATTGTATCGAATGTCTTGGGAATGTCGTCTGATGCCAATCGATATTCTGCCTCGACAGCATTTGCACTTACCATCAGGCGCAGTGTTTCCAATATGCCGGGCCAGTATAAAAAAAAAGTAATTGACAACCAAGAATTTTATGGCATAAACGTATGCTATAGTCTACCCCGCAGGGCTATTGAGGGTTAACGGATTTTACATACACGAAAAAGTATTTACAACAGTATTTTGTTTGTATACATAAAAAAAATACACACACGAATCGAGTAGCCTGCACCGTTTTTAGAATTTAAAATCGCGTGTTATTAAAGTATATTTACTATTTACACAGCATGCTCACTGAAATATAAATAAAACCTCAATGCAATAAGTAAAATTCACATTTCAAAATCACATTTAAAGAAGTTCATTCGAAAAAATACATTCGACCCGAACCCAATTTAAAAACCGAATGAGAAGTAATAAAATAGCAAAATAAATATTCAAGAATCGTTCTGTAGCTTTAACATTTAAATGCGGTAAACATATTCTTTATATTCGAAATCAAGACGGCGCGGTGCACAAAGCCGGGTGATACAATAAATCTAACCGTAACCCCACTTCATATTTATAAATATTTGTTACAAATGACTCGCTCTTCTAAATACGTCTTTGACATTTTTACCTTCCACCCCTGGCTTTTACACACGAATATATCCCTTATTAGAACTTAATAAGGTTTCAAATCCCATTAACGGTGTGGATATGTGACATTATGATTTTGCGGTGGATAAAAGGTTTTTTTTCGTGTGATTGATCATGCCTATGCTGGTTAAGCATCAGCCTATAAATACTGCCTCAGAAACATCAAAGGTGCGCTTATTATAGATATTCTTTAATTAAAATTATGCGTGTGGCCTGCATTTATAGAATGCCTAGCTTGTATTGGCAGTTTGAATATAGTGTAATTCACCATTTTTCACTACTGGCTTTGTTGAGTATTAGATGAAAAACTTTATTCAAGAAATAATTAAAAGATTTTATGTGTTTATTTACTGAACATCTTGCATGTAATAATAAAATATAACCAATCAAAATATAGTACAATTGGCGGCCATATCGCATTGAGCGATTTCTTCCTGGCAATCTTTGGATGGGCAGGAATCTAGGATTGTGGGTTTGATCTGCAACAAGAATAATGTAAATTTTTACATATTTGATTTCCGGACGTTTCGATTACTATACAGCTTTCGTGGTCACGGGGCAGACTGAGTTATTAGTCATCCGCTCTGTGACTGTTACAATTTAAATACCCTTATTATTGAATTAAAAAGTCAATTAATTTTGCGTTGCCATCTACGAAGAAGGAGCTTACGGTGTCTTCATGACTTTTGGGTTCCGATGTATTTAAATCTAGAATCGGATCCCGTGCTAGTGCAAGCTTCAAGCCATTTTCTCTATTGAAATTTGGATGGTGTTTAATTTCAATAGCTTCGCGAATCCTGGTCAGGAAACGATGTTCTTTAATCATTTTAGTATATGTATTATTATCTATTTTACTGTGTGCTGTGAGCTTAATTTCTTCACAACCCTGAAGTAGACTGCTAGAAAATGCCTCAGGCAATAAGTCCTCCTTTATACGTCCAGTATATGAAGCCTGAAATAAAATAAAAATTATGAAAAATAACAATAATGTATCACGAACAATACGAACAAAGCATAAGGACGTACCGTTATTCCATGACATTAACTAATGTCCAGTTATCCCGTCTAAACGGTTTTTGTTCACTTGAAGCTATAAAACATAAAATATTATAGATAAGGTGCGTTTTACGATCGCTCAGATAAACCGTGGAGATTGTGTGGGATTTGTACAGATCTTGTAAATGTATTGGGGTGTCATTGTGGACCCATGGATGAGTATTGTCTTTCACGGATATTTAAAATTAATGTATGGCGGAAAGGTTTTGTAAGAAATTAAAAATACTTATATATGTTTTAGCATTATTTGGCCTTACAATGTTATGACATAATGTGCAAACAACTTTGAACTTTACGAAAAATGTACAATTTTGATCATGGATTTTCGTAAATTGAAAAACATAAAAAATTTGAAAATTCGAAATTCTCTGTAGTCTAGCGTAATGGACTATGGCCTAAGTCGTTACAATTTTGGAGTCTTCTCGTTCCCACCATCTGGCATTTATGAGTTATTACATATTAATAGGTATAGTACTGAAAATTGCCCGACTTGGCAATTGATCCCAGATCCTCCCGTTTCTTAGTCTTGTATACTCACTAGGCCAACAATTGCGATAGCTTTTATAATCCATACTCATATTGTTTATCTCTAGATCCATTGATTCTGATTCCGATCTGTGACATAATTTAACGGATGGAATGAATCAGAGAAATCGAGATGGCAGTCAAGGAAATCCGATAGAGCCTAATTGATTCATTGATATATGATTGATAGTACGTAAGATACTGGCTTGTATAAGACATATTTATTAGTGACTTCCCACGATGTCTATTAATATGCGGATTACTAATAAATAAATACAGCTAACTCAGAAAAAGCTGACTGGTTTAACTAGTGGTAGGTGTCTCATATATACGAGGCCGCCTGGATGGGTACCACCATAATGTCTATTTGTCCCGCCAAACAGAAGTGTAAATGCACTGTTGTGTTTTGGTTAGAAGGAAATTGTAGCCAGATTAACTACTGCATATATTTGTACTTAATATCTTATATCTCAAGATGGCGAGCGCGGTGAAATGCCAAGCATTGTTTTGTAATTTACGGTGTTGATTGGTTTTGCTACTGTTCATGAGCGGTCGTATCGCTTACCATCAGGCAATTGGCATGCTCGCATGCATTTTGCCGTCTGTATTTTGCTATACTACCTACTATTTTTAATGTACTAAAATGTGTGTATTAACATTCAATAACCATGCACTTTAACGGTGAAGGAAAACATCGTGAGAAAACCTGCATACCATAGCGATTTATAAGAATTTCTATGGTATGTGACGTTCGCCAACCCGCATTAGGGCAGGCAGCGTGGTGGACTATATAGCTTAACCAATCTTTATCGTACCCTCCATTGTAGAGGGGGCCCGTGCCATGCAGTGGGACGTATGTATATCGGCTGATATAGAATAAAGAATACTATAATCAGAGTTTGACTGAGAAAACGTATTCTATAGTCCACAACGCTGGCTAAATGCAGGTTGGCAGATTGAAAAGCACATTAAAAAAAACATCACACTGCGGTTCAGTTCTCTTATTTCTTATCCATACAGTTATTGCATCATTTTAACTAAATTTTCGTTTTATTTAAACATTAAATATGATACACAAAGCATATTCAAATTCTTCACATACTCCGATAATGTTCAAAGAACCCGACGCTTTCCGTTGAGTACTCAATAATGGGAAGTATAACAAATATTAGAATGCCTTCGGCATGAGTCACCGGTCAGATTTTGTTTCATTTCCCGTATAATATATTTGTTAGAATTTGAAACGTTTGTTGACCTTCCGGAGTAACTTTAGTGACCTTTAATGTAAAGAATCCGCCCCGTGACCACGACAGTTGTAAAGTAATCAAAATATCGGGAAGTAAAAATATAAAAATAACCACATCCGTTACTAATAGTTTTATTTTAATAAAGATGAAGTGTTAAAAGTGGGGTCAATTACTTGCATTAAATCCGACTCTATACAATACGTGTAAAAAGTTTAAATTAATAAATATAAAATTAATTTCTGAAAAAGTATCAAGCTTATATTGAGTATAAGTTGATATTTTAAAACTCAATAAATGCAGTAAAGTAGTTCGACCGGTAACATAAAACGTTCAATAGCAGCGAAAAAAGTTTATATATTTTTTTACGATAACAATTATATTCTGATCGATTAACTTGTATCGATTACTAATTAACTTATCGAAAACAAACTAAATTAGTGGCGATACTAGACAATAAAGAGCCATAAAACAAATTTCCGGTGCTTAAAAAGCGATATTTTATTCCCCATAATAAAGTCAAATCAGTTGATATGTACAATAGCATATTTGCCGCGGTTAAGTGGTATAAAGTAGTGATTAACGCCCGTCTGTCTGTATGTTTATTGCTTGGAATTGATTAGAGGTGTCCGTAGGATTGCTCGTGTGGGTGTTTGATGTTATCTTGAACGGTATAAGGTTCGAATACATGAGAGGAGCGGTGTTTTCGATTCAATATTGAGGATTTACACTGCCAGTTGTAAAATTAAAAGGTGTTGTATATTTGGAAAGAGCAGACGTAATTGGTAGTGATGGTTATCTCTGGACTGGATAATCTATGTGAACAACATTACTATTGCAGTGACTTTGTTTGACTGTATAAAAAACTATTATATGTACACTTTAAAACTATTAACTTAGTTTTCGGCCATAGTCTGGTAACACCTGGTATCTTATAATTTTTTATTAATTTAACCACGACAGATAGATAGATACATTTCACTGGATTAGTTGTAGCTATTATTTTATTTTTTATCCACAAGGGATTCAAAAATGGTTCTAGAAAATCACTAAAGTTATTGCAGGGAAAACTATTTTCATATCTTTGCTTGGTGGCCAACAACATCAATTATTGTTCTGAGTATGCTTTTGGCTTCTTTCCATCGTGGATTTAATTCTACGACAATTCAATCCAAATCCAATGCATGATATTCGGAAAGAGAGCTCTTAAAATTTGCAATTTAATTTTGTCATTAATTTTCTGAATGCTTTCGAAAATATACAATTAGTTTTTCTATCAACAGTTCCGGCAAACAAGGTCACCTGATGAAGTAATCACTGCACCAATGAACTTCCACAACACTTTGATCATAAATAGCTGGCGTAATAATTGATTATTTTAAATAAACAGTGTATCCAAACCTAACAATTATCAGCAATAAGATATCAGAGGTAAGAAACAGTGGGCGTGCGGCAGCAATTGAATTTACATCGGCGCCTCGTACGTACACGTTCTGTCACTCGCGTACGCCCTGATTGTATCGAATCACCTGCACTCGACGGCTTCTTTTTAAATAAGCTGTGTTTAAAATTGTTCTTTTTTTAAATACGTCGAGATATAAAATGTTTTGCTGCCCTGAATCTTAATTAATGGGATCACATATACGTTCTTACACTGATAAAACCAGTCTAAAATTATTCAACCAGATTTCACATTCTAAATTCAATATGAACAACAATATTTAAGTGAATGAAGTCCATGAGAAAATAATGGGTTCGGTAGAATTCTGTCTAATAAAATATTTTCTGCATAATTAAATGAACTTATTTTAAGTGCGTGTACTCATGTTGTTATGCTCTATTTTTATTATTGCGATGCTATTTATATGAATGCAATGAAGCAAAAATCAGAAAAACAGCATGAATTGCAAAGCAATGCTTGGAATTCCACTGCGCTCGTCAACCTGAGACGTAAGATGTTAACTTACTCTGGCTATACTGTTACTCTGGCTATAATTTTCTTCAAACCGATAACAAAAGTACATTTGTACGGAGCGGGACAAATATGAGAGACCTACCACCAGTAAAATAGTGTATACTATAAAAATACATTTTTTCCACACTCCTCCCATTTTGTAACTTATTATGTGTGAACACAAAATGCCAAGACGATGATAAAGAAAATAAAATAATATTTGCGGTAATTTTTATTACGCCAACATAAAATATCGTACCAAAAATCTGATCATAAAATAAAGGCTTTCGACGAACAAATAAGTGAAATACTTTGAATCAAAGTGTTGGTGTTGAAATTCAAAGCCGCCATTGAGAATTCGTGGTATGTTATTCGGCTTTCATAAGGTATTTACTCTTAATTAATTTTCAATTGTTACTACGGCTAACATTTACGTTCGCTGAATTCAAATTAATTATGTTGGAATTTGTTGACATAAAAATGTACAAAATATACATTTAAACAGCAGTTTAAATGCACTGTTGTATTTCGGATTGAAAGATATTGAAGCCAGAGTAACTGCTGGATATATTCTTAACTAGCTGTACCCGTGGCTTCGTCCGCGGGGACGTTAACAAAAACTTTATTTTTCTAAAATAAAGTAATGTTCCTAAAATAAATATGCCTAAGTTACGGCTTATTATATCAGCTATCTGACAATAAAAGTCCTGTCAAAATCGGTCAAGCCATTTAAGAGATTAGCCGGAACAAACAGACAAAAAAAAATCTAAGGTCATTTTCGTTATAGGTATCGTGTATATAACGATATGTAGTTGGTATTTTTTTTATTTTCACTTTACAAACAGACACTTCAATTATATTTATATGTATAGATATATCCAGTAGTTGCTTTACATCTTATGTCTTAGAATGGCCAGCGTAGTGCAATGTCAAGCATTGTTTGTTATTCATAGTGCTGTTTGGTTTTGCTACTGTTCATGAGGGGTTGTATCGCTGACCATTAGGTGAACGGCATGTTCGTCTCGCCATTCACTGCAATAAAAAAAAACAGTGACGGTAAAGGAAACGAAGTGTTGAAAGTGTGAGTATAATGTGATCACATTAAGGCCGGCGCCGCGAGCGGAGGTGCGCCGGACAGAATCACGCTAATAACATTCAATCCGCTAAAAGCTATCAAATTAAGACACCGTACAAGTTATAGGCGAACTGCTTTGTTCACACTGTTTTTAGATCATTCAAATAGTTCTTACACCTCAGTAAGATACCATAATACAACAAACGATAATGTTATAAGAAACGACATATGTTTTTTTTTCGTATTTTCTTTCTTTACTCACGTAAATATATTGCAACACTACTCGGAACTTATAAGTCACTGGGTGATTTGGTCCGGCGATTATCACTGCGACATTACCAGTCTTGCTCAGTAAGAGCTGGCTACAAGGTCCCTCAAACCATAACATAATATTACTTACTTACTTAGAAATGTATTATGGGGTAGTACCTACCCAGAAGATCAATTGTATAGAACAGGTGAACCACCTGAATAAATTACACAACAGCCAATGTTGCTTCATAAATGTTCACTTACTAATATTGGTTGCTTACTATTACGCGCCGAATTAAAACCGCCTCATCTCGATACTTGGGCTGTATAAATACTGACCCCGCGATTCCGGCGTGTAATTTGCTATAGGTGTAATGGTGGGCGCAGGTGGGTATGATACCGTCAGTTTACGAAGTGCTATGTGCTGATACCGCTGACGGCGCCGCTACCCAATTGTGGCTTTATTGACTGGGATTAGTTATGCCAAAATGAGACAGTTGATGGGTCTATCTAAATCTATAATGACGTGGCTACTGCTAGTTTAGTGTACTTAAGCCGTTTTGAATTTTGTGTTGACATTAGGATTAATGTCTATGCTTTATGGTCTATTGTGGAAGTTTGCTGGAAATATGATTGGAAACAAATTTTATTTTGAATTCTCTTTTTATTTTTATGTTACTGAATGAATTTACTAATAATTTTAAGAGTAGCTGCTTTTATTCTTCTAGTGTTATGTAAACTGTCCTTTGGTAGACGGGACATGTATCTTTGTAATTCTTATAATAAAACTTGTGATATTCAGTTTTCCTTCCGATGTTTTTCTTCACTTTGTTTGAGGGCTTTGCCTCGAAAAGTCATCTTTTGAACTAGTTCTCATTTTCTTGATGTATTTATTATACAATAAATACTTTGACCAGAAATGTTATTTCCATTTAATCTAGGTTGAAGCTATCTTGTACGTCTCATGTCTCCGTTGTATAGGATTAAGTCCGTTCTCTTTTTTCCGAATATAAGTTGCTATTTTGCCTTGTTATTTTATTTTATTATTTTTGCCTTGTTATATGATCTGCCAGCGAAACGTGCCAACAAGAAAAAAGCTTAATACAATACACTCGTATTTTTTGTGTGTTTTGGTTTACAGCTGATGAACAGTATCAAAACCAAATAACACCTTGAATTTCAAAAAAAGGCTTAACATTCCGCTGCCATCGTGAGACATAAGATGTTAAGTCTCAATATGTCCAGTAGCTACTCTGGCTTCAATGCTGTTTGTCGGGAGAAATAGACATTGCGGTTATACATACCCAGGCGGCCTCTCACATAAGAGAGACCTACTACCAGTAAGTGGTAAGTATTTTATTTTTCATAATATATTTTGTCATATTAAATAGAGTATTTTTTGTCTTTTAATGGCACAGAAAACATATTAAGGAAAATTGTATACCATAGAGAATATTAAAATAAGGTAACTTGTCTAATAGTTCCTTTTTACGCCATCTCTGAAGATGTAGGCGTGCAAAATTGTGTTGACCGTATTCATCTTGCCTAGATATCTATAAATAAATGTACCATATTTATAAATCTCTATCTTTGTTTACTAAAACAAAAAAGCAACGAAATATCTAATGAAATCTTTAGTTAAAGATGGGTTATAGAGACTGTCCGTAAGTCTTACTTTATCTTAAGTATCTATACGGCATTATACTAATACATTTATTGTTTTGTAATTCAAGGTGTTGTTTGGTTCTGCTACTGTTTATGAGCGGTCGTATAGCTTACCATCAGGCGAACGGAACGCTCGTCTCGCAATTCATTGCAAAAAAAATCTTAATGCCAGAGGCATTCGGATACTGTCTACCTCTGGTTTAAGCAGAAACAAAATAGGTTTATTTCCCATAGAAACAGAAAAAGGTATATCATTTAAAAACTATACATACAGGTATATGTATACACAATGTATACAAGTAACTTAATCTGTCAAATTATCTATTTCTCCCGTGATACAACACTGCTTAAATGCGCTGTTGTGTTTCTGATTGAAGGACATTGTAGCCAGAGCAACTACTGGAGATATTGAGACTTAACATCTTATGTCTCAGGATGGCGAGCGCAGTGGAATGTTGCAACTGTTTATGAGCCGTCGTATCGCTTACCATCAGGCGAACGGCTTGCTCGTCTCGCCATTCACTGCAATAAAAAAAAATTGTTTATGTTCTCCGAAAACATATTCATTTGCTTTGTATGTAATCACTTTGCTTTCCATCCATCAACCGAAGGAACTCCACTGTTGAACATAGGTAGCCTGCGTCCAGCGACTATGCTTCACCAGAATAAAAAAGTTGACTTTCTGTCAATGATCCTAACCATCATGATAAAGCCTATCCGTACCAAAGCCTAAAGTGGCTATAATAATCTTTACTTCCCAATATTAGGTACATAAATCTTCGCAAGTCGAACGTAAATAATCCTAAGTTAGAACGCTTGGTGTAATGATAAATGCATCGGTTGATTACCGTCCGCGTTAACAACGCATTAAAAATATGACTGTTGTTATTTGTAATTTCGACACTAAGCATCCCATAAATCAGTGAGGTTTGGGATTCTTTTGGAGGAATATGTTACTGTAATTTACAGGATGTAGAATAGATCGAACGTGTGTTTATAAATTTGCACAAATTTATTATTGGGCCTAATGTTATACGTATAATATAGTTTCATGTGTTTGTTTGAATTCGTAGTTAATAGAAAATGAAATTAAAAAAGGAAATATCAATAAACACGATTAATAACTAAGAAACTAATGTTCTTTACTAGTAATCATGTATTGAAGTTCAATAGCTCATTATTAATAACAAATAACATGATTAATGTAAAAGTGTCTGTCTACATAGGTATCTTCCGTGTTCACGCTAAAACGGCTGAACCGATTTTCATGAGATACATTGGACATAGGCTACATTTTAACTGAAAATGCTGTTGACGGCGGTTACATTTAGTCTGAACATTAAACAGTTAGTACGCGAAATAATATCTTGTTGAATGACAAATAAAGCCATCAGACCAAAGCCATCAAATTTTCTTTATTTTTTTATATTTTAATCAATTGCTATTTGATATGCTATCGCCTATATCTTGGACCCGCCAAGTCGGTAGAAGCTTACTGGAAACATAAATATTACAAATGCCTTACAGTTGATTCTAGTTATGACTGCGCCGCTTTTTATTTTTCCGATAACTAGTAATGCATGTATAATGCGTTGTAATAACGATACAGATTGAATAATAATTGCTCCAACATGTGATATATTATGTTTAATTTCTATTGGAATGTATTTCATTTATTATTAGGTGTCGGGGACGAAAAACTTTGAAAAGCATCATAGGATTCGAGTGTTGATGTTCGATAGTAAGCATGCACTTATAACAATTACAATATAATCACACATTAGGCCAGCGTGGTGGACTATATGGCATAACCGCTTTCAATCGTAATCTCGATTGTATAGGAGGCACGTGCCCTGCTGTGGCTATAGGTGTGTGTGTGCTATAGGTTGATACATATATAATGTTTAAGACCTTCAAAATGTCATATTCCTGTATCATATCATATTCATATATATATTAGATAATTTCACAAAACAACCAACATTTTGACCAATATGATGGCTTCACGGTTGTACCAAGATAATAGCTTCACAAACATTTGCTCGAAACACTGCCAACAGTTCAAATCAAATTATGATGCATCAGATTACGAGGTGTCACGTCCATTTCGCAGCGTCCGCACAATTTATGAGACAATCAATATAAGTTCAGGATTCAAATACACGTGAGTTACTGCAATCCATTTAGTATAGGATCTGGTCGGGATTGAATCTATGAATAAATATACCCAGCTGCGGTAAAAATAAAAAAGTTTGACTAAATTATTGAGCTAATTTTTGACGCTTCAAAAATATGATTTTATGCCGGTTAATATTTTAGTAAATTGGTATAGATAGTAAAAAATTCGTCACCTAGTGGTATCGACCACCGTGTACAATGATGGAACACGTCTCGTCATGTTTAGGGTATATAATATTTTTCTGGTTTCAAACAGGATTATATAGTATATTAAGCATTAAACAAGCGATTTCTTGTGCTTCAGGTCTATAGCAAACATAACAGGTAGATTAGTGAACTCACTTTATAATTTTGTATCAAAGATTGTACTCTGAATGGTAAATTGCATTTGGAAAAAGGCAAAACAACAGAGCACACTAAATTATGTGTGTTCAAGGCAACCAATTCCATATACCTAATAACCCTCCAGCCAGAAGCGCGTACAAAAGATAACTATTCCAAACGAGATACCCAAAGCTGGACGTCAACGAGAAAAAATCACCAAGTAAATATATACGCGGGCTGCGCGCCGTACAAATTCGGTACAATCTCGCTACAGGACAGTTTACGAGGCTCCAGCTATCCCTTTATATCCCGGCCCTGATTGCCTCGCCCCCCCCTCCGTCCGTCCCCCTCCCCGCATGCCCCGCACCGCGTGTACCGTCGGCAAATGAAATGGGGATACAAATTTATTGCTTTATTTTTTTTCCGTTAACACCCCGACTAGTGGAAGGTCATATTATAAGGAATAGATGTTGTGGCGCTTATTCGTGATATTTTTGTGTAAATGCCGCTTAATGTGATCGTTTTGGGATTTAGTGTTATTTGTAGAGCAGCTTATATAGAATTGAGTTGTCTGTCGTATATCATCCACAAATATCATTTCATACTGAATTTTATTACAAAAATTAAAAATATCTGATGTAAAAAATAATATCTTTTAATTTCTTTGAAACCGACACAGTCATATCAGGAATTACTCTTATATAGACTTACAAAATACATGTAATTTTAATAATATTGGTGTAGCATAAGGGTGGGAAGAAGTAAGATATTCATGGAAATTTGTTGGCGCACGTAAATAGCATCCTTTACAAATTCCGGGGATTCATACCTTTCATAGAAATACATTTCGTTGATGACGTCACGAGCGGTTTTACGCCAGATGTCGGTGTTGGGACACAAAGCCGCGACATAAACATTCTTTTACAATATTGTACGGTTGCCATCTACACGTTGAAAACTTTAATTTTTCTACTTATAGTAGAGATGTAAATGGGTGTTGAAAATTGTATTCGAAAACTTATAAGAAAAAGAAAAGACAGAAAAGGAATTGGCGTACGATTATGTTTATCTGCGCGACGCGGTAGGCAGAGCTGTCAATGGCTCCATTAATATTTTGTGAAACTTATTTCTATGTAAAAGTGAGATGTGAGGCAAACCTACCACCATACCAGGCATATATTCAAGTTTCGGGAAGTATATTATAGTGTATTTTGTTTGAAAAATAAAAATATTTTTTGGTTGATTTCTTGATTATATTTAAACTTAGGTTTACTCATAAACCATGAATACCATTTAATAAGTTTAAAATAAGAGTCATGTTGCAATGAATTAAAAATATATATATTTTTTGCCAGGAAGCTAAAGCCTGTGTGGCTTGTAGTTTTCCAAATTTTGACTTTTTTGTCACCACTACATGATAATCGGCAAGTAAGTCTCGTTGGCGCAAGGTTTTTACCAATATCGTCGACATGAGTCCCTTGCGTTGTGAGGTAGCCTGCTGAAATACGTGACGTTACTAGTTTAATCCCAACACTCAGTCAAGAGCGCTAGGGGCGAAATAGTTGACTCATTATTATATTTAGAAAATATTTGTCAGAGTTCCCATGAAGTCGTCATCATCATCTCAGTTTTAATTTATATATATTATATAGAATTTCTAAATATAGTTTTCATCAGAGAAATAAAAACACCATGGAAGTTTATGTTCTGTAAGGATTATCAAAAAAATATATAAATATAATTTGAATTTAGAACATCATCATTAGGATTTGAAAACCTTCTAGTATTCCCTATTAAAAGACATTTGACATGTATTCCTAAATATACTCATGTTTCAGATAATTCTTTCGATTCTTCTGATAATAAGTTTGTAATATGTTTACTAGAAATTCTGTGATTAATTGCGCGATAAACTTAACCGTTCAAAAATTGAGGATGTTGATGAACGTTGAATTGTCAAGGACTAACAAAAAAGGGGACTGTATGGCTGTACAAATGAAAAAAAAACCCATAGCCTGTACAAAGAACTATCCACGGTATACCTACGTTGGTGGAAAATATGACATAGAGACGCGCATATATCAGGTTTCGTGTTCTGTCTGAGCATTCAGTTTCAAAAATTCGACATAATATTGTCAGTAGTTTTTTTTAATGCAATGAATGGCGACACGAGAAAGACATTATCCTGACGGTAAGCGATACAACCGCTCATGAACAGTAGCGAAACCAAACATCACCATGAATTACAGAGCAATGCTTGGCGTTCCACTGCGCCCGCTATCCTGAAAGGTAAGTTAAGTCTCAATATATCCAGTGGCTATTCTGGCTACACATGGAACATAACAATGGATTCTCATTGCTGTTTGGCAGGAAAAACAAAAATCGCGGTGGGTATCCACCCATGCAGCCACTCATATAGGAGAGACCTACCACCAAAAACTGAACAATTTATTTTGAGGAATATGAAATGTTTTTTCATGGAACATAAACTTGCGACCTCTAGCAGCATACACAGATCCCAAATGGAGAGCAAGTTTAAATTTAACAGTCCCCCAGGGCACGAAGAGGAGTCATTTCATATTTGTGTAGTGAATAAGCATGCTATTATAATATTTATTTGCTTCATAATGACCTGAACTGTTTTTATTAATACTCGAGAGGCTCTCGCTACGACCTCGCATAGCAACGAGATTATAACATCAAGTAAATAAAGTTCCTGCACTAGTTTTGCGCGGTGGGTTTACTTCCAGTTTTAATATTCAGGTAGGAGTCTATTCTGTTGTATAATAGCACTCCAACTGATTAAAACTAGGGTAGGTGTAGGTGCATTCTAAGTGCGTTTCTGGTCTCTTCAAATATGACCATTCTAGGAAATCACTTCTCTCTGATCCAAAAAAGAAGCAGGCAAAGCAACAACTTGATGGTCAAAACCATTTATCCATTCGCTATGTCCTGGCCTTCTTCAAACAAGGCTTAAATAGAGTACTCTCTTTATGGTAGGCAGCAACTTTGTTGTGCTGGACCCCTGGCACTGCGAAAGTTCATGAGTGGCGGTGACTGCTAACCATCAGGCGGGTCGCATGCTGCTCTACCTATAAGGGTAATAAAAGATATCTCGGCCTGAACCAAAAGGTTTGCTAATTTTCTTTTTGCAGCACAGTCCAGCTGTGGAATTATGTGCTGTCACACGTGTCCCCTCCTATAGTTCTGTATCCTTCTACTTGACGTGAAAAAGCGCCTCTGTGGTCCATCTACACGGCATTCAGTTTACAATCAATACATTAGCTTTTTCAATCCAGAATAAAAAGTAGTAAAGACCAAAAAGAAAAGGGATGGAGGCCCTATAATAAGCTGTGATTCACTTTGGTTCGCTGTGAGTTTCTCGTCTTTCAGTAGAGGCTGTCAATTCCAGCCGCCCAGAAGACAACGTACAAACAAAATATTAACAAACGAGCACAAATATTAGTAATATTTCCAAAGACCGCGATAGAGTTATAACGGTTGCCAGTAGAGTTTTATTATTATTGTTAGGGTGATGGCGGGTGCTATTACGGACGATGGCGCCTCTAAGTGCCTGCAAAGTGCTATATTTGTTTTTATTGGCGATAGGTTCTGGTCTCATCATATACTATAAACTTTGAACCATTATGCGTTAACATTTCTATATTTTATTATTTATTACGTCCTTGGCCTATTTTCAGCAATAGATTTTCTGGGGCTGAAGAGCCTTAAGAAGAGCTTTGGTTTTGTGCAGAGATAACAGATCTTTATTTATCTACGTGCAATTTTTTATGAATAAATGAAAATGTTTTATAATGCCTTAGACGTGCCGTTAAATAACTTCGACTTCAATATTATTGGGAAAAAATTGCTATGCTATAACAACAAACAAGCGCTGAATATGTTTCTTTTTTTGAGAAAATGTTGTAAGTAGTTGATTTTGTCTCAGTGTTTAATGAACTGTATAATCTACTCTAATTATCACTAGATCACCAGAGTCTAGTCGGAAGACGTGATATTATTATTTTGATTTCCACGTCGAATTATTTTAGACATTTTCGGTTCGATAAATATATTGTTTGCCTTGCAGCTATGATTTTTGAACAGCAATTTCATAAACAACTACGTGTATTACAAATAAACGAGCAAAATATTTTTTCTATTAAATATTAGGCCATTTTCTGTATCAGCCTATATACCTACGTCCCACTGTAGCGCACGGGCCTCCACTACAAACGAGAGTACGATTGAGAGTGGTTTTTACGTTAGGTATTATAAGCAAAATATTTAATTTACACTAGGTTTTTAAGGTTAAATCTTTTAGAGGAAAGAAAATTCGATATTTGTTAAATTAGTCTAATTGATTGCCTTAATTGGGAATTGAACTCCGACCCTCCCTATTCACACCTCGTGTACCCTCACACCAATGGCTTGACCAACTACAAACACAAAAGTATGCAAATACACAATAATCACATAAGAGAAAAATAAAATATACGTAATGTTCAAAACGTCCTAACACATACATTTAACTCCAACACAAATTATATTTTGGGCGTGTTATAATAAAGTCCACATCGTGTTGTAGACGGTGACCAATTAGATTTTATTGACGAGTCTATTAAGAGGTGTTGGGCGAGGGTTGCATAGTAATTGGGGGTCAAAGTAAACTGATTACGCTTTATGTATGAATATAAAAAGGCCGTAATTTAGTTTATTATACACGGCTCCCGGCTAATGAATGGCTTTGTAAGATTTAAAGGAGGGCTTTAATCATTTTTATAGCGTTTTGCGAGGTTTAATGTAATAACTAGTCTATCTAAGTTTTGATTGCTTTGGTAGATATATTTTTTCAGACGACTTGAGCTGAAAGCATCTTTGAATGTTTGTGTATAGGTGGGTTCTCGAGAATGTATCATTTGTGTGGAATAAGACATATTTTCGGCGACCTATTTAAAATGGTTACTGAATCATATTGTATGGTAAGAGTATATTTATAAAAACGATTTTGCATGACTTTTTGTTATTGAATTTATTATGATTTATACAATTTTAGTAACTAAGTTTGGATTTAAATCACAGTAATAATAATATTTCACTCAAATATTTAAATTTAAATAATAAACGTCACAATAGTGGTCTCATAAATCAAAATAAAATAAATTATACCACAGATGAATATAAAAATATTAAATTTCGTTTATTAAATGATCGATATAGGTCGTTCGTTTTGATTAAAATGTAAAGCTTACGTCTAAACTCTAAGCCATGAGAATTTTCTAGAACTTAATTTCGTCTGTAAATAAATATTGAGCGAAATTAGTTAATTTTGAGTGAGCGTTTTCAATCTGAAATACTATTAAATTAATTGTTATACCTATTGTGTTAATTGAAATTTTCTTAATAGAAATTAATGAAGAAAATATATTCAGAGGCAAAGGAGCGCGCTGAGAAATCTTATTAGAGCGTGAAATGCTCATTTTCATAGGAGGTAGCGGCAGCGATTTGCTATCAGATAAAAATAAAATAAAAAACTTCTCTGGAGTATTTAGTATAATGCTGAAGTAGATCACCAAGAAAATTGTGACACGTAAACAAGACACGCGGGAAACTAGAAGAGAGAGGAAAGATAGTGATACTCTTTAGACGGGACAAAGACAGAATTATAAACAGTGGCACAGCACCGCTCTCTTTTATGACAGACATGTCCTCTCTAGTCAATATAACAATGTTTTTAAGGATCTCAATTTTATGAGCTCAGCAAAACAGAGTGTTAACATAATTATAAAACGACTGGACTCATAAAATTATTTTAACAAAATATGCAATTTAGGAGGCAAAGTTGCGGTTGCAATTGATAGGTAAATATAAATAATTAAGAAATAAATTTAATAGGTAATCATACTGATCAAATTTGAAGTCCATGACAACCTATTTGAGCGATTTAAATAGTGCAAAAAAAAAATTGTGTAAAAAAGTTGCAAAATCAACCCGCTCCCGCCTCCTTCTTTCAATATGGTAGAAGCCAAACGTTTTCTATAACATAATGAATAGCATGTCAAAAGCAGCTGCGGCCGTGTCGACGAACACTTCACTGGAAATTAATTTCGTTCTTGCATTGTAATCTGCGCTTGTTGGTCAATTCGACCCGTCGCCGCCTCCCGTCGATGAAAAATTCCGAACAAACGGTCTTTGAAGGGTTGTGGAAAAACATTTTGGTTAGGGTTAAGATTATTATAAAAGGTTATTTTAGAATACAGCTATAGTAGCTAGATTAATTGTACGGTTGTAAAATTTATTTAAATAAATACATTAACCAGTATGCTTACTCTATTGCAGAATGGCGGACTCTAAATTATATTGAAACTTTTGTAATAAAGGCTTCCTCTGCATATTTTCCTTTGACGTTAAAGCGCGTGGTACAACGAAATACATTCACGATTCTTAAAATAAAATAAAATGTTTGACCCAAGATTCGCATCAGCACTTTAAAAAACAATGCTAAAGTTTCTTATTCTGAGGTCCTAATTGGCCTTTATCCATTCACATTTAAACCTACGCTATTTCATCTCTCATACCTATTGACCCCTAGGCTATTAAATAATCATCGACAAAACTTCTTGAACCCTCAATCACCAGCCTTTAAACTAAACTTATATTGAAATGAAATTTATGATGTATCAATCTACATTGGTTGTTCAGTAATCTTAAGCCCACACATCGGTATAACAGGTGTGGAAATTGCGTTCATAATACAAATATACTTACAATATTAATTAATTCTCAGTTGAGTCGGATATATCCGCAGTACCAGCCAGCAATGTACGCAGTAATAGATTAATTCGACGGCCATCGGATACTGGAGCGGTAATGTATCCGTACATATTAATTCATTCCAAATCGGATATTGCGAGGATAGAATTTAGATAGGTTAGAAAATAATTTGATGTCTAATAAGCTTAGAGCGTTGTTTAAGTTTAAAATAGCGGCGATTTTATGCAAATTAAATCGTATGTATTACAATCATCTCAGTAAACTAAATTATACGCTGTAATATAGTCGATATTTCAAGATATGCGAGGTAGGGTGGAATAAATTAGGAAATATAAGAGAAAAAACTGGAGTAATCGGTGATTAATTTACATTCAGATTAGCATAATTATTTGAAGATGTTATACGAGTATAAAGAGTGGTACTTTATATCCACCCGATTTTGCATCTGCAAATATATTTTATGCCGAAATTATTCCATTGTAATGAAAGGTAGCCGTTTTCAGTACATCTATAAAAATCAGTAAAAGTATAATCTGCAAAATACATATGTATCTTACTTGTAATTATGCCTATTGTCGATGTTTTTCTTGTATTAATGAATTTCAAACAAGGACTATCCAAAAAAGTGTCCGTCATAAATCTGCATGAATGGGAAGGCTGTTCAGGGTGGTACTATTGTTTCACAGGAGATCGACGTGAAGCAACAGCAAAGCTGTGGCGTATCGTTCGGTGAGTGAGATTACTGGATGCCCAGTACTCCCTGTTCCCATCCTTTTTCTTTCCTGCTCCCCTCCCAATTTGATGGTTAGGCCACACATCCACGATCCGTTATGGATTTTCAGCGATAATTCACCAACAGGTGATCTGTCTGCTCTGTTTGCTCGTTTGCCCGACCTATCCAATAAAAAAACACACATCACCAATTCAGAAATGTATCTGGACACCGTTCAATTTGATTTGAGATGCTCTCGTGTCACTTACATTGCTAATAAATTATTAATTACATCCAAATGTCATACATTCGATCCGACATTATCTCAGAGGCATCAAAATTAAAATTTAATACCAATAAAAACTTTCACGTGTACCAAAAGTAAAGGTTTTCATATTAACACGCGTAACCATCAACAAAGTCAAATTAAACCGCGTATGAACGCAAAATACCGCCATACTTAGTTATTAAACAAGCTAATAAGGGCGGCCAGATGTGTCCAACATTTGGGCCGCGTACTAATTTATCGGAACGAAGTTAATGACCCCTCCCTCCTCTCTTCTGGTACAAACACTCGGTTTGACAGTGATGAAGGTGGAGTACCGAGTGGTACTTGTTTTAACGCTGAATTTTACGCTATTTACTAATCATTACATATTTTTCTCTCTACACTGGATAGGTCCCATTTTCTACATGTTTTTCAGTTTGAAACACATATGTGCTTGGTATGTCGATATGGCATCATATCACATATGATATAAAAGTAATGTTGAATCTTGGGTGAATATAGTCAAGTCCAAGTCAAGTTTGCTTATCCCTTCGAGGATAAGGCGTGAGATTATTATTTTATATGTAACTTGCTAGATGCATCCGCTTTCATCAAGACAGCGAGCAAAATTTTAAGCGGCATTTATAAGTTGCAGTGGAATGTCTGTGGATAATATAAAGTAACATTAATGAGTATCTGGCATTAGCACTTAAACCGTAATCAACATAATTCTGTTTAATAAACTGATTTATTTATTTATTTATTTGAACAGTACGATTATTAACATCAATTACACTATTCAATTACCAATTATAATATAAAAAACAAAACATAAAACTTAACAAATTTTAACGTACATTACAAACAAACTTATACTAAAATAATAATATTCATTTTATATGTACCTATATAAATAATAGATAGCTTACTGAGGAATATAATTTTCGCTAAAATTAAGACAATTCCTAACAAGCGGCTTCCATTCGTCGTTGAAGATATCGAATTGCGGGTAAGCTTCCATGAAAGCATTTAGCTGATTAAGAACTCTTGGGACTGGCGACATGGCTCGTGCCACCGTACGACAAACAGGCGTTGCAAACAACTTGTGTCTTCTATTTCGAAGATAGTTGTTAGGAGTATAGATTTGCACCAACTCACTGTGAATATCCGGCGCATCGATCATACTACGGCATATTTTAATCATACAAATCAATTGGTCATAATGTATTATATTCTGATCTGTATCTGTATCTGTATCAGCCCATATACGTCCCACTGCAGGGCACGGGCCTCCTCTACAATCGACAGTACGATTGAGAGTGTTTAGGCCATATAGTCCACCACGCTGGCCTAGTGCGGGTTGGCAGACTTACATACCATAGACATTTTTATAAATCGCTATGGTATGCAGGTTTCCTCACGATGTTTTCCTTCACCGTTTTAGTGCGTGGTGATTGATTATCAATACACACATGACTCCGAAAAGTCAGAGGTGTGCCCTGGGATTCGAACCCGCGACCACCGTGAACATGTTGGCAGTCGCGTCTAGTCCGTTTACCAACAGGCCACCACGCACATTATATTCTGATGATCAGACAAAAGCAAATTCCTCTTCACAGCACGTTTTATTAGACAATAAATTAGTAAAAAAAACCAATCAACCGTTCAACGTTTAGCTCGCCTTCGCAAAGCGGGCTCCTACACAGATCTAATTACAAAAATTAATTCATTTATTCTTTCCGATAATTAGTATCCGAAGGTTGGGAACATCTGGCCGGTTTCATTAATGTCGCGACGGGATCGCCAGCGAGATATTACAGCTATCCACGTTTTAGAGGGACTGAATAATTTATATTTTAGATGTGAATAATTTTTGTCAGTGGTAATTTTGTAGTATACGAAATTATTTGGTTTGGAAACCAATTGAACAATATATTAGTGATTTTAATATATTTATTATTGGATTAAAGGACATTGTAGACAGAGTAATTACTGGACGTATTGAGACAGCATCTTTTGTCTCAGAACGGCCAGCGCAGTGGAATGCCAAGCATTGGTATTGTCCATGAGCGGTCGTCTCCTATCATCATGCGAATGATATGCTCGTCTCGCTATATATAGTAATTTTGGTATAAATGTGAGCTATATAATGTGTAATGTGATGGGACTATAGAAATGCGGCTGTTGGTAGTATTGTTTATTTTATTTATTAAAACACCTTTACTAAACTGGTAAAGCCGGCCTATTGTACTAAATATGATATTTTACTTCCTCTTTCATGCAAATAAGCAAATAAATAATGCATATTTGGTTATTTAATTAGCATATAGGTGATACTTTCATATCTACGCGCCGGTTGCTGAATATTCGGCTATTGTGGGCGCATAAATTATCGGTCGCTATTATTACTTGTTTGGACATTCATTGGTGATTCTATTTCCGACGGCGTGGCGATGCACGCGCCGCTAATTGCCATTGTTCTACTAATAATAGATGCTTGAAGATTGCCCGAATGTGGATATGAATTATTCGTCCTATAGTGTTTGTCTGTTATGGCCATGGGCTTTGTATGCATATCTGCTAACAAGTTCGCTTATTTTATAGCTGAAAAACGTCTAAATTGAAGTGCTCTTTATGAACTCAGTGATGTAGTCAAAATAAACCTTCTTTTGTCGATACTCATATCCAAAAGGACAAAAAGTCTCACGTAGTTCCTGGTACCCACGACACAAGACTCGATCTTAGTGTGGAGTCAGAACTATGTGTGTGACTGTTGGGTGTCATTTATTATAAATATTTAGTTGAATCGCGAGCTAATTGCCGCTCCTGCTAAAAAAAGATTTTTCTTTCAAGTATTGTTTTGTTATTGCTAATGAATTAGCTCTTTATAACTTATTCTTTGAAAGAGCTAAGAACTAAAATTGCCAAGACCTCCCAACGATTCTTGTTAGTGACGTGAAGCGATGTAACTCAAAAGTAACCAAATTAAGTAAAATTCGCGATAAAATCTCAACAATGTTTAATTTAATTAGTTTCCGTCGGCAGAGACTTAGCCGGTAATTTATTCATATTTTGATTATGCTAAGGAGAATGTCGGCAGATGTTAGTGTATGGTTTTAAGGATATTTTTATTATATATATGACAATATGACAACTGATTGCGTCGGTAGCGTAGTTTTGCTAAGGTACATTTCTGAATGTGCAAAGTGATATTGGATTTTTCTATTAAATATTCACCTAGTGAAATATCGAGACTACTACCGAAAACGAAGCTGGGTGGTAGCTTTAATGACTACAAACACAATAACACTAAAAATATTTAAAAAAGACGATGATTTTTTATTTTTTTTTATCTATCTTCGTATGTAGGTAGTAAGTACATAGATATTTTTTTTCTAAAATATTAGCGTATACTCTTTTATTTTTAAAGAAGTTCAGCTAAAACTATGCGTTTACCACCCAAACATGAAGATATTTATAAATCACAATTCTTTGCAAACTTTTTACTTGCATTGTGGTTGTAGTCACTAAAACTACCACCCGGCTTCGTTTTTGTTATCAGTCTTAATATAACATATATTTAATTAACGTAATTGATCTACAACTAACAAAATGTTTATTAGTCTGTACACCAAACTAAGCAATAGGAAGAGAAACAGATTGTTAAAAGAAAGTTTTATTTCAATGAAACAATACCGTCTGTAGTGATTACATTAAGCTGAGTACGTGTTATTGTGAGGCAGAGCTCAGCTGGATCAGCTAGTGGTTTATTCCTGAATAAGCTAATCATTCTAAGTGTATCATGTAATGTATAGGAAACGGTCTCATTACGGTAATAGCAACGTCTAAGATCCTGAAGCCATTCAACTTGTAAGTCACATCCAATTGGAAGTTAATTAAAAAGGAAATCAAGCTACATGGATTGAAATAATACTATTGTTTGCGGATTTTATCACGGATTTGGGTTAGTTGTGTTATTTTTAAATGCCCGTTTTGATTTGTTTACAGGATCCAGTTCAAACTAACAGAAACGATTGGAATATAAATATCGTCGTAGTGTATTATTATCATTTTGGTGATATTGCTAGACTGCGTCAGTGGCGTCGGGTTCGAATCCCAGGTCAGGTAAAGTACTATTGGATTTCTACTCATTATCAGTCTGTAATCAGGAATTTGTACCCGATATGGCAATAGGTTCGCCCCGTATCACATCGTGGGACGCAACATATTTACAAGGCGAAATGTAGGTGTCTTAGTTTGTATGTCTGCCTACCCCTTCTGGGAAAAAGAGCGTCAGTTTATTTGTGTTTGTATGTATGTAAACGTCTTTGTTTCAAATAGACAACGGGTTTTTTTTGTCAAATTTTCAGTAAACCTAGGGAATATTGAAAGTCAATATTTGTCCCACTTCCTCCATAAAGTAATCCAATAAACTACAAGAAAACTCAATTAAAAAAGTGCATGTTTACAGATGTTCTACGCGGTTGCGTGCGTAAGCAATTACTGCGATTGGTGGCAGGGCGGTCCTTTGACGGCGCACAAAGCTCTGCGGGCAGCGTGCTGTAGTTCATGTTGGGATTGTCTCTTCCATGCTTGTACAACCCTGATTACTGGGTAATAGGTATTGAATGTGTATCTTTCGTATTGAGACTTCAGCTGAAAGAATATCGTTTTGTAAATTAAGGAAAGAGTCATGTTGCAGGAAAATTAATCGTGTAAATTGGGATAACCTAAATGAAATAATTTGTATAATTTATGAAAGTTATGTTTCTATGTTTCGTTCTTCAGAATATTCTCTTATAAATCCTTGCTGATATTATAAATCCGATGTCTATTTTCCCTGCAGCAGTCTAAATTCAATATTGTGTCGGATTGAAGGACATTGTAGCCAGAGTAACTACTGGACATATTGTGACTCAACATTTCATGTCTCAAGATGGAGGGCATAGTGGAATGCCAATCAAATTTTTGCATTTGTAATTTAAGGTAGTGTTTGGATTTCTTAACGTTCATGAGCGGTAGTATCACTTACCATCAGGAGAATGGCGTAGTCATTATGCCATTAATTGCAATACAAAAAGACACTCCCGTAAAATTCTTGCTGATATATGAACCCATCAAAAACATCCTGTAAAAAAAAGTCTCGCAGCTCAGGTTTTCTACCGCAAAAAGTTGTCAGATGCATGTAATACATGAAAACATAATGTATCGTACAATTTATACATAATGCTGCTGGCCATCGCATGAAAACATAATGTATCGTACAATTTATACATAATGCTGCTGGCCAAGTCGATCTATTTATTTAAATCGTAAAGTATTTTTAAGATTGATATGGTAATAACTAACGTAATAACTTTATATAGAAGGTCCCTTAAGGACTAAATAACTTGGTATGACTTGATATTACATGCATCTGACAACTTTTTGCGGATGAAAACCTGAGCTGCGAGACTTGGAATTTTTTTACAGGATGTTTTTGATGGGATCTCACGTCTTTTTGTAGAGTCCTACTTTTTTCCTTTTCGGTACTTCTTACTTCTAAAATATCACTAACGATTTTTCTTAAAGCCTCTGTCTTATGGATTTTTCTTATTTTTGTAGGCATCAATTTATCACAAATATAGCGGATTTGATTATTAATGTTCTTTCTTTCATTGTAATTGATATTTTCGAGCTATTTAGTCTATTTATTTGCAAGGGCATGTGAAATGCTGAATACACCATTTCCTTCTCTATATCCCCTCCTGTTATGCCTCATATATATAGATATCTATCTACAACTATTATTCCATTATATACGGGTACAATGATTCATTTACTGCAAATGTAACTTTGTAATCCTATACATTTATATGGGATTACAAAGTTATCCGCACCGCCGCTCATGCCCGTCAAGGTTAAAATAGTAATACAAATTGCCCTTAGTGCGACCGAAATGGCCATATTTAACGGATTTCTAATGCATCCAAACGCGCCACGTCATGTCAACTATTAGTTGACAGTTGGTCTATCTAGAAAACTAGACACAAATTATAAAATGTTTGAATTTTCCCTTACTTTAGACACTAAACACTAATTATATTCTAAATTTGAAGGTTCTATGTCTGCTAGAAGTGCCTTAGACTTTTGATGATCGGTCAGTCAGTCAGTGAGTGACAAAATTACGAAAGTTTGACTAGTTACAATTATTAAACTACTGGTTCAAATTGAATGAAATTTTAAATATACCGTGTTTACACAATGCCTGCTTAGTAACTGAAAATTCAGGCTTCATGCTTTAGCCACAACGAAGTTATAGGGGGTTGAAAATGGTCTGAATTGCTTCGAGAAAAGGATGTTACGGCCTATAGCTCGACTTGGACGGGGGCTCGGCCGCGCCCCCAGATTTAATAAAATAAAATAACCTCAGTCATCGAAATAAAACTATTACTTACGGATTTTATAGCGGATTTGATTAAATTTTTACATTTTTTGATTTCCCGACGTTTCGATTACTTTATAGCTTTCGTAGTCACGAGGCGGACTGAGGTATTAATCATCGACTCCGTGACTGTTATAATTAAAGATAAGAAAATAAGATAATAAAAATGATTAACCTCAGTCAGACATCAAATTCAAAACGAATTACCCAAACCTACTTAATTGATCACGCTACAGATCCATATTACAAGCCATTAAATAACGATAAGTTCACCTCACTTTATCCCAAATTATGTGGATTTGCATTGACCAAGATCCCAAGCAAACAACCGTTGGAGTTAATCGTATTACTCAAACGTTAGCGCGCCGAAAAATAACCGCATCCGGCTTAGCGTATTACATCAATTTTTGGTTTATTATGATAGTTAGTAACTGGTAATTCGTATTTGCCCGAATATCGAATACTGTACATAGCGGTTAAGAACTCGTCATAGTAATTAATGAGTTTTGCGTTTCAGTCTATGTATATCCATACATACATAAACTCACTTCTTTTTCCCAGAGGGAGTAGGCAGAGGTTATCTACTTTTCTCCTTAAAAGCGAAAAGGGTATCGCCATATTAGGCACAAATTCCTGACTCCCGGCTGATAATGAAAACTTATTTACATGGATAAGTATCTTTATATATCTAGTTAATTGATTAACGTAGAAATAGCCATGTGAATCTATCCGGAATTTCATTACCATCACGTCCACATTGTAGCCACATTGTCTGTATGTATCAGCCCATATACGTCCCACTGCAGGGCACGAGCCTACTCTACAATCGAGAATACGATTGAGAGTGGTTAGGCCATATAGTCCACCACGCTGGCCTAGTGCGGGTTGGCGGACTTACATACCATAGAAATTCTTATGAATCGCTATGGTATGCAGGTTTCCTCACGATGTAGCCACATTGTCTGCCCAGTAAAAATAAATGCGTGACGCCGTCTAAAGATTATCATTTGTCTATTTCAGCTACCAAGCAATAGTGTGCCATCACTGTTGTAATAAGAATATATAACAGAAAAAAAATCATAGCAGATTTGGAGCCTCAAAAATATGAATATTCATAAATTAATAACCGAATTTATATCACTAATAATATAATTGAAATAACTTTGTGAAAGAACAGTGTCGCCCAATATACAGGCATAGCCTAGTTTGGGTGCCAGGGGACCAACACCTTTGGTGTATAAATAATTGAGGAAAAAAAAACAAAAGAAGCAGTTTAAAAGACATTATATCTAGTGGGTACTGAGCTGTAAAGGAATTAAGTCTTAATGTTTCGAGGTAACGAACGCAGTGTAAAACCTTGCTTATGATAATCATTATAAGTTCTGAGTACGATTGTTCATGTTTATGTACATGCCTAACGATTAAAACCAGGCGAAAGACCTATTTACTTATAATGTTTAGCTAATATAAAAACCTTTTCAAAGTCGGTAGCGAAATACGCTACAAAAGCCGTCCTATCTTTAAGCAAAAATGATATTTGTGTCAAAAGATCCGATATCCATAGTCGAATATACATAATACTCTCCTAAATAAGTATTCGTGGAACGCCAAATATCGGAATAGCTGATCATTTTTGCATTTTTGTAGACCTTTATATTGGCGACAGAATATTCTGTTGGTATTTGGAGCGTACCGCATTGCCCTTTCGGAGCTCGTTTCTGACGCTGAGTAAATATTTGCCTCCGGATTTAGAACGTAATAACATTGTGATTTGGATTTGTTTTCATGTTTACCTTTCTTTGACTTTCGAAAGCCATATACACTCTTAAGATGTCGTTTAATCTCAAATTAGTTTATTCGCTATTTTTATTACTTACTTTGGCCAAATCGATGATATAAAGCATGGGTTACGGCGGACGAACCTGGAATCGATGAGAATGCATGCAGAGATTTATAAAAATGGTCGAGGCTAAAGAGATAAGTTTGAATTGAGTCCAAGATCCAGCAAAGACCAAGCCAGATCTATGGACCCTGCCTATTTCTTAGGGATGCAGGCATGGCGGTTTTCTATGGATGTTAATCAAGATGATAAATTCAAAAACTCTTTGATGTTATTGCATATTTCAATTTTTTTCACTAAAGAAACTACGACAGATATTTCAGACTCAGCATCTGGACCGAATAACTATTTCGAATCACACAAATATTTTTTTCCCGCTGCGAAGATCGAACCCACGGCTACTATAACAGCTCGCGTTTAACTCACTAAGGAGGCTACTAAATTGACATAAACTTTCTCTGTATTCGGTTCAACTTCATTTCATCACAAAAGGATAAATGGTATACAAAAGTCAAAACCATAAGAAATAAAAAAATATATATATAATAGTTAATGTATTTATATAGTTCACTATATAGTATATCTGTTCCCCTTTTTCTAGTACTGAAAGATTTCTCTTTGAAATACTAACGATTATGCTTCGCTTAGTTGTAAAAAGAACGCTAAAATGAGATTGAAAATCTTGGAATTTAGTTGTTATTCGGTATCAAAGGCGTTTCTTATTTGTGGAATGAATGTGAATATTACTGAAACATTATTCGTAAATGGGAAATTGAAGATGCATATATGTTTGTTACTATTTGATACGAAAACTACTGAACGGATTTTGATCAAATTTTACATCTGATAAAAATGTAATTCATAAAAATGAAATAATTTCATTCCGAATGACAACAAAGGAATCGTGAATCAGAAAACGAAATTATTGTTTTACATCTATATTTTTATGTGTCAAAGATACACTTTTTTATTTAAAATAACACAAGAAAATACATATTACGTACATTAAAAAAAAAGAAGACCACGGAGAAGATACACATAACATCTAAAATTATAATTGGCAAGAATATTTATTGCATGTTATATTTATACGGGAACCATCATGCAGCTAACACACAAACTCAAATTCACATTAATAATATTAAGTAATGATATACGACAATTAATTCCGAAGCGGATACGTACGTCAAACTAAACTATTCAATCAGTAATTTCAAATAAACAGTGTGAGTAAAGTCATCTCAAACTGATTTTCCAATGTCTGATATTAGATTAGTCTAATACAAACCTCGTAATCCTAAGTTGCCAATCCAATTTGATTTGACAAGCCCCTATGGTACAAACTCGGATCGGGGTTGATGCGGCGCCCGAGAATATATCGAAACGATATTAAACTCCTTGGAGACAAATGTTAAAAATATAACCTCTGTGTGTTCCGCAAAATGGCAATATCTGCTTTTTATGCCGACTCGTTTATTTTTGGAGGACGAGAAGGAGCTTTTTAAATATTAAAGGAAGTATGGCATGGGGTTGGGTAGTAAGTTTAAGTGTATCCGGGAATTAGTAGAATTTAGTGTTTACTTGTAAAATATTCATACGCATTTAATGTGAAAAAAAAAACGGTTTCTTTTTGGTATATAATACAAAATAGTAAGTAATTCTAATAGTCATTATGGGATTTATAGAACATAATAAACAAATTTGCTTTAGCAAAAAGGCGAGAGTTTATGTATGTTATTTTATCGTAACAGAATAAAAAATAATGCATTTTTAAATTCTCACGGCACGTTAACAGTATTTGCAATTAGTACGATTGCATTTTTTATTGCATTTGGACGAATATTACTTTTTAAACGGTGGATATCGGAAAACCATTTATGCTTGTGACTTTTGCAATTTTTTTTCATGCTTTAATATATTGTCATTACTATACTTTTATTGATGACTAGTAAAAAAATCCTTTTGTTGCTGTTTATGTAATAGGATTAACAATTTTATATTAAATAAATAAATAACACCTAACTGGATAGATACATAGTCCTGACCCAAACTAAGGTCAAGTCTTGTGTTGTGGGTATCAGGAACTACGAGGAACTTTTCGGTTTCACAAACAGCCAGACCCGAAATAAATATTTGTGGGCCGCACAAACATTTCTCTCGGTTCGGGGATCCAACCCACGGCCTCACGTTTCACAGGCGGCGTCAAACCAACTATGCCACGGAGGCTGTCTGTATTGACGAGAGATTGTGCGGTATTTTCTGTTACAATTGATTCCAACGAATTTGCAACTTTGTCTTTTTTTTTGAAGTCGGTTAAAACGCCAAATCTATAAGGCAAAAGAATGACAGTTGATTTATATTTGATTTATAGTTGATTTATCCAGGGGTTTTTGGTGTATTTGTAATTCTAGCTGTCACT
The DNA here is from genome assembly GCA_023078785.2 of Hyles euphorbiae. NCBI lineage: Eukaryota > Metazoa > Arthropoda > Insecta > Lepidoptera > Sphingidae > Hyles > Hyles euphorbiae. The sequence continues at coordinate 10,589,457 of CM041056.1, read as the reverse complement.
TCTTTTATATGTCAGAATTCATAGTTTAGTCGGCAAGAACAAGAAATAGAATCAGAAATATCTGGACCGAGAAAATATTTATGTGATTCACTACAAATCTCAGCACCGGATTTTTTGGTTATTTTGATAAAAATTCCCTCAAGATTTGCATCCTATTTTGCGTTCAGTCTTGTATGTATAACGACAGTGTGTAAATTATATAAAAACTGTATTTTTTAAATATGTTACAAACATATTTGTAACTTAGAGACAATATTATGTTCATTTTGTGCTTATTAACGTAATTCTAATGACGTTTTGACTGCCTATTATTATAAAAGTAATATTTAAAAAAAAAACATTGCCCGTAATCATACTAGTTGTATACTATTAGTATTAAGGGCTGTGGATTTTCAATAAATAAATAAATATCGTACGTCGGAATAACCGCGTATCGATTGTAGTAACAACATTACGTGTTAGTGATTCGAGGCGGCACTGAAAACAACATTAGACCGACGGCATCGCTCCGGGCTCCTCGTTTAAACGCGATGGCTGTTATTGTCTTCCGCTACTGTTCGCTGTACGCGATTTGTTACTTTGTTCTCTTACTTTCTTTCTTGATATGTATAACAATGTATTGTTATATATTTGAGTGAGTCCTAGGAACGTTTATGACTATTCCGTCTGATGATGTCCTAAAAAACATCTCCAACTTTTCGCAGTAATATTTTTTTAGTTAAATACCACGTATTTAATGACCTTTTTTGTGGTATTTGAGTTTTGCCAAACTTCAATACACCAGTATAGTGCATTATGGCTTAATCCTACTCTACCGAAATTTTGTATTACAAAAATATCACTGTTTCAGGGTCACTATAAGTGTCAACTTAAAGGATATTTCGGCCTGAACGATGGAAACAAACATTCTACCAGATGTTAGTATTTTTTTATTGCCATGAATGGCGAGACGATCATGCTGTTCGCCTGATGTTAAGCGATACGACCGCTTATTACAATTAGTAAACCAAACAACGCCTTGAATTGCAAAACAATGCTTTGTAGAACTGCGCTCGCCATCCTGAGACATAAAATGTTAGGTCTCAATATGTCCAATAGTTACTCTGGCTACAATTCCCTTCAATCTGAAATACAATAGTACATTTACAATGATGTTTGGTGAAAGAAACAAATATTGCGTTTCTACCTACCCAGGCTGCCTCTCACATATGAGAGACCTACCACCAGTAAAAAATAAGAGAGATTTATCAAGTTTATCTTATATGTAACTAGAAATCTCTAAATCCAAGAAAATGCTAGCAATTTAGCTTAGTCATAATCCTCTTGGAGTCTTGGTTATTCCTCGAGGCAAAAACTTATCCGAGTAGCCGAGTGGTTACGGAAACAGCCGAAGTTATACGAGTGACAAATGCACGGCGCGCCTGGCTGACAGCTGGCGAGCGTGTTGCCAAAAAGAAAAATGGCCGATGAAATATGCCGGCCTAGATCTATTTCTCTATTCGACGCCGAAAAATACGCCAATAGCTAGGTTTGGGATCAAATATTTACCTGAAATAAAACTGGTTGTAGTCGTGAGATCTTTTGTATTAGATTTCAGAAAGAAATTAAAACGTAACAATGAACTGATTTTTATTTTATTGAATTTTATAGAAAATATTACGTTTGTAGATTTTAATTCATATAGATATGTTTCATAAATAAAACACTTAAAAACCAAAAGCGTGGATACAATAGGTGGCATTATCGCCAGCTGCGATCTCTTCCAGACAACCTTTGGATGGACTGGATTATTGAAAGATTTTGTTAAAATCTATAGTTTAGGTTTTGCGTGCGTGGTGGCCTGGTGGTAAACGGACTTGACGCGACTGCCAACATGTTCACGGTGGTCTCGGGTTCGAATCCCCGGGCACACCTCTGACTTTTCGGAGTCATGTGTGTATTGATAGTCAATCACCATGCACTAAAACGGTGAAGGAAAACATCGTGAGGAAACCTAATAGCGATTTATAAAAAATTCTATGGTATGTAAGTCCACCAACCCGCACTAGGCCAGCGTGGTGGACTACATGGCCTAACCACTCTCAATCGTACTGTCGATTGTAGAGGAGGCGCGTGCCCTGCAGTGGGACGTATATGGGCTGATACAGAATAGTTTAGGTTTTTATTTGTCTATAACACATTTGAATCATAAAAGAATCCTTATTTAGAATCAATAGGCCGATTTTTCTTTACACTTTAATGAAAAGAAATTATAAGAGATTTCATAAAGATTTTATACAACATTTGATCCATTGTAAAAAAAAAAGAAGAAAGTAGATAATAAAGTTACTTAATAAAGTATAATATATTTCATTTGTTTTCAAATGTGTTTGCTCTTATTTATTAAATTAATTCAATCACAACTTTATCAATATTTAAATAATTACAACACATAAACAAACATCAAAAAGCGATCGAGGCCTTATTAAAGGACTTACAAATCGATGTACCTAATAATACATGGCATTAGTACGGTTTGAACCGGCACATCACAGTAATCGGAATTGATACGACCCGTGGTGAGGTGGAATTAATCCCAAGCTACCTCTGTAATCTTGTAACGTTGAGTATGGTTGTTACTTTAAACACCTTATGTTTTAGCTAATTAGTAGTAATACGTAGTCCTATTTTGTTGGTTTATTATTTAGTGGTATAATGTTTATGGTCGTTTTGGTATCGACGGAACACATTTTTCGTAATTTTTTAATATCATTTTAAGCTTTGATATAGGTATGTTTTTTATTTTTTTTATTGTTAAAGTATTTTTTCACTGTGAAGTTAGTACTCTGGCATGTGCCAGACCCACCTAATCTATAAAAATCTACACATAAAATTGAGAAAGATAAAAAAACAGAACTACAATTAATCTCATCTTACAATTATTGTCAAAAGCCAATGAAAATAAAATATTAGGTAACTTTTATCCATTATATTATTACTATATATAAGCAAAATACCTATTAATAATATCATCCAATCTAAAGACTAAAATAAGTGACAAACAAAACGATTACACTCAATATGTTTTGATAAATTAAAAAAACATATTTTCAAAATTTAAAAGCACAAAAAGTAATACTTATTACGACTTTTTAAATACACGACGAACGAATTCATCTCTGCCAAGACTGAAAAATATTTTAAAACTTTTCTAAGATAAAAATATTAGACATTTATTACGTTTTAACAGTTAATTAACAAAAAGAAATGAATAAGAGCGATGGCCATTGTGCAAATGAATAACCGTTTCAACAATCAAATTAGAAGTGTCAACTGATTTGACATTCCGGGCGGAAGGAAAAAATTGAATTTCACCCAAAATTAAATTTAAATCACCTCAAATTAATACGGGTGCGAGTTTTAAGTTCGGGCCGCTGTCACAACGTCACGTAATTCGCGTTGCATAGTTTAAATAAAGTTTGCCAGCAGCGAATTTAGGGTGGAATTATGAAAGAAATATTACAGCACGGTTTAAGCTGTTTTATATTTAAATCATATTTTTCATTATCACTGGAAATGTTTTATGACTTCTGACTAATGTTGACTTAGTATTGCGGTCCTTTAATTTATATTTAAATTCTAAAGATAAAGTGTAGTCACAAACCCATGTAAGGGTAATACTGGTGAATGGTGTATAATTTTTCTAATATACCTTCTAGCTAAGAACGAAAAGTAACCATTCGGAGTGCATTGCGATTGTCTTTAGGAACATAAGGCGTAGGCGTAGAAATGGTGTAAAAATGACCAAACCGGGACCATTTAATGTATAAAATGTGTTAGTATTTTAAAAGTTGGTAGATCTCTCATACGTGATAGGCTGCTAGGGCACCGCCGCGATGTCTATTTCACCCACCAAACAGCAGGGTCAATGCACCGTTGTATTTTGTTTTGAATGTCACTGTAGTGTAAGTAACTACTGGACATATTGAGACTTAACATTTTATATCTCAGGATTGCGAGCGCAGTGGAATGTCAATCATTACTTTGTAAAAGTGTTTGGTTTTGCTACTGTTCATGACGGCATGTACAGTCAGCAACATAAGTCGCTACATAGTCACGAGATTTGAAATTGTCTTATCATCCAAAATAATAATTATTTTCAATATCGTATGGCGCTTCTCGGCATAGATGACTTAACTTCGTTATATTTTACGACTACAGAGTAGTACGTGCAAATTTTAATTCATAAAAAGGTTATCAAAAAATGTGAAGTGTTCAGCGACTTATGTTGCTGACTGTACGTCGCGCCATTCATTCCAATAAAAAAACATAGTTAAAATACTAGTCCGCTGTTACGCCAGCATACAATAGCTGGCATTACACTACAGTGTGACAGAACACTCCTTTAATTTGTAATTCGGAGTTCGTTTGAGGTTAGGAAGGTCTTTATTAGACCGAGGCCCACATTAAGCGCTGTCCCTTCCACGCTGCCCTTGTTATGGCCCATAATTAGTACATGTTTGTGGGCCGACCCCGTCTTTATTTTAGCGTATCGCTTCATTTTAATGTTATGGCGGGGTCAGGGTTGAATCGCCGTTTTAGACTACTGTTGTGAATAGTTGCGGGTTCGTGAGTTTGATTTGGACAATAGAAACTGAGTGACTGCTGGCAGTTGGATTAATTTAGTTCTATTGAATTTCATATTAATAAAATAATTTTCATTTCAAGCAGTAATTTATTTTCAATATCGTCAGAAATAAATTATATAAAAATTCAAATACCAACTTCTACTTCGTATTTAGATTAATATTATACGGTTGTAAACATAAATTTATTTAATAATTTGTTTGGAGATTAAAACGTAATTATTTTGAGAAAGTAGGTACATATCATTGCGGTATATCTTTTCTGTTGGAGGTTTTAAATTTGGCTTTAATTGTATACAGATGGAAATAAAAAATTAAGCTTAATTATACCTTAAAAATACAATAAATTTAAAAGAAAATAATTCCCGTATCTTTCCAATCTTCACTGTTCACTGCCGACTTTTAACATCTTTTCCTGCTTAAAGATCCAAATATAAACATCATCTATAATAGTAATGATATCGTGTACCCCAGTCTCTATAATTATACACAAAGCTACGTCTCAGTGACAACGTCGGCCGGGGGATTAATAATTCAGTACAATTCTCAGGTTTCATTAGCTGGCCGGTGAATTTTTAATGCGTCGCTTTGGGATCCTCGTCACGCTCCCCACTATAATGCAAATTAAACACGCTATCATAGGACTGTAGTGTTGTGGCATTCTGCTTGCACAAGTACTTACGATGAATGGTGGCATTTATTTGGTAAATAAATAATCCAACCACAACATAATCCTAAGCCTGTAATGAGATTATTTGGTAAATAAATGCTTGCACATGTACTTACGACGAATCGTGTTATTTATTTGGTAAATAAATACACACAAAAGTGATATAGTTTTAGCACAGTGAGATCAAGTCTTGTGTCATGTGTATCACAAACTACGAGAGACTACGACTTTCCGGTCTCAAAAACACCCAGATACAAATATCTGTGAACCACAAAAACATTTGTGTTAGGGGGATCGGACCTGCGGCCTTACTATTTACAGCCAATGTCTACCCGTATATAAATAATCATATACCTATATAAAGAAATACCACAGAATAATAGTCCAAATGGCAGTCTTATCGCCAAACAATCTCTTACAGATACATGGGCTGGATACAAGAGAAGCAATCGTTATTCAGAGAATTGGTGTAGCTATGTGTTGTGCCAAATGTTGTTGAGTGTGTCGGAATATCTAATATTTCTTCTTGGATTTATCAAAAGAAGACTAACGGTCATATTGTAAGTACAAAAGAGAAAAAATAAAGGTTTTTCATGTTGTTGAAGAAGTTTCTCACGCCATTTCGTCTTTACAGCTGTATTATTTATATTAGCCAGGATATGGTATCTATTTATGTACTCCAAATGATAGCCCCACTACACGATGGGCCAGATCTAGACCAGCGAGTTGCTCGTCCATGGCCGTGTGAATAATGAAAACGCAACTACGATACGCTCTCTACACGATGGATCATCATAGTCTAACCTCGCGATGGCCCATCGTGTGGAGGGGACATTAGCAACATATTGACGATGCAAGCGATCAGTTCAGTTTCCTGGCAACATACAATAACATAATGAGTGAAGTCGCCAACTAGCCCGTCAGTATAAAGTTGCCAACATAGTTCAGCGGGTCGACAGCTCATGTAGTGCGTTTAATTCACACATAATAACAAAACGTGCCACACCAACATTGCGTAAAACTATCACATGAAAATAACCGTTTATTATTCACAATGTTCGTCGATATTTGGGCTAAAAGAATCCGGGGCTATCGAATAATCTGATAATCAACAAGGCAATCCAATTTCGCCGGGTACGTACGCAATTCCCTAGCGTCGTGGAGTTTGGAATTGGCTCGCGGACCTGCCTGCGCGCAGATCATTTAGAGGATTATTTGAATTCATAAAATGTTTATTTTGGAACGGTCGTGGCTATAGTGTACCTTTATAGCTATACAAGAAGATATACGCGGGTTTTGGGTAGGCATAACTACTATTTTATGGCGAGAATGGGGAAAGGCATGCCTTCCGTCCGCAAAGGTAAACATAATGTCCCTTATTCATAGACATTTACTGGTGGTAGGTCTCTTATATGTGAGAGGCTATTTGGGTGTACTGCCGCAATGTCTATTTCTCCCTCCAAACAGCAGTGTATATGCACTGCTGTATTTCAGTTTGAAAAACATTGTAGCTATTTCTCCCGTGAAACAACACTGCTTAAATGCACTGTTGTGTTCGGATTGAAGGACATTGTAGCCAGAGCAACTACTGGACATATTGAGACTTAACATCTTATATCTCAGGATGGCGAGCGAAGTGGAATGTTGCTACTGTTTATGAGCGGTCGTATCGCTTACCATCAAGCGAACGGCTTGCTCGTCTCGCCATTCACTGCAATAAAAAAATAAAAAAAAAGCTAGAGTAACTACTGGACGTATTTAGACTTAACATACTATGTCTCAGAATGGTGAGCGCTGTGAAATACCAATCATTGCTTTGTAATTCAAGGTATTTGGTTTTGCTACTGTTCATGGGCTATCGTATCATTTACCTTTATGCCTCTTCTACACGTCAACAGATGCATTGCAGGTTTAAAATAATAATAATAATTATTATAAACTAATAAATGACACCAACCAACCCGCACTAGGCCAGCGTGGTGGACTATATGGCCTAACCACTCTCAATCCTACTGTCGATTGTAGAGGAGGCCCGTGCCCTGCAGTGGGACGTATATGGGCTGATACAGAATAAATGACACAAACTGTGTGTTCCACTTGACGATCGCAACACCTATCCGAAGACGACGTCTGCAGAGAATCTGTTGACGTGTAGAGGAGGCATCAGGCGAATGCCATGCTAGTCTTGCCATTAATGAAAAAATAATGAAATTACTATAAAAAAAAAAGAAAATTTCAATTAAATCGTATATTTCTTGTTTCAGGTAAGCTTGATAAGCTTGAGGGCACGGAAAATCTCGTTTGGTAGACGCCGAGAACAGTGAATGAGGTAAGAAGTGGAAACGGCGAGACCACGTAACTACTTAAATGTGGAACAAAAAGCCGCTGACCTACAAACTGGCACTCAGGCCGACAAAGCGAGTAAGGAGCTTGCCTCGCGTGGTCATTAGACGGGCCGGGAGCGGCCATACCGTAAGCGATCGGGGATTTTAGGCACTTCTTATTGGTTGTTGTTTTGAATTAGTGAGCAGTGATATGAAAAACAGTAGATACCAATATACACACTTTACCTGGTTTAGCTACTCTAATGCCTCGTTCGCACAATGATCCATTATCGGCCAATATTACCCGCTGATCGCGAGACGCTGAGATTTGACGAAACATGTCAAATTCACAATCGACAGACCTTGTGCAGACGTGCGTTTTGGCGCGAGTAGAAGCTTCGCGTTTAAACTTTTATTGCGCCCGTTGCGTATCCGCGATTCTATGCGCGACTTATGTAGATCGCCAGTGTCATGTCAAATTGTATTGTATGACATTTATTTATGTATGAAAAAAAAAACAGAGTTGCGTATTAAATTTGTCATGCATAATAATTAATCATTTCTTAATCCGCCGACCCTCAGTAGCTTTCGTGTACGAGTATATACTGTATGAAGCAATGGCGAGTCCAGTATGTTGTAGCGTGGAACGTGTAATTTAACTTACGTGTAAAACGCAATTCCTGGAAACGCTCGTCTAGAGATATGCGATAACTGTGCTGAAGATTGCCGAACGCATCGTGCCAACATCGGCGACAGTGAAGACTCGCCATAAGTTATATAAAAATACCTGCCGTATAATGTCTAAGTAGAAAGATAATTTATTAAGTAGGTAGATGGGATTAATGAAAAATATTTTACTATTTTATATTTAGAACATGCATGAAAGCGCTAAAAGATATTTTACATAACAGCACAAACCGTGTTTTTATGTACTTATATGCGGTAAAATACTGCAACTCTTGTACGCTGGCGTGAAAATATGTTTCATTATGTTTCATTATGTTTCACACATTACATTAAACACGTTACCTTGCACAAAAATGTTCTCATGGCCTACATATCAACCCGTTAACATGAGCGCATCGCTATTAAAGCGCATAAATTCCGTTTTTAATGGCCCCACGCGGCTCTCGCGCGGAAAATTTGTGTAACACAGAAAAATATTTCTATAAAGCGCTGAAAAGCTTTAACTGAACGCGTTCATTTACTTGAGATTAACAAAAAGATACCTTTTACCCGTGAAAGGTTTTAACTCGCCGCTCGAGTGCCGGTTATAAATTCAATTAAACCGGGTTATGGGGTGAAATGTTAATACTTCGCTGGCTCCACTTCCGTTTATAGTTAAAAGAGCTTGTCTTGAAAGATTTTATTAGTACATACGACGTTTTGGATATTGGGTGTTGCTTTTAAATTTATAAAAATAATATTAGTACTGCGTGTTTGTAACATTTATAGCCCGAATACTCAAACGCTTTCAAATACTAAGTTGCTGGTAGTACATTTAAGAGGGATCCCATCAAAAACATCCTGTAAAAAAATTCCAAGTCTCGCAGCATGAAAACATAATGTATCGTACAATTTATACATTATGCTACTGGCCAAATCGATCTATTTATTTAAAACGTAAAGCATTTTTAGTATTGATATGATAATAACTTACGTAATAACTTTATACAGAACGTCCCTTAAGCAAGGACTAAATAAATTAATCGACTTGGTATTATATGGATCTCACAACTTTTTGCGGTAGAAAAACTGAGCTGCGAGACTTGAAATTTTTTTACAGGATGTTTTTGATCGGATCTCACATCTTTTTGTAGTCCTACTTTTTTCCTTTTCGGTACTTTTTATTTCTAGAATAATTATTTTTATTTATAGAAGAAGTAATTGATATTTTCGAGCTATTTAGTCTATTTATTTGCAAGTTTATCTTCGTCATGTTTTTCTAGAGGAATGTTGTACAGTTTCATGGGCTGAATACACCCTTTCCCTCTCTATACTCCCCTCCTGTTCTGCCTCATATATATTGATACCTTCTATCTACAACTATTATTCCATTATATACGGGTTCAACGAATCATTAACTGCAAATATAACTTTGTAATCCTATACATTTATATGGGATTACAAAGTTATTCACGCAGTAGGTGTATTTAGAAATCTAGACAGAAAATATGAAATGTTTAAATTTTCCTTTAATTTAGACACTAAATACTAATTATATTCTAAATTTGAAGGTTCTAGGTTTGCTTTCTAGCAGACATAGAAGAAGATAGAAGATAGTGCCTTAGACTTTTGATGATCGGTCAGTCAATCAGTGAGTGACAAAATAATGAAAGTTTGACAAGTTATAATTCTTAAACTACTGGTTCAAATTGAATGAAATTTTAAATATACCGTGGTTACACAATGCCTGCTTAGTAACTGAAAATTCAGGCTTCTTGCTTTAACCACAACTAAGTTATGGGGGGTTGAAAATGGTCTGAATTGCTTCGAGAAAAGGATGGTACGACTGTGCCGCTTTTTAGCTCGACTTGGAGGGGGCACTGCCGTGCCCCCAGATATACGTAGTTAAATGCAACATAATATTTAAGTCACATTTGAGTAATTGGGCGTCAGTATTTTGTAAAGACCGATAATGTATAATATGAGATTATTACATTTATAAATGAAGTTGAATTTCCGGACAGTAATTAGTAGATTAATTAATTTTTTTACATCTTTTATTGTGCACTAAATAAACTTAACAATATAACATTAGATTACATAGCAGAACAAAAAGCGGTCGTATCGCTCGAGGGGATTTCTTACCGACTACCTTGGAAAAGACAAAAGAGATGAAAAAAAGGACAGCCAATAGTGTACCAGTAGGATAAAGCTAGATTAAAGAAAAAAATACTCGTATATTAAAAGTAATTAAAATCTGAAGATTCTTCTTTTTTTCCATGCTTCTTATTGATTACCTTATATTACAATAACTACCAAATAAGCATAGTCGGTGACACAATAAATAATTACGTACATTTTTAAAAACTCTTTGTTAGAATAGAAAGTAAAGATTAATATGCATTCCTGCATTATACTTTCACCGGGATATTTAACGAACATCGGATTACAATGAGTTAAGTAGCCATGTTTTATGACGGGTGACACCTCATAGATATTGTACAATGTACTTAATGATAAACTATTGAGTGTCGTATTTATATGGACAGACTTCGTGGCGCAGTTGGTTAGACGCCGTTAGTAAAATGAGAGGCCGCAGGTTCGATCCCTAAACCGAGATAAATGTTTGTGCGGTCCACAAATATTTCTTCCGGGTGTGGGTGCTTGTGAGACCAAAAGGTATCTCGGCATTCGCGCATACCATCAGGTGTAGTGCAATCATTATGCCGGGCCAGTATATATAAAATACCTTCACCGGTATAGCTAAAATTAAATTTAAAAACAACAAACTCTGAGATTTTATTAACACTTCTTAATTTTGAGCTTCCTTTGTACAAAAGAAAAATCATAAAAGGGTTACCGCCAAATCTGCCGCAGAATCTCAATCAAGATCCCCCTGTAAGGATAAGAACGTGGTTTTGAAGTCGCTGCCACCGCAAGAGGCGCACTTGAGCACGCGCAATGCCGCACCCTGTATGATCGTTACCTTCCGATGGTGCTTGAGCCTCGCCACTATTTTCGATTTTGGAATAAATTGTTGGAAAGACACTACAAAGAATTGCATACAATCTTGTTTGTAGTTAATGTAGGAATTTTTACATTTTTGCATTGTTATGTGTCGTCTTCTTTCCTCAAACTGAATTGAAATGTCGTGTGAACAGGACAAAACATCCGAGAGCTTATACTGCTTTTTCACTGGTAGGTCTCTCATATGAGAGAGGTTGCCCGGGTAGGTACCCCGCAATGTCTATTTCTCGCATCAAACAGCAGTGTAGATGCACTGTTGTATTTCAGATTGGAGGACATTGAAGGATTTTGTAGCCAGAGTAACTACTGGAAATATTGAGACTTTCATCTTATGTCTCAGGATGGCGAGTGCAGTGGAATGCCAAGCATTGTCTTGTAATTCAATTAATTACATAATCTTGGTAATATTTAACTTACGCAGTTTTTGTTGATAACACTTCAGCTGAAGGTAAAATTATGAGGGCTTAAGCTAAGTACCAGTCTATTACGACTTATAGTGAGTTTGCGGAATTCATACATATATAATAAAAATCCTTTCAATTATTTCTAAGGTATCACGTTGTTACTGAAAGAGTTTGTGGAATTCACGCACATTTCTGTATTTCTAGAGTATGCTTCCTCACAATGTACTCTTACATTTTTAGTGTCGATATTCTAAAGCATTTTAAGATCTCTATATGTTTATATAGTTACTTAACTTCTTGTTTTTATTGGGAATGTTACACAGTGAGTCATTCATTACGCTCACGACAGAGATATCGTGAGTTTGTCACACTTTATTATAACGCTTCGGATCGTCACGAATACTCCACATTAAGTAATTATCTTCTAGCCTACATAGATAAATGGATATGGGTTTGAGTGTCATTTTATTGTTTCATGGTTTTTAATCTCTTTATTGGTTCAGTTTTTGAATTCACGTTTGAAACGGAAATGTCTAGGTTTGAATTCCAAGTCAGGCGATTGAATTTACCAGATTTTTTATTCAATATTTTTATATGAGTCGCTTGTGATTGAAATTTATGCCTGAAATACATATAATTTTTTTTTCAAAATAATTCACTCGTCAGACAAAAATATAAATTTCACAAATTTGCCCTTTAAAATGTTTATTGATTGTTCACTGAAAAGCAAAGTAAATAAGGAAAATGGAAACAATATCTTTCTAGGGGCACATTCCAAACTGAGGGCGGAAGGGCCATGCTTAATAGAAAGACCCTGCTCAACATGTCGCTATACTACAGCCTTGCCAGATGACAACAGAAGGTATTTCGGTCTTAAACAATTTAGATAAATATTTTTAATACAATTAACAACAAATAATTGCTAAGTGCTGAGTAATTTTAAAAAAATCGAAATCTAAAATTATAAAACGTACATACCTAAATTAAGCCTTTTTCCCAGAAGGGCTAGGCAAAGGTGCAACCAGGACATTCACATCTGGCCTGCTGTCTTCTCGAATGTCTTGTATTGGAATTCCGGATTGAAATAACTGATGTCGGGAACTTTGTTAGCTAATTCTGATATCTTACATTATCTATAAATACACGACATATCAAAAGTGCTACCGAAAACGAAGCTGGGTGGTAGTTTTATTGACTGCTGAAAAAATGCAACTACATATCGTGCAAAAAATTGTGACGATTTTTTTGTTATTTCTTTTCTATCGTCGTATTAGGATGGTAAATACATAGTTTTTTCTTAAATAATAGTGCACACCTTTTTATTTTTAAATACGCTATGGTACTTAACGTACGTAAGACTTTAAATTATTATTTTAGCAAAAGTTATAGATTTACCACCCGAACTCGACAATATTTAAAAAATAATAAAAAAAAGTGCGTCGTGGCCTGTTGGTAAACAGACCAGGGGCCCTACTATATTCATCGAACGAACGAACGAACGAACGAAGGACCCTACTATATTCAACGAAACGAAGTTCGAAACTTCGGACAAACGAAGTTTTTTATACGATACGAATGTATATATATAACGTACACCGTAACTATAAGTCTATGGTTACGACCATAAATCAATAACGACCATAAGTTTTATGTAGGTACATTCGTATCGTATATAAACTTTGATCATCCGAAGTTTCGAACTTCGTTTCGTTGAATATAGTAGGGTTCTTCGTTCGTTCGTTCGTTCGTTCGATGAATATAGTAGGGCCCCAGACGCGGCTGCCAACTGTTACTGCCAAATGTTCACGGCGGTCATGGGTTCGAATCCCAGGGCACACCTCTGACTTTTCGGAGTTATGTGTGTATTGATAGTAGGTGATGGTTGTGGTGGATTATTTGGCCTAACCACTCTCAATCGTACTCTCGATTGTAGAGTAGGCCCATGACCTGCAGTGAGACGTATATGGGCTAATACTACTACTACTAAAAAGAATGCGACATTTTTAGTTACATTGTGTTTGTAGTGATTATAACTACCACCCGGCTTCGTTTTCGGTAGCACTCTTGGTATATCCTGTATAAAGTTATATGGTATTATATGTATGGTGTCGAGTGCATCGGTGTAGTCGAGCATAGTTGTTGAAGTCCCGCAGGCGACTTTTATAAATCCTTTCAGATAAAAAAGATTTAATCTCCACCCGCGGCAGTTTTATTCTAAAATAAATAATTTTACGGAGTACCTAGGGATAATTATATTTACGTAAATTTAAATTATAAAGCTAAATAATTATTCATAGCTCAAGGTTTTTAATGCTTAAACACTAATGAGAATATATCGGAGTCGAATTATATGTAAATAATAATCCTTTTTATTAAAAGTTTAAGACAGCGGTAAAAAAGCGGTTTACAAAATATTATTGTAATCTAATCTTACTTTCTGAGGTGTTGTTTCAAATGAATACATGTTTTGATATCGATTTTATTTTTAATTCTTGAATTTAAAAATTGCCAATGTTTACTCCGGAAAATTCTAGAAATTACTAAGAAACCTTGTACTTTTCTAAAACTACACATTTCAGCATCTACATATACACGTTCGAATTCTGAGCCACCGAGTAATCTCGTACCTTGGATTCGATTCCACCAGAATCATAAGCAAACAGGCCCACCTGATTCGTAATCTTGTGTCAGCCGAGTGTTGTTGGCACAACGCATTGTCTCCATGTTTGCCGGCCCAGGGATTTGTGTATCCGGTGCGTTTACGTCGCCTTGTGAGTCGGTTCTAAATGATGGCTTCGTGTGGAATTTTTACAGCTTAGGTGGCTTAAATAGGCGAGAAAGTGACAACTGATACTGCCTCAGGCTATTTGAATGTTGAGGTGTATCTCTTTCTTTTGATAAGCGCTGTAGAGGGTAACACGGCTATGAAACGAAGATGTGTCAGACATTTATTGTGTCTTAGAGATTTGAGTGAGCCATATTGTAGTTATGTTGCACTATAATAGTGCTATGCATATACAGGGTATATCAAGACTGCTACCGAAAACGAAGCCGGGTGGTAGTTTTAGTGACTACAAACACAATGCAATTAAAAATTTCGCTAAGAAACGCGACAATTTTTTTAAATTTTTTTTTTAATATCGTCGATTTTGGGTGGTAAATCCATAGTTTTTGCTAAAATAATAATTTAAACCATTGCATACCATAGCGTCTTTAAAAAGAAAAGGATATAGACTATTATTTAAGAAAAAACTATGTATTTACCATCCTAAAAAAAATAAAGAAATAAAATAACAAAAAAAATTCGTCACAATTTTTTGCACAAAATGTAGTTGCATTGTGTCTACAGTCACTAAAACTACCACCCAGCTTCGTTTGCGGTAGCAGTCTTGATATACCTTGTATAAACTAGTGGTAGGTCTCTCATATGTGTCAGGCCAACTGGGCTGGTATCACCGCAATGTCTATTTCTCCCGTCAAAAAGTGTAAGTAGTATTATGTTTCGGTTGAAAGAATGTCGCCAGAGTAACTAACGGACATATTGGAACTTTACATCTTATGTCGCAGGATGGCGAGCGCAGTGGAATATCACGCATTGTTTTGTAACTCATTCATGTTGTTTAGTTTTGCTACTGTCCATGAGCTGTCGTATTGCATACCATCAGGCTAACGGTATGCTGGTCTCTCCATTAATTGCAATAAAAAAAGCTCCATTATGGTGAGAAACTGGTGATAAAGCGCTTTTTTAATACATCACACAGCTTATTTAAGAATGTTTAAGTTTTCATTCGTATTTATAGGCAGGCGCTTGCCCGAGGCGTACCTTATCGTTAACCCTTTCTCGATGGCTCGTAAATATTTATACAGCAATTTTTTCTTACATCCCCTTGAATAGTGAGGGATGAAAGTCTGGATTTTGTGAAATGTTTTGTTATACAATGTAACTGGAACTCAAACAGTTCTTTATTGAACTAATATATACAATTAATATATCTGTATATTTAATGTTTGGTGAGACGAGCATGCCAGTCGCCTGATGACATACGATCGCTCATTAAGTAGCATAACCAAACAACACCATGAAGCATAAAGCAATACTTGGCATTTCATTGCGCTCGCTATCCTGACAAATAAGATGGTAAGTTTCAATATGTCCAGTAGTTACTCCAATTTAAATTAAAAAAAATGGTCTTAATTGTTGTAACACTTGAATTGTAGATGCGTTGCCTTTTAAAAAAAGGGGGAAGGAAATGAGTTAATACTCGTAAGCCCTAATAACTTTCAGAAATATCAGTCACCCAAAGAAGCACAACAATACAGCGCACAGTTTACGCCGCGATGAGACAATGGTACGAATAATCCATCTATCAACCTGGAATAATCTATCATGTCAGGAAAAGTTGAGAGGAGTAGAATATGTGGTCGCAGACCAGCTCATTAGGCTGATCAAATAAGCGAAACGCTAACCATGACTATCCCAGAGGCACTGGATCTGTCGAAATACCGCCAAGACTGGCGATGAGCAGCCCAAGAATCGACCAAGTGACAGCGCTCTCACAATCCTCGCATGGGGGAACGATTGGAGAAAGATAAATTATGGTACTTCCCCCGGTCGAGACAATAAACTTCTATATAAGTCTAGTGTACTCAAAATTTGATTAAACATCATTAAAAACAGTTTAAATATCATTGCATTTGCTTTAAGCTCGCGATAGGGCAGAAATTAACCCAACGGTCTTAAAAAGACGGACTTCTATGCAGAAAAATAAAATGAAGCATTATTATGAAACAAAGCATCAATAGATACTGTCAGAATGGAAATCATTCCCAACATTAGTTGCAACAGCTCATTAATTATTATAAGGGTTATCGCGATTTAACGATTTCAATAGACCGTGTTCATTGACAACATAACGCACGTCACAATGGTCCAAATAAATTAATGTTCCAATATATTTCATTGTTTGATCTCACAATAGATTTTAACAAGATATAATAGCATCAATTACCCGTTGCTAGGAATTTCATTAAGTCCATGGCCTTCGCTCGAGAGCTCTTACCTCGGGAGCCTTACAGTCAAATTAGAACGTTTTATACAGCTAAATATTAGGAAGTTTTTAAGGTTTGTTTCAGGTGAATTGTTCGTTTCGCTTTCGAGTTGTATTTCGGCTTTGAGTGGCTTAAGAATTTCGAATTACGATCAAGGGCTTATTGTGCGACTTGGAAATTGATATACATAGATATAATGTCGTTTGTATCTCTAAAAGGTTGAGCAGAGATACCATTGCCATCCATATTTCGCTGTGTTTACTTTGTATAACTTAAAGACTTAAGTAGCATACTTTTATTAAAAAATCTGCCATTCGATGGGATTTCAGGCCTTTCTTAAGAATAGGATTATCAAATAAAGAAAGTCATCTAATTAATTGAAAATTAAATAGAATTATACACACACAATAATTTTAAGACTAAAGACGTGTCGTTTAGCATAGTCTGTTTATAAGGTGAATGTTACCATTAAAGGATTATGCCAGAACCTAGCTCAAAGAACAAAAGGGATGGTAAGCTAAATTCTACCTTTTTGAAGTAAGATATTATTATTATATTAGGTATTATATTAATATTAGGCATTGTCTCACCAGGGTTATCATTTTTGGCATCGGTTCGTAACAGCATTAATGACTTTTCCTTTTTATATTGCAATAACAAACGAGACTATCATGACATTCGCCTGATGATAATTGATACGACCGCTCATGGACCGTAGCAAAACCAAGCAAAACTATGAATTACAAAACATTGCTAGGCATTCCACTGCACTCGCCATCGTGAGACATAAGATGTTAAGTCTCAATATGTCCAGTAGTTACTCTGGCTACAATCTGTTAGACCGAAATACAACAGTACATTTGCACTGCGATTTTGCGGGAGAAATACACATTACGGTGATACCTACCCAGGTGACCAACGATACCATAAAAACCTTCTTGCCTATAATAATCATTACTGAAATAAAATGAAACTTTATTTAGAATAACCTACCTTTCATTAAATAAAATAAAATTTTAAATATGGTCTTGGAAATTACACCCTACATTCAAACTTACAAGCATTGTCTCCTTATAATATCAATATCGATTGAAAACACAAAGCAAGGATATTAATTAACGCTAAATATAGATCCATTGTATTTACAAGTTTCAAACGTATCGAATAAAGGAGTAATTAGGAGGCGACTTGAAATGGCTCAGCAAACAGAATTTATGAATAAGGAATTACTGATAACGAGGTACTTATTGTTAATTAATAATTATTTTATTTATAAACGTATGTAAGATAAAAGTAATTAAGTAATGGAATAGCTTTCCGCCTCACGTCATTGTCTACAAACTGCAATCCTAGATCTTTTGGAGATAAATGTTGTTCATAAGCGGTCGTATCGCTTATTATCAGGCGCATGATATGATCGTAAAAAAACTTGTAGCATGACCTACAAAAAATATTGATACTAGTCAATGGAAAGTAACTTAAAAGAAGGGATTATAAAAAACAAGCATACTCGCGTGCAATAACTCAGTTATATTCATTATTAAACCCACCTCCTGTACTAAGATGTGGAAGCGCAGAATGATTTACGCGATTTGGAAATTAAGCCTTTGTTACCGCGGTTACGTATGCGGTCCAGGTCCGGAGTCAGATGTAGTTCGCGGGGGGTTTACCTCCCTTATTGTGGGAATTGTTGTAGTTGTGAAACACCCACTTTTAAATGTCCTATTCTATTGCTATATGGCTGTCTGAAAGAGATCGTTATTAGAGATAAGACCGCCAGTTGTTTACTATTAGTAAGGATTTTCTATTATTTTTTGTTATTTTATGTTATGCGGTGTTCAACAAAGTGTTGTATATTTATGTATCTATTTGAATAGGTTAGCTCGTAAACATAAATATGAATTAGTTTTCATTATGAATTTTCCTTTTATTTATATGTCATCGTATCCTATCATTCTCTTTGTAACATAACCCATGACAACTACCAACTGAATCTTTTTCTTACTGTACTCCCCTTTGCAACTCATTTATCAGCATATGAAAAAATGCAAATTGATGTAAGAGGTGAATGAAGTCCACCCCCTTGACCACTAAAGCTGTAAAGTAATCGAAAAGTAGAGAAGACAAAAAAAAAATCAAATCAAATTCGCAACAAAATCCGTCAATAATAGTTTAATTTCAATGTGTAACATTCACGTAAATATAAAATTCATTATCAAGACATGTAGATAGAGACTAAGAAATAATATGAAATAAAACTTCAATTTCAAAATTGACTTTAAATCAATACCTTAATTAAATAAATACATTACCAAAACATCGTGCTAAAAAGAGACAGAAAATATAAAATGCATATTCCCAATTACAGCGCGATTTACTGATGGGATGTGTCAGCTCCGTAGTAAGCTGTGCTTGCGGGCATACATCACGTACTTGATGTAAACGCATCCTGTACATTTAACAGCTTGAGCTGCCTTCCAGCTTGTTGGAAGAGCATTCAGTATGTTAACAAAATTGTTCATTATTGCGCTTATTTAAATAATATTTGGATGTTTAGTGATGGAATGACGGGTTTTACTATAAAGTTTCTTACAAGCTTTGATACTTAATATATGTTTGTACGAAATGTTTACACTTGGGTACCTGATATACGCAAACAACTTTTAATTGTCATTCTGGCCCACAAAATGAAGAGTAAAATACACCACATTGCAATTTTGCCGTAGTCAACATAGAGAAAGGTTGCCTAATGCCTGTTTCGAAAAGTATGCTTGATTTTATTTGTATTCGTTTCCCCTGATTCGGTTATCAGAGACCTTGCTTTCTTATTTTTGTTACGCTTGTATTTTTATATATAATTCCTCCTTGTCCAGTTTGGACTATTTTTGCGTTTCCTTTATTTTAGTCTTATTATTGGCTACTAAACATATATAATCAAAATTATGTATTTTAGTTAGCCATATTTTCACTTATTTCTTTTATTTGCATCACATACTACTTTCTTACAATATTCTAAGAATATTGTTACCATTTCCTTATTCATCATAATTATACTTAAATTACTTGGTATTATTTTCGTGTCAATATGTATTTCGGTCTCTGTTCGTTGTTTTAGGTACATAGGGCATTCAGTTACAAGATGGTCTACTATCTCCTTTACGTCGGAGTCACAGACACATGACTTGCTTGATTTTTAGAAGTAGAACTAGTACCTTTCTTTGGACGTCGAACGTTCGAACAATCGAATTAGATCCGGATCATAGGGTAGCTCCGCAGGCGAATATGCATCCATCCATCCATCCATCAGCCAAAGGAAGTCCACTGCTGAACATAGGCCTCCCCCAATGATTTCCACAGAGACCTGTTGGAGGCAGCCTGTGTCCAGCGACGTCCCGCGACCTTTACCAGGTCGTCGGACCATCTTGTGGGTGGACGTCCTACGCTGCGCTTTCCGCTACGCGGCCTCCATTCGAGCACTTTCCGACCCCATCGGTCATCAGATCTCCGCGCTATGTGCCCTGCCCATTGCCACTTCAACTTGCTAATCCGGTGGGCTATGTCGGTTACTTTAGTTCTCCTACGGATCTCCTCATTTCTGATTCGATCTCGTAGGGAAACCCCGAGCATAGCCCTCTCCATAGCTCGTTGAGTGACTTTGAGCTTCCTAATAAGGCCCATAGTGAGAGGCCACGTCTCGGTGCCGTAAGTCATCACTGGCAACACACAACTATCGAAGACTTTCGATTTAAGGCACTGAGGTATTTTGGACGAGAAGACGTCGCGTAGTTTCCCGAACGCTGCCCAACCGAGTTGGATTCGACGATTGACCTCTCTCTCGAAGTTGGACCTGCCTAACCGGACCACTTGTCCTAAATAGACATATTCGTCAACAACTTCGAGAGTCGAGCCCCCAACACCGATGGGAGTGGGCACAACATGGACATTCGACATGATCTTCGTTTTGTCCATGTTCATTTTAAGACCCACCTGTTGGGAGACTCGATTGAGGTCTTCGAGCATAGTGCTAAGGTCTTCCAGCGATTCTGCCAAGACTACAATATCGTCGGCAAACCGAAGGTGAGTGATATACTCGCCGTTGATGTTGATGCCGAATCCTTTCCATTGCAAGAGCTTGAAGGCGTTTTCCAGCGCGGCAGTGAACAGTTTCGGAGATATGACATCTCCCTGTCTCACGCCTCTCTGTAGTGGAATAGCCTTCGTACTCTGATCCTGTACTCGGACCGACATGGTGGCGTTGTTGTATATACACTTCAACACTTCGATGTACCGATAGTCGATATGGCACCGCTGGAGAGACTGTAGCACAGCCCAAGTCTCGATCGAATCAAAGGCTTTCTCATAGTCCACAAACGCTAAACAAAGCGGCAAGTTATATTCCTCGGTTTTTTGTATAACTTGCCGAAGCGTATGGATGTGGTCTATGGTACTAAAGCCTTTTCGGAAACCGGCTTGTTCGGGAGGCTGGAAGTCATCAAACCTGCGTTCGAGACGATTTGTGATGACCCTCGAAAACAACTTATAGACATGGCTCAGGAGCGAGATGGGCCTGTAATTCTTCAGCAAAGTGTTATCACCTTTTTTGAAGAACAGTACCACCACGCTCCTGCTCCATGCCTCTGGCGTTGAGCCCTCGAGGAGAACGGAATTGAAGAGCCTCTGAAGGACTTTCAGTATCGGCGTTCCGCCCGCTTTCAGAAGCTCTGAAGTTATTCCGTCCTCGCCCGGCGCCTTGTTGTTTTTAAGTTGCTTCAGGGCCATCTCAATCTCACACAGGCTGATGTCCGGGATATCATCGCTAAAGTGTCGGATCAACTCGGCTCTCGGGTCTTCGGCCGAGCTAACAGCAGGTTTGGCAACCGAGGTGTAAAGCTGTCCGTAGAACCTCTCGATCTCCCTTAATACCTCTGCCCTCGTCGATACTACGCGGCCGTCCTCCGTCTTCAGCCTAGACAACTGGCTTTGCCCAATAGACAAGTCTCTTGCAAACACTTTGGAGCCTCCGTTCCGCTCGATTGTCTCCTTAATGCTCACAGTATTGTGAGCACGGACATCGTGTCGCAAGGACTTCCAGATCTGTCTATTGAGCCGCCGATATGCTTCGGCGTCAACGGAAGACTGCAGCGTCAAAGATCGACGTTCGGCCATGAGGTCAAGAGTATGGATCGAGAGTTTTTGTGGTCTATCTCTACGGCGAGGTCTAAAATACTTAGATCCCACCGTATGGACAGCTTCTACCAAACCGCTGTTTAGCTCGTCCACTGCAAGTGCAGTGAATATGCATATCCTACTAAAATAATATTATTCTTCGAAGACCGTCAATCCTCTGGTATTTTAGATGATCAAAGGTGGCGATGATTATCATCAAGTGAAACGTCGACTCCCTTACATCTTACTCATTAACTACATAATTTCATTAGAACAGAACAATTTATTTACGAGCTTAAATCCAAGACGTTGTGATTACTTCATAGTACATTTTGTAGTCACATGTAATATCCGTAACAGTTTTATTTCAATGTGTAACATTCGCGTAAATCTAAGAAACAGTTACAAATGGTTTCAGGTTATCCTTCAAAGAGAACACGAGATAGACTAGACTCTAGAACACAATCTATTCAAACCAATTTGAGCTAATTTGAAAGGCTCCTATTTACATAGCTCTATTTAACTATAAATTAATCAATTAATGCCCAGTATACTGATTGCGTGTCTGCTTAGTAGTAACTACACGCGGGCTTAGCTCGTCTAATGCCGATTAATTACCATGGTTAAAGGTTATTCGGAGGCTCATGGAGGCAGATTAGTGGCGCACTTGCCTCCGTAAAGCCGATTTGCGTGGCCTTTATGACGAGTTCGGCATTGTTCTAATCTATTTGGTAGCTGGGGTAATTGTATCCAGAATAGAATGTGAAAAGGAAATTGTTAAAGATAGTCTGTAAAGCTTTTTTGTTTAATCCTTTTTTGGACTATGTAGAGATACTATCAAGATATTAAATAAAATAATAGTACAAGTGGCGGATTTATCACACTAGGTAATTTCTCACAGGAAATAATGGGATGGAATAAACAAAAAAAGATGTATAAAATAATATAGGAGATAGAAAAGGCAGTCTAAGTCTTAAATGAAAATATAATAATTATCTACAATTAATAACTAAATATAAAAATATAACATAAATAACATACGTTTGTATACTCGTATATTTGTCAATAATGCTTAGCAATTAGTTAATTTAAGTTTATTTATACATATATAATATTTTCATTACTAGGGCGACATATTCACTTAATGAAAAAGAGAATTAAAAAAAAAATAATTTTGTAAAATATTGATGACGTTGAAGACAGGGGGATAAAATACAGAATACAAAAACCTAGAGATGTTCAGCACAAACCAAGAAGCTTATACCCAAGTGGAGATTGCATTCCGTATATAAAAGTGAAGCACGAAAATTTGACCTTGAATGACGTCGCTGTTGCCTGCTATCCTTGTCTTTAGGGTAACAATGAATGAACTTCACGTGAACTTCATGACACCGTGCGGCTTGCTGCGTTTTTTAGCGACATGCGGAATCGCAAACAATTGACTCAATTTGTAGAGACAATCGCTTGTTTCTGGACAGTACCAGAAAAAAGGAAATTAAGAGTATTTAGAATCAATTACAAAATAGAAAATAATATTGATTTATTAGTCAAAGACATAGGATAAAAATAGGTAACTTGCGAATGACAATGGAAATCAACTACCTACTACAATGAACAAAGCACAGTCAGCAACATAAGTCGCTACACATTCACAGATTTGAAATTGTCTTATCATCTAAAATAATCATTATTTTCCATATCGTATAGCTGCTATACTACTGCACTTCTCGGCATAGATGACTTTACTTGGTTATATTTTACGACTACAGAGTAGTACGTACAAATTTTAATTCATAAAAAGGTTATCAAAAAATGTGAAGTGTTCAGCGACTTATGTTGCTGACTGTACAATAATAACAACATAAATACTTAACTTTAATAGTAGTCTATTTTAGTTCATAACAAAATATCAGACAAAATGTTAAGTGGTATAATCGATGAATACTCGTATAAACATGAAGAAAACCGTAGCGATATCCTTCCTTGTTAAGACTTTCGCTCAATTTCAATAAAGTTAGTAATACATTCTCAAAGACCCAAAAAGACATACAACCGTCGGCACTTACAAAAACTTCTCCATTACAAAACTAAATCTAACACGATGTCCAAACAGTGGTAGTGACAAAAAAATACACGACCAACTTAACCCTTCTAATCCGGCAGGTAGAAAGGACCCGTCGCGTTATCAACGACTTAAACAAATATTTTAACTTTAACCCCCCTCAACGCTGCTATAATCCGAAACTTTACAAAAGGGTACAGTGGACCTTTTGTTTTTTTATCTGTCAATTTGAGACGTGCGGAGTGGAGTAGGACAGTTACGGTAGGACGGGTTGAATTAATGTCTTTTGCTGATGAAGTTAATGATAGCTAAGTGGAAGGGAAAAGGATTTTAGAGTTGGAGGTGGCATGTGCGTTTTTAAATATAATGTCGTCATTATCTTCAGCTTCAGATCTGAAGCTCAGAAAGTCCATAGGATCAAGGGTTTCCATAGCTATCTGTTGAAAAGGCACGCACCTAGCGATTTCTTGTGTTTTTGGTTTGTTGATATCAGACGTTTTACTTACTGTACACTACAAAGTGATCTTCACTCTAAAAGGTTTCATTGCCACTTAACATAATGAAAGACAGATGTAGTTTGTATTAGAACGTATAATTGCGATCAACGCAATGTCGGAAAACTCAACAAATATTATATTAGATGATGCTTCCAGTTGTATTTATAAGAAATGTATATATGTGGGGTCAGAATTCGTATTATTCAAGCGGTTAATTTATGTACACGTATAGCAATTTTAAATAAAAATTACAGTACAAAAACGCGAAATAAGTTGTCAGGGCAGATTTACCGCAGCATGGGCCGCTGTGTTGTCCACCGTCACAACAATCCTGTTAATTGGACGTATTGAAATGAACATCCAAGTATTTTGGTGCTAAATAAATAGTTTAATACCTTTGAATATTCATACACGTAATGTCTTTTGGCTATTTTGAATTTGTTGTTTATGTTAATATTACATTTATTTACAAATTATAAGTGACCGAAGTCCGCCTACATGTTATAAAGACGATATATAGACGTCTTCTAACTTTTCGTTATGGAAAATTTCAGGGCAGGCTTATGTTCAGCGTCTTATGTTAAATGTCTACTTATTTGGCTGAAGACAGAGAAAGAGTCAGAATACATTAATGTTTAAAAAAACCACTGCAAAGTGATTTTTGAAGCAATGTTTTTTTACTCTCACCAACACAGAATTAAAAAAAGTTGATTAATATATACAGTAGATAAATAAATGAATACACCCAGCAGTCACAAACATAATCCTGACCCAACACTAAGATCGAGTCTTGTGTCATAGCTATCAGGTACTACAAGAGACTTTTCGGTCTTACAATCACCCAGTCCGGAAACAAATAACTGTAAAAAAGTAATTAAATAATTAAAGAATATTTTTCATAATCTAGGCGATATGATTTATCATATACTAACACAGCATCATATATTAACAATAAATAACTTTTGTTTATCAGATGTTATTGATTAACATGTTGAAACGATCTTCACAAAAAATAACTGGGGTGTGAACGCACCATTAAAGGACACACAAAAGTAACCATACTGTAAGGAGGCTTTATGCATGAGTAATTTGTTCTGTCAACTCACCGAAAGCGGAGTAAAAAATCCTTCTGTGGGATAAGGTTTAAAAGAATGGGTTATATAATGAAGTCTTGGTAGGTCTCATATGTGAGAGGCCGCCTGGGTACTACTGCATTGCCTGTTTCTATCGCTAAACATCAGTGTAAATGCGCTGTTGTATTTCGGTTTGAAGAATATTGTAGCCTGAGTAACTACTGGACTTATTGAGACTTAACGTCTTGTCTCGGGATGGCGAGCGCAGTGGTATGCCAAGCATTCCTTTTTAATTTCAGTTGTTTGATTTTGCTACTGTCCATGAGCAGTCAATATCAAGTGACGTAATAATGATAGAAATTCATTGATTGTTTAATAATGACGTCAAAATTGTATGAATGTAGTGTAAGATATCGTTACAGCTCAAATTATACTTCGATACGGGTAGGACATTCGTAATATATTTTTTTCATCTTTTTACCCCATTGATGAATAAAATATTATGTAATTCACATTATAAGCCCTGCAGTTATTTAGAATTCTAAAATTCAAATTATCTAAGTTTTAATTTAGTTCTTTTGTGAAAATAATACAATTTTTGCTGCCCTTCAATTTACTGGAGGTCTATCATAACCTAAATTAAACTTTTGTCTTTCAAAAATATTGTAGTACAAAGAAAAGGTTAACGTTATGAAAATATTTATTTTTTAATGAATAAACTAGCTTATTCCCGCTGTTTTGTCCTCGGGTTTTATTTTTATATATTTATATTAAAACTACGGCCCCGTATTTTATTATCGGCCCCGGCTTCGCCCGGGTGCAGATAGTTTTTGAGTCCACTCTAAACAACATATTATATTTCATTATTATAACATCCATATTCAGTATTCACAAACTTTTTTTGATTAGTAAGGATATTTTTACTTATTATATAAATTGTTTAATATATAAATTATTATATTTATTTATTATAAGAACACGAATTCATAAATGTTAATAAATATGATCGTAGTCATCTAAGTATAAAAAAATAATTAATAAATGCATTGTTAAAAAAATACAGTCTAATGCATGGTTCTGACCAAGTTTAAGTTTTAGTCAAGATATCACTGAAATAGAAGAAAAAAGGAATTAGAAACTACGAGACATATTAATATGCTCCAACACGCTCTCATAAATTAAAAAAAAAACCATTTCTTTAAGCTAAACACCAAATATTTAAGCAATAAAAACTGATTGATATCCAACCAATAGTTTTCATTAGGCGCTTTCGATCACATTATTTTATTCCTATATAAAATAGATAAATCTGCATATCTCCCCGTTGGCGACATCAAGTCGATCATTAACACGGGCAAAAGCCTTACATTTCCCTCAAAGAAAACATTTGGAAAGAAAAAAGGATCCAGTTGCGACATATCTTTATTTGAGAGCGGCCGATAAAAAAATAATGTCGAACATTAAGGGGACGACTTAATTTAAATATTTCTGACGCAGTATTTCTGTCTTGCTTGCTCCTGTATGGTTGTGTGTATAACTATCCTTGTCTTCCCGTCGACGATAAGTCACGGGGCCATCGTAGGGTAAATGCCTTTTTAAGTGAACCCGCCATGTTATTTTTTTGTAAAACATGTAATGTAGACTTGTTACAAGCTTTCGCTTGGTCTGAGTGATAATTGAGAAGGAGTTGGCCGTATAATTTGATTTTCTGTGTTTTTGTGCTGACTTTAGTGTTTGATTTACGATTCTCACTTAGAAATCTAAATGGAAATATGATTTAAGGCAGTCACTTTTTATGAAGTGTTTTTAAGTTTTGTGAAGGTTACTGACACATTCTACACGATGGCAACCACACAGGTCGGTCTTTGACGTGAAAATAATAAGCTTACGGTTGTTTTCTCGACCAAATGTCATTAATGACACTTATATGATCTTATGTCTATGCTGGGTAAAAAAATAAGATCGTAGTAACTCACATAATATTCCCTAAACCAAAACGCATACAGTCAATTGTAGGACCCAAGAATCGTATACAGGACCTTCCGATAACAACCCACACCTGCCACTACACCAACGCGGCTAATAAATAAATACTACAAATGCCTAATTAAAAGCGGCTTCCACAAAGAATCCTTTAATGAAAATAAACAGAATAAATTATGTGTAACCACAAAAAAAATAGTTAATTTAAATAATAATGAAAGTACGTGTTTTTATCAAAAACCGAGGTGCCGACATGTGCGGCCGTACTCTATCTGATTTATACGGACAGTTTTCGAGTGATTAATTTTAAATTAGGCATTATCTGAGCCTCGGCTCGGTTTAATTGACTAATGACGTTTTAACGGGCTTGTCTTGTCTTGTTAGGGAAGTTCATTTTTAATATTTGAATTTTGTATATTTTTCCACTGATTGGATTTCGGAAAGTATAGAAACAAACTCGGTGGCGTAGTTGTACTAGGGTACGGCTACAAAGCTGAGGTCTCGGGTTCGAATCCCGGGTAGGGCAAAGTGATATTGGATTTTTCTATTCATTATCAGCCCAGAGTCAGGAATTTGTGCCCGATATGGCGACAGGCTCGCCACCTATCACATCGTGGGACGGAACATACAAGGCGAAATGTGGGTGTCTTGGCACCTCTGCCTACCCCTCCTGGGAAAAAGGCGTGACTTTATGTATGTATGTATGTATGTAGAAACAAAATGCAGGGAATTCAAAGAGCGGCGACGTGAATGCCAAGCATTGCTTTTTAATTCAAGCTGTTGTGTGGTTTTGCTACTCTTGACGAGCTGTCGTATCTATGTATATCTAGTCTCGCCACACATAGCTATAAAAAAAATCACCATCACCATTGGGACGAATACTACTAATTACACTGGTCTACAAAATTTAACTTTTTGTTTATCTGTAAAATAAATGCTTTATTATTTTACTAATTTGGGGTCACTGAATACGAAAATATAAACCAAATTTGAAAGTTAGCTCTTATTTTAAAATTATGGCTGGTATCGAAATATATGACGTTAGAGTAAAATTTCATAGAATATAAATCGATTCTTTTTTAAAAAAGACATTTTCTTTACTTTTTCATAAACTTTTTACATGAAACTGAGTATTTTAAAATATTTCCCAAGTATTTAACCTTTACTATTCAATAATTTCCCTTTTTTTCGTTTTCCTTTTGGAATTATCTTTACGAAAACCTTAAACCAAGTTCTAGCAGTAGTCCGTTAGCATTGACGCATTCTATCGGCCGTTGTATTTCTTTTCCATTGTCAATATGTCTTGGTGAAATCGTTCACCATGTTCATCAGTCATATCACCGCAGTTAGGAGGAAAAAATCGAGGTGAGAATGAAGAAAGTGAATTTTTGGGGACATATTGCGACCCATTTGCTGATACTTTTGCAGAAGATTGTTCACAAGCTCGTGGTAATTTTAAAATCTCCTATTGCCCAAAAAATCATGAACTACTACTGCTCTAAAAGATTCCCATGCCTCTTTTTCGATGCCCTGTGAAATCGGATCAAAGTTTTGGTCCTTAAGAATCTCTCATATTTGAGGTCCGACGAAAACTCCCCCTTTTATTTTGGCGCCGCATAGATGTCGAAATTCACTTCGCAAGTAATCAATTACTTGCAAAGTGGGTGCGAAAAAAGGTGGACCAACCTTCAAAGGTTGGTCAACCTTTGTTGAGAGGATTAACCAAGGTCTTCATTAATCCCAATTTCATATGCGATGGAGGGAGAAAATTTTTATGAGGATCGACTAGGGGAGGATATTTAACGTTATTTTCTCCAGGGCACAGACTTTGTCTTCAAGTCCAATCTTTTTTAAAGTAATGTAACGATCTAGCCCGACAATCCCACCCACACAAGAAGCACCAGCACTTGGTGTAGCCCATTTGCAGACCCAACAAACCGTAGTTTTTGCAAATTGTAGTTTTTGCAACAGAAATTTGTCGAAAATGAGAAATAACTTTTAAAATTTCGCGTTTTAACAAACAAATGAAACGCTAATACTATAAGACACATGAAACGAAAGCATAATAATAAAATTAACGCGGATACTCTCACAAAATTATTTGAAATCTCATAATATAAAGTGACATCCACCAAGTTACCCGGTATTATCTTAAATATAGCATAAATTAATAATAAGAGCTAACTATTAATTTTAAGTTCTATATTTAGATTAAGGGGGTCGAATACTAAAGATGTATAGCAGTTTCAAGTAAAGGGCAATTTTCATGTTGACCAGTGTTACCTACTAGACTACTAACATAGTTTTAACTCTTTAAATCAGTGATGCTATATCTGCTTTATTTACGAATTAAATGTAGATCATCGTACACACATAAAATATGCGAGCGCTCAGTACCAGCGTCACACAATCAGCGAAAAACAATACGACAGACTGGAATGTGCAGAAATAACAATAAATCACAAGCCAGCGCGGCGATCAGGAACTATTGAGGCGTTTATATTACACGCAACTTCAATTAACTACGGAAATAACATCAGCGATTTAAAAAAATACTATTTATAAATATCTGGTATATAGTCTCTGCCTACCCCTATGGGATACAGGTTTGACGATTATGTGGTAATATTTTATGTCACGGGATGGCGAGTGCAGTATAGCCAAGCATTCTTTTGTAAGTCGGGGTGTTGTTTGGTTTTGTTATAGTCCATGAGAGCACATCGCTAACAATCAGACGAATGGTATGCTCGTCTTGCCTGTATACTACCATCCTACCTCATCATCATCATCATCATATCAGCTACAGGAAGTCCACTGCTGAACATAGGCCTCCCCCAATGATCTCCACAATGACCTGTTGGAAGCGGCCTGCATCCAGCGACTTCCTGCAACCTTAGTCAGATCGTCCGTCCACCTTGTAGGCGGGCATCCGACCTTTCGCTTGCCTGTACGTGGCCTCCACTCAAGAACCTTTCGGCCATCCTACCTACGTTGGTTGTATTTATTTATTACTTTCATAGAAATAAAAGAATACAACCAACAGTTCCATACATACCCCTCACCCAAGACAAACTTCTTGTATCGTGGGTATCAGAAACTACGTGACACTCTTTGGTCTCAGAAACATCCAGACCCGAAACCAATACCTATGGATGACACAAACATTTGTCTCGGTGCGGAGATCGAATACACGGCCTTACGTATTTAAGCTGGTGTCCACCAACCCTGCTATTGCGGTGTCAATAGATAAAACTTGCCTCGTATCTCTTAAGTTTGCTAGTAGTTTATTAAAATCGTAGAAAAGCAACCCAGCATAGCGGTTAACTTTTTTAAAGACCCATGCAAGTGACATGCATTTTTTTATTGCTCTGAATGGCAAGACGAGCATGCCGTTCACCCGATGGTAAGAGATACGACCGCTCATAAACAGTAGTAAAACCAAACAATACCTTGAATTACAAAGCCATGCTTGGCATTCCACTGCGCTCGTTATCTTGAGACATAAGGTTTTAAGTCTCAATATGTCCAGTAGTAATGAAACAAAAACTTACAATTTTTATTTTATTTTATTTTTATTTTATTTTACACTTTTCGGAAAACTAACAGCTAATGTGTACATAAAATTAGAATAATAGGTAATTAAAGGCTAATTATAAGTTTCCACATATAACACATGCATTACAAAGTACGATTCACGCATTAGTAACTTAAGATTAAATAAGTAAAGTAACTTAAGATTATTTACACAACTATTAATAGTTACAACGGATAGTAAAAAATAATTTTATTACAAAGAGAAAAAACGTTTGCTCATGAGTCGCTTACAACTTTTTGTACTAGTATTAAATAAATCTAAATCCACATCTTTACTGTCCCCACCCGTACACATCATTACGTCATTGAAATGTCTGCTAGCTCTCAATATAAAATAATTTTGCCTGTAGTTCGTCCTCACTAGTGGAACGTACAATAACCGTGGATTGCGAAATGAGGCTGTATTTGTTCGTAACCCTAACATTTCCAACAGTTCTGGACAGTCTACCTTCCCATTCGCCACCTTCATAAGGTAGCATAAATCGGCAATATCTCGACGTTGCTTGAGAGGTAGAAAATGGAATTTCCGACACCTTTTATTATAATCTGGGAGGTATATATTTGCTTTAAACTGTAGAAATCGCAAAAAACGTTTATGAATACCTTCAATCCGGTTAATGTATGTGTCATATCGTGGATTCCATACCTGGGAGGCATACTCCAAGTGACTGCGAACGTATGAGCAGCATAGTATTTTGATAGTCTTAATGTTGCTAAATTCAGATGACAACCTGAGGACAAATCCTAGTGCTCGAGAAGCCTTTTTAACAATGTTATCCACGTGTTGGTCAAATAAGAGTTTATTGTCGAAAGTGACGCCTAAATCGCAAATAGAGTTAATTCTAGACAAAATTGTATTATTAATAGTATAATCAAAATTAATTACTTATTTTTGACACGTCAATGCTTATTTAGTAATACTTGATACAATTGTGGCCTAAATATTTGTATTTGTCTTTAATAAATTTTAGTCTGCACCAAAGTCATAGCTCTATCCCGATTTAGTCCAATAAAACCTCAAATATAATTTTGTATTCAAATTTATTCAGTAAACCTCAACATATTTACAAAGTATTATTTGTTACAGCGTTAAATTATATTGTATTATAATTACATATTATTTAACTATTATATATCACATCAGTCGTTTTAGTACTAATTATAATAAATAATATTATTAATTAAAGGTATTCTAACTTATACACCGTTTTAATCTTCAGTGAAGAATAAATATTCAAAACTAACTGGAAAAATGTCAGCTTAGCTGGATCAATTTAATTCTAAAATTGAAATAATATTATTATTAAATCTGCCCATATGACTTCCATTGTAAGAAAAATGCTTAACCTATGATTAAATGAGGTTTAAGCTTTTAGGCTACCACACTGACTGAATGAGAATTACGGCCGATGCCAATAATCAATCGAAAAAATTAGATTGAAGTCAATCTGTTTTGTTGTCAATTGTTTTCTACTTTTCGATTGATCTCCTGTCATGTTGCCATAGTTTATTCACTACTGAGATTGATTATTGGCAATATAGTATCAGAAAAACGATTGAGCTGTCAATCTAAAACGGCAAATTTTGGATTGGGTTTGTTTATTGGCAGCGGCTGTAAGTGGATTAAAAACACCTTAGAAATTCTTGACTTCTCGAAACAACCTCAGGTTTCTATCTTTTCATTGGAATTATTTTAAATTCCATTATAATTTCTATATTTGAATTTGTTACTGCATAAACTTGTTGTGTTTAATATTATACTGAAGGTTAAACAAATAAAACATATTTATTTTCTTCAGTAAGCCTTAATTAAATATTAGTTTTTCAGTCCATAAAGCCCTTGAGTCTAATCCTAACGATCCTAATACTTAGTATTAGATACTAAATAATATCTATCCTAATTACATTTTAAACAGAGGCTTTACCTAATCCTATTCTTAAGACTACTTTAATCATTGGTTCACATAAATATAATGATTTGTAATTACACTGAGCATAAATTTATCAAATCAAAAAGTTATAAAACGCATTTCATACGACTTATTTCATTTATGTTACCTTTAATAAATATCCTATATTTTGTGAAAGCTATACTTAGTTAAACTATATACAAAACCTTACTTACTTAAGTAATAATATTAGCTTTTCACATTTTTGTATTAAATACGTATATATAGATACTATTGTATTGGTAATATAATAAATATTGATTTAAATTATAAGTTTTGAATGTCAACAAAGAGCCCTAATTAATTGGTAATAATGATATATTTAATATTAAAATCCTCTTTGTTCTGTGACAGTCTCACTAAAAATTAATATAGAATTAGTCTTTTGACAAGGCAAAACCAAAAATAATCCAAGGTATTTTATAATCAAATGAATAATACTTCTAATCAAGCAAAGTACTGGTTTCTCTTCAAACCACCTTTACATTAATTATTTCAGTGACTTCGGTCAATCGAGTTAAATATTCAACTTTCCGGTGATTCTATTCTTATAGGGCAGCAGTTAGGATAAGGTTCGCTCAAGTTTCCCATTCTGAAGTATCCTGGGATTGTGTCATCTTGGCATCTGTGGATAAAACAGTTAGTTTTTTTATTCTGTCAATAAAAGTGATCACAATGTGGGTAATAGCAATTGTAGTGCATTCCAGATACTGTCCCGTCCTAACACCCACCACTGTAACTCTTATAAGCCAGGGTTAACATTAGCACGCATTGTTATGACAACAAGCATTGAATCTTGGTGAGTCTTCGGTAATCTCTAACTTAATGTACCGGATTGTGGAACCAAAGCTTTGTGCTCTCAAAGGCCTAAATAAAAATGTTCACTAATTGGATGGACAGTTCTCCTATAATCTAGAATCTTTCTGCCTTAGTATATTGATTAAGGTAGTAATTCATCTCTGTCTGGCTGGGATTGAACTTAATATTTGATGTATTGTAGTGAAGCATTTAAAATTTGTCATTTGTTTATAAATAATTGCGTCATTAAATTTAAATAAAATATCGAGCCACAATAGCATTCGTCTACGTTGAAAAATTTGATTTAACTTATTAGTATTATTGCATAAATTCATTCTGAAATGAGCCATACCAAATTGTTTAGATAATAACTCACCAAAATCCATTTGAAAATTTATTAGGCATGCTGGAATGTTAAAATAACGAGATACCACGAGAGGGCTGAGAGATTCTGTCTAGACGAAGGGTTGGATGCCGGGCATTTTTTGTTCCATTCACGCGGGAATTTGTCAATTTTTTGTAATAACTCTGTTCGAAGTGTTATGATCTTTGTTATTTGTCAGAGGTGGTAAAAAATAATAGATATCATTTATTTTTAACGCGACCGCACAGGAGTTAGTGGGAATATCGTTTATTAAAATTGGGTTGGTTGTTTTGATTTATTTAAATTGAAGGGTTGTATCGATTCTATGTTTAGTGGTTATGAACACTAAATTAAATATGATTTGACTTAAATGATTGCATTATTTTTTAAAGTATACATGCAATTTACTGTAAAATTAAATATGTACGACCTCATTTTTTTTCTATTTATCAAATATAGAGCCAGCAGAACTTATTAGCGTGATTTAACCATGATAAATTTTCTTGTGGTTAAGTTATTTACACATGATTTCAAAGGCTGAAAGTTTAAGCTATATACTTACGTAATAGTTTCAATGTGTGCTTCATACAGCACATTCTTATCTTCAACAACATCCAAAACTTCAAGTTGCGCTTCCCTTTTAGACCTTCGAAATTCATCCAATTTTATAAGTTTGCCAACTTTTTCTAGTGTCAACTTCTTCCTCAAAGGTAAAGGCTTTAATAATCTCACATTATCAACATTTACATTGGCTTTCACTTCATCTAGTACCTTCGCTGGCAGTGGAGGAGTTTTCCATTCAGGTAGTTTACTCTCTATCGCCTTGGCTATGAGAGTGTCAAGCAGGTTAGATTCTTCTTTCGACACGCTATTTTTTTCTACATCTGCCACGTTTGTGTTTAAATTTGGATAAACATAAGCTACACTGGTTGGAGCAACATAGGGCGAGTAAGGCCGGTAGGATCTGTTACTGTAATAATCGTAGAATGCCCAAGGATTCGATCGATATATTTTATTTGAATAATCGCTAGAATTATAGTGATGAATGTAGGAGAATGGATACGGCAGTAATACCGAGGGTCTTATTACCTTCTGTTCTATATTGGGTTTCTTTAAAACTTCATTAATCACAATGGGTTCTTTAGGCTGGTTGCAAGGAGGTGATCGTTCCGAACTTTGGTGTATATACGAAGCATATCTTTGGAAATTTGATAATGGGTAGTAATAAGGCAACATTCCAAACTCTTTATTGGTTAATGACCCTTTAAAAGACGTTGTCTTTTGTTCAGCTTTCGCAGGTGTCACGTTATTTACTACGTCACTGCCTTGCTTTTCTGAATCCGAAACCTTCTTTTGAAAGTTATTATCCAAAGGTTCATACCAATATGACGGGTTTCTGTAGGCAGACGGAATACTATCAGTTTTGATTTTAGATTTTTCATCACTTATAATATTTATAGTTTCGTCTACTGTTTCTTCAGTAGTTGCTTTATCCATTTCCTTGTAAATGTCTTGCGCTAAATTATAAATATCCACAATAGCATCCAAATCGCTTTTCTTAACACTGTGTAGTAACTGCGCTATGGATTTTATCTCATCATCGGTCAAATATCGATCATCGCTATTACTATTCGCTCTATTCACAAAATTATTTTTATCATTAGCAACAGTTTCTTTATGAAATAATTGTTGTATGTCTGGTTTTACCTTTTTCTCAATGGTAATAGAACTTGCTTCGTTGTTGTCAGTAGCTATGGGTATCAGTTTATCAATTTCTACGTTGGTAATATTGATCTGCCTCAAAGGTATGTATTCCATGGCTGTGACGTTTTTTTGTTTGAGAACGCATTTGTAGTTCCCGCAGAAGGATGACGACGCCCATGTTGAGTTGATGCTGTATAGTTTTCCCGTGTCTGGATCACGGCAGTATAACGCTGAAAATAATGAACAGAATTTTAGATTGCGAGAAATCATTATCTATAGTTATTAAATGTCTATCGCTACACTAAATATACCATCATCAACTAGTTCCACAACGATCTATTCAAAACAAGCTACATCCTAATATTGTTTTACATGAGTATCGTTGGATATAGTATGTTATTATATGGACCGTAGACCATCTAAATAAAATTGATTATTATTAAAATTACTAATTTATTACAGCAGTAGTATAAACCTGTAATTGTATAACATTTTGCACTATCCTCATTATCATAATTATTATTTAGGATCGATCAATTTCTTACTGTGTTCACAAAAATCTCCCATTCTTATTCTATGTTATTTCGGAACATCTCAATCGGTGCGAATGTCTACGAAACGTACGTGATTCAAGATTTATTTTATCAAAAGATTATGATCGCAATATCCAGCGTAAGAGGTATTACCGTGAATTCCGGGAGGCGATCTCGTTTGATACAGTGTTACCAGGCATCGTTAATTCATCAAATATTTTAATTGTTGGATTTTTTTTATTTAATTTAAGGTAGTTAGAGAACACATAAGCGTCATGACATGATAGTTGCAATAAAGTTTATTTATGGATTCATGACGATGAAAACCAATGGAACCTAATACTTTATGGGTAAAATAAATGATAAGCAAAGTAGTATGCAGTTGCCTAAACATCTTAATGCATATGGCTTAGTATAATATTACAAATTCATTGTCAAATGACATTGTAGATTTATGTAAGCTGAAAATACATTAAGGCGATCTCCAAGAAGAAAATATCTGATGACAAATAACACCCTGATATTAATATCTCGGATTTGGAATAAATTCTGGCAACATTCATAAAACGGTAAGTCTTATTTGAACTGTGCAGCGATTTGTGTGAAATCGAAACGATTCGTCGGTATTACTTTCAATTGGATATTTTACTTGAGAACGCTTCAACAAAAGTGCACTCCTTTCTCAAAATTCTTCGGTCCGAGTTGAAATAGAATTAGCGCACAGTCAGTCCACTTTTGAACTATTCAATTGAATTTTCTTTAATATTAAATTTTAAGGGTAATATTTTTATTATAAAGATCTTTGGATAAGGCTAACCAATAGCTTTCAGATGCAGAGTGTATGAATCATAATCTTATTTACTTTGTACCTCTGCTTGAATTATTTCACGGGTTTCTTTAATCACAATCAGCGGACTTACATATCTAAACTAATATTAAAAAGAGTAATTTGGTTGTTTGTTTGCATTGAATAGGCTCTAAAACTACTGAACCGATTTGAAAAAGTCTTTCCACATTTGAATTCTACATTATCCTTGATGAACATAGGCTGTAGAATATTTTGAAAAAGTATATTTTTATCCGGGCGTAGTCGGGCCGGATCGCTAGTTTTATATAGATTCCGCCACGAAAGGCAGCTATCATAGTAATTAGCAAAGGAAGTGAACCATTGAACAGCCTTCCAAAAGGATTCTATAGTGACCTTTTGGAAGCGGCCTTCATCCAGTGACCTCCTACGACCTTTAAAATCTGATAAATCATGAATCAAATAATAGTACCAGACATTATGTATGTGCACAAACTGTGTGCTGATGATTAGATAATTCTGTTTATAATGGTATGACGTAATGTGACGTCACGGCTATTGTTTGATATAGGGTGATGTAATGATGATATTGTAATGTAGAATTTTGATGTAGCATCTGTTAGAAAGATAAATATTAAATAAAATTACGTATCAATGTCAGACATTCGAAACATTTTACTGACATTCAATGTGACTACCTAATATTATATAACATTATGCTTATATTGTATATCTCCAAATCCGTCAAATATGATATAATTTCTGTTAGTAAAAAAATGATTAATATTATATACATTTTTAAGCATAGTAAAATAGCCCGACCCAGCTTCGCCTTGGTGCATATATTTTTTTGATTCCGCTCCACACCAAATACATGTTATTTTGCGTATAAACTCTTGTATACCTAAACTTGACGTAGCTATTCTACTGTCCGGCTCAATCCCGTTTCATCCGTGTGTTCAGTCTCTTCCCGATCCGTCCCGTCCTTTCTCTTTATTATCCATCCCGTCTTTTAACGTGCATTTACATTTCGTCCTATCAAATCTGTCAGCTATCCCAGCCCTCTCCCGTACCTTCCACTCTATTATATCCCATCTCTCCATATACATGTACATATAAAGATTGCCTTATGAAATATTGACATTAAAAACTTTAGCGTTTTTTATTGTCCGTCCAATATTCCTTCCCTTATTTCAGCACCAAAATGCTGTATTTCCAAATAATATTGCACGCCATTACTTTTTGTTAGTAATAAAGTAATCATAACCATTAAAAAAAAAAGAATTGGCCAAATTGGTCCAGGCATTGTTGAGTTATGCGCTTACCAACACAATTTTACGATTCGTATTTATATTATAGAAGAAGATATAGTCCACCCCGCTGGCTTAGTGCGGGTTGGCCAATTTTATTTCACTTAGAAATTAATTCGAAAAGTCAGAGGTGTGCCCTGGGATTTGCACCCGTGACCATCGTTAACTTGTTGGCAGTCGCATCTAGTACGTTACCATATACAAATTAATAAAACCTTCATACTGCCTTACCAGATGACGTAAGTAATAGAACAATTATTAAAAAATTTATAAAACTGCATATCGTTTCATTATAATGTCTAGATACGGCATCAACGTACCAATATTTTTTTTATTCTTGAGTCTGAAAACAATACTAATGCGGAATTTAAATTTGTCCCCCAGCGCATCTAAAAGTATCAATTCAAAAAAGAATGTCCTTTATGAAAACGAAAAATTATAATTAGATATCTTTTGGTGTACTCCGGCAAAACGCTTCGATAGAGTAAACCTTGTTTAAAACTGTTGCAATAATCTCAAAAAACAATGAGCTATTTTGGTAGATATGGACATCCTTTCATTTTACATTTAACAAAATTACGCGCAAGACGCCGTATCTAGATAATATTATATACACGACGTACAATTTTTTTGAATTTTGTTCTATTTCGTCAGCCGTAAATGAAAGACAATGGAAAGATAGATCATTTTACGTTGAATGTTTGTTGAAGCTTGACCGTCTTTTACGTCTCCCGTCAAATAAACAAAGATCATCCTATATTGGCTGGACGCATCACGCTTGAACGATACCCAAAAAAATAGGTTTTTAGTATCTTCCTTAGTTTTTTTCCAATTTTTCTCATTCCTTAAACCTTCCCAGGACTTCCACGAATATTCCAAGACCAAAATCAGCCAAATCGGTTCGTGCTTTTTGGAGTTATAGCGTCAGGAAGGAAAACCCGAGTTATTTTTATATTATAGAAAGAAGAAATAGCAATATAGCAGTTTATTACAACCATCGTGAGGAAACCTGCATCCCATAGCAATTTGTAAGAATTACTATGGCATGTAAAGACCATCAATACGTAATAGGCCAGCTTGGTGGACCATATGACCTAACCCCTCTCAATCGTACTCTTAATTATAAAGGAAGCCCGTGGGCTTCCTTTATAATTAAGCCACGGCTTGCAGTGAGACGTATGTGGGCTGATACAGTAACAGTAAAATACATAAGACCTTTGGTGTCCCAAACACATGGATTCGTAAAAATTACATGATCACACAAACATTTGGGATCGAACCCGCGATCTTTTGGCATAACCTTGAAATAGTGTATTCAGTCGAGGCCGGATACAGCGTAACGGGTGATGTTATCTAAAATGTATTAAGGTCATGAAATAAATACAATTTGTTCAACACGATAATATTTAAACGTACGTGGTAATTAGG
Source organism: Hyles euphorbiae (assembly GCA_023078785.2). NCBI lineage: Eukaryota > Metazoa > Arthropoda > Insecta > Lepidoptera > Sphingidae > Hyles > Hyles euphorbiae. Next base: position 10,549,426 of record CM041056.1, on the reverse strand, counting down.
GTTTTTGAATATCATATATTTGTACATGACATTACTTCCGATGTACCTCAGCTAGTCATATCATATCAATATGAATATTACACCAGTTTCTTATTTGTTTTTTATAAGTAGGGCATTTCAAGCGAAGCGGACACCAAAAATAAAGTAAGGTTCTCAAATTCGTTCATATTAATAAATTAATTAATAACACCCAACAGTCACATACATAGCCCCGACCCCACACTAAGATCGAGTCTTGTGTCGTGGGTATCAGGAACTACGAGATACTTTTCGGTCTCACAAACACCCAGACCCGAAAGAAATTTTTGTGGGCCGCACAAACATTTCCCTCGGTGCGGGGATCGAACCCGCGGTCTTTCGTTTCACAGGCAGTGTCTAACCTACTGCGCCACGGAGGCTGTCTGTGTGCAATATTAGGCATGTTTATTGTACTTTTAAATTATATGAACATGTTCACATATATATATTTTTGAGGTTTATTTTTTTAGTTATGGGATTCTATAGAAGTCACTTGATGGACGGAAGGGTTTGATATGTTATTTTCATATTGAAATAATTTACAATATTCATCAATTAATAGTGTTACAGTAATATTGTTTAAATCTAATCAATCGCTCGCGTCCGGTTATATCGTGTTTAGTAAACTTAGTCTATGTTTGTTGAATTTCGCGCTACTGTTACTGTTATTTCATTTTGAAGCTATTTAGCCATTGTTAATGAAACTATCAAAACAATTATTTGAAGGCCTTCCGAAGATATTTTGAGTAAGTCAATAAGCATTATTTATTTAATTTGGCTACAAAAGAACTGAAAGACCACAATGAAATAACAAATATTTAATGAAAAAAAAAAATCTGATTCTTGGTATCAGGATGTATATCCGCTCGGAAAATAATAATGCGAAACTGACATCTTTGCTATTCATTCGCGAATACATGGATGAACTTATGATTTTGTCCAAATTCATTTACCAAATTCCTTTACAAGGTTATGCCAACAACCATTAAATTAGAAATATTTGTACAATACACCACACGATGGTTAAGGCAGCTTAAGAGCTCCCTTACTTTTGGTATTTCTGCAAACCACTCTCACTGTATATAGCGACAAGAAATCTACTGCTGAACCTAGGCCTCCTACATTGATACAGGGTTCGATCGGAAGTGACCTACATCCAGAGACTTCCAACAACCTTAGCAAGGTTTGTTTGTCCTCCATGAGGCTTTGTTAGACAGTACATTGATTTATAATTATAATTTATTACATCATATAATATGTACATATTTAATAGATGTAATTTTAGACAAATCTATATTGATTATTTACTTAAACTCAAAGATAAAAATGTAAATAAACACTAGTGGTAGGTCTCTCATATCTTAGAGGCCGCCTGGATAGGTACCACCACAATGTAAATGTAAATACACGATTGTGTTCTGTTTTGATGGATATTGAAGCTAGAGTAACTACCTACTGGACATATTGAGACTTAACATCATAGTCATCAATTCTTGGGATAGCGTGCGCATTAAAATGCCAAGCATTGTTTTCTAATTCATAGTCCATGAGCGTTCCAAGGGAAGGTTTCACTGAATGTTCTAACAGTCGTGCTCAGCTGTTTTTTGACATTTTATTATTTGGTTGCAATGCGAAATCATAAAATTATCACAATCTTCAGTACATAGTTTAATATCAAATCAGCTTCATCACAAAACACTGCTATGATGGTAGTATCTAGCGAAACCTGTTTTTATACATTTGTAGAGATTCGCGACTATAAATATGATTTTACATACCTCTGCCATTCAAAGCACCAGATTTCACAATCACACAGAACAAGAGCACACAGACGGGCAGGCGCATGGTGGCGAGGACAGACGGCCGAACACTGAGCTGCCACCGCGTTTGTCATTTATTGTTATGATTTTGACCACGTTTGCTGTTTTGTTGAGGTTTTCAAACTTTGTACTGGGTGATCTAGTTTCTTGTATAGTTTTGTTTTTATATCTTGGTACTATAGTCCGATTTTTCAGTATTATGTGCATGTAGTCAATTATCACGCACTTTAACGGTGAAGGAAAACCATAGAGACTTCAACAAGATTTTGGTGGTATGTGATATTTGTCAACGCACTAGACCAACGTCTTGGTCAAGTTCTCTAAATAAAACTCCTAGTTTTAGATATGTTTTTTTTATTCCCATGAATGGCGAGACGAGCATCCCATTCGCCTGATGGTAAGCGATAGGACAGGTCATGGATAATAGCAATCTTGGCATTCCACTGCGCTCACCATCCTGAGACATAAGATTTTAAATCTTAATATATATAGTATGATGCTTCGTACTTAGTTTGAAGTAATCCAATAATACTGTAGACAAATAACCTTACTTTGTTTAACGATGTCTTCTATGAATCAAGTAATAACACAACCTATTAGATAACACATATGTAAACAACCGTCAAATTTATACAGAAAATATATATCTTACCCCCCGAGGCCGTCACAATCCGTCCAATAAATAATATACAATTACAGCAAACATTAATCATTCAATTTCTTCGTACAAATACGTATTGATAAATTCAAATATTGCGAACAAATATTTATTGTCGGCAGACTCAAGCCGAATCGGATCAATAACTCAATTATCCCACGTCCCGTGGGTTTCGACGGACCTCCAACAATGAGGTATGTTACAAAGAAATTGTATGGGATACGGAATTTGTCCGCTTGGATAGGACATGGCTTTTGTCAATTTTATGATGTAGTTGATTTTACTTGTAGCTTGAATAGGAGTACACTTTCCTGTTACTGCTGGAAGTCCAAAAAATACTCATCTAAACTTTGATACATACATAGCTTCACGCCTTTTCCCCAGAGAGGATAAACAGAGGTGCAAAAATGACACCCACGTTTCGCCTTCTATTTTCCGTCCCCCGATGTGATAACTTCGGACTGATAATGAATAGGAATATTCAAAATCACTTTGCCTGGCCCGGGGTTCGATCCCTGGGTCTCGGAGTTGTAATCATACTATAGTATCTCTAGTACTCTTCGATAGTTACTAATAAGTGGGAAAGACACATTCTAATGACTTTTGTTGGCTAATTCACTGAACATATTACAGTGGAGTGCAGGTTTCCTCACGATGTTTTCCTTCACCATTTTAGTATGTGGTGATTGATTATCGATACAGAAATGACTTCGAAAAGTCAGTAGTACCTTGGGATTGCAACCCACGACCACCGTGAATGCATTTTGTCCGTTTAACAGGCCATATTGAATTATTATAATAAATTATTGTAAAATAAAGATTAATAAATAAAAATAAATACTTAAACTGGTAATATTTCGAAAGTAAATTAATTAATTATAAAGTTTGAGAATCCCCAGCGTTTAGTATTACAGAACGTGGTGCGCCGCGTCGACAGTATCACGACACACATTCGACAATCAGCCGCTTTGATTTAATGATAATTATACAGTGATAGTGCACATATCATCAACTATGCACATAATTAATAGGAAGCTATGAGTAGCCTAGATTTGGTGCAAGTTATGACCTTGCTTATATTTATTTAGAAAATATCTTTTTATGTTGCCTGTTTTGGAATTTCATATACAACAGGTCTAAAACATAATAATATGTGTGCTATACTGTATCAGCCTATTATTAATCGAGGGACGCATCTGTGACTGAAAATTCTATTGATATGGGTTAGGCCATCAGCCTCCACGTTGGCCTATATCATAACTCCAAAGGATTATTTGTCCGTTCGGGATCGAATCTTCTACTCCGGCGCAGACAGAAACTAAGCTACTAACCCTCTGCGCCCATCTTTAATTTCCAAATTGCTAAGTATACATTATAAAGACAACTATAAATCGTCGCGAATAAAAACAATATAATATTATTGTCTGTCTATGTGTGTATGTATAAGCCTATATAAGTCCCACTACACGGCACGAGCCTTCTCTACAATCTAGAGTACGATTGAGAAGGGTTAGGCCGTTTAATCCACCACGCTAGCCTAGTGCGCGTTGGGTAACTTTTATATACTATAAAACATCTTCCCTCACGATGTTTTCCTTCTCCGTTATAGTGGTCGTTAACTATCACTACACACATGACTCCGAAATGTCAGTCAGTAATAACTACCAATATTGGCAGCCGCGTTTAGTCCGTTACCAACAAGCCACCACGCCACATATATTATGTAACTTCCAAACCTTAAAATGAGCATTTAGAATAATTATTCTTAGGCCAATTTGCATAAGCCCGTAGTAATTACTGAAGCGATTCACAGATCTATTAGGTGGAGCCCACTCGCTGACAAGCGCGGCTGAGATAAAGAATTCTCCACGCAATTACAGACAATTTAATTCTTTCACTCGTAAGGATAATTTATTTTTTCCACGCTTAAGGGTGTGAACTCCCGCTGTGTTGGGTAAAGGACGAGCCACACGATATCTAAAGATTTCGAGGATTGATAACTAAGTGCAGTGTGAATGATTTTTTAATTGATTGCCGGTCATTTTTTGACTGTGTCTATAGATAGTTAGTTAATTTCGAAATGATATTGCACGTTTTAAAATATTGGCCTTTTTATAGTTATAAGCTTACAATTACTACGGGCTGAATTTTTTAATAACTTTGAATTTACAGACATTTAGCAACTTTTACCTTTTATCTACCTTATGGATAGACTTCCTAATTGCCCTTCCTTTAAATTATTTTTTGCTTACTTGCGCGCTTTAGTAAAGTGATTAAAATGAAGATCGTAATTAATCAGCCATCCAGATGGAAAATCCACTTTCAGGCAATTTAATAATACTGGTAGAACCAGAATATACATAGACTAAATCCGTAACGAAATATTTCCCTATGCCTAAAATCCACATATATTATTCACTGTATCAGCCCATATACGTCCCACTGCAGGGCACGGGCCTACTCTACAATCGAGAATACGACTGAGAGTGGTTAGGCCATATAGTCCACCACACTGGCCTAGTGCGGGTTGGCGGACTTACATACCATAGAAATTCTTATGAATCGCTATGGTATGCAGGTTTCCTCACGATGTTTTCCTTCACCGTTTTAGTGCGTGGTGATTGATTATCAATACACACATGACTCCGAAAAGTCAGAGGTGTGCCCTGGGATTCGAACCCGCGACCACCCTGAACATGTGGGCAGCCGCGTCTAGTCCGTTTACCAACAGGCCACCACGCACTTGCACACGCACATATATTATTCATGTCCTTTTTAAAGCGATGTGTGCGAAGCCTTAACAAGTCGTTTTACCCCCCGCTGTTCTTGTAAAAGGATCATTCCCTTGAATCCTTTTTCGGATTGTTTTGATGTTCTGTGATTTAACGGGCCCCGCATTTAATGCGTCTGGAGAAAATGTATACCACACACCCGATGTAATTTAAACCTTTGTACAGAACCATAAGGTTTAATTTACAACGACATAATTATAATTTTTGATTGGATATTTAAATGGATATGATACAAGGCCTTTGACAGGTAATATTGTAATTTCACATGTGATTGACTGCGGGTCTACTCGTCCTACGAATACTAATAAATGTGGGGCGGAATTTATGAGACTGGGTCCAATATTTGCTTATTGGCAATTTTTTTTATTAAGATCGATGGGGAGAATAGATTATCTTTATTACCAAAACGCTATTTTGATGTCAGTACATATGTTAGGATTTTCTTGTCAATTAGCCTATAGCCATTTCGAGTACTTTGTGACTCCGTTCTGATAATGAATAGAAAAATTCAATTTAACTTTGTAACTCGGAATTCGAACCCGAAACCTCAGCTTTGTGCCGTATACTGTAATACAACTACGCCACCGAGGCAGTCCGTATATTATTATGCTGGAAATATCGTAACTAAATAAATTATTCACAACCCGTTCCGTGCCAAAACACAGCCGTTTCGCTGACGGAACACACTCGAACCCATAAATACGTTTAATATTTTTATCGAGCCCTATTAAACCTGAATGTTGCATGAAAGCGAGCTAATATTTTTTCACGTTTATCTCCCGCCCAAAGATCGCGTAAAAAGTTCGCTAGCGGAAAATTTCAAATTTCCGGAGCCCGTCCGATATAATCGTCGAGTATTTTGTATTTATAAAGCTTTTTAAATGTATTCTGTTTTTGCTTGTTGCGGGACGGTGTAGGGAAGAGGTGACAGTAGTCAATAGAACCCAATTTTCGTAACAGTCTGTATTTTTATTTACTTCGGCTTGTATTTTGGGAATGATTACAAATATACTTCTTTTAGATATGTTTTGAGACTTTGTTATTGTTTATCTGTTTCTGGTTGTGGTTCCGATAGTGGATGACAAAAAAAAATAATAATAAAATTGTCTTTATCGAGTACACAGTGATATTATGTTTCAAGCTAGTTTTCTGTTGATATTAACATTTGATTATACATTTTATTTATTTAATTTTATTTGATAGCATGCGATAAAAATAATGTTTACGATATTAAAAAATTTAAAGCGATCTGCGTGTACAAATATGACCCTTCCAAAACTATTAACATCGGCGAATGTAAGAAAATCTGAATTCATAATATCTCTGATTTTACCACGATATTTTCGTTTGAATCGTATACAAAACAATCATAGAGTTCACCCATAATGCGTGATCAAAAAAGCAGCGCACGAATCTCGTCAAACAATGGAACAAAACGCGAAATAACCCCTTGTAGCCGGTGGAAATGTTTGGTTGGCGTGTCGGCGCAACATTTGCGACTATTGTCGGCACCGATCGCGCCGCACACACATGCCCACTTAACTATACTGGAAGGCATTTATGTATAGATGTTTGGAAATAATTCTACATTTAGATTATTTGAAAATAATACTCCATTTTATAAGCAAAATGTCGGACGCCCGCCTACAAGGACAGACGACCTGGCGAAGTTTGCAGGATGTCGCAGGATGCAGGCCGCTTCTAACAGGTCGATATGGAGGTCCATGGAGGAGGCCTATGATCAGCAGTGGACTTCCTGTGGCTGAGATGATGACTCCATTTCGATAAAAAATAATCATGGACAGTAGCAAAACCAAGCAATGCTTGGAATTTCAATGCGCTTGCCCTCCTGAAACATGAGATGTCCAATATGTCCAGTAGTTACTCTGGCTTTCCAAGTCTTTTAAACCCGAACACAACAGTTCATTTACACTGCTGTTTGGCGGGGGAAATAAACATTTTGGCGGAACCCACCCAGGCTTTTTTGAATATATGAGAGACCTACCACCAGTAAATTACAGTGTTAAGTACAGGTTATGTGGAGTTTTGAATCGCATTTAATTTGTCCACGTCAAAATGTCCATCTATTAAACGTTGACAGAAAGCAACATGTGCAAACCTGCATCATAGATGGGAGATCAAGGGGACCAAGATTTTTATGTCCTGTGAAGCCTGTCAGCCCTCATTAGGTGGGTGTGGTAGACTATGGCCTAAGGACCTCAATTGAAAAATTGTCGAGACGTTTAAGCATTTTTTTATAATTCATGGTGTTGTTTGGCTACTGTTCATGAGTGGTCGTATCGCTTTCCATCAGGCGAACGGCATGCTCGTCTCACTATTCATTGCAATAAATAAGACGTCCTGTTATCAGTGGTATACGATTACGACCTGATATAGTTAGATTGTTTTTCATATCTATTCACAAGTATTAGGCACTCTAATGGTTTATTAGATGTACGCGAATGTTACACATTGAAATTAAACTATTATTAACCGATTTTATCGCGGATTTGTTTTGATTTTTAACTTCCCGACGCGACGTTTTGATTACTTTAAGTTTATGTGGTCACGGGGCGGACTGAGGTATTAGTCACTTACAATATTTGGAATATTTGGGAAATTAAAAAATGTAAAAATAAACCAAAACCGCGATAAAATCCGAACGACAAGCTTGTATTTACTGCATTTTGTAACGGTATCAGAGTTATAATATTGTCTACTATAGGCGTATGTACACACATATGTGTTTTTTTCATTTCTCCTCCCTATAACCTTCGGCGGGCAATTTCGCGTAATAGGTTGTTCAAATGCCTAACAACTATAATCGATCAATCACGAATACTTGAGGAACATCGGTTGTGTGCCGAGTCGCGCGACGCCGATGTCACCGCCCAATAAAAATATCCACGATTTATGAGTTTCGAAACACAAGCAATCTAAACGGTTCGGGTTATGTGCCGTATATTACGCGTGTGTTTACTTTATTTTGTGTCAGTCTTTTTTTAAGTTTACGATCTTCTAACTTCAGAACGCCTGAACCTTCTGGTGGTAGGTCTCTCACATGTAAGAGGCCACCTGGGTAGGTACCTCCGCATATTTGCCGTCAAACAGCAATGTAAATGTACTTATGTTTCAGTTTGAAGGGCATTCTAGCCCAATTAACTACTGGACATATTGAGACTTAACATCTTATGTCTTAGGATGGCAAGCGCAGTGGAATGCCAAGCATTGTTTTGTAATTCAAGGTGTTTTGTATTGCTGCTGTTCATGAGCGGTTGTATCGCTTACCAACAGGCGAACGATACGCTCGATTCGCCATTCCATGAAATAAAAAAAATCTGTTTTGAAGTAAAACTTTTTTAGAGGCGCTTGACTTGGAAGTAAGCGTGACTAGATAGTTACGAAAATAATGTGTCACGGTATGTAACGCAGGTTGAATTGTCAAAGGAGACCAGTCGATGTCGTCCAACTATAGACAAAAAAGTAATGATGATGACTAAAAAATACCACACGTTATTTAAGTTTACGACCTTCTAACTATAGAAAGCCAACAATGATCCATTATTTTTTTTACGAATTCCGTGACTAGCATCCTATTCGCCTGATGGTAAGTGATACCACTGCTCATAGAGTAGCAATGCTTAGAATGTCTAAGACATTAGATGCTTAGCAAACATAAGACTTAAAATGTTAATAATATGTCCAGTAGTTACTCCGGCTACAATGTCCTTAACAGCGTTTACACTGGTGTTTATCGGGAGAAAAAGACATATTTAGTTTAATTGCGTGTGTAAGTAGAATTAATACAGGAGACAATATCTTGTAGTCGTAATTAAAATGAATCAAAAAAAAGAGTTAGATAAGTTGATATTTAAAAGAAAAAATGAAGGTTAGTTAATATTAATACAAATAAAAATATATTGGATATCAAGCGTATTTTCCAATACCAGATTGTTGTATCAATATGTAAATCTGATAATATTACTGTCACATTTCAAACTCATATTTAGACTGAGAACTTCTTCTTCTACCTGGCGTTATCCCGGCCGGTGCCAGGGTCCGCCTTCCGGCAAATTCTCCTCCATTTCGCCCGATCTTCGGCATCCTCAATAGTAAGGCCATTGACCCTCATATCTTCCTTGACGACATCGAGCCAGCGCTTCTTGGGTCTACCCCGCGGTCGAGGTCCGGGAATATTGAGGCTCAGGCACACATTACCGACGTACTCCTGCGGTTTCCTTAGGACGTGACCATACCATCTCAAGCGGAATTCCTGGAGTTTATCAGCCACATCGCGGACACCAAGACTGCCACGGATGTGCTCGTTACGGATTTTGTCCAAACGCGTAACGTTGCACATCCACCGCAGCATCTTCATCTCCGCGACGTGAACCTCCTGGACGTGCCGCTTGAGGGCAGGCCACGTCTCAGAACCATACAGGAGCACCGGCCGCACGATACTTTTATAGATAAGACCCTTGAGCCTCATCGGCATCCTGCGGTCGCAGAGTATGCCTGAGACCTCCCTCCACTTAGCCCAAGCAGCGCTTATACGGGCTTTGACGTCAAGGTCGATGTCACCGGACTCATGCAGTACGGACCCAAGGTACTTGAACTTGTCCGTCTTCATGGCAAGTTCGTTCCCTATCACGATGCTTTGGGGGTCCGTACTCCCCGTATCCGTATATTTAGACTGAGAACTAAATTATGAAAAGCTTACCATATGCCAAAACAGCAAAAAATTAATTTAAACACGAACTCACACATAATGGTTTGTGAATTGCGATTGAATTAATTGGGTGTGCGATCCGACGCGCGCCACGAATGTGATTGATTCACGAACTGCTACCATCAATGTTTTATTTCAATTATCTGTTATTTGAATTTCATTCTCCTATGTGTTTAGTTTGTTTGCGAAAAATGTGATGGATATTACCTTGTTTTAGCGCTTTGTTATATCTTGCTGACTGGATTTTCGTATCAGTGAAAATTATTTTTATATTATAGCTCAAACGAGTGTACGGTTCACCTAAATTAAGATGATCACCGCCGCCCACGAACATTTGCAATACCTTAGGGCAAGGGCGTTGCTATCTTTTAAGACACGAACACGCTGGGTTTTTTAAGGTCGCTAGGTTGTATTTGTATGGAATGCTGCCGCTGGCAAATGGTTCCACAGATTTGTAAATAGTGAACATCGTACAAATAAACCCGACATTGAGATCCATTCCAGGCTCAAGCCTGATACGTTCGGTCAATTACAATCTCTCGTCATAACTCACCATCTAGTTCATTTTAGTCAGTTTTGTCAATTTGGGTAAACCAGCAGAAAAAGCGACGATGGTGAATTAAATGTTTAAATTAAGTGAATTAAAAATTAAATGCCTTATCCTCAGAAGACTTAGTAAATAATCTGAAGGAGATTTTTTATTGCTTTAAGCTTAAGGTGAGACTAGGATGCACAGATGTGACACCTGATGAACCTGATGAACCAAACAACACATTTAATTACAAAGCAATTCTTGGCATTCTACCGCTCTCGCCATCCTGGTGCATAAGATGTTAAGTCTCAATATGCATATCTAGAAGTTACTCTGGTTACAATGTTCTTCAATTCTAATCACAACAGTGCATTTACACTGATGTTTGGCGGGAGAATCAGACACTGTGATGCTACCTACCCAGGCAGCCTCACACATATGAGAGACCTTTCATCAGTAAAGTGGTATTAACATTAATTTATTGTATTAATCATCGATGAAATATTGAGGTTGATTAATCTATACTAATATTATAAAGAGGAAAACTTTGTTTGTTTGTTTGTTTGGTTGTAATGAATAGGCTCAAAAACTACTGGACCGATTTTAAAAATTCTTTCACCATTCGAAAGCTGCATTATCCACGAGTAACATAGACTATATTTTATTGTGGAAAAAAATAGGGTTCCGTAAGATATTTGGATTTTTCGGACACACACTGAAAAAAATCAACCAAAGAAGTTACTTATTTTGCGTACGCTGCCTAAACTACAAAAGATAGAACCATAAAATGTTGAAATTAATTGTAGATCTTATAAATATCTACAAAAAAGTCCGCGACACACTATACCTATCTATGTCGAGTGAGGCACAACAACCACATTTTTATTTAAAAATCTTGAATTTTTTTTTGGACTACATTTAAACGCATTTATTTTACTCATGCTATTAATCCTTATCAAAATAATCAAAATAATTATTTCATCAATAAGTACAGTTTATGTTGATAATATTTGGTCTTTGAATGATTAAAATTGGACGTTTGGTTTTGAAGTTGTGGTGAAATTAAAATATTACGATTTCTGCTGCACAAAAATTTCATAAGGCAATCTTTATATGTACATGTATATGGAGAGACGGGATATAATAGAGTGGAAGGTACGGGAGAAGGCTGGGATAGCTGACAGATTTGATAGGACGAAATATAAATGCACGTTATAAGACGGGATGGATAATAAAGAGAAAGGACGGGATGGATTGGGAAGAGACTGAACAGACGGATGAGACGGGATTGAGCCGGACAGTAAGACAGCTACGTCAAGTTTAGGTATACAAGAGTTTATACGAAAAATAACATGTATTTGGTACATACATACATACATACATACATAAACTCACGCCTTGTTCCCAGAAGGGGTAGGCAGAGGTGCCAGGGCACCCACATTTCGCCTTGTATGTTCCGTCCCACAATGTGATAGGTGGCGAGCCTATCGCCATATCGGGCACAAATTCCTGACTCTGGGCTGATACTGAATAGAAAAATCCAATATCACTTTGCCCAACCCGGGATTCGAACCCGAGACCTCAGCTTTGTAACCGTACCGTAGTACAACTACGCCACCGAGGCATGTATTTGGTGTGGAGTGGAATCAAAAAATATATGCAACCAGACGAAGCTGGGCCGGGCCGCTAGTGATTTTATAAACAGCTTGAAATATCATCTCCCTATTGAGTTACTCTAAATTTTTCACAATTAAAATACAAAGATATAAAGAGATCATCGAACAAAACCTGTCAACTACAAAGACTTGTCTATAATTTCGCCCGGTCACCTTTGAGTGCACAATATTTCTTTTTAAACCCAATTACACGGAACAATGTCCGAAAAGGCGTCCAATTAAAATAAATCACAACTCTTGATATGAAGTAACGGCTTAATTTTTTTAACGCGTGTTAAATTGCCCGCCTCAAACATTAACTTACTGGAATACGCTGTCACTACCACTGTATGCTGATTTAAACTTTAATGCTGTGGAGTTAAGGTTAGGAATGTGTTGTACTTGTTGAAAAAAGGTTGTGGTCATATTGTAAACGATTATCATGAAACGGGAATGTATTTTTTTCTCATACATACATACATACATACATAAACTCACGCCTATATCCCAGAAGGGGTAGGCAGAGGTGCCAGGACACCCACATTTCGCCTTGTATGTTCCGTCCCACAATGTGATAGGTGGCGAGCCTATCGCCATATCGGGCACAAATTCCTGACTCTGGGCTGATAATGAATAGAAAAATCCAATATCACTTTGCCCAACCCGGGATTCGAACCCGAGACCTCAGCTTTGTAACCGTACCTTAGTACAACTACGCCACCGAGGCAGTCTTTTTATTCTCAGTATTTTTTTCTCCTTACCTTTTAATATTGTATATTGTATTTCTTTGAAATAAAGGGGGAAAGGGTAGGCTCTACAAGGGTGGTTCCTGTCTACAGAAACTCACATAAAGCAACGGCGTTTCGTCTAGTATCACTCGGTTATTGGCGTTATTGGAGGCATGATATATTTTACCCCTTCCGTTTTCTTCTTCTTTATTCTGTTCCCAATTTAAAAGTGCAGCTGTTGATATGACATCCAAGTATTGGTCCATAGTCAGTGGTAATCACGAACCAAGTCAGTCCTTTCATAATTGGAAGAACCTATAAAAAAGAAAAAATACCTGTATAGGCAATTTAAAAGTAAAAGCATGCTATAAAGAATACTGTACTATAGTACGAGTCAGCGCGTATGCGTCTCATTGTAGGACGTATGCCTCGTCTAGTTAGGCTATATAGTCTACTATGCTGGCCTACTTGGATTTGGGTAAAGATAACCAGAATATATACCCGCTCTCCGCTGTCACGATAACCACCGCTGTATAATCTACGGATCCTTTATTTATTGCACCTTTCTCCCGAGCTCAATGCTGTGTATACACACGTTGACGCCAACAAACATCTGACTTACACAACTTGTTACTGTTTAACAAATCTTACAGCTGGAAATTCAAGGTGTATTTTGACATTTCGCTGTATACAGTGAAATATACAGGTATTGTTTCAAATACTCGAGATTGTTCTGCCCGAGTTTTCCCATGAAGGAGCGAGAAAGTTTTAATGCGTAGGGGAATAATTTAGGCTGTAAAACCACTAACTTACAATTTTTTGTTATTCTTATTTATTATTTTGCCACAAAAGAATAACTACAGTGCGTGACCGAAAACTCTCTCATAGTTTTTGATACCTAAGACAGAAGATCTTAATATGGGATCAGGACTAGGTATATGACTGTTGGGTGTATTTAATATTTGTAAATTTTAATTTAAATGCATACTGTCCATATTAAAATGGACTGACAAATAAACTAAATGTTAAAAAAATCTTATAGATTAATAAATGATGTCCACAAAAAATACGGTCTGTGTAACCTCTCTTTGAAAAGTCAAATGATAAGAGTATCAGAAAAAAGGTACTGGTCTGTCATATTCATTAAAATTAAAGATGCATTATCTTCACGCTCTCACTAGGCAGGTATCTCAGAACACAATAGGGTATTAATCAAATTAATTTCAATCGACTGGGTGCCCCCAATTAGCCGGTATAATAGATTGACGACGCCCCAATACCAACGACTGTTTGTCATCTAATTAATAACACTTGTTTGAGAAAAATAATGGATATAGGATGCTCTAACGAGTGGATGATACTGGGTGACATTTTTATTTTCTTTTAATTTTAAATTAACAAAAATTTCACTGGTGGGAGGGCTTTCATAGATAGATGATGATGATGATGTAGATGCCGCCTGGGCAGGTACCACCGTAATGTCTGTTTCTCCCGTCTTACAGCAGTCTAAATACACTGAGACTAACTACTGGACATATTGAGCCTTAACATCTTTTGTAAGGGGATGGCGAGCGCAGTAGAATGTCAAGCATTGTGTGGTTTTGTTTTGGCCGTATCGTTTACCATCAGGCGAAAAAAAATGGTTTTATTTTGTTTTAAATTAGACGGAGTCGCAACAAGCTGAGGTTTCGGGTTCGAATGCTGGGTTGGGTGTATTGGTTGCGATATGAGAATTTTCTATTCATTATCACGAAAAAGGCGTAAGTTTATGAATCTATGTTTTGTTTCATGTTAACCAGTTTTGGAGAATATATTTTATTTAAAATTAATTGTCCGTGTTGTTTGAAACTCTGCCTACCTCTTCTAGGAAAAAGGCGTCAGTTTATATATGTATGTATTCATAAAACTGTGATATTGTTTATGTTTTAATTGTTCTATCATTTTATATTTGCACGTGAAATAATTGAAAATAATTTTATTTCTGTTGTCAGAAATAGTATCTTTCTTTTATGGAATGTTTAATTAAGATATTACTATAATGCTTTAAAATTGTTCTAACAATCTAATCTTTAATCGTTCTAATAAGTTTGGGAAATTATCCAATATTTCACACATTTACATTTTTCACACATTGCAATTCTGGATGTTGGAGAGGCCGAAAAGTCTCTCGTAGTTTCTGATACCCACGACACAAGACTTAATTCAGGGTAAGGACTATGTGTGACACACATCGTGGGTGTGTTTATTATTTATCAATACTTAGATATTTTTTCACTTTTACGTAGCTATAAATATAAATTAAAATATCCCATATACCGTAAATAAAATCTGTATGAACGAGCGCAGTACTGGTAGTAACAAAGAATCGTGCACTAAATCTCAATGAGTATGTAAACGTTCATCTATTTTAATTAACTCCTCGGATTGTTGCGTTTGATGTATGGACTACACGGATCCGTGTGTGGAGTTGGTATGTTGATGAGATTATTTATAGATACTTTTGGAGTTCCTTAGAATGGTTACTTGAATCCTGCGATCAATTATCAATGGGATTTTATTTCAAAGTTTTTTTAGATAAACTTCTTTGGTGATGGACTATATCGCCTAACCACTCTTAATTGTACTCTCGATTGTAAAGGAGGCCCGTGCCCTATACAGTATATACATATCATAGGGCGGGTGTTTAAAAATATTAAAATATTTTTACGATGCGCACACACTTTTTTATAAAAAAACCGACATGATGAAGTTTCGAGTACCATCCGCACGAAGTTGGTACATCTCTTGGTCTAACCCAGTCGCATACATCTGTGAAACATAAAATACAAAGAAACACCAAATAGTGGGATTTATGCCAACATTTATTTCAGTAAGGTGATCGAACCTTTGGCGTTTCGTTTTACAGCAGGTAATATTTTTATTTTCTTGTCATGATCTAGCATTGCCTGAAATAACATTCATCCAAATATTGCGTGAAAGATATTACCTAAAGTGATGAAGCCGCCTCTTGCACTATTATTATTTTGTTGTTTGTACACTATATTTTTTTCTATTTTGTGCAATAACTGATTAAATAAATAAACGTTGCTTCTTTTCCAACCAACACCTCGACGGAGGCTGTAATCTTTTTTCGAATGCACCGTCGCTTCTTTAATACATCTGCGGTTCCTCGTTAGTCCTCTCGTTTTAATTGCTTGATTCTTCGGGAGATATCGATTCACGTCTCAACCAGACAATCGATTGTTGCCGTCATTGTAAGATAACTGACCATTTCCAACTGATACAGGCAGGAATTTTTAAATAAGATTTTTTTAAATAATTTAATTAATAGGAATATTTAAATAAGATATAATTAGGAATATTTAAATAAGATATTTTACAAGTGCCTAACCATGATAACCGCATGGTTATCAAAATATAAATATATAGGTACAGGTGCAGGCAAGATAAAACCTCTGCCTAGTTTGTGGCCCCTTGTTAAACTGCAGCTGTTATGGTTTGTGTAAGCACTAACGTGATTGTCACTCTATACATAAAAAATGTTTGCAATATTGTGCCAAATAAATATTATTATTATTAGTAATAAAATATAAATCAACAATATCACATAGATTTTTGAAAATATAAATTAGTCGTTGACAAAAGTTTGTCCAATTTTGTTTTGAAGTCAGCGATTGATACTTTTTTAGAAAAGTGTTACAAGATTAAATTCGGATTGGACTAATGATTACAGGTAAGAATCTCTCTATGGCTTGTTTTTTTAAAACTAAACTTACTTGATATTTGTAAGTACGTACGAGCATATATATAAGTACGAGCTATAAATACAGTTTTATTTGTTTTACTAGTCATACATTTGAACTGGAAAGTTTGCATTTCTTTTAGTTCTGTTCTTTTGTCCCGAGGCAGAAGTCACGTAGATTTATTGTAAACGCACAGTTAGTTCAAACATCGATTTATTTATTGTTTTCTTTGAATCTATTTTGTAATATAAATTACGTTATTGCACCCGGTGTGCGATATTTTGTGATTTAGTCCAGCTAAGGGTTCATTTTAACGGTATAGTTGTAACAAATCGCGAATGTTTTATTGTCCCTTGAGACGATCTATCTAGTCGGCGGCGTTTAACAATTTCATGAAAAAGACATTGGTATACGTACATATTTAGTTCATTTAATTTAAGATAGTCTTTGAAATTATATGGGGGTTATATATTTTAATGTATCCACAACATTGTTTTAACATAACAACAAAATACAACTTTTTCAGTGACTATAATTTGTTTAAAAGTCGAGCATGGGTTCCTCACAAAAATTTCAAATCTATCTGCTTTGACACCACTACAAAGATATTGGTAGTACTTAAAATCAAATTATTAGAGAATATATTCAAGAAAAAATATTGCTATAAATATTTTCTCCTAGGGTAATCAAGACAGCATTTACGCTACAGGTAATTTCTGTTCTTCCCGCGCTCACCTCGTTTACGCTCCGCAGAAGCAAGTAATTCCTAGTTCCTGCGATACGTACAAGTCCTTTACAAGGAGCTAGTGAATAAAAACACGTCCTGTAGGAGCTATCGGAAGTGTACAGCCGGCGCCCACTTCCGCTCATACTTTGTACTTTTTGACCCGGTACAGATGGTTATATACCATTTTTTAAGGCACTGAATGCGGAGACAAGTCTGCCTTTCGCCTGATGGTAAGCGATACGATTGCTCATGAACAGTAACAAAACCAAACAACACCTTGAATTACAATAATGCTAGGCATTCTACTGTGCTCGCCATTCTGAGACATAAGATGTTAAGTCGCAATATGTTCAGTAGTTATTCTGGCTACAATGCCTTTCAAACCGAAAAACAACAATGCATTCACGAATCACGGTGGATTTTGCCGGGGGAAACAGACATTGCGGTGGTACCCACCCAGGCGGCCTCTCACATCATATGAGAGACAATGTAGTATCAGATATATTAATTTACTTAGTAGGCCGGAATAATTGTATCGAACATAGGACTGCCGTCTGCTTGTCCGTCTAAATAAATTTTGATACTCTGTCTAGACGGCATTTACACAGTCATTATGCCAGGCCAGTATAAAAAAAAAACAACCCTCATACAATAATTATTGTAATAAGTGTAACATTTTATTCAATTTATACCAATAACGTAGAAGCCATAATTGACGAGTATGCCTTAGTAATTTAATGTTGTGAGTGGCCCTTAGGATCAAGTCGTGAAGATGAGACAATAGGCTCACCCATTGTTTAGTAAGAGGCCTTATTATTTGTACGGTGTCAGCCAGGTCGTGCCATACAAAAAGGACTCAATTAGGCCCATGTCGTTCATTAGGTTTTGTCCGCAATATAGGATCTTTCTTTTTTGACCTAGAAAGGATATTTTTTAATTATAGTTTAGTTAAGAGACTGTATTACTTGTTAATCCTGTGTAATTAGGTTTCGAACACAATGATATAAAAGAGATAGTCCATTTTACTGTGATACTTAGCATTGGTTGGAACATTTTTGTGCCTTGATAAAACCTACTTTTTTTGTAGGGAAAATATATATTTTCAATAGATATAAATATAATTGCGACCCAGGCGCGGAGTTCTTGGAGAAATTAACTTGTAGTCCAATAAAAATGACGTTATTGCCTTCGGCTCTTAGAAAAAATAGTAAAATGTGATGATAATAACTTTATTTGATAAAAATCTGTTGGCCGGGATTAAACAGGGAAACATTTAAAGACAAACCATGAAACATGCTATAATGAATTTTAAGCAACATTGGTGATTTGTTGATCCCGCTAGTTCAACAATATTTTTTACCAATACTATGACGTACTATGAATGGGTATTTTACTTCGTCGACACCGTAGGTAATTTCTCGCAAATGGATTTTGATTGCACTGCATTGATCATCAATTCATCACGATCATCACGATCACGGTCATTTAGTTATTAACAAGATTTTATTAGCTTCCCCTGTATGTATGTACCTATGTAAGTAACGGAATGTTAGAAGTCGCTTTTCGAGCACTGCAAAACGTCGGATTGAGCGGAAAGTTTATATATTTTTTTGATATTTTCTTGCTCTCGGCATTAAGAAATTTCAGCTTGACCCTTAACATTAAATTTCACGTTGCGCTCCACTATGCCAAGGATAGGAAAAGGTGGCGCAGCATAATCCGGTCAAAGATTACTCCATGTTCAGGGGATCACGACCCTCAGCAATGAGGAAAATGATGCGAGGAGGAGGAAGAAATTTCTTTTTTTTTTAAATAATAATAATTTATTTGCGCGTAGCTGTCTGTATGTGATAAGTTAGTCCTGCATAGACTTTCTAGTAAGAATATAAATTTACTTCAAAACAAAAACAAAAAAACACTACAAAATAGTAAATAAAAATGACTCGGCAAAGCAAAAATATTTCATTGTTATTGTAGATTTTTTAATTTACTTATTGACATGACTAGCCCAAATATCAAAAATATGTGAAACATATCGAAGGCGTGCCGGTAAGAACCAAAAATGTATGTATGTATATATCAGCCCATATACATCCCACTGCAGGGCACGGGCCTCCTCTACAATCGAGAGTACGATCGAGAGTGGTTAGGCCATATAGTCCACCACGCTGGCCTAGTGCGGGTTGGCGGACTTACATACCATAGAAATTCTTATGAATCGCTATGGTATGCAGGTTTCCTCACGATGTTTTCCTTCACCGTTTTAGTGCGTGGTGATTGACTATTAATACACACATGACTCCGAAAAGTCAGAGGTGTGCCCTGGGATTCGAACCCGCGACCACCGTGAACATGTTGGTAGCCGCGTCTAGTCCGTTTACCAACAGGCCACCACGCACTTTTAGAACCAAAAATACCTATACCTTATTTGCCAACCTATGTTATATTAATTTAAATTTCCATTTCTCACTTACAAGGGGAGTCGGAAACATTAGAAATTTATCTTCGACCTCTCACACAGAAATAGAGCTTGAGTAATAATTAAGGGCACCAGTCGAGATTACCATATCAAACCGACCGCACGCGTACTGGATGCATTACTACATTATTATTTCACGGGCTCACCTCGCATTGGTAACGTTTCGGTTATTGAATATTGCCTCTATTTACCTATTATTAATTCCAACACGTTTAATGAACACGAGTTTACAATTATAAAGGATCCTATTGCGGGTTTGTGATGGTTGTTTCTGAAATTCTTATAGCAGTGTTTCACATGTGCTGGAATTTTAGTTATATTTTCTTTCCCCTTTAAATGGGATATATTGTTTTTTTCTTAATAAAACTCTTGATTTAACTAATAGATACATAATATAACACCATTTAACCCGGTGGGCGTGGAAATAACAAAAATGATTTTGTTTCAGAGTTCCAGATACAACATTTCAGATAAAATATTTATACAACTTCTCCTACAGAAACAGGAGGCGATGAAACCTTCTATACATGACATTTCTCGTGTTAAAGGTATGGAAAGTTGTGTTAAGGCTTTTGCCGAACAATTATTTATAAATACTGAAAGTAGCGTCAGGAATTTTCGCAGAATAATATTTACAAAATTCACTCTCGCGATGAAATACATAACACAAGCTGATCGTACAACAGCGATTAAAAAATCGAGCAAAGCAAGCTTCTCGGCATAAGGCCGAGTGCTCACTAGCACGCACCACACTAAACCGTGTCAATCATCGTGTCATTCGGTCGCACATGGCGCGGCTGGCGGCTGGCCAATTCCGTGCAATTGCTGCGACGATCTAAATAAAGCCGGTTCACACTGTTTAGTTGAGGAAGAGAACAACTGACCCTTTAGATCTTTGCTGCAAATACTGCGATGCACTGAATAAAGCTAATTCACATTGTTTAGTCGAGGAAGAGAACAGCAGAGCTAACCGCTCTCAATCTCTCAACTCTCGATAGTATTCTTATCAGTAGGCATACAGTATCACAAATACTAAACAATACCAAGAGTTGTTCTAGTATATTCCAGTTTAGCTCAAATACTGAACTGTTCCAAACCAGCCTTTATCGCTCAACTGCTCTCGTTCAACGCTATCTCAACTATTGATGTATTTATTGGAATTGGACAGAGGTTTTAGCTCCATATTGGTGTTGGAATTTTAAAATCTATACATTGCACAGAGGTTTAAAATTGATTCACTTTAATATTATATTGTAGTATTTTGTTATATTGTTATTTAATGTTAACATGATAAGTACCTATCCAACTATGTTTATAGAATTGGAGTCTTAGAAAAAGGACATCTTATTTAAATATCTTTACAGATTGTCTTTAATCTCCGCGCCGTTTATTATTATATTTATTTTTTACATTCGACAAGATAAGATTGATAGCAGTGAAATAATCCTGATATCCACTCTTAGGACGAGCAGTTGAATAATTTTTCTGTTTTATAAATATTCAGTTTTTAAATTATTTATTATGTTGAATAAAATCACGCTAGACCGTGGGGTCTAGCAACAACAACATGATTTATCTGTTTTCCGTTATATTCCGTTTTTACATTATATGCTGAATAAAATTACTCTAGAATCCCCAACAATAAAAATCTTCCGATACGACCAATTTGTTAATGCAGTCGCTATTAAAAGCACTACCATCGTAATATTATATTTTTAATTCCATTTCATTTAATTTAAGCCCGTAAAGTGAATTCCGTCCTTTTCGTTTACATCCTTTATTAATTTATTTCACTGATTTCGTTTGGCTTTCAGCCAACAGTAGTACCATCATTTTAAAACCACAAATTTTGACGATGGCTGCCAACAATTGATAGCAAAAATGTCATTCCCATAACCTGAAGGAAATATTATAATAATGTATAGGTAATATAACTACTCGACTACCTAAGTGGCGTAGTTGTACTACGGTAGAGTTACGAAATCTCAGGTTCGAATCCCGGGTTGGGCTAAGTGGTATTGGATTTTTCTATTCATTATCAGCCCTGAGTCAGGAATTTGTGCCCGATATGGCAATAGGTCCTCCCCCTATCACATCGTGGGACGTAACATACAAGGCGAAAGGGTGTGCGGGCAACTCACCCTACCTTTTATGGGAAAAAGATGTAAGTTTTAGTATATAATAATATAACTATATCTTGATGGCACTCTTAACTATATTTATAAAGAACATACAAAAACATAATGGTAAGGGCCTCTTTTAAATATATGTAAGTATATAGTATCTAACAGTAAGAAATAAGCATCTCTAGAAAATTCACAATTGTGTCACACCGCTTGAAACACACTGGCGTGTGAATGAGTTTTCCAACTTGTACGTTGGTACCCATCTGATCGAATTGTGCAAGCTTTAACTATATCCCAATTAATAGTAGTATTTTTTCATACGTGAGATAAAGTTTGACTATATAAGTTTTTTTTATAACAATAAATAGCGCGATGAGCATGCCTTTTACCTGATGATAGCGATGCGACCGCTTCTGTGCAGAACCAAACACCATGAATTACAATGCTTGGCATTCCACTACGCTCGCCACCCTGAGACATTTGATGTTAAATTTCAATATGTCCAGTAGTTACTGACAATTTCCGTCAAACCGGAACACAGTCGTATATTTACACTGTTATTTGATTGTAGATATAGATATTGCAGAATGCAATATATATACCAAAGCAGTTTTTAAGCATGAGATAAATACCACCACCATCAAATTAAAACCCGATTGAAAATAAAATTGACCTTGAAATATTTTATTAAAACACCTGACCTGTTTAAGTTGTTCATATCATATTGTAATAGAAGGTTAAATTTGAGCTTAGAAGACCGAACGTTTTCTCTCACTTTTAGTGTACACACAAAATAAGTTTTCACGTAAGACAATTTCGTACGAGATTGCGTGCTTGATGCCATCGATACGGCAGCGGATAGACCATTAATAATAAATCACAATGTTAGTTTGTTACCTTTTAACTTTGTGACCAATCAGAATATAGCTTTTACTAGTTTATGAATGGTTAGTGTACACACAGACAAAAGTAAGTGACACGATTATAAATAATCACATTTTAAAAAATGGTGACATCTTAAATGTTGAACAGGTTAGGAGTAACGTAATACAATATTATTAAGACATTTATCAGCTGTATACGCCACGTATGATACGAGCCTCCTCTACAATCGAGAGTATTAATTGTTTTAATTGACAGTGATGAGGCTATATAGTCCATCACGCTGGCCTAGTGCGGGTTGGTCGACTTTAACATATCATAGAAATTCGTCCGAATTGCTACGGTGTGCAGGTTTCCTGAGAATGTTTCCTTCAGTATGATTCCAATGATTTATCGTTTGCTGCTTTCTATACAAAAGTTATATCCAAATCAAGAAATGTGAATATCTACCGTTTTTGCCTACCCCGGTTTGATAAAAGCTTGATAATATATGTTAACCTATGTATTTAGAAAAAATAAAAGCCAATGGTTATTGCACTACTATAAGGTTATTTTTCAATAATATATAAATCTGTACTACAAACCGATATCATTTATAATCCTACCATTAAAAATACCACTTAAATCGTTCAAGAAAAGCCACTTGAAAACCTCTCTATAACAGTTTAGTATAATCTACTCAAAATGGATCGAAGCGAAAGAGAAAATAATATTGTTAACTCCAGACTTTATATTAATGAGAATCGGATTGGCTCTGTCGTGTACATTGCTCGGAAACATTGCACTTGCTGCGTTGTCGCTGATTAAAATGCTCAATGGAAAAGCATACCGTCGGATAATTTAAATAAAATTTTATATGTTTTATATGGACTCAGCTACGTTTCCGATGATAACGCATTTGTATATGTAAATATCACTAAATAGCATAAAATAAAGGCCATTCCCATCTGTCAGTCTCTATATATGTATGTTAAGATCTTTAAAACTAAGCATAAGATTTTATGCGGTTTTATATAATTTTTTGTATAATTCACAGGCTGTCCAATTTTTACGAAAAATAACATGTATCTGGTGTGGAACCAAAAGACGCAATATTAGTGGGTTTCACCACAATTTCTATTTCTTCTGCCAAACAGAAGTAAATGCACTGTTGTGTTTCGGTTTGGGGGAAATTGTAGCAGAGTAGTGATTTAACATCTTAATGTAAGTGAATGCCAAGCACTCACTTACATTAAGATAGAAGAACATACAGAACGGAATTCAATGAAAAAAAATCAAACAATATATGCCATTGTCATATACCTGATATAAAACAACCGAAGATTTTTCATGCTTACAAGCAACCAGACCAAAATCAAACACTTGTATTCTTGTAAACATTTGTCTCGGTTGGGAGTTGAACCCGAGGCTTCACGTTTTATGGCGAAGTCGAGAAATGATTTATAAATATTAAGAAACAGAGTCTTTTTATAGTAATATCTCCTTTAATTGTGCTTGTTTCAAATTCATTGAAAAATACATTTATTGAATTAAAGCAGTTTCACTGAGGTTATAAAAATTTGTCAACTCGCCTTTCTGGCAATTAAAATTTTTTAGTTGTACTTCGGGTATTTTTTTCGTTTTCGTTTTGCGGTGAAAATAGTTTTAACGTTATGAATGATATAGAAAAAAGCGATGTTGCAAAACTGCGCAATCCCCTTTCGGCACAAATATTTGATAGGGTAAACTTTAATATTCAAAGCTAGAACTTGAAAGCTTTAAGCTTTTTTCGACACTTAAACGAAATTATAAAGTGTAAATAAATCAAATTTAATACCATTAACTAAACAATAAAAAATAATAGTTGCGTTCTTCCTATATAACAATGCAGGCTATAATAACAAAAAAAAGAAAAATAATAATAATATTTTAGTCGACAATAATGTAGAAAATCCTTAATCGTCAATGACGTGATCCCTATACACAATTGTTAGTTCTCCATTTCAAATGAACAACAAAGTACTCACTAAGCCCTCCGCAGCCCTCTTAATAAAATATAACTTCATTTACCTCCATTAAAACCCAGACTCAAAGCTTGTACAGTCACTTAAAATCCTTTACAAATCCCGGCTCAGGATACAACAAGAATAAAAATTACAGAAAAGAAAAAAGGCCTGCCCATTCAATTAAATCAAGCGAAAAATCTCATCTCAAAATATAAGGCGAAACAATTAATTGGAGGCAAAAAGACTCGGAACAAAGGGTGGGGCAACTTTACATTCGCAGGGCTTCCATTTCCATTAACCTAGTCAATACAGTTTTTAGTGTACCTTTTTTAATTCATTAGGTTTAATTAAAAAGCTTTGGATTGTTGCGCCGGTGATTTTCTGTTTAATGTTGTTTTAATGGCGTTCTTTATGTTTATTGGTAGCTTTGTTTTGATTTATTAGAAACCTCATTAGGATGAAGCGATCTTCCCTGTTTAATGTCTTCCGTGGCATTTTTTTTAATAAATATATTATATCTTCTTATTGTTACTGGTACAGATTTTCTGTGGTTTGTTGAAGCTACAGAAATAATCTGTAGTCTTGATCAAGCTAAATATCAAAATAAAAAAAAAACATTGGGTCAGTAAATTAGTGACAAATTTATTCATTTGTTTATTTAAATCTTTATTGTATACGTACAATAAATTACAATAAACAGAAACAAGAAAAAATATGTACAAATGGCGGTCTTATCGCAGAAGGAGAAAGAAACCCTTGCCCAGTGTTAAAACAGTTAATATGTAATTATAGTTATCCATTACCGGTCATAATACCTTTACAATTGTAAAATGCTTTAAGTAAAAATAAATAATACTCGAGATCGTAGGTACCTACACAGTACGGGGCCGATTTCCAGATGGGGAAAATTACAGAAAAAACACGGGAATAACAAAAAGACAAAAAATATTTTACCTAAATCGAACTCAATCTAGAAGTGCTATAACAGTTTCTTTAATTTCTACCTGATTGATAAATTTCCATTATTATAGTTTCGTTCCTAACTTATCAACTAAGATCAGTTTCATTAAATGTCTTATTGAGCAATATTGTGTATATTCATTTAAAAAATACTTTATTGTACACCATAAAAAAGGAACAATAACAGAATAAATACTTAAAACTAAAGATATGGTAACAATTGGCGGCCTTATCGCTAGCTGCGATCTCTCCAGGCAACCTTTGGATGGACTGGATTATTATAATAAAGAACTATTGGGGCAGTACAGAGGACGAGATAAAAGAAAATTATACTAAATGTACAGGTTATATATTATGTTTTAAATATAACATACTTATATACCTAAATTTTAAATACATATATTTATATTTTTGAAATTAGGTTTATGATTAAATAAATAAACCAACTAAGCCCTTCTTTACCCCTCACCATGGCAAAGTATTTATCATAGGTAACTAGGTAAATGTTAGTTGAAAACGCTGTAAATATTTAACTAGATGAGGAATCGATGTGTACTCGACAGACAACTCGCTATTGATTCGATCGGTTACTGGAAAACTAAACAATATGATTAGGCTATTGTTTGGTCTCTTGAAGTTCGTAGTTATAAAATAAATCTATATATTGATATCAGCTTATATCAATACACATCAATATATTGAGGATGAAAGAGCGTATAGCCGTATAGCGTATTGTAGGCTTTCTGGAATTTGTATTTTATGCTTCGTATTTATAAAGTAATTTATTTAATTGCCTCAATGCGCTATAAGACTTTTTTAACACTGTATCTGTATCAGCCCATATACGTCCCACTGCAGGGCACGGCCTCTTCTACAATCGAGAGTACGATTGCGAGTGGTTAGGTCATATAGTCTACCACGCTGGCCTAGTGCGTGTTGGCGGACTTACATACCATAGTTTTTTTTTAATATGAATCGCTGTGGTATGCAGGTTTCCTCACGATGTTTTCCTTTACCGTTTTAGTGCGTGGTGATTGACTATCAATACACACTTGACTCCGAAAAGACAGAGGTGTGCCCTGGGATTCGAACCCGCGACCACCGTGAACATATTGGCAGTCGCGTCTAGTCCGTTTACCAACAGGCCACCACGCACTTTTAATCACAAGCATTTTTATATCTTTTTTAACACTAAGGTATCATATTTCCATCTAAGTACGACGTGTGCTTGTAAGTACATATATCCCTTACAATTCTGAAATATTTAGATTTTTATCTACCACGTGCACTTATTTCATAACTATTAGATAATGTGTAGGAATTCTCGCAATATATTCCTTTACGATAAAATTGAGGTAGATATTTATGGTCTGATTCATAGACAGTCTTAAAATCTATTTTATATTTCGAATGTTTTATCTTCTCTCAAACTGAATTTAAATCATTCGAAAGTATTAGATTTGTGAACTGTGTATTAAAAATGAGAATTACTACTATTTCAAAAAATATCGCCAAC
This sequence comes from Hyles euphorbiae, assembly GCA_023078785.2. Taxonomy (NCBI): domain Eukaryota; kingdom Metazoa; phylum Arthropoda; class Insecta; order Lepidoptera; family Sphingidae; genus Hyles; species Hyles euphorbiae. The sequence continues at coordinate 10,522,076 of CM041056.1, read as the reverse complement.
TTGTTATTTCTAATGCCTTAGCCTGCTCCATATACCTGATATTGCTAATAGGCCCACAGAAAAAGAAGTGACTACATATGACCATTTTTCAGATCTGAAATTACATACACAAAATTCTTCGTTAAAAAGGTCATTAAAAAAGAAATCGCTCCTTCATAGATTAAACGACATCGTATAAAAATATAATCCTGTATCACAATCGCAAATCGCAAAATTGTGCTTATTTGTTTCACTCTTGAAATGCTATTATCGACTTCGATCACTACTGTCTATGAATGAGACAGAAATTATATGATTATGACTTGAAGTGTTATTTCATAACCATCATCATCATCATCATTAGCCCGTTGAAGTCCACTGCTAGACATAGGCCTCTTCCAAGGTACACCACAGAGCCCGGTCTGCAGCTTTATGTACCAGTCGCTTCCGGCCTTCTTGTGCAAGTCGTCCCGCCATCTGGCCACGCGGTCTTCACTCCAGAACACGCTTACTCCAGCGGTTATCCGTTCTGCGACATATGTGGCCAGCCCATTACCACTTCAACCTACTAACTTTCAGAGCTATGTCGGTCACTTTGATTCTCTGACGGATCACTTCGTTTCGATCTTTGTCTTTCAAAGAGACTCCGAGCATAGCTCTCCATAGCACGTTGAGCGACCTTTAACTTGTGGATTAACCCCACAGGCAGTCCACGTCTCGGCTCCGTACGTCATTAAAGTATTATTTATTTAAATAAAATCTACATTAGTAAATTCCTTATTGCCTTCACGAAGTAAAACGCCAAACCTATAAAGACATAGACTTTTTGTCGCACGGAGTCTATGTAATGCTTTTTAGCGCGAGTCCAGTTGCATACAAGCCACAAACCGCTTTCCGCGCCCAATCTTAGTACTCATTCAGTTACAGCCGCTTTCATAGGTCGACGCTCCGTCTAGACTTTAGACTAGACGTACACACAACATTAAACTTAGCATTAACTAAGTACATTCATATGGTCAATATGTTCACGCTAGTATCAGTTAAAGGGTGGGAGATATTGTTAAAGATAGCCTTTGCTACATACACACCTACGAGTATCTCTGCATCTCCTATCAACTAGGAACAACAATCACAGTTTATGTACTGAAATTCAGCAGATCTCTTAAAACATCTATTGTACAGAATTCCCAAGCGTGATAAGTTAGCTCAAGATAAAAAAGCAGTCGGAAAAGATCTAATTTAAAAAATCAGATGAATGTTCTGAGCATCAAACGACAAATCTTAGTTATGTAAACCTAAATGGTGCACATTGTACCTTTTTATAAAATGTTAACATCTTTATAACATGTGGTGTGCAATAAAGATATTGAGTATATAGGGTATCTCAAGACTGCTACCGAAAACGAAGCCGGGTGTTAGTTTTAGTGACTACAAACATAATGCAACTAAAAAATACGCATAGAAACGCGACAATTATTTTTTATGATCTTTTAAATATTGTCTATTTTGGGTCGTAAACCCATAGTTTTTGCTTAAATAATAATTTAAACTCTTTTATACCTTAGATTATTTATAAGTAAATGTTTATACACTATTATTTTAGGAAAAAATGTATTTACTACCCAAATATGGTCATAGGAAAAAAATAACAAAAAAATAATTGTCGCTTTTTTTTGCAACTTTTTCTGTTGCGTTGTGTCTGGAGTCGCTCAAACTACCACCCGCCTTCGTTTTCGGTAGCAGTCTTGATATATTGAAATAAAACAATTATTTACGGATTTTATCGCGGATTTGGTTTATTTTTTACATTTTTTAATACCTAATGTTGATATACCCTGTAGATAAAACGTATAAGCCGGGTTCATATACATTATAACATATCACAGATGTTAATTCAAACGACGCTCTTACATTTGCAAGTGCAAAACCTGGTAATATAAAAGCACTTTAACGCGTTGATGTGTTATGATGAGTGACTTATCTACCCCATGCTCGATGGAACAAATAAACGCTATTAAGTTTATCACTTCGAGAGGCATATCAAATATTAAGCAATATACAAAAGGGTCCCTTTTTTGTTATTTTTATACTGGTCCGGCATAATGACTGCATTGCACCTGATGGTAAGCACAAATGCCGTCCAGGCAGAGTATCATATGGCATTAGTCGCCAGTCCTATGCCATTCGATACAAATATGCCAGACTGCTGAGTATCTACTCGTAGTGATATTAGAATTTTTTAATATCAGTTAGCGATTGCGACGTGGTAGTTGGTTAAAAACCCTGTTTTTAAAAGCTTGTGAAAAGTGATTAAATGATCACATTGAAATAATTAATGCAAGACATACAAAAACAGGTGCGAGATTTGATTTGAGCGGTATGTTTTCATAAAAAATATCGCTTATAAAATACATGAATTTGATAAGAGCATCAAAATTAGAAATAAAATAATTGAGATATTAATATTTTTAATAATGGGGTGGGGATACTCGTTTTCTCTTTCGCACGCATGCACCTTATGCAAGATGATGTCACCGTGCATGTTGCATTATTTTCTATTACCTGCCACCAACTTTTATATATTTGTAACTTGCTATTAATTAACGGATTTAAAACATTATTTCTGTTGTGTAGTCTTGTCGAGTAAAAATGACTTTCTTTAGGATCTTTAGGATTACATAATAGACATTGTCAACATTCTGTTTGGCGAGCTCAGACATACGCCTCTTAGTATTAACCAATCGCCAACTGTCCAAAACTGTAGTCAAGAAGTTCCGATAACCATACAATAACTTTAATACATTGTACGTGATTTAGTTTTCACAATCGTACATGGAGTAAGCGGCGGGACCGTTCGTGCAATCCTTTATTCAACGAACTTAGCTGCAACTTGCGAGTTGACACAAACTGCGGCGTCGCTGGAACTACGGATTTTCCTACTTCCCCACTATTCTATTCCAATTCTGATTTCCATCTACATCGGATTATGAGTTCTTGGATTTTCGAGTGTATTTGTAAGATTTACATATAAGGCGATGTATGGAGTTTTAAGTAAGTCCTCATATGTGGAAGGCCGCCTAGTAGGTACCACCGCAATGTCTATTTCTCTTGCCAAATAGAAGAGTAAATGCACTGTTGTCTTTCGGTTTGAAGGACATTGCAGCCAGGGTAACTACTATAATATGCCAATCATTGCTTTGAAATTCAAGGTGTTGTTTGGTTTTGCTACTGTTCATGAGCGGCCATATCGCTTGCTATCAGATGAACGGCATGCTCGTTTCGCCATTCATAGTAATAAAAAAATGTACTTGAATTGTAGTGTGTTCTGGTGCGCTTGTTGAAAATTGTACAACTAGATCAGTAAGCTTAGTGTAATTGTTCGTTTAAAGTTTTGATTGTCTTTTGTTTTTGCATGATTCTCATTTTGGTATCGAAATGAAATACACTAAATAATATGGTTGGTTATGATAAAAATCACATTCTTTCTACCCTACTGTGTTGTTTATGCACCTTATGATAAGGTAGCTCAATAAAACTTTACATAAAATCCTCAATAAATCCTACAATTTAATATGTATTAATTTCTATGGTTTTCGAAATATGGCGGACGTAAAGTCCGTTCTAACCTCAACCTCAGACTAGCGTGGTGGAATATATCACTCAGTCTCTTATAGTTCCTGATACCCACGACACAAGATTCGATCTTAGTGTGGGGTTAGGACTCTGTATGTGACTGTTGGGTGTATTAATTTAAACACTCTTAATCGTAGGTACTATGGGTTGAAGAAGAGGCCCATGCCAGTGGAACGTATAAAGTGTGATACAATGCAAAACAATACAATAAATATATTGTCTCCTAATTTTAAATTAAAATCTTAATCAGCACATGAAGCGAGAAAACCCTCTTTTTCCCTGACATATGGATTCGAAAATTAAAAGCGTAAATTGGAACGCAATCCATCCCCGGTGAAGGCGATAAAAAAGTTTACTGACGTAAAATCGGATCCAATCCGGAGCCAATATACATACATTTGGCGTGCAATAAAATATTTTGCCCCTAACCCAGTTTTGCCAGTCGCGGAATGGTTAAAAAATGGATGAGGCGTGTTGTTCGGTAATTTGTTTGTAGTATCAAAATATAATGTGAAACTATCCGATTGTTAGAGTCCCAGACCGCTGATCTATGTGCTTTTTTCAGCGTCAATATTTTGAGTAGTAGTCTAAGATAATATTTTTGTATAATTGATTGAATAGGCTAATTAATACAACAATAATCAATACAGACAATAAATATTTGACAGAAAAATTTAGTTGTATTTATGTATATGTATATACTATTGTACGTATTATGCATGTATATTTTTATGTATAGTTTAGGTATGGTGTATTTAAATTAGGCACCAACTATTTTTCTATTTTATGCTAAAATAAAACGAGCTTTGCTTCATTTCTGCTTTACCCGAAAGCAGAATGTAAGAGAATGCCTCTGGTATTAACTTCGCTTATATATTGTTTGTATATTAAGCAAATAATTAAATAGTGCGTAGTGGCCTGTTGGTAAACGGACTAGACGCGACTGCCAACATGTTCACGGTGGTCGCGGGTTCGAATCCCAGGGCACACCTCTGACTTTTCGGAGTCATGTGTGTATTGATAGTCAATCACCACGCACTAAAACGGTGAAGGAAAACATCGTGAGGAAACCTGCATACCATGGCGATTTATAAAATTTCTATGGTATGTAAGTCCACCAACCCGCACTAGGCCAGCGTGGTGGACTATATGGCCTAACCACTCTCGATCGTACTCTCGATTGTAGAGGAGGCCCGTGCCCTGCAGTGGGACGTGTATGGGCCGATACAGAATTAAATAGTTATTTGCTTAATATACAAACTTTTTGCCATTCGAATCAATTACATCATCCAGTTAAAACCGGATAACACACAAACTTGAAACAGTGTTCTTATTCCAGACAGTCACAAATATCCACAAATTTAACTTCTACTAGAGCAAGGTGCAAAAAAACACTAGAAATCCGTCTGACAAGTGACACATCTACCAAGCGTGTAATCTTTGTCTGCGAGACATAAACGCCTCGGGATGATTTATGTAGGTCCGTGAAGTTACGAGTAGATGAGTGCTGTTCCGCGATTGTTGCCATTCAATCTTACTTTTTACCTTTTAATGTTCGTCCTTTATGAGGATTTAAAGATATTGTTCCTGATTTATTATAAATGAAAGAAAACTTGATTTATTAGTCACATACACAGGATAACTAACTAAATGACAACAAGGTACAATAATAACAACTTAAAATTAAAATAAAGCAATATTAAAATTAATATATAAACACAAACAAAAATTATTAATAATTTTAAAATTATTCTGCTCGTGATTGTAAATATATAATCAATATTCGATATTATATTATAGACTATATTGACAGTCTCCGTATTTTAGTTGTTTACACGCAATTTATAATTAATTAGAATCTCATTCCTTAGCCGTCAAACCCGAAGGATTTTGCGAACAATTCCAGAGCTGTAGTTGATAGGTCCCGTCGTATTGGACAGAAGGCCGCTACGTGCCCTGTGTATTTAACTAGGTGTTCCCTTATCTAAGTAATTTTATTTATCTGAATATTGTGAAAGTTTGTATCGGATGTGATTATTTTACTAAACAGTTTGAATGCCGTCGGAATCGTAATGAGGTTATGTCAAAATTATTATTTTCTCGTAAATTATTTTGATAACAAATAGCGATATTTCGTTTTGATTTTGATATAAACAATTATACAATCTAGATTTTGTTTCTATCTGTGCTTTCTAATACTTAATATTGCCGGTATTGTCGTATCTTTGAGAGAGCCATAAAATAAAAACGGAACTGAACTGAGTTTCTTTCTTTTAAATTGTTTTAATGTCGATTAATTTATTTAAAAAGCTAGAATAGATATGTATAACATTTTATTTTACAGGATGTTGCGTTCTAATTTGGTTTGTTCTATTACCAAATCAAAGTTCTATATTTATCTTAATATAACCAACAAAAAACGATAGTCTATGCGGAGTTCTTTTTGTTATACATCATTCAATTTATCATCAGCGAGATATTAGCTTACATATATCAAGTTTCATTGAGGCCGGCATAATTATGTCAATCGGCAGGATTCAACCGTCTCCCGTTCTTACTCCATTTTGATTGAATGACTCGTACCATAATCAATTGCAGTCACTTTTCGTAACACTGCACTGTACAAAAGTTGCAGAGTAGTTGTAGACATACACATTCACCCATCAACTACTAGAATCGAGCGCAGTGCTGAAAGTGGGAATCCTAGACGCACTACATCAAGGCAATCTAGATGCTAGAGTCAAACAAAGGTAAATCATTGTGAGTTTCTCGCGACGCCCAGTCTGAGCGGCAAATAAAAAGACTACACCGAACTGTAGAGCGTGGAAGTGGCTTGTAACGTAGTAGGCGGTTAGGTTAGTTTTTATAGCTATAACTTAGTTTTAATAGTCCAAGAGCTAGTGAACCCTCCGAGTAATGGTCTTCCTGTAAAGTTAGTACACTTATGATTTATAGCATGCTTAAGACAATAGCCATTACTCGGCCGATGTCAGCCCAGCACTTCATCAGCCCCTTTATTTTATAAAGTATATAAAAAATAGAGGAAATAATTGTTTGTGTAAGTTTGAAAAATTAATAGGATGTAGTTTATTTGTAAATCTGGAAAAAATGTCAGGCGATTACAATGAGCAGAATTATGTGCCAGTTGAATTGAAAGGAACACAGTTGATGAGGTAAAATAAACTTTCTCCTGTATAATGTCTGATTGTAAGCGCAGTGTAGCATAGTATAGTATCAATCGGCGTGAGATCTTCCCTCGTTGGTTGATGCAAAGCTGAATATATACTGACTGAAGCTAAATCTAGCTAGCAAACATGCATGTTACATGTATATAAGCGGATTTAAATCTGAAATTGTTTTCTTATACATACAGTAAGAGATTTTGCACATGCCTAGTCAGTGCGCAGATACATATATTGAGAACAGTGTTTTTTTCCTAAATTATCAAATCACCGCATAAAATAGATATGACAAATCTGTATTTCTGTCATTCACTCGCGGACTATAGTTTATTATTTTATATCCGTCTAATTGTTATTTTCTTGTCTCTCGAATAGAGAAATTAGTTTTCTGAATAAGGGAATCGAAAGTTCTGTATTCTTGACAATATGTTTGTAAAAAATAATGCTGATAGATTGAGTAACTAAGCCATTGTAACAATCGTACCCACGTTCAGATTTTGTATATATATAGTAATTAGTGGAGACTTCGCTGGATTGAGTATTAATATATTAAACGTGTTTATAGTTACTATTGTTCTGTTTGTATACCCAATATTAATAAAACTAAATAAATAATTAAATATTTGCAATTTTAAAGCCTCTTCCATACAACCTAGTTCCGCGTACACCATTTTCCGTGACGTGCCGGTAGCGTGTCTCCAAACAGTAGTTTTTTATACCGACTCCAAGTAAATCGGGATTGTTCGCTTTTATTGATGTGTAACGATTTTTTCCGCCGAGTGTGTTGTTGTATCTTTATGTGAGTGTTTACTGGTTACCGCCGGACTGAAAGCCATGGATTTATAGGCCAATGGTATGGTAATTTATTTAAGGCGTTGACATACTATAGTTGTTGCCATAAGCTTATTGATGTTTTTCTTTGACAGTACAAGGTGCTGTAAGCCTTATACTCGTAGAAAGCGTAATGCAAACATAAAGAGTATCCAGCATACATATGTACTAATGGTTATCTGATATCTCTCGTCAGTCGCCGTAATTATGCCAGTGTGGTCGAAATATTACTAACTAATGTCATAAGCCGTCGTTTTTGCGATATATAACAACTGTATTTTTATCGACGGACTTTTGCACACCTTGCGACTTTAGCGCAGTTCGCATGCTGGCTGTGAAACGTGAGGTGGCGGGTTCGATCCCAAGACAAATGTTTATGTTTTTTTATAGCACTGAAAAGCGAGACTCGTAAACTGTAGCAAAACCAAACAACACCTTTAATTACAAAGCAATGCTTGGCATTTTTCGCCATCCTGAGAAATAAGATGTTAAGTCTCAATATGTCCAGTAGTTACTGTGGCTACAAAGTCCTTCAATCAGAAACAAAACAGTGAATTTTCACTGCTGTTTGGCGGGAGAATTGAGCATTGCGGAAGTACCCACCCAAGCGACCTCTCACATAGCAGAGACCTACCACCAGTAAACTGGGTGTTTGTGAAACTGAAAAGAATTTCTGATGTATTTTCTGATACCCATAACATAAGACTCGATCTAAGAGTTGAGTCAGGACTATGTATGTGACTGTTGGGTGTATTATTTATTTATGTAATATAATATGTTTTGTTGTTACAGGTCCAAATGCCTTGAATCAGTAATATGAGATCGGATGAGACTCTGTGACGTCATGGCGTCTCGCGCGTGGGCTGTGTTCTCTCTTCTGTGCCTCGCGACGGTGAGTCATTTTATTATTATTTGTATGCCCTATTGCCGGACATAGATTTTCAAAAAAAAAAAACAAACAAATAGAACATACAGTCGAATTAACTTTTCCTCATGTGAAATCGGTTAAAAGAATGTCTGCATTTGATAAATATTTTGTATCAATGCTTATGTGTGTGCGCTTATGTCGACTATTAATTCGATTTTTAGACCGAGATCTCTTATATTATAATTAAAATCCATAAATGTCAAGAAAGGTTTTATCATCCGCTATTCTTGATAAAATAATTAATCAATTCGTTTGTTTGTTTCTTTTTATTATAGCTAGTTAGTATATCACTCCATATAATTTTGTTACGGTACTACAATTTGTGGTTTACACTTTCCAGTTCTTTTATTTTTCAAAATTTAATGGCAATGGATAGAACAAAATAAGTAAGAAATTAATTATAAATAATTTGTTTATATATTCCTTTTTGGAGCATGTTTACCTTTAAATTCTATACTGCCCTCTCTTCTTATCCTTTTCTTTTATCCATCCAAAGGTTGTCTGTAAGAAATCGCCTAGGGCGATAAGACCGCCAACTGTACTCTTTAATTTTATTTGTTAAATATTGTAATATTTTGTTCTTTTGTGTGCAGTAAAGAATAAATAAATAAATAAATAAGAAAATTAAAAGCATGTTTATATGCTGGTGATATTCTTAGATTGTTGAATTGATTTAAATAAACGGAGTATGCAAATAAAACTGAGCTAAACGTTACAATAAAAAAAAATGCTATAATCGACCCAGTATACCATTAATTGACACATGCTGGACCTTGCATCAACAATAAGTGCTCTAAAATATTATTCATAAAAACAAATAATACCCCAAAAGTAAAGAAAAGCACACACACATTTGAAACCATGTATCCAACGTTTGCTATACCGGCACAAATTCTCACACAAGAGTGCTACGTCAGCCCTAATGTAATACCAGAGGCATCCAAGTGTGTATTTATTAGCATTATGCAGTGTGCAATGAAGCTGTAATGTCATAACAAAATTACTACCGAGTGTGAATAACATCATAATTTAGCGCCGCGTCAACGAGTTACGATAGCAATTTACTAGACTCAGCTTATACGAAGCTTTGTCACTGAAATGCGGTAAGGTTTAGATGTTCACTTCTATTCCGTTCGTATATCTATGTTGGGGTATTTTGGGGATTTTGGCTATTTGTTTTACGTTCAATTTAAAGTATATTGTGTTTTAATTTCCCATTAATAATAAAGTAGTAGTTGATATTTAAGTAGTGTATTGATATTTAAGTCCGTGGTGGCCTGTTGGTAAACGGACCAGACGCGGCTGCCAACATGTTCACGGTGGTCGCGGGTTCAAATCCCAGGGCACACCTCTGACTTTTCGGAGTCATGTGTGTATTGATAGTCAATCACCACGCACTAGAACGGTGAAGGAAAACATCGTGAAGGAACCGGCATACCATAGCGATTCATAAGAATTTCTATGGTATGTAAGTCCGCCAACCCGCACTAGGCCAGCGTGGTGGACTATATGGCCTAACCACTCTCAATCGTACTCTCGATTGTAGAGTAGGCCCGTGCCCTGCAGTGGGACGGTTATGGGCTGATCCAGATCAGAATTGATATTTGAAATAAACCTCTTTTGAAAGAAATAAATTTAATAAATACATAAAAAACAATTATAAATTTAAAATAAAATTAATAAACTAATAGAAATAAGAAATTAACATAAATAATACTATAGAGGATATGTTGAATATAGGAATTACCTACTATGTGTATTCACTTGTCATAAAGCTCTGTAGTTCCTGAAATTAGAGGTAACAAACAAACAATCTCTTGTGCTTTATATATTAGTAGAGAAGTAGAGATATCTATCCATTTATCCCTCGTCAACGCATACCTGGATATAGGCCTCACCACCAATCCAATCTGTGTCAGCCCATATACTTCTCACTGCAAAGCTTCCTCTATAATCAAGAATACGATTAAATAATTGTGAATAAACTGCGGCAGTGTGAACTTCGTAGCTCGTTCGGTGTTTATAAGTGTGCCATTAAACTGTAGCTAATTTGCTTAATATGCTAATGCGACGTCGGTGGCAGACGCTGTTTAGTCATGTTTCAATTTACACTCGCTGACATCAGGCTGTAAAAACATCGACACTTCTATCTCGATGCCGATTTGTATGGTGATGAGTTATATATGACTTGAGTTGATATATAATTTATTTCTGAATTAAATAAAAAGTTAATATTTTTGCTCAGTGCGGGCTATAATATCGTATAGTAATACCAATGCAAAGCAAAGACTAGATGACACGGAGAAAATAAGCCTGTATTTTAATGTAATGTTTTAATATAATTAAATACATTTAAGCTTACGCCTTTATCTCTGAAGAACTAACAAAAGATGCCACTGATGTGGTCTACCGACCTAAGATTCGTTAGCCTTTTATCGTTTATCCGAGATGCAACATATTACATATCGTGCAAAACTCAATACAAATTGTTTAATCAAATAATAAATAAAATCTTAATAACAAACGTCGAATACAATTCTCCACTCGGTTTCCTAATGCGAATATACGCAATTTCAATTACTACATGGCAAACGTGGGTATCCGTTTAAATCTGGGAATTATAGGAGTCTGGTGTTGCGCTGTACGGAGGGCGTCAGCGCAAAGGATCGATCTCGTATGCAAGCGACGCGGTGCTAGTTATAAGCGATAGCGATTTGAATTAAATAATTATTTTTTGAGAAATTATGCCGAAGATTCCGAATGAAGGAGATTTTGCCGGAAGGCGGACCTTAGCACCAGCCGTGACAAGGCCAGGTAGAATTAGAAGAATTATTTTTTTGAGAGACTCTTGCCGTTACAGCTTTTATTGTTTCTCATGTAAGCCAGTCTCGGCAGCGACTTCTCTAGGAATATTCAAGATGTCGTGAACTCGCAATGAAATTCATTTTTAAATCGGATTCACTGATAGGATTGCTCCCTTCATACATGAAATATAGATAAACGATTTAATTACTTCGGTACAACCTCCAGCACACCACTTGTGCCATCCACAAATCATTGAATTTATTTCCATCCGAAATAAAATAGGGGGCAAAACTCCGAACATTCGTTACAGGTTAAAGTCCTCAACTATCTTTGAGATTATGCAAACCGTTAATCATAGCAAATGGATTTGTTATTTGTTTCATCAAAAATTATTGATTTATTGAAAATTATTTAAAGTTTTTCACTTCAACATTTAAAAAGAAAATGTAAATATAAATCAAATGTATTGTCAATCACACTCTCGATTCTGTACTTTTTGAACTAAAAAACATTCACTTACTAAAACATAGTAAACATGGCTTATCTCTCGTAACTTAAGTCAGAACTGGTTTATCCAACACCTACACATGTTAGCGAAACAGAGCGGGCGCATTATGCCACCTGCACCTCCGAGTCCCTGCGGCTCCTATATCTTCATCATCTTTGACGGGACTTCCACACTCGTGGAGGACTTTATCATAGCGATTGCCAGTTCACATTCATCCAATCTTTCAGGTCTCCAGCAATCTAGCTCATCGAAAAATCGCAACAACAAAATGTTGCATTAAGTCTTCACTTAAGGAACCTGTTCGTACCGCTGCCTTCTTGACTCAGCTCAAAAATAGAACTTGCTATGCTACTTACTAGACTAGGTTTTCAATTCTACCACAGCTAACCAAACAGTTCAAATGTTACTATGACCGGTTTCCAATTCTACCACAGCTAATCAGCCGGCTCAAATGCTACTGTGGCAATTCCACCTCAGCTAACCAAATAGTTCAAATATCACTATGACAAATTTTTAATTCTACCACAGCTTACCAAATATACACACATATATTTAATTATTCCTACGGATTTTGGCCCTAAAAGATAAAATCAATTCAATTTAGAACATTCATATAATAGAGGTTCCGTGAGCGTAGAAATGAAATTCAGCGGAAATAATTGTATAGAACTATCATCAATCTTAAGTAGAAAAGCAATTTAGTAAAGTAAGCGGAATAAAGAAAAATAATTTACTTTTACACAAGCTACGGCACCTGGATCGTTTAAACAACAAGCTTTGTAAAGGTTTTTTGGAGGATAAATGTCATGGAATAATGAAGTACACGAAGCACGATCCAATTAACGTAATGAATAAGATATTTCATTCGAAAAAATATTTTTTGCTACCGTTTTATATCTCTAAATTGAATGGTTTGTCGTGTTCGCGTAATGGTCGGAAAATATAAGATGTGAAATAAGTTTTAGGATTGATTTCCAAGTCCATACATCTCTTTTGATCTACCAATTTAATAAAACAAAACATGTCGATTACCGTTTGCCATCCGGCGGATTTTTAACTTGATTGCCTGAGACAACCATGCGAAGAATATAGCTTAACTAAATTCTAATCAAAATACTTAATTATTAATACCAATGTTAAGGTCAAAGCCCGATATCTATTCGTTAGATTGCGTGCCAGACCCCACATTATAGCCTCTACGCAAAAATACGAGGGTCACAATACAAATATCGATTGGAATTCTATTTTTCCTCGACCTCCAGACTTTAATGGCAAGGTTAAAATTGTGATCATTTGAAATAAAATGTATCAGACACACGTCAATATTTAATTGATCATATAAGAAATTCGATGTCATTTTTGTTCAATGTAAGTGGTATTTTTTGCGACTTATGATCTTATATCTTTATAATAAAAGTTTTAGAAGGCCAAATATTCTGTACCAGTCCATATGCGTCCTCCTGCAGGGCACGGGCCTACTCTACAATCGAGAATACGATTGAGAGTGGTTAGGCCATAGGGTCTACCACGCTGGAGAAGGTCACCAGTTTAGTTTTAGCTCGTCACTAATAACTTAAGTAAAATGGACGTCCCCTCTCTCTTCTTTGACGTATAAAGAATTAATTCACTAACTAACAAGATCTTTAACGCACCTTTCATATAGACTTAACTGCCTTCCATAAACGTTTAAGATACCTGGTAGATAAACACACATCACGTTCTCGGCTTTATCCCAGAACGAGTAGGCAGATGTGCAATCAGGACACCCACGTTTTGCTTTGTGTCCACAAACAATAGGGGGCGAGCCTATCACCATATCGGGCACTTTCTGACTCCTGTCTGATAATGAATGGAAAAATTCAATGTAACATATGTAATTTAAGTTATCATTTGTCCTTTCAATGGTATATGTCATGCCTATTTTGTGCAACCCTTGATTATAAGTGAGGATGATCGGAGACTTTCATATTTCGCTGGACGATACTTTATCTGGACTGATATATCACGCCGATTTAAAAGAATCCCTATATGTAAATTTTGTTGATAAAAAACATTTTCATCTGATATTTTTCTTTTACCCAAAGAGTACGTACACATCGTTTTTCATAATCAGTTTGCAAAACAAATAGAAACTATTCCGAAACATTTTTAAATAAACGAAACAGCAAAAGACGGCTTCGCGCTCACAGATGCTGGAACATGAAAAAATTCCTACTCAAACACAACTCGCAGCGTATTCCGCCGTGATTGCATCCGAGCGGAATTTTCCATTGAATAAATATTGATTTATTACATAAACTCTCGCCTCGCAGCCCGTCTTCAAGGGAAACTCTTTGAGACAACCAATGGTTGATTTTTGTCGAGTTATTTCAATTTAAATGTTATTTTAAAACCTTGGCGAAATTTTGTTCAGCACTTACTTTTTATTGAAGCTCCGATTTTTAAACATTATTTTATTTTATTTCAATAATCGATACATTTGTATCCCAAACTATGGTTACTTTGGTATTCAGAAAGCCTTCGAAGGTCGTTTACCGTGGTTTGCAGTAAGAATTTCATATATCATATCAAATTAATGGTCAAGAACTCTCAAGAGTACTTTAGTCACATAGTATTCTTTAATCATTGAAGTGAGCAATAACAGCGAATACAAAGGTAAACGAAATGAACATCGTGCGTGAATGCAATTGAACAATGCAGTACTTAATCGAAAAGTTATTGAACCTAATTATAAATTTTAAAAAAATCGAGTGTCAATAGTATCCCAGCCTATCATCTTTCCATTGCAGTGTGAAGATGTAGATATATAAGCCGGCATAATTGTGGGGACTGTCATTCGGCATTCTTTCTGGACGATATCATACATATGTAACTATCAAGCTTGCATCCCATAGGTAGGTAGTATGAATCTCCACTTTGCCCAATCCTGACATGCCACCATCGCTTCATCGACTTTCATGCATATCTTCATGCATTACCGTAAGTTCAGGATTAAACAATATCACTTCCCTCTTACGGGCGTTCTCTATATCCTATCTATCTTTAACAAGAGGTTAAATGGATATCGTTACTATATCGATACCACTGTATGCTTTAATAAACGAAGATAGACATACAATATTATCTTGCCTAGATATGTATAAATATATGCACCTTATCTAAATATCTCTGTCTTTCTATACTGAAGCAAAAAATGTATCGAAATTTCGACAGAAATCTCTTGTTAAAGATAAATAGATTATAGAAACCGGCCGTTAGTGTAATCACTTTGCTGTAGTTAAAAATAATCTACAAAAATGCGATAAATGACAAAATGATTGCTTACGAAACGCGGTGCCACCCTGAACAAAATGACGTCACACATCCCCCGTATGAAAGCGATAATTACCCATTCACAATCTCTGTATTGAAATGTTCAATTGATTCGCAGATGGAAAATTTAAATAAGTCCAATATGTTTACGTTTAATCAGCGGAGTACCGACGATACGGGCGTTCGGGACTCGACGGAGCATAACCATTATTTTCATCATATATTATTAATAATACGATATTGATGGGCTGTCGTTCAGTTTATGGGATACATTTGGTGTTTGTTGTAGTATCCACGAAAGATAATCATAGTTAAATGTCTAGAATGTTTTATTTTTTAAGATTGATTTGTGGATACTATGATTGAAAAATGTATTTTTTTTTTATATTTCTACAAATAATAAACCTTTTTCATAAGTGCCTTCTTTATTCTGTCATACTCTTTTTCAGACAAAATACGGCGTTTCATGGATTTTTGGTTTAATATAAAAGCTAGATAGCTTATATTTGCAAATCTTATGCTGCCGTGGTTATCGAGAGGGCAGCATGACGTTGGCCATATTTTTTTAAATTAGTGATTTGGATTATGCGTTATACATGCTTTCTTCTTATTTAGGTTTTGAACGTAAATTGGAAGTCCATTTTCTTTCCTGATATGCTTGTTTTTCGAATATATACATTTCAAGCAAGTAATAAAATATAAAAAACATGAAAATGCTCACCATTCAGTTACTGTGCTCTCAAATACTATGGCTTAGTATCAAACGTAGAACTAAAATATTAATTTAAAAACAAGATCAAGACGTGTCAAAAGAAGACTTTATAACTGAGATGTCTTTATAACTCCAATATATCAGTATTTTTCATGATATGTCGTCCTAATGAATAATAAAAAATCGGAGGTACCAGTAAATTACAAACAGCAGATTCGTCACTATTACAAATTTCTGTCAATTTTTGCGTTCGTTAAAACTATGGGTCGCAAACAGCCGGGAACTCGACACACAGCTTGTTAATTAAAACTTTCGTCCAATTCGCTTGTAAAGGGTTTTATTTTTACGTGTAAAATGAAATATTGTGTATTGTCAAGTACATATCACATCCTTTACTATAGTGCGTGTTATGTTTGAACGATAAAACTCGGCTCTTAGTGGGCCAGCTTGATTATATCGAATGGCATGATACCGCCGTCTGATACCATCTATACACGATCTGAATGATATTTGCTCTTACCTCCAGATGCAGCTTAGTCACTGTGCCGTGCCAGAATAAAGGTAAATAAAAACTCAATATAAAAAAAATATACTACTACACAATCACATACATAGTCTTGACCACAAACTAAGATCAAGTCTTGTGTCGTGGGTATCAGGAACTATAAGAAAAATTTCGATCTCACAAGCACGCAGAGCTGAAAAGTGTGTGCCCTCTGTGCATCCCACAAATATTTGTGTCGGTGGAGAAAACCCCACTATCTCTCTTTCGGCTTTTATGTTACAGCCAGGATCTAACCAAATGTACCCAAGGCATTCAAATACAAACAAATAACACAATTCGATCCTAAAAGACAACTGCCATAAAATGCAGAACGGAGAGCAGTGAGGCGAAGTAGCGACATCAGATGCTGGCAATCCAATCAGATCATTACGCCAGCAATACTTTTTAACCGTTATTACAGAACATTGCCAGAGTAAGCATTTTTACCCCGAGTCTCATACATTTTTATCCCTTGTGAAATTTCATCCCGATTTTGTAATGCACTTAATGGTGAGTCAAGCTTGCCGTTCGCCTGAAGGTTACACGACCTCTCATGAACACTAGCAAAACCAAACAACATCTTGAAATACAAAACAATGCTAGACATTCTACTGCGCTCGCTATCGTCTCAGGATAGCTCTCATAAGGTGTTAAGTCTCAAAATGTACAGTAGAAGTGTGTTTATTCAAGATTTTAAACATACAAATTATACACTAGATTTTTACTCCTTGTTAGGTCACACGGGCTTTTTTCTAAACAGTTCATAAAACCACTACCGAAAAGTCTCTCGTAGTTGCTGATATCCACAACACAAGATGTGATCTTAGTGTGAGGTCAGGACTAAATAAGTAACTGTTTAGGTATTTATATATTTTATTATGAATTAACATGAGTTTGATTACGCAATGTGTATAAATCAAGAAAACATGGAATTTATTCTCGCTCCAACAATTCAATATAACATTATTCATTTTATTGTCAAAATTATAGCATCTAAAAACTCCTAATAATTTCCAAAATAATCAAATAACTGCAGTGTCACTTGTAAGAAAAATATATTTATCCATAAATCGTCATGCTCTATCACAATAAATTTTCAAGTGCAAAAACCTCTCACTCGCTGGAAAATATGCTGCGTCAAAACGACGAAGTGCACGAGAATTCACTTTATCCGAAAGCATTTTATTTCCACGTGTTGTGAGCAGGGCCCGTCTATGAAATTGCGCTCATTTTGCAGCATTTCTTTGACGCTTTACAACGTTGCCTTCGTTAAAATGTAATCTTTGCTGGTTGCTTCAGGCTTTTATGGAGAATCGTGTAACTAGAATTGCCGAGAACTGGTTGAGTAGCGTTGTGCATACAAGCTGTGGTAGGATGAATTAAGAAGAGGAGGTTCCTGGAAGATTCTAAAATAACTAGTATGTAGAACATTATGGTAGTGCCTATGTCCTCTTAGGTAGAATTATGAATGTATGTGTATATATACATACATAAAGTCATGCCTTTTCCTACAAAAAGTAGGCAGAGGTTCTGGTAGCAAGCAGTACATCCACGTTTCACTTTGTGTGTTCCGTCTCATGAACTGATAGGGTGAGCCTATCGCCATATCGGGCACAAATTCCTGACTCGAGGGATGAACTGAAAAATACCCTATTATTTCGCTCGAAATGATTTAAAATATTCAAGTGATTTTAACAAACTTCAAGTTACTAGAAGCTTAATAACATTTTCACCGAACACAAACCAAGCCGCAAATTTCGATTACACCACAACAAAGAAAAACGTATTTCACAGCATCCCCGGCAATATTTCAGAGCGCCTACAGTGAAAGGCTTATACTCGCCATTTATTCCAATATTCGGTGCTCACTTCACCTAACCAAATTCGGAGAGGCAAAAAAATACAATCGTTAACTGCACGCGGTATCGAAACCCCAACAATCCAACATCGGTGTAAAAGCTAGCGAGCCACGCCACAGCCCTGTTAGCGATAGTTCCCTTCGCATCCAGCTTTATGAAATATAAACGGGTTCTGAATGTTTGTGTAAACTGCAGGTTACAGAACAAACTTTGTGTTTTTTTTTTATTGTCTGAATTTGAAAATCATTTCACACAAAAACAAAAGAATATTCACCATCCGATTGCAAGGCCTAAGAGCCAAGCTACCTGTGTTTAAAGATCTAAATTCAGACACCTTCTTACAATAAAAAAAATACTGCTATCTGTATTTTACTTTTGATTCTTGACCCAACGACCAATCATAGCATACGACAACTAAAGCTGTAACTGTAACTGTATCAGCCCATATACGTCCCACTGCAGGGCACGGGCCTACTCTACAATCGAGAATACGATTGAGAGTGGTTAGGCCATATAGTCCACCACGCTGGCCTAGTGCGGGTTGGCGGACTTACATACCATAGGAATTCTTATAAATCGCTATGGTATGCAGGTTTCCTCACGATGTTTTTCTTCACCGTTTTAGTGCGTGGTGATTGATTATCAATACACACATGACTCCGAAAAGTCAGAGGTGTGCCCTGGGATTCGAATCCGCGACCACCGTGAACATGTGGGCAGCCGCGTCTAGTCCGTTTACCAACTGGCCACCACGCACTAACTAAAGCTAACTTCACCAAAAATATTTCAACAAAAACAACAAGAAACAAATGAAATTCTGCATCTGGTTCTTAATCCAATAGGCATACGATCATAGATAGTTAGATCCTGGGTCCTTCCACCGTAGCATGAAGAAGCATCTTAGCAGGTCGGCATGATTGTATCAAATGGCATGAGATCACCTCTGATGCCATTCAGTGCTCTATCTGGATGGTATTTGTAGTTACAACCTACCTTCTAGTGGTATGTCTCATATGTGAGAGGTAGGGTGGGTAGGAACCACCGCAATGTCTATTTCGTCTGCCAAAGAGTAGTATACACTGTTGTGTTTCGAATTGAAGGACATTGTAGCCAGAGTAACTGCTGGACATATTGAGAGTTAACATCTTATGTCTCAGTATGGCGATCGCAGTGGAATTCCAAGCATTTCTTTGTAATTTAAGGCGTTGTTTGGTTATGTTACTGTTGATGAGAGTTTATCGCTTACCACCAGGCGAACGGCATGCTGTTTTCGCCATTCACTGCAATAAAAAGAATAAAAAAAAAACAAGTATAATGCAGTCTTTCTACCGTGCCAAACTATATAAATAAAACAAAAGACGAAAAAGCATCGGAAACGAGGTGAAATTACAGACAATCGCTATAGATAATCTTGGCATCACGAGGGGAAAACACACAAAAATTACAACGTTCAGCCGAGGCCTTGGTAATGATACGAGCTCTAATAAATCTACCGTGACGTCGATGAATATTGATGAGCACAGGCGCAAACGCTGTTATGTTAGCAAAATATTCCACATTATAAAAGGAATTCTATTTGTAATTATAATGGATCCTGACGTCACGTAATTTAATATGATGCATTAAGACGGGACGCGTTTGTTGTGAATTTTTTTAAATACTTTTTGTTTTATGTAATTTTTTTTTATGTTCGATCAAACGTACTACCCACTAGAAGCCGCAGACCCGCTTATGTTTTATTTTACATTTCTTGGTGGGCTAGTCATCATCGCTCATTGCAAGTTAGGAAACTTTGTTGGCGACAAGTCAACAGCTCAAAAAAATAAAATGATCGTTTGTATGAAGTTGTTGATTGTCTCCAGGCAACTATGATGTCAGCAGAGCACATCACCATCAACATGTAGTCGGGTGATACGTGCGGGTGCTTGTTGCCGACAATATTCTTTTCTTATAGGCCGCCGGGTTGTGACGGTGGGCTGTGTCACCAGGCCAGCTGCTTAAGTGTATAGTGCGTTTAAGAAAAAAGTGTGGCGGTTGCAATACGCCAACTTAGATTTAGCTTTTAAATATGCACGTTTATTATTTGTAATTTTAACTTTATTTAAATATGCATTTCATTTTGAGATATGATGTTTAACCATAAAACATCTGCGAGTCGTAAAATTTATTAAAGTAATAATTTTTATTTACCGTATTGTGTAATATTAATTAAAAAGATGCTGTTCTAAATTATTGTTTCCTAATTGTAATGACCTGTTTATACTGGGGCAATAAAACTGTATTAGTTAAGTTCTTTAGTGGCGGCAATCTTTAGCAACAAATATATCTTTTTTAGACAATAGTGCTTGGGAAAAGCTTTCGATTTGGATAATAGCCCAGATGTTTGGGCAGACTTTACTTTTCAGTTGAAAGAATAGACCTTATTTTATGGGTTAAATATATTTTCTTTAAAATTTATCCCCACCGATCCTCATTCGGGTAGATCTATAAAAGGGTCGGTTTATTTGGTTGAAAAACAGTCGGCCATCTTTCGTCACGAGCACATCTCACTCCGAATTGTATAGTTATAATTTTACTCTGTCTCTGTATGTATTAAGTGTTAATTTACATAATATACAATAGTTAGTTCCTGGAAGTTAGTGCTCATTCTAATACCTACACTTAAAACCACTAAAAAGGTTAATATTTTTTCTGGTGCATAACACGTAAAATTCAATTAGGTGCCGTCATGTTCTAACTTCCAATACTATAGATAACAGCAAGAACATTTGAGATTTACCAATTTGCATTTATTATATAAATATTGACACAAATTATCTCACATTTTTTTACGAGAAGTTCTATAATCCATATTTGTCTACTGTCTAACCTATTCCCAGGCTTATATGTGTTCGGTACAACATATTTGTATCCATGTATTATTTTACGATTTTCTTACCTGACACCAACTTCTTTAGAACCCTTTAAGACCACATTGAAATATGCAGGTAGATAGATTCCAAGTACTTCTCCTTTGAAATTGTAATGACAAACTCGAGTATACGTATCATGATTATTTTTTTCACCAAGAATACTCAATATCTTTATTGCACACCATATGTTATAAAGATGTTATAATTTTATAAAAAGGTACAATGTGGACCCTGTTGGGCACGGCAACAATTTATGAGAGAGGAGGAAGCCATAATGTTCATTTTATTTACAGATATATTTGGAATATTGTATTCTTAACATTTATAATAAGTGTACATATTTGTATTTAATATGCACTTATGGTAGCATAATTACTTTAATGATATTTCTTCAGAAATGTTATTTGTTAAATATTTCTGTTTAGATGTTATATAATTATGTAATATAAACAACTGGTATAATATAAAATAATTATATAATATATTTTAATCCGTCTTTATTTATTAAAATTAGCTGTTTATTTCTCGTTTAGATATTCTGATATTGTGTAGTAGGTATATTATACATTAATGCATAAACACTCGCCTTTTTCTCCAAAGGGTTAAACAGAGGCTCTAACTGGTCGTCCACGTTTCTCCTTGTGTATGTGATAGAAGAGGAGCCTTATCAGGCAAAATTTCTATCTCTGGGCTGATAATAGAAAAATGCAGTATGATTTTGCCCGATCTGGGATTCGAACCCGAAACCTCAGCGTTGTAACTGTACTGTGCTACAATTCCGCCACCAAAGTAGACCATACTGACACATAGCCTGAAAAAAAAACCTTCGTCATTTTACAATGTATCAATAAACCTTGAACCAGGAATATTTTTAAACAGAATTTACAAAATCTTATGCACGTAAACTCCATTTCACAAAGTGTTGGATATATTGTTTGCGCCACAATGAAGCAATGTATCAGAAATACAGCGCATCGTATATTATGTGGCGATTCTTAGCTTTAATTTACGCGATAGTCGATAACATTGAGCTGACTATGATAATCACTGTGTATTGTAAGTGCTGATAGTGTGAGGATATTCTGTATATTTAAAAATATATTTAAAATGAACATAAGCCTTTCCCAATGATCTCCACATAAACCTGTTGGAAGTGGCTTCCTGTGGCTGAAGAGTGTTAGTGATAAATAAGTTAGTTGACGTCTGTGCCTCCTAAAATATCGGCAGAGGTATCTCACCCTTTTACTTTCCCGATCTTCATCATCATCATCGGCCATTTGTTGTCCACTGCTGAACATACGTCTCGTCTAAATTGCGCCATTTCTCTCTGACTTCGGTTTATCGCATCCAGCATCTGCCACAAAATTTCAGGAAGTCCATTAATGAAAACATGTTCTTTTGACTTGTATAGTAATCTGATACAAGCAGCATGCATACAGTTCATCCACTTTTATTAAGCCTTAAGACAAGTTCAATCTTTATTTATCTATAAAATATATACTACGACAAACTATATCTTTTCTATTAGTTTTTGCAAGTTATAAAAACAATATATTCGCCCCAATATGAATTTCAATCAACGAAATAATATGTGGATATTTTTCGGTTGAATTGTGTGCGTCGGGTCAGGACTTCGGCCAAATTATCAATATCTAAGAATCGCGAGTGGGGGGAAAAATCTGCCGTCAGCAGGGCGCACGTGACGCCAATACTGAGACCAGGGTGCGTTTAGATCGCAATGCCACTCGCCTAGCCACTCGACAACTCACTCCTATAGTTTACTTACACTTTGGCTGATACATACCACACACTGCCTAGTACATACACTGACTAGTACCATAAGTGCCTAGTACATATAGTATATCAAAACTTTCTTTCCAAATTTAATTTATAAATTATGCGAAAATTCGGCCACAGTCTTGCAGTTTAGTGGATATTGCAAAGAATTTTTTCCCAAAGGCTTGCTTACTACAAAAAATCTCAAAACATTATACGTGGAGTTAGGTTGCGACACAGTTTTAGCGAACAAATGCAGTTGTTAACGTACACAAATACAATTTTTTTATTTGTTTTATTCCAACAAATATTTTAATAGTTTTAACAATTTGAGTTTTTATTATATGTAGGAATAATATCTTGCAACCGATGGATCGTTTATGTTTATTTGAATATATCTCGCACAAGGTACTCTCCTGGCCAAGTCAAGTAACTGTCTCATCACAACGCTCCGGCGATATCTTGGCACGTCTGTACGATCACGTACCCGCACTTACCGAGATATAATTATTCGAGCCGAATTTGCGAGCATCCCGGCTGGTATTCAATTTTACAACGCCACTATAAATCTACGCAGGGGAACAATTCAATTATTGTAAGGTTGTGGAATGCCGATGCTGTGCGGTCAGTTGGTCATGTCACATGACTATAAATGTAGCACCTCGTTACAGTCAAGCTGAAGATTATAAATGTTTGTTTTACTAAGTTACATTTTTTTTATTGTAATGAATTGCGAGATGAGCTTGCCGTTCTCCTGTTGGTAAACGAAACAGCCGCTCATAAACAACACCTTGAATTACAAAGCAATTGCATTCCACTGCGCTCGCCATTCTGAGACATAAGATGTTACGTCTTAATATGTTTAGTAGTTATTCTAGCTATAATTTTCTTAAATCCGAAACACATCGGATACACATTGTTGTTTAGTGCGAGAAATCGACATTCCGATGTTACCCAGGCAGCCTCTCATATATGAGAGACCTACCACCAGTAGCCCAAGTATAGGTAAGCCTATCGTCATACCGGAGAAAAATCCAGTCTTATCGATAGGTAGAACCGCGATCATATTTTGGAAATGATTAAAGCCCCATCTCATATCTGTCTGTAAGACACTGCCTTTGAGCAATAAGACCGCCAATTGTACTTTTTATGCATACGAGAATTATTATCGGTTTAACTGTATTTTTTGTGTGTGCAAATTAAACTGTAAAAAACTATACCAGATGTTGTTTGACGAAGTGTTACCTCTAGCTACACCCTTGACATGAAAATTAAACCATTGTTATTAAAATAAAGTTATCATTAAAGTATTTGCAAATTGAACACAGATTTAAAACAATATTTGATGATAAAAAAGTATCGACAGCTATCCAATATTTTTTTCCGGACACGACAACTTTAGCATAGAATTTTATTTTATTTATAAAGAACACTGGGAAACTCTCTCCATATTAGATTTCAATAAAGACAAGAAAAGAACTTCAAATGAAATTAAAGACGGCGTCTATACGGCGGTACTAAGACAAATGAATTGAGTGAAAATACAGAGAAAAAACTAATTTTAAGAAAGGTACCCGAAGCAAGTTGTTTCATTACGGACCTTAAACTTTGGACTATGTAAAGAAAACTTAAGCCCACTGTAATGTAGAGTCAAGGGTCCGAGGACTTAACAAAAGCCAAAAGCCTCTCGAATTTTGTACCTGATTACGTAAACTTTTATAAGTCTGAAATGTCTGTAAGGCTTCGTTCGCACTGAGTGAATTATTTTTTAGATTGGCAGTTTGGTGCCTAAGATTTTTGACGCGATAAGGTACTTTGATAGAAGTAGGGGTAATATGTGTATATGTTATGGGCCAAGTGATTAATGCGAGCAGTATTCATAATGCCCGGGCAGTATGAATATAGCAGAGCCGTATCGGGCCAAGTGATTAATTACAATCTAAACTCACCTATTTATCACATAGCCCGGGCATTATGAATATGGCTACATGATGATCGGGCAGTGTGATTAATAGGTGATTTTTTACGTGGTGCGCTGCCGCATTGTCGCATCTGCGATAGACCCATAAATTAGAAAGGTTGAATTGATCTGCTTATGTTTAGTTGTTTTTTAACGTCCGAAATATTATCTTCAGAAGAAAATTAATGTACTCACTTTATGGATCAGTTAGGTCGACTGTGCCCCAAAACCGACTCAGAACACCCCGACTTCACGTAGTCTTTTGGCTACCGACCCTAGAGTGTATATGAAAAGCCGGAGGCGCGGAGGGAGAGCAGCCCCCGCCCGCTGTAACGAAGGATAGGCAACCGTGCGAGCCGCAGCGGCTGAGGCTGGTCGCCGGAGGCGACCAGCAAGCCGAAGCTGCGAAGGTGAGCATGGGTGCCTATCTTTTGTTACGCAAGGGCGAAGGGGCTGAACTTCCCGTAGCGCCGGAGACGATGCAGAAGCTAATTTGTATTGACAACAAATGTTTTAAGGGTTAGGTTGCTATAATAGATATTTCTCAGGAATGGTGCGTCACCTTTTCATGGGAGTGGTACCAGGGGAGGTGCGATACTCCCCCTCCACCTCCACTCCTCTCAACCCACCCCCTCGTGCTGCCCTATTCTACATTCTACCACTTCGGTTCATTTTGATTCGCTTTACATCACTCTGCCCAATAGACACTTGGCATTATTCATAATGCCCGGGCAATGTGATAAATCGATTGATTATAATCACATTGCTCGCTCTTATTGGGCATTATTCATATTGCCCGGGCATTATGAATAATGCCAAATTAATCACTTGGCCCATAACATATATACGTTAGCAGAGAATAACTTAGGTGATAGGACCTTCATATCTTTCTGATAAGAATGCTAAGTCTGCTCTGAAACAAAAACAATAATAATGTTATTTATTTAATTTATTATTATTATTTATTTCAAACAACATATATCCATAGAGTTAGTAAAATAATAATAATAACTTATGAACTGATGTTAGTAACACAACAATAGTACTTATATTTAAATGTCTACAATACTTCTGGAGGATGAGACAACATATTTTAATTTCTCATCGCATTTTTATTTAACACTGTACAGAACTTTTAATTACTATACACTGAATGGCACTACACTGCGCTCGTCACACCAAAACATTAGGTATGAAGTCACTGAATACGCAATAACCTCTAGCTACAATGTCCATTAAACCAGAACAAAATAGTGCTTAGATACACAAGTATCTACAACAATGTGGAAACCAACAATGGACATCATTGTGGTATTAACCTAGATGAACTTTTGCAAATAAGTGTACCTAGTATGCATTAAAATCAAGTGAAAACTTTCACTTTTTTTATTGTTATAAATGGCGAGGCGATTACCCCTTTCGCCTAATTCGTGGACAGTAGCAAAACACCAAGGATTGCAAAACAGTTCTTGGCAATCTACTACGATCGCCATCCTGAGACATAAAATGAAGTCTCAATATGTCCAGTAGTTACTCTGCCTACAATGTTCTTCAAACTGAAACACAACAGTGCATACCATTTAAATCTGAAATTCCGACGGAAAATAAACTGCATGTCACTAATAAAAAGTTACTATAAAACAACAGTTTCAGATTTAAATAAAGCTCATGTAATTAATAGGGGAACAGTGATGTGCACAATTCCGACAACAGAACATCCGCGCAGTTCGCTTCAATTTGAACAAAACCTAACTCGAGTCCAACGGCTTTATTAATATTCTCTAGACGTCTGCTAATTTATAAAAGCACTCAACATTTCAATTCGGTGACGTTTCTCGTTTAGCAAATTGTTTGTTGACGTCACAATATCTCCGTGAGTTTTGGATCATCTTATCATGATTTAGTTGCTCAGCCACTTTGCTTTTATTGCAAGACTTTTCGAATAAAGCGATATTTACTTTATAATCCTATTTCGGTTTGATGCTGTTATGTCAAAAGTCTAGTAAATCTGATGGTGAATGAAAAACAGTTAAGAGAGAATACTTGGTGGGTTAAAACTATTTAGACAATTTGCTCTAAACGGTTACACCGGTCAATCGTAATAGATAGATTTGCGGGGGTTAAGAAAGCAAGCATAATTGTTTTGGACTTCAGGTTAGTGGTCCAAGCAGATGTGAATATACTATCATCAGAAAAAAAGAACTAAAGTCCACTTTATGCATGTATAAGTCAGGAGTCAGGGTCAAGTTAAAAGTACCCTGAACCGACGTGACCTCAGGCCTTGAGACCCCAGCTGTACTACGGCACGATATTTTAATATTTTATTAATTACGCGGTCGAAATTAAACGATATAATTGGGTTATTTTACTCAGTTCATAATCGACTTAACAATTCGCACAAACCCCGTCGGTTTTTTGTTATTTAATATTTCACGTACCAAAGTAGGGTCCGAATCATTCGCTCGTTATAATCCAATAACACTTTATGCTTCGTTCGTAAAGAAAAAAATCATTGCTGCGTAAAAAACGTATGCGGAATTGTTTTATCTGATTTTACGAATTAAATGGCTTGAGTGTTCCTTTATTTATTCTGCTGAGTAACTCTCGCATTATACAATTATAAATGTTGATACTGTATGTTAGCTTTGCCTTTGACCAATTTATTTTATATTTAAAAGTATACCCAGCAATTATAATAATATTACCTACAATTACCAAATTCTAATGTCTTGAATTTATGCTCCTACTAATTCACTCTCTGCACTATCCAAAGGTCGACTAGTAGATGATGGCTCTGGCATTAAGTCCGCCTGTATACAACTCTGTATATCTATATATATAAAAGAAAGTCGTGTTAGTTACACCACTTATAACTCAAGAACGGCTGAACTGACTTGGCTGAAAATTGGTGGGGAGGTAGCTTAGAACCAGGAGAAGGACATAGGATACTTTTTATCACGTTCCCGGTTTCCCGAGTTTCTATTAGCTTATTAACATTTTCTTATACAAAATGTTCTTGGGTTTGTAACTGTCAAACATTTAATGTTCATCCCGTCGATACGGTAAACTCTTCCCTCAAATTAAAAAACTTATTTAAATAAAGGTTTCGAATCGACAACATATATCCACAAGATTCGATTAAAGGCGTATTTTAGATTTAAAAAGATGTAAATTAATGGCATTAATTAAACGGATTGACGTTTAAATTGGTTGTCAAATAATGCGTTCAGAAATGTATTTTGTGTGAACTAAGGAGAATATATCAAGCTGCATAAATAGAGATAATTAAATAAATAATTTGCAACAGTAAAAAGTTATATTTACTTCTTTTCAAGATCGAATGTCACTTTTACCCAGAATTTTTACAGTAGCCTTTCCTTCGCTATCATTCACTGATAGAAATTAATGTAATATATCGTCTCTGAGTGAGATAGGTTATATTTAACCTAAATATTGCTTGCAATATTTTTGGAAAAGCAGCATTGTGGGTGTGAAATAAGGGATGGAATATTGCATGGATAATCAGAATCACTAAAGTTATTAATGTCAAAAATTCATAAGGCACACTATTTGGATAAGGAGAGACGGAATATAATAGAGTGGGAGATACAGGAGAGAACTGGGATATCTGGCAGATTTGATAGGACGAAGTGTAAATGCACGGTATAAGACGGAATGGATAATGAAGAGAAAGGACGGGACGGATCGAGAAGTGACTGAACAGACGGGTTAAGACGGGATTTAGCAGGACAGTAGGATAGCAACGTCAAGTGTAGGCATACAAGTTGTTAAGTTATTATGCTAAATAATTGAATATAATATGAATCCTATGATAACCAAGGCAAAGCGAAGCGTGGCCGG
Organism: Hyles euphorbiae; assembly: GCA_023078785.2. NCBI lineage: Eukaryota > Metazoa > Arthropoda > Insecta > Lepidoptera > Sphingidae > Hyles > Hyles euphorbiae. The sequence goes on along the minus strand of CM041056.1, from coordinate 10,493,274 downwards.
GTCAGCTAGTAGTTCATAAATAAGCAAATAATTAACAATTACACATTATAATTCAAGCTTGTTGGATACAAGCGTAAAGGCACATCAAATGCGTTGTTGCGTTTTCTGGAGCAACATTATGCCACACGATAATATTTGGCCCGAAACATACTACTACTAAGTCGCGTGGCGTGTTGGTAGTATGTTTCTAGTCATAGAAAATAGTACGGTTTGATTTTATTCAACACGTGTCTCTTCCGATCTAAGAGTTACAATAGTATGCTTTGAGCCTTAAGTAACTTGATAGCCTACGTGGCGCAGTTAGTAAGACACTGGTTGTGAAACAAGGCCGTGGGTTCCATCCCCGCAAAATACCAATATATGAACCACAGGTATTTGTTCCGGGTCTGGGTGTTTGTGAGACTGAAAAGTTTTTCGTAGTTCCTGATACCCGTGACACAAGACTCGATCTTAGTGTAGATCTAGGCTACGTGTGTGACTGTTTGTTGTATTTATTTGACTCTCTGTATCTTTCTTGGCTACTTTTATTTGTTAGTCATCGCGCCCGCCACTAAGGCTGGTAAATTTAGGCCTAAGATCACCCGTATACTAGCAACGTTTGTAAATTTATATGTCCAATGCCTTGGTTCTATAGAAATGTAACCTGAAACTACTGAGGCAGACGCACTGACACGTCAGTGTATGCAGATAACTTACAACAATGGTATCGGTCGACTGGCACTGTGTGTGCGACCGAATGACGTCATACAAGTGAAGGTGTTTCCTCTTATGTTTGTATTGTATTTTGCAGACTGATAGCATTACAGCAGGCGTATGATGAACTGCAACGACGTAGTTGTACTACGGCATGGTTACAAAGCTGAGGTCTCACTTTCAAATCACAGTCGCGCAAAGTTGTATAGGATTTTTATATTCATTGTTCAATAATTTGACATTCATTGTTCAATGATTTGACAGCCTCCGTAGCGCAGGCGGTTAGACGCCGCCTGTGAAACGAGAGACCGCGGGTTCGATCCCCGCACCGAGAGAAATGTTTGTGCGGCCCACAAATATTTCTCTCCGGTCTGGGTGTTTGTGAGACCGAAAAGTCTCTCGTAGTTCCTGATACCCACGACACAAGACTCGATCTTAATGTGGGGTCAGGACTATGTATGTGACTGTTGGGTGTTATTTATTTATTTATTATTTATTATTTAATAATTGTATGTGATTGTCGAATGTATTTTAACAGCCTCTGTAATTGGTTAGACACCGGCTTGAAACGTGAAGCCGCTGGTTTGATCCCCACACCAAGAAAAATACGTATGCGATTTACAAGTATTTGCTTCGGATACCCGCGACACAATATTGGATATTAGTGTGGAGTCAGGAGTGTGTAATGGGAATTTGTATCCGTATCAGCCTATATACGTCGCACTGCAAGGCACAGGCCTCCTCTACAATCGCGAGTACGATTGAAAGAGGTTAGGCTATATAGTCCACCAAGCTGGCTTAGTGAGGGTTGATGGACTGTAGATACCATAGAAATTTTTATAAATCGCTGTGGTATACAGATTTCCTCACGGTGTTTTTTTCATCGTTATAGTGCGTGCATGAAAATGGCGGCGAAAATGTTCAATTCCGACGATCTATTTAAGAACTATCGACCAATCGGACAACGAATATAATTTCCTAGTAATTGCAAATTTTTTTAACTACTGCTTCACTTCTTTAGGTCATAGCGTGATGATATATAGCCTTTAATATTCCTCGATAAATGACCTATTCAACACAAAAATATTTTTTCAATACGAACCAGTAGTTTCCGAGATTAGAGATAACAAAAAACTCTTCAGCTATATATTAATATAGATTATTTTACGGTGTAAAAATAATAAAATCCCTTCAGTATGAGACAGCAAAGTTCAAAATTCCATGTAACTGTATCCTACGTATTACAAGATTAGTCTCACGACAAGCATCAAGCCTGCGGGCTTACATCCGGATTGTTTGCGCTAATGAGCAACGTAATCGTGCGACATACATGTAGGGGAAAAAGAGAGGGAAATATTTTATCGGAGTAGGTTTCCCATATGTGAAAGGCTGCCTCGGTAGGCACCACCGCAATGCCTATTTCTCCCATCAAACAGCAGTTTAAATGCACTGTTGTGTTTCGGATTTAATGACGTTGTAGCCAGAGTGACTACTGGACATATGAAGACTTAACATCGTATGTCTCAGGATGGCGAATACATTGGAATGCTAAGCAATACATTTGTAATTCAAGTTGTAGTTTGGTTTTGCTACTGTTCATGAGCGGTCGTAAAGCTTACCGTCATGCGAACGGCATACTCATCTTGCCATTTACTGCATAAAAATAATTGGCGATTAAAAATATATACAATAAATCTAGTTGGACCAGTGCAGGTGCGGGTGGGCTGAGAAACATCCTTTTGACAGCTTCCGTGGCGCAGTAGGTTAGATGCCGGCTGTGAAACGTGAGGCAGGTAGTTCGATCCCCGCACCGAGATAGATCACCGAGACAGGGTGTAATCCACAGGATTTTTCGATTCTAGGTGAGATCAAAAATGTCTCTCGTAGTTCTTGGTAATTACGACACAAGACTCAACCTTAGAGTGGGGTCAGGTCTATGTATGTGACTGTAGGTGTGTTTGTTTCTTAATTAACTTTCGGTTGGATTCTCAAGTCGGTCACTTAATTTTATGTGAGAGTAGCATAGCAATATGCCTCATTCCAGTAAAACCGTTTCTTACCGTTTCTGAAATATTGACTTGATTTTACGTGCGTAAAAAATCGAAGGCTTATGGTTGTTATTTTTCAACAAATACGAGCGTAAAAAATCAGTGGCTTATTTTTTGTATTGATGTTAAATTATTATTAAAAAGTAAATCGAATACCATCAAATGAAATTGAAATTGTATGATTAAACGAAAAACATTTTAATGAGCTATTGGATGTCGGCTTTGGAATAAAAACGCGTGTAACTCAATATGAGAAATATTTTATTAAAAATATACTTTCACCTTGAAAACGGATTGATATAGATTATATTTCTGTGTACTTACCTATACCTCGATGGTCGTATGTTATTACAAAGAACATCGACAAGCAGTGAATAGGATTTGCGCAGAACTGGAAAGAATAGCGTGATGGAGAGAAGACCTTTGCCCAGCAGTGGGTTAATATGGACTGAAAAAGAAGAAGACCTATAAGAGACATCAAAGTTGTAGATTTAGGTAGAACCAATTTTTGTATTATAAAAAAATGGTTCAAAAAATAATTTTATTAATGACGTGACTTGCTAATAAATTATAATAATGCATAACATATTGAATGTCAGCCTCGGTGGCGTAGTTGTACAACGGTACGGTTACAAAGCTGAGGTCTAGGGTTCGAAACATTCTCAAATCTCTAGGGTTCAATCACTATCAGCCTGGGGTCAGGAATTTGTGCCCGATATGGCGATAGGCACGCCCTCTATCACATCGTGGGACGGAACATACTAGGTGAAATATAGGTGTCCTGGTTGCACTTCTGCCTACCCCTTCTGGAAAAAATGTCGTGATTTTATGTATGTATGTAGTTTGAGCCGACGATAAGAAAATCACAAAAAATGTTTCAAAATAAAGAAATCTGTAAGAACAAATTTTCGCCACGACGATAAGACATGGCAAAAAATGGCTTACGTGCTGATGACTCTAATATGATGGATGATTCGAGATGATGTGATCCCGCATAAAAGAAATCGTGAGAATGACGCATGGGTTTGTAGATGGCTTTGTGCGACATACAAATGAATTGTTCGGGAAACCGTTTGATATTCCATGGAGTTGCGTTTTATGTAAAAAAGTGACTGTTTTCTTAATAAGCTGTTGATACCGATATACTTTCAGGGTACAAGTGATTTTAATTAATGATGTATTTTAGAACTCTCAATCGTACTCTCGTTTGTACAGGAGTCCCGTGCCCTGCAGTGGGACGTATATAAGAAAAATGTACTTTTTAAAGCTTACTTCTCTGATTCATGTGAGTATTGATAATTATCGATAACCACGCACTATAATAGTGAAGGAAAACATCGTGTAAAACTAGCGGATTACCTTATAAAAATAATATGATCTTCAAATGTTCGGATGTTCAATGTTTGGAGTAATAAGATTTCCACTTTCTAAAAATCAATACTATTCTCTATTATAGTTATTATTTTCTCGGAACTTAGTCTATGGTTGCGATGTACGATAGAGGAATCCAACATTTTGTGGTGTATCTAGGCACACTAGTGAACCCTCGAAGTTCCGTTTCGTTTTAATAGAGTAACTCCCCTGCACACCATAGCGATTAGTAAGAATTTATATTGCATGCAAAGACCGCCACACTAGGTTACTTGGTAGACTATATGGCCAAATCCCTTTTAATCGTACCCTTGATTATAGACCAGACCCATGCCCTACTGTAACAATAGTCCTGTATGGACTGATACAGAATGGTTGGGCAACAAGACAGCGAGCATGTCATCCACACAACAAACCGTTGTGTCTCGTGTACATCTAACAAGGCTAATAGTAGGAGCGTAGCAGACGACGTGGAAGTAATATATTCATATGTGTATCACGGAGGCGTCGTTTAATTCCATACATTTCTTAGTAACATGTTAACGAGTATTTTGTATCAAAGTAAAGCATTATAAAATAAATAAGGATATTTTAAAGGTAATATTCATACTAATATTTTAGAATTTTTTATAGTCGCGGAAAATATTTTCTAGAATTCTCTCTCTTTTCAACCACTGCAACTCCAAGAAGATAAGCCTCACATTTGCCTAAATGAAACAAAATATAGAATTATTAATTCAATAAAAAAAATCGTACAACAAACACCAAAATAAAAGACAAACGATATACATATACTAAAATAAAACTATTATATACAGAATTTATCGCAGACTTGGTTTGATTTTTACATTTTTTTAAAGTAAAAATTAAACCGAATCTGCGATAAAATCCGTAAATAATAGTTTTATTTCAATGGGTCTACATACTATAGTAAAACTACAATTCTTACAAGTGATGCATTTATTAAAATTAATAATATATGTTTCAATCGGAATTCAGAGAAATGGAGACAAAGCAGTTCTTATAAGTCGCTTTTAAAAGAACTGAAACAACAACAAAATTGCAACTTTACTTTGTAATCACTCATTTTTATTAAAGAATGTTATGTTACTATAACTATTTAGAAAATGGCTTTATATAATAGTTTTTAGGACATATTTTTATAATAATCATAACACAACCAAAATTTAGTAAATAATGGGAGAAAAAATTGAAAGCATTTTTCTTCATACTCGTGGTAGGTATCTCATATTATTTGAAACCACCACCGTAGGTACCACCTCAATTTCTATTACTCCCATCAAATAGCAGAGTAACTCCACTGTTGTGTTCCGGTTTGAACTACACTATAGCCAGAGTAACTACTGCGCAACCTGCGTATCTGCGCAAGTATATAGCAATTTTGCAAAGTAGCGGTTAGTAATTACAACAAAAACATTAATTGTAGTAAAATACAAACTGCGCGAGGAAATTACAATTAAAGCAGCATTTTTTTTAAATCTTAATATTTGGCGTTCTATAATATCTACCTTCCCTAATGGGGCATGAGCGTAGTATTTATTGTTGCTGCGAACTGTTGTTTTACGCAAGCCAAAAATTTACCTTAATCGTAAAAAAGCATGATTGTGACAAATGAAATGGACTATATGGCCTAACCACTCTCAATCGTACTCTCGATTGTAGAGGAGGCCCGTGCCCTGCAGTGGGACGTATATGGGCTGATACAGATGTGACAAATGGCATAAGACCACCGTCTGATGCCATTCAATACTCTATTTCAAGGGCATATGCACTTACCACCAAGTGCAATGCAGTCGCTGTTACAAAAATAAAAAAACTAGTCCCGCGGTCAGGCCCAGTCAAGGCCGGTGTATTATTTTGATAAGTCAATACCATACCATCAAATAATCCTAAAAAATGAGAATCAAAACCGAAACAAACACTAATTTCACGTCACCAATAAAACAAAAGACGACAAAACAGCTGACGAAAAGCCTCAGTTTCTCAAAGCCGGCTTCCAAGAGATATTGTTGAGGCCATTCAACTGACGCTTCAGTCCTTGTCCGTCAGCCCAGTTGGAGTCGAGATAGCTGTCGTCCTCATCTTGTTCGAGTTTCTTCCATTCCTCCTGCTTTCTGTACGCGTGCAGCATCAGCTGTTTCCGTTCGTCTTCTGTCATGACTGGCTCGCGACCCGGGGCGCCCTCAGAGCTCGAACACAGCTTTACTGTCACTCTGGATTTGTTGTTCTTGCCTGAAATTTAGTTTAATGTAGCTTAGTATCATTTAGATAATATTATCTTAATCATTTATAATAGATGCCAACCCGCAGTAGGCCAGCGTGGTGGACTATATGGCCTAACCACTCTCAATTGTACTCTCTCTGCAATGGGACGTATATGGGCTGATATAGATTGATAGTAACATTTAGATAAGGTACTATGATGTACTTGGATTGATATATTTTCTTACATCCCAAAATCTTTTTAATATTTGCAATGAGCACCATATACTATAGGTTATTTGAAAAGCGTTGCTTAATATAAATATTCGGCCAAAAATTCTGGAACTCTAAATATTTAACTGACTTTTAAGGTGCAACTGTATTATTTGTCAATCATGTTTTTAAAGTAATGCGAAACAGAAAACGCTGTCTAAATTTTTTATACAGAATCCATTAACAGTAGGCATTAGAAGCACTAGTAATCAAATACATCAACGATACAGATGTATAATAGAAAAAAAAGTATTTGTTTTTTTCATCACAACCACAACATTTTTAAAGCACTAGCAGGTAGTAAGACTTAACAAAATATTTAGCATCAAACATACCCAAATGATCGCTTAGTTTATTTCCACTCAAGAACTGCTTTCCGCAAGCCCACATGCGCGCTGTTGCTGGATCAATTACTTCAGTAGAAGCTTGAGTTCCAGTCAAATCTTCTACATTATCGAGCTCCATTCTCACAGGATCGTGCGGAGGCAAACCCGCGGGGAAAACTATCTTGGTAGCACCACGAAGCTCGTCAAGAGCCCTTGCAACGTCCTTCTGTGTCAAACATTTGCGTAGATCCACCTAGAATCGAGAATTTAAAAGTATTTTCATGTTTGCATTAGTATAATATGTAATATTTTGAAAAATCACGTTATAAGTTACGGATTAACTGAAGAACTTAAGACTAATTGCATAGTGAATAAAATGTAAAGACTAATAATTATCCCTACGTCATTAAATTTTTGTAATGTTGTTGTGGAAGGCCGCCTGGGTAGGGACCAACGCAATCTAAATTTTTTCCGCCAAACAACAGTGTAAATGCACTGTTGTGTTTCATCTTCAAGGATGTTGTAACCAGAGTACCTACTCGATATATTGAGACTACCTTATGTCTCAGAATGACGAGAGCAGTGGCATGCCAAGCATTGCTTCTGTCCATGAGCGGTTGTATCACTTAACGAAAGGCGAATGGCATGCTGATCACGCCGATCACAGTAATTTAAAAAAAATCGTCATGATTACTTACATGTTTCTTGCTAATTATTTCCTTAGCAGTTTCAGCAGCCTTCTTAAGTACTTCTTGTAAATTAGGCGGAGGAGCGAAACCGCATCGACGTCCCATGTCGTCTTTAGCAAACACGTAGCCTTGCGGGGCACAGCGGTTGGCCCAAGGATCTTCTAGCTTCAATTCTTTTATCTGAGGAAGTACCAGAATTTCGTTGAAGAAGTTGATAAATTTATTCTACCACATAGTGCAATCAGACTTAAATGAAAAATTACATTAGATAGGGCAATTAGATTTGTAATTACAATGACTAGAAGTCTTCTCAGTTTACATCCAACCCAACACAATATTAAAAAAAGCGGATCTATAAACAAACTGGACACAAATTCTAGTCCATAGCAATTGCTCTCTTATTAATACATCAAAAAACTGAAGTACAAATTGAAGTCCCACACCTGGTAAATATCTTTACTCTAATGTTTAAAGCAACGCAACTAATAAATCAACCCTAACAGTTTTCAAAGGTATTTTGGACCTTTGGATGTCCGGCCTTACCTGTTCATCAGTAAGTCCTTGCATCTCAGGCGGCAGGAACGTTCCATGTTCTTTCAGCTCGTCCAGCTCATAGCAAATCCTTGTCACCTTCAGCCGTCCATTGAATATCGCCACTACATCATTGACTACATCATCTACTGACTTATTCACGTCAGTTTCATAAAGAAACTGGCTCTCGTCGCCTCTTTTCACGTGGAGAATCACCATTTTATTAGAATTACTCGATTTTTTTGATAATCCGCAATGTCGCAAGACTTCAATGAATTATTGATCAAATTAACAGTTGCTATGGTGACGCTTGGTTTCTATGGTAACGGATAATTGTATTCGATAATTTAAATATAGATAAAGGTGTAGCGTCTCTGCCAAAAATAGATATGTGGTGCAGTGGTCTGAGATATAGTCTGAGATTTTTTTATCATTTACAATGAAAACAACAGAAAGTGAGATATTTTCTCCGAAAAACTACACTAGTGGGTACTTATATTGTATATTGTATCACACTCCATCAATCCACAATCGCCCACTACCAATCGCGGGACTCCACAAGACTACTCAACTAAGAGGTCCAAAAATATACTTTATTGCAAAGGTCCGGCACACCAGCAAATATATCACCTGATAGTAAGTGATCCCTGCCGCCCGTGAACATCCACAACAAACCACAGAGTGGCTCTGCCACTTCCAAGAACTAATAAGCATAAATGGACTGTAAAAATAATAATTAATAAAAGCCGTAAGAACCACACCTGGCTCAGTGTTATAAGGTCGAAAAGGCCAACAAAAGGCCACTAGAGTCACTAGCGACGCCGCACCGCATTCACGCCGCCTCCGCCGCTGTCGCTCCAACGGGCAAAATTAATTGCGACTATTATGCGGCGGGAAGCGTTTGTCGATGTTAATTAACATCGTGCAGATTTTTGTATCGGGAATATTTTGACTTTTTCATTATTTATTCGATATAAATATTGCAAGTGATTTTTAAATGAACGGCTCTTTTGTTCCACGAATTTGTGTGCCAATTTTGTGTTCGATATTGCGGTGTATGTTTGGGTGATAAATTTTGAGAATTTGCATACTTGGGGTCAACAATGCAGTATTAATTGCTGGTCTAAAATAGACATAATTATTGCTAATTCTGGTTTAATGACACAAATAAGAATTCGCATATTTCACTATCATTACTGTTTAGTAATAACAGAAATATATTGCAGAAATATTTACCAATTATAGGATAAATATATAGATAGAATAGAAATCAACACTGTTACCGAAAACAAAGCCATAGTATCTTTATAAATAAAACGATATACACTATTGTTTTAGAAAAAAAACTATGAATTTACCATCCACGAAAAACACGACGATATAAAAAAATTATTGTTTTATTGCTGAAGTCACTAAAACTACCACCCAGCTTCGTTTTCGGTAGCAGTCTTCATATACCATGTATGTCTCAATTGCTCTACATAGTCGCTAAAAGTAGTCGACCTTGTACACAACAAAAATAATGTAACAATCGATTGGTGTGGGGTCCCGCGACGCCACATTATCCGGACCAATGGCTCCTCACGCCACATTAGCTCTGCCCCTGTGCAACTAGCAACCGATATTCTCGCCAGTAGTTGTACATTGCTCCTTGAATATGCTGACCTGGTTGAAGGGGAGTTAATGTTTAGTTACATGTATAATTTACAAGGAAAAAATTACATTGGTAGCCGTGAAAGCAAAATGAATAACATGTATAACTTGGAACTCCACGTTAACTCCAAGTGCCACTGCACTTAATAAAATCTGAGGGAAGGTTATATTCACGTGTAGCAATACTTACAACTTATTAGGAAGCGAAGAAGATTAATTCTATTTGTTATGGTAAAAGACATGCTTTTTATTCACAGAAGAGAAAAAACAACAGTTTAGTAAGTTACAATAACTTCATACATATATATGTATGTAGGTTTATATTATATTAACTTAGAAAAACATATGTTTTGTAAACTTAATATTATATTTGTTCGGTGCAATGCACTTAATTGATTTGCTTTAACAAACCGAATTTAGCATTACTGCGATTATTCTCTCGATTATTTATCTAACGTCTATTTGCAGTCAACACCTTTAAGCACTTTAACAATAATACTACAGTACAAGCTACGTTCGCTATCCTGAGACATAAGGTATTAAGTCTAAATATGTCCAGTAGTTACTCCGGCTACAATGTCCTTCAATCCGAAACACAAATGGGTTTTACACTGATGTTTGTCAAGAGAAATTTACGTTGCATGTATACCTACCCAGGCGACCTCTCACATATGAGAGACCTACCTCCAACTACCAACTAACCGTCAAATGAAAATTTTTGACCAACCTACTCTCACGATTCTAATTTTTAACACAATTGTAAGGGGAATCTTGGAATACTGTAGTACAGTATGGAGCCCTGGTTACCAGGTACATATCAACAGGATAGAACGTATCCAGCGGCGGTTTTTGTATCATCTCACTTTTAAGAATAACCGATGCTTACAGCTACAACAATACGAGCAACGCTTGTCATTTTATAAAATGGAATCACTACAGGTGCGTCGAAAAGTCGCAGATGTCACATTCCTATACAAATTGATACATAATTTTATCGACGCACCCGATATTCTAGAACGTATTGGGTTAGCTGTTCCACGATCTGGAAGTCGTTTAATTAACCGCAAAAGCTTCTATTTGCCAAATTTTAAAACAAATCTCGGCCATCACTCGCCCTTGTATTGCATGACTTCTGCATATAATAATATTAGCCAACATATTGACATTTTCCGTCTTGTTTCTAAAGCGTCTTTAAAAAAAACACTAAGCTCTATATTTACGAAACCTTACCTACTTAAATAATTGTAATTACAATAATACGTTTTAACGCAACTTACACATAGTACCTACTACGCATGCTGTGTTCACATCGAGTAGGATATAATTTTAAGTTTGTCACAGGAATAATGTTAAAATCATTTTAAATAAAATTGTATCCAGTTTTGTGAACCAAATAAAAAAAAAAAAAAAAAAAAAAAAACTCCCTACCTCCCAACTAAACTCGTTTCTTCCCATATAAATGTGATATATCATTTCGTATAAAATATCCCAAAATACAAGGAATAATAACGCCAGCTGTAGATCACAGTTCGCCAGACCGTACGTAACAAAATCCCAATTTCATCCAGATATCCCTTTTCGATATGAAACGCAGATACGATCGCTTATCCGCCGCTGTTCAATACATATCGGCAACATTTCATCGAGTCGATAAACAAACTGGACTACTGGCGATTTTTTGGTATCCCCTGAGCAAACTCGGCTTACGTAACTTCTATGGTGGAAATAGTATAGAGAATTGAATGGGGCTGAAAAATGCTAGCTTGGTTTTTCTGTTCTTTAGGGTTCTTATTCGTCCGGTTAAAACCCTAAATGATAGAGAAAAGTTTTCTTTTGACTTTCTTTATTTCAATGAACGAGACGAGCCACTTGCCATGGTAAGCGAGACGACTGCTCATTGACAGTAGCAAAACCAAACAACGCTATGAATTACAAAGCTATGCTTGGCATTCCACTTCACTCGTATAACATCTTATGTCTAAGGATGTAGTTACTCTGGCTACAACGTCCTTCAAAACGAAACACAACAATGCATTTACACGGCTGCTTGGCGAGAGGTAAAGACAAAGAAAATTGAGTGAAACGTAATGACGAATACATATAAAAAGCACTAAATTCATTTGTATATGAAAGACAACAAAACCACTGCTGATTAACGTATCAGGTCACAGAATATAAAAATACACAACACACACCTTTGTCAACACTTTTGAACCAATAAAAATAGTTGGCAAGTTAGGTAAAGTTTATTCTTTAAATCCAACGTTAAAGTATTATCGCCTTAATCTAAATTGGCTCCGCGCGCAACCGGAGCGGAATGCTAGTTTTATTTTTGTTTTACGTGTTGAATTCGAGTTGAGTTTACTATATCCTATGGAACGTGAAATCTCGAAATAATCTCGACACTGTGATAACTATTTTGTGATATATTTTTTAATCTTTTGTTGTTGGGAAAGAATATAAAGCAAAAAGCTGGTTTTAAAAATAAAGCAAAATTTTATTGGAATACCCACATACTTGACAGTTTTCCCCAGAAAAGGTATTCTAAGCTACGAATAGAGACGAGCGTGGTGGACCAAATGGCCTTTTCAAACAATTTTTATTTCTATTGAAATAAAACTATTATTTACGGATTTTATCTCGGATTTGGTTTAATTTCAATGAGCAACAATCTAAGAAACCTATTTATTCCTATACATGTTATCATCATTATCATCATCTCAGCGACAAGAAGTCCAGTGTTGAACATAGGCTTCCCCCAAGGATCTCCATTGACCTGTTGCTGGAATTCATTTTATAAACTGTTTAAAATCTTCGTGTCAAATATAACCTTATACATTCTCCGGTCTTTTGTAGAAATAAAGTCAAAACCTCATAAAAATTTTAAGTAAGCAATTTGTTTGAAATTAACTCTTTTGTTTCAGATCCCAGCATGTGTCTCCCACAGGCACGGACACGACATATCAACTGAGGATCCTGAAATAGTAGAAACGCATGACAACACCACGCATCATGGCAAGGTAACTGTATTGTATTCATATATTCATACTCTTTGCATCTGTCGTCTCGAACTATACACAACGCGAACCAGGGGTGAATAAGAACATAGATAGATGTTGAAGACGGAACGGTGTGAAGAGGTGGTGTATAACAAACGAGCCGGTAAATATTAATAATAATTGCATTCTATCACAATATTACTCATATTACCACAAATAGTAACTATTACAGTAACAATCCACAGTTGTATCTTGAAAAAAAATTATTATTTACGGATTTTACGCGGATTCAGGTTAATTTTTATGTTTTTGAATTCCCGACGTTTCGATTACCTTACAGCTTTCGTGGTCACTAGGCGGAGTAAGATATTAGTCAGCCGCTCAGTGACTGTTACTTTAACTACCCTTAATTTACAATTATTAAATTAAAAAGAGTTTAGCGCTCTTTTTAAGTGATTTTAAGTGATGACCGATCTAGACACTTATTTATTTATTTATTTATTTATATATACTTTATTGTACACCATAAGATAGGAAAAATAACAGATTAAATACTTAAAACTAAAGACATGGTAACAATTGGCGGCCTTATCGCTAGCTGCGATCCCTTCCAGGCAACCTTTGGATGGACTGGAATAATATAATAAAGAACTAATGGGGCAGTACAGAGGACGAGATAAAAGAAAATTATACTAGATGTACAGGTTATATATTTTGTTTTAAATATAACATACTTATATACCTAAATTATAAATACATAAATACATACATATATATATTAATATACTATATATTAAGTAAACAGTGAAGATGACAATACATATACATATATATATATATATATATATATATATATATATATATATACATATATATATACACATACATATATATATACAATTATGACAGGAATAAAGATTACTTATATGTTCTAATCTTATGTATAAGTTTGTGTGTTACGATTGTACGCGGTAACTACTCAACCGATTGTCATGAATTTAATGATACACATTTTCAAACGCACCGAAAAGGTTACGAAATGCTTAGTCTTAAAAAATGTTTTGAAGAAGTAGAAAAATAATTATCAAGCGGTAGTCCAAAAAAAGGATAGTATGTTATTAAAACGCGGCCTGTTTATGTTTTTATAAATAAATTATAAATTAATTTCTAAATGACAGAAGAATTTCTGGTATCTTGTTTGAAAAATTCATATCTACAAAAATAATTTCTTAAGAAAGTGAGCCAAGTCGCGGGCAAATACGAATAAGTTTATTTCTTACCTATTCACGCATTAATTAATAGCACAATGACAAGAACATTTTGTAGGTACGTTGTCAAAAGTGTACCAAGGAACACAGAGTAATTAAATTTAATAATAAACTTAGAAAGAAAGTAACCGACCCTACCAATACGTTTGGAATTTAAATGATGACTTGCCGATGTAATTTGTCTATGTCTTGTTCACAACTCGTCTGTCATACTCAGATTACGGCCGTCTCTCTGATGCCGGCATATCATTTTTTCCAGTCAACAAAAATGATAAATATGGTTATATTTTAGCATTTGGATGTTTAGGTAACACATGTTTTGTATTGAGATTTCAACGTGCGTTGAATTATTTAAATGGAAAATAGGTACTTATTTGATAAAAAAAAATGTTACTATAAATTTTCAAAGTAACAAAATATTTAAGAGAACTCTAAAACTTTCTTTAAATACATATCGTTGTTTATTGAGGACAGCCTCCATAGCGTTATTGTGTCCGTCGATGGGTATGAAACGAAGTTGCGGATTCGATGCTCACACCGAGACAAATATTGGTATGATCCACACGCATTGGTGTCGGATCTAGGTGTTTGTGAGACCGACAAGTTTCTCGTAGTTCCTGATACCCATGATACAAGCTTCCATCTTAGTGAGAGATCAGCACTATGTATGTGACTGTGGGTGTATTTATTTTATTGAGTCTCAATATGCCCAGTGGTTACTCTGTCTACAAAGTCCGGAACACAACAGTGCATTTACACTGCTTTTTTTCGGGAGAAATACACCAGCGTCCTGTCGCATATGGAGGGCCAATAAATATTTATTTTTATATACTAGAATTGTTTTAAAATAAATACTTAACCACCACATATAGTATAAATATATTCATAGACTTACAGATATCCCCAAAACAATGGCCATCAGAATATCTTGAATATAATATTATGTGTTGGATCGTTTCAGCACACGGTCCAATTATAAAAGAGCTTGTACCACAAAGGCTTTGTTAGATGCATTCCGAATAAACAACCCATTTCACAATATTGATACCGTGACTAAGGCGTTATACGAGCTATTTGCCCCAAAATGTATTATCCAATATTTGCGCTCAGTATCATGAAAACGAAAATATTTTAAAATGAAAAATATTTTAATTAAGAATTTGATTAAAATCTCGTATACCCAGCTAGCATACTGGTGGTAGGTCTCTCATATGTAAGAGATCTGGGTAGGTACCACCGAAATGTCTATTTCTCCCGTGAAACAGCAATGTAAATGCACTGTTGTGTTTCGGATAGAAGAACATTGTAGCCAGAGTAACTACTGGACATATTGAGACTACATCTTATGTCTCAGGATGGCGAGCGCAGTGGAATTTTGCTACTGTTTATGAGCTGTCATATCGCTTACCATCAGGTGAACGGCTTGCTCGTTTCGCCAATCATTGAAATAATAAAAAAATATATATACTTGCCTATCGCTTTGTTATATTGATAGGAAAACATCGCAAGGAAACCTGTATACCAGAGATTTTAACAAAGTTTTGTATGGTACATGAAGTCCACCAAGTCACTAGATTAGCGTGGTGGACTATGCCAAACCTCTCTCAATTCATTTTTCTGTTTTAGAGGCATTTTAAGGTCATGGACGATTATGGACTAACGGCCGTTCTCTATATCCTATCTATCTTTACCAAGAGGTTGCAATGGATATCGTTACTATGTCGATACCACTGTATGCTTCAATAAACAAAGATAGACATACAATATTATCTTGCCTAGATATGTATAAATATATGCACCTTATCTGAATATCTCTGTCTTTCTTTACTGAAGCAAAAATCGTATCGAAATTTCGAGAGAAATCTCTTGTTAAAGATAGATAGATTATAGAAACCGGCCATTATACGGGTATTGAAAGTGATAGGGTCTTTTTCCATCACATCTTCGGACAGTTTAATAAATCACAACATATTGTGGCATAACTCTGCCTTTTTTTCTACAGGTAGCTTATTTATGAACGTGGTAGTTGCATGACATTCATGGTCCAAATCCTAGAATTTCACATAAATATTTTCCGTCATGCGGCCATGTATACCATGACAATAGCCAAAATATAAATAACCAAACCACGCGATTCACAAAGCTCGAACACAAAACGAAAAAAATATACCAACGCGGCAAAAATCCACGTATTTGTTTAATTTAATAGTTGTAGTGTTTGAAATCTCGCTCGTCAAATTCCCTGCGCAAAACCAGCTTTATACAAACGCCACTGGTGCGTTTGATTTTTGGAATAAAATCGCCGGAGCGTTCTCGAACTCAAATCCTAAAGTATTGTGCTGAAACTCCGTTATTTTTATATTTTATTATATTGGATATTTTTTTATTGTTCGAGTTTATATTGCACCTTATTCAAACATTTTTATATGGTGTTCGTATCGTTCAATAATACATAGTTTCATTTTTAATACAGTGCAGGTATAGTGGCTAAGTAGTTTTTTCATTTAACATGGCTAAGTATCAAAGTAACAACGTTCCTGACAATACGTAGTACAACGCCATTATAATTAAAGTATCTACTACGATAGTTAATCATTACGCACTAAAACAGTGAAGGAAAACATCGTGAGGAAACCAGCATACCATAGCGATTTTTAAGAATTTCTATGGTATGTAAGTCCGCCAACCTGCACTAGGCCAGTGTGGTGGATTATATGGTTTAACCACTCTCTTTCGTACTGTCGATTGTAGATGAGGCCCGGGCCTTCAGTGGGACGTATATGGGCTAATACAGACTACAATGAATATTAAATCTTTATTTACATTAAATATTTGTGTCAGTACTATTCGACAACCTCCATGGCGCAGTTGCTTATACGCTGCCACTGAAACGAAGGCCACAGCTTCGAAACCCGCACCAAAAAAAAACGTTGTGTTATCCATAGGTCGTTTCACGTCTGGGTGTTTATGAGACCCAAGTCTCGTAGTTCCTGACACCCATGATACAAGACTCGATCTTAGTGTGGAGTCGGAAGTCTATGACTTTAAACCTTATTTAAATAACATTGTAGCTATTTCATAAATGCATTACCATTACTTGAGACGACAAGCGTTTTTCAGTATCATGCAATAAGGAGCTGTAACTATATTAGCCCATATACGTCTCTTTATGAGGCACGAACCTCCTCTACAATCGAGAGTACGATTAAGAAGGTTTAGGCCATATAGTCCACTACGCTGGCTTAGTGCGGTGGCATGCGGTGCCTAACAATAAGTTCTAAGTAGTTTTGCTCCTGTTAACGATAGATTTTACGATTAACATCACGATAGATCCTCATAATTATAATTTTGAAGTCTTATATTTTTTTAAACCTATTTATTTTGATGATTACTTAGTTTAAAGACATAATATCATATAGTTTGAATGACTCTATAATTAGAACAAAATTAATAGCACTAATCAGTCTGCTTGGAGTCACCTTGCGAGATCGCAACTTTTATATACATTGAACTTGGTAGATGTCGCGAAACTTTAAATTAGGCCTGTGTAAAACACGTAAGGAGCATGTGACATCAAAGTGGTTAGGAGGGGAGACAGGGGTTAAAAAATGTAAATACAGCACGGCACCGCTGACAAATTGAAGTTGAACTCGGGGGCACAGGATTTGCATATGTGCTTGTTTCGGTATGTGAAGAGTGAAAGAGACTAGCGATTACAATCATAAACTTACGCCTTTTCCCTATAATGAGTAGGCAGAAGTGAAACCAAAACTAAGTTTTCACCTTGTTTTTTTTTTCTGTCCCACGACGTGGTAGGGTGCGAGGACCTAACCGGGAATTGAACCTGTAACCACAAGAGGCAGTCAAGCTAACGATTTTCTTCTTTGGCAAGTGAAGTCAGCTAAGTTGCAGTACACCAGCGTGATGCAGTATGGTTTAAGCTTTCCTAGTCAAATACTGGATTGCACATTGAAAATTCTTCCCCAACCGTATAGCAAACACTAGTTTAAAATCCTTTATAGTGCCAGGTAAGTATGCCATATTTCGGCCGGCATCATTATGCCGATGACGTGAGAAAACCTGGTCACGTAGAATTCTCTATCTTTACTGCATCGTAATCGGTGGCTTAGTTATGCTATGGTATGATTACAAAGCTTGGGTACCATGTTCGGTTCCCGGATTCCGAGAATTTGTGCCTGATATAGCGATAGGCTCGACCCCTATCATATCATGAAACGAAACATATAAAGCGAAGTACCCCTTCTAGGAAAAATACATGAGTTTACATATACTGCATCGTAGTTACAGTCTGTCAAATAATATATTGCAAGCCAAGTAACATTATGTGTACGTAGAGACACTCTGATTCACGGGTGATCAAGACTACACTCTACTTCAACAAATTGCTCTATCTCCAATATGAAATGCAAATACCCAACTCGCGGTCTCTCTTACATTATGCCACATCATACCCTTTGACGCGGGAGTACATTTTGATTGTAAATTTGAACGTATTGCAGCGCTGGGAGACGCGCGGTTTGTTTTACAGTCGCCTTGTTGTTCGCCATGGCCCGCCGCAGGGACTGTAATTTAACTTTATGTACCTATTACAAATACCCTAATGTTATATGGGTTATTATGTATTCTTATCTAGCACGACAATGTGATTATTTTTGTAATATTCTCTTTTATAGAAACAATAAATTTGCGTGGTGGCCTGTTGGTAACGGACAAGACGCGGCTGCCATGTTTACTGTTGTCGCGGGTTCAAATCCCAGAGCACACCTTTGACTTTTCAGAGTCATGTGTGTATTGAAAATCAATCACTACTAGCACTATAACGGTGAAGGAAAACATCGCGAGGAAACCTGCATACCATAACGATTCATACCTATAATTTCTATGGTATGTAAAAGTATGTTGACCCGCACTAGGCCGCCGCACTATAGTCCACAACCCTGGACTATACGGCCCAATCCCTGTCAATCGTTATCTCGATTGTTGAGGAGACTTATGTAATAATAATCATTTAAAGTATTAAATTAAAATAATATGGTACAATAAGCAACTATTTCGCCATCAGTGATACCAGTCTAATAATCATTGGATGAACAGGAATTTTAGGACATTTGCATAATGTAATGTACATGAGGGTAAATGCAATGCAGCCTAGGTGATTTAGGT
Organism: Hyles euphorbiae; assembly: GCA_023078785.2. Lineage (NCBI taxonomy): Eukaryota > Metazoa > Arthropoda > Insecta > Lepidoptera > Sphingidae > Hyles > Hyles euphorbiae. The sequence goes on along the minus strand of CM041056.1, from coordinate 10,474,016 downwards.
TTTCATAATAGCAACATACTTTTTTCCCATTTAGTAATATCCAAAAGCTTAAATATTTGTTGACTACAAACTCCTTTACAAATACAAAGCGAATAAGATCCTCTGTGACCAAACACCACATTCTGATGAAAAACTTTGTGTTGTGGAATATTTTTGTGAGTCATATTTAATTTCTATTTTTTATTGCAATGAATGCCATTCATTGCAATGACAAACATGCTATTCGCCTGATAAGTAAGTATAAGTTAGACAAACACTCATGGGTAGCATGGTAATAGCACAACCTAATAACACTTTGTATTACATAGCGATGCTAGACTTTCTACTGAGATTTGTTGCTGTCAACAATGTCCTTCAATCCGAAACACAGTAGTGCATTTACACTGCTATTTGATAGGAGAAATAGACATTGCGGTGGCATTATCCGAGTGACCTCTTATATATGACGTACCTACCACTATGACCTACAAAACTATTAAAATTAATAAAGAAAAAACATTTGTTTGGGAGAAAATATTCCTTGTCAAGGAAAACAATGGTTGTACTTTTATAGTTATTGTGCGAATAAGGTCACGCGCAAACTCGCGATTGGAACTTTTTGTTGCGCAAACTCTTCGTGAACTCCCGGCCTACGTCTAACCTTTTTTTTCTAATGAGTAAAGTTATATTGTATTGGAAATACTTTTTGTAAGTATAAGTCGGTGTATGCGTTCGGTTTTTTGCAAGTTTAAGGAAAATTCGTTCAATATGTATGGAAAGTTTTCTGTTCTCTGCGCTAAGTTTCGAGACTAAGGATTATTTTAACTTTGTTAATGTTTTAACTTATTATTAATGTCCGGGATTTTTAATTATATTATTACGTCTTTGGAAAAAATGTTGATGATTTTATTTAAAGGCAGTATTTAAGTATAATATTTGAACCAGCAGAATACAATTTATTACAAGTTAAAAAAACTATCCGGGAGGATTGATATTAGTAAAAAAGATGAGCCTACAATTTATTTATTTTCTTTTTTTTTACACCTAAATGACATTGGACAGAATTTAGGTCAAGTAGCAAATTCTCGTCACTCCCTTCGATAAATCATTCCAGCAATAATTTGTTACTTCCTATCAATCACGTCTTTAGTTTTTATAGCATTCGCTATACTATTTCCCCGGCTTAAAAAGTACGAATGACCGACCGGAGCGCTACAAAAAGTCTTAAGTGCGGATTAATATAAAATGTAAAGAAACGTAGCGTGTGCAGGAATTATGACGTCATGTTTGCACGTAAACCTCTCCGCAGAGGAAAATGCGACAAGTGAAAAAATTAAATAGGTCGTTGGTGCGAGAAAGGGATGGAGCTATACATTCACTTCTGCAAAAGAAAGAGATGCAAGTACATGTAATTAATTGTTAACTGTATTATCCTTGAGGGGCTCAGGTTTCATGCTATAAAAAGCCGTATTGGTGCGATAATGTTTTTAATTTGAACTGCTTTTTCGTCTTGCAACAAATATGTGCACACAAGAATGCAGATAATTTTCTGGTGGTATATGTGGTATTTGACGGCACTTGGGTGGCATCAGCAACTCATAGGGATAAGTGGAAGGAGTTGAGGGAGACCTTTGCCCAGCAGTGGGACAGAAAAGGTTAGAAAAAAAAAAATGTATATAAGACTCTCATATGTGAGGGGCCGCCTGGGTAGGTACCACCCCAATGTCAGTTTTTCCCGCTAAACAACAGTGTAAATTGCACAGTTATGTTCCGGTTTAAAGGTCATTTCAGTCAGAGTAATTACTGGACATATTGTGTTTTAACACCTAATGTTTCAGAATAGCGAGTGGAATGCCAAGCATTCAAAAAAGATTTTCTTTTCATCCATTTATTACTATTATGAACGCCGATGCGAATCATTGTTACCTTAAACATTATTTTTTAAAATTAATCTTACTTATGTCTTGCCGACACGATGTCTCGGGTCAGACTAAAATAGCATCAACAAGTTGACCATTGATATGAGATGGGATGTTACATCGCAGAAATTCACGATGCGAATAACTTCGCACGTTGCGATGCGTTCTAGAAGCTCAGAGATTTTTACGATGCGACGTATCGCTTTTTTGTGTACACGCCCTAAGACATAGTCCACAACGCTTACCTTATTCAGGTTAACATAAAACAATGTTTATTAAGGCCAGTACTTTAATATCTTTCTTCTCACTCACTCAACAATTATTTTAGTAAAAGGGTAATTGTGCCTCCTTTTCTCTCGCCAGTCTTAGTCAAGACCTTTTATATTTCAAGTACACTTCAGTTAATTGCTTTCAGTTTTATGATGGCTAGAGCACTTTAAGCTTTTCTTTGTTCAGGCACTGCCGGAGCTCGATTTATTTTTAATTAATATCGAATCAATATCATGACAATATAATAACGTGAACCAAAACTTTCCTTCTTTATACAATTTTCTGTTGAAAAGCTGTCAAAGTGTAATTTTTGTGACGAAACAAAACGTTTCCGGGAAAATTGAAAGCTCGCTGCTTTTTTTTTCGTCCGAATTTGTTTGGTTGTTCTGCACCTATATTTGTGAGAATAACATTCATAAACACCAAACAATCGAATGATCATGCAAATTTGTAGGAAAACGCTACGCTTACTACGCCGTAGCACGGTCTACAGTGCTACGATTGCTTGTAAATTCGTAGTATTATTGTAGTGTTTCATTGTTCCCGACTGATTGTGAATGTTAATCAGTTTGATTGTTTATGATTTAACTAGTTATTGCACGTGGCTTTGTCGTCGGTGAGATTATATCCTTCCCTCCCCGGAGATTATAGAGCATATGGCTCCACGCATTTCAATGAGGATTGTCGGATCGATATATTGGGGAATGCATACATTTGTTTTAGCTAAAATAACATTGCGAGTATAATAAACAGTTTATCGGTTTATTGCTCTATTGGCAGTTTCTAGATAGATTGTGAATAGATAAATCGTTGTCAATTGAGGAAAATAGACCACACGTATAATTTTGAGGGAACAACCTTTGTAGGTGGGTCAACTCGTCAACCAGCATAGGACATAAATATATAAATAATACTCAACAGTCTCATATAGTCCTGATCCTACAAAAAGATCGAGTCTTTTGTCGTGAGTATCAGGAACTACTAGAGACTTTTCAGTCTTACAAACACCTGCATGATCGGTTTAGATGTAATGCAAGTTGATTGAATTGGTTTGGAGCTAAGCAGCTGGCTGAAGCTTCTTGCACTTCTATGTGTTGTTTTAGATTAAAAAATATCACAAAATTTCTACAATTGTATTCTATTACTTGACTGTAAAAAGAGAGACCGCGGGTTTAATCCCCGTACTGAGACAAATATTTGTGTGATCCACGTGTATTTATTTCGAGACTGAGTGTTTGTTCGACAGACATGCTAAAGACACTAGAAGCGATCTACTATCGGGTATATTATAGATTGACTATTAGGTGTTGGGTGTTTATGATCAAAAAATCTGATGTCAACGACACTAGAATCGATCTGAATGTTGAATCAGGGCTCTGTACGTGATTTTTGGGTGTATTTATTGTTCACATTTCTTGTATAACCTCACACAAGAACGAAGTTATAACATATAGAAGACATTTCCTCATAGAATACATTTTGCTAAAACTTAACATTAAATTTAAAGTGGGAGCGAGATTAATAAGATTATACAGTCATTTGAAGTGACGCCGAAGTGTGAAAGCAAAGTTCCCGCCTTTATGACACGAGAGAGCTCGGCAAATTCCGCCGAGCCATCACAAACACTATCCGTGCTTTCACTATATTCTAAAGTGTTTTACAATATATTCTTTTAAATTTACTCAGAATCCTGAGTTATGTATATGAATTGGTTGTTAATTTTATGATACAATATTTCTGATCTGGTATAAATACATTCATCATCATCATCATCATATCAGCCACAGGAAGTCCACTGCTGAACATAGGCCTCCCCCAAGAATTTCCACAATGACCTGTTGGAAGCGGCCTGCATCCAGCGACTACCTGCAACCTTAGTCCGATCGTCCGCCCACCTTCTAAGCGGGCGCCCGACATTTCGCTTGCCTATACGTGGTCTCCACTCAAGAGCCTTTCGGCCCCAACGGCCATAAAGACATTGCTGACATGTATTATATATATTTATATTTTTGCGGGCCTCTAGTGACACAATTAAAATTACAAACGAATTTTGTACCCAAATAAAATCATAGACACTGAAATAAAATAGTTTGCAGAAACATAATACATACTATTGAAAATTCTTTTACAAGATCTTTGGAATAGTTTATGAATTAAAATCACAGATCTATAAAGTGTTGTGGCTTTAAAAAAGTTATGGCACAAGAAAGGCTATTCAACACGAACTTTCTTTCTTTTTTTTTAGTATTGTTTTTAACTGACTCGTAAATTGCCTGATGTTTAATAGAATACTTTCTAAAAATACTCTATTAGTGGCAAAAAATTATTGCTTACTTATCCACCCGATTATTTCAACTAAAACTGGGGTCACTTCACGCTTAGCAACAGAATATTTCCTCAACGCTGTCTGTTTTTGAAATACTCTATTAGTGGCAAGAAAGTATCCATACTAATCAACCCAATTACGCCAACTAAAACTGGCATCTTTGCTTAGCAACAGAAAATCACCTCAACGCCGTCTGCCTAATCTCCATGTGTGATCACAGATACCAACCCGCACTAGGCCAGCGTGGTGGATATATATGGCCTAACCACTCTCAATCGTATTCTCGATTGTAGAGTAGGCCCGTGCCCTGTAGTGGGACGTATATGGGCTGATACAGATCACAGATAAATCGTATGAGTAAAATATATAAAACCGAGATGAAAGTAATAAGATGAGCAGTTGAGCGGCGAATGGCACGAGAGCGCTCGCAGTACAAGAGCTCCACAAACTTGACACAGTCAATACAAACAGAGGCGGCCCGTGCCCTTTTTTATCGAATTTTCCGACTCACGTAATCCATCCGACTGGTGGAAACATACGGAGGTGTAATGCAGGCAGCCAATCAGCGGTTTTATTAGTCTAAAGTTCGAAAGCCTCGTGTAAGATTGTTCAATTCATTATCAGTCCGTAGTCAGGAATTTTGTGCCCGATATGGAAAGAAGAAAGAAAGGAAGAAGAAGAATACTGCATATCCCTTCTGGTAAAAAGTTAATTTATGTGTGTATGTAATACGTGTCTACAATGAGGTCAGGAGAATTATATGTCACCTGATAAAACTCATATGATCGCCGAGCGTTTTAGTCATAAAATGTGATAGGCAAGAGAAAAAGACCATACCAACACAGCACATATTCTAAATTCAAAAAAGGTGATATACATCATGAAACATGTCAGGCATTTCTATGTCATTCAAGGTGTTGTTTGGTTTTCCTAATATTCATGAGCAGTCGTAACGCCTTCCGTCATACAAACGGTATACTCGTCTCACCATTCATTGCAATAAAAAAACATCACGCTATTGAATCATATTGATTGAGATCAATTTATAAAAAAAAACATCACGTTCACTCACAACATACAGCGTCGTATATTTACAGAATTCACAAAGCTTTTTCACCGACGCCACGAGGCTAACCGTCGTCGCGTCCGGGCAATTATTCGGAAATGGACCAATATTCCGCGAATGTACGATTGCCAGATCGCGCACAATGGAACTCCATTAAAAATATTTAACCCATTGTAGATTGGACGGTAACTTTGGACGTGAATGGACAGATAAAATTGGACCAATATTGGACGTTCAACAATAACGGTTTCTTAGATTTCCGCATATTTTACACATTGAAATAAAACTATTATTTACGGATTTTATCGCGGATTTGGTTTTGTTTTTATATTTTTGGACTGACACTTCGCTCTGTGGCCATAAAAAATAAAGTAATTGAAACGTCGGGAAGTCAAAAATGTAAAATTTTAACCAAATCAGCGATAAAATCTGTAAATAATAGTTTAATTTCAATGTTTCACCAATGAGTTTGTTAAAATGTCAGCCTGTGAAATTGTTAGAAAACATATGATCTGCTAATATTTTTTTAGGTCATCTGTATGTAAAGATAATGCCTTGATATTTTCTGGTAAGGTAGTTAATACAAGGTTAAGTTTCTTACTGTAGAATCATGTTAGGTATCTATTAGGTGAACTTAACTATTTATGAGCGGATAAATTTAAGTAAATAGTTGTTGAGATTCTGATACTCTCTTAGATTATTTTGAATTATATTTGATCAAATTTTCTTTATAATATCCAATATTTCTATGTCAGTTCCGACATACCAATACTTGGCACAGGCCTCCTCTACAATGGAATAAACACCGACTTTAATCCACGGCTATTGTATTAGTAAATTTGCAATCTTTACGAAGAACATAATGATTTTTTAGATTTACTCTAAAGTTATACATTGAAATAAAACTACCATTTACGAAACACAAAAACAGATACACTTTTCAAATTAACTTATTAATTTACTAATTGTAAATTGTAACAGCCATTGAGCGGATGACTAATACATCAGTCCGCCCCATGACCACATAAACTATTAAGTAATGGAAACGTCGCATCGGGGAATTAAAATGTAATAAAACCTATATACAGTCGAATTGGGAGCCTCCTTTTTTGAAAAAGATAACCAAATCCACGATAAAATCCGTAAATACTATTATTATTATTATTATTTATGAAGACCTATTGAAGAGGTTATCACTCGAAGTCCTTTATTACATTATCTCTCAAAATACCTGCAACTTATTCTAAAAATATTTTATAAAAAAATCCGCTGAACGCAAACGCAGCCTCGCTTTAATGTATGTTATAATAGTAGGGATTGTTCAAGAAAGAGATTTGGCGCGGTGCGTGACGTTTTTGCATAAAGTCTGACCGGAATACTGATATACCACGGATCCGCGGCCTGGTCAGAACGAGACCGTGAAAAAGTTTTTTTTAAGGTTAAATCTTTGTGTTTTCGCGTGAAATATATTTACATTATATTATCATATATTATACAGATTTGTAAGTTTATTTAAAATTTCGATGCATTGGCAGTATGTGTCCTGTGTGAGTTCCTGTGGAGTAAGATAATGGTTTAGTTAGAAAGAAGAAAGAAAGAAAACTCATTTATTAGTCACAATAAGATGACGCACACACTCGTTTAACATAAATTTATATATCTAACATACAACAAGAAAAAAAAGGAGGTTTGTACGTCACATAAATGTGACACGTAGGTGACCACTCAGCTTATTGTTGCACTGCGACGCGAGCCACAGCGCAACGCTGGTTTTCAGTAGTTCACACCTTTATCATTATTGAGCCGTGGTTCATAACCTGTGGGTAATTACCCCCGCGGGGGTAAAATTTGTATTTTGCGAGGGTAGCAATGAGCTGGTTATCGTCTTAAGTGAAACAAACCTAATATTACCAAACTTGTAAAAGCTAAGCAGTACCACGTGATACTGTGGTGGTATAAAAATTTATAATTATTGGTTATATGCAATTGTTTTAAGTTTAATAAAGTCTACGTATAAGGTATTAGCACGTGTTGTTTGAGATCATCCTTGGCAGGAGGGGTAAAGTCACCCTAGAGGGGAGAGAGAGGTAAAATCAGTCACCCTTAGATCATAGGGGTAACGGACAAAAAAAGATTAGGAACCACGGTTGTAGAGCTATAAATCCCAATAAATTCCTACTATTCGCTTAGCTTTTTGACATCTCCGTATGTGATAGTAAGCGAGCCTATCGCAATGACCGCGGTAATTCTCTATATATCATCATAATTAAAGGGATGCAGTGAAGGTTAAAGGTTACGATTGAATAAAGCAGTGAACCACAGACTGTCTACTATTATAGGATAAAGACGTGATGATTATGAATATATGTTTCTTTTTAAAATGCGTCGCTTGACATATGAATGGAATCACTTCAACCAATTGACTAATTGAATACTTTAAATTGGCTGTTCTTTAAGTTCAATCACTAACACTTTTACTGGTGGCCTGATGGTAAGCATTACGACCGCTCATGAACTGTAGCAAAACCAAACAACACCTTGAATTACAAAGCATTGCTTGGCATTCCACTGCACTCGCCATTCTGAGACATAAGATGTAAAGTCTCAATATGTCGAGTAGTTACTCTGGCTACAATGTCCTTCAATCCGAAACACAACAGGGCATTTAAACTGCTGTTTGGCGAGAGAAATAGACATTGCGGTGGTACCCACCCAGGAGTCTTCGCACATATGAGAGACCTACCCCCAGTAGAAAGTAGTATGTAGGCTAATACAGTTAAGTTAAAATATCCATTTTCCCCCAGGAGCGCGGCGGTTGGTCACAGTGGAGCGAGTGGTCGCTGTGCTCGCGCACGTGTGACGGCGGCGTCTCGCGCCAGCTGAGGACTTGCTCGTCGCCCGCCGGCTGCCGAGGCGAGCCAGTGCGGTACAAGATATGCAACATGCAGGTGAGATTTTACAGGTTTTTTACTATGTACGATGGTGTACTAGCGGTCCGACCCGGGTGCAGGTACACCTTTCAAAATTTTGAATATCAACAAACGGTTCCCGAAAAATTAAAATCGTATTTGCTAGTTTTCTCCCTATTTCATCTATTCTATAAGTCATAGCGTGTTGATAAATGGCCTAAAGCATTCTTCGATAAATGGGCTATCGAACTCAATTTTTTTTTTTTTATTCAAACAAGCAGTTCCTGAGATTATACGTGCTACAAACGAACATAACAGTTTGTCGCAAATGTTTTGTCCGCTTCAAACGACTTTTAAATTCAGCGACAAAGACAAAAAATTCAATACTTAAAAGGACGTTTTAAAAGTTCCTATGAATATAGCTTTGAAACTCCATCACTTTGATGCATATCTCTTATTAAAAGAGCGCGAATATTTGTAACTAGATGAATTTTAATTAAACTGTTTTGGATGCCCGCGCGCTCGGTCGCGCCTGTAATTATTGTGAGCGAGTGAAATACAATTATAATATTTTACGAGCTTCTCTTTGCCAAAATAATTATAAAACTAGCGCCAAATATATTCCAAAGCTTGCCCTATTTACTGAGAAAAATATAGTGTTAATTTCGTACTGTAAATAAAAGAGACATACACAGATAAACTTACGCCTTTTACACAGAAAGGGTAGACAGAAGTGATACTAAAACAACCACGTTCTGCCTTTGGTGCCGTCCTACGATGTGATAAGAGGCCAGCCTATCGTAATATCGGGCTTAAATTTCACAAATTCCCTACTACGAGCTGATAATGAATATATAATTCCGATGCTATTTTTTCCAAACCGGGATTTAAACCCATGACCTCAGTTTTACATTGATACCGTAGTACAACTACGCCATTTACTTTTCATTACGATACTTAAAACATTACGTCTTTGGATAACCCTAGTCCTATCAGCGTATAGACTCAGGCATTAATCTTTATCAGACAGCAATATCTAAACTTCAGAAATTTTGGCTATAAATTCTTGAACAGTATCTACATTATCTCCCGAAAACCGCAAATAACGTCATGCCAAGTCTGTCTACAATGTGGGTCGATAATTGAGCGACGAATTTGTTAAATTGCACTCCATCTAGACATTGGAATTGTGCCATACTTGTAATAAATTGGCGAAGACTGCGCCTATAATACGCCCAGTAATATCTTCATTCATTTAAACATTTTATACTGCACTAGCGGCGAGGCCCGGTTTTGCCTGAGTTAAATTATTTTCCAATTATTATTTTTTTGTATGATAAGACGTACTGTCCGTTCGTCTGATGGTAATCAATACGACAGCTCCTGAACAATTGATGCTGGACTTATAATTATGATTACGATGTCTAGCAGTTACTCTGGCTACAATATCCCGAAAACCGTCATACAACAGTGCATTTACAATACTGTTTAACGGGAGAAATAAATAATGCGGTGGTACCTACCCTGGAGACCTCTCATGTATAGAGACCTAAATGTATGCATCATCCCATATCAGTGTTGTAAAAAAGCTCGAGTCGGCGCTTAAACGCTCGAGTCGACGCTCAAGCAGATAGCTCGTGCTCGAGTCGGGACTCGACTGAAGCGCTCGACGCTCGAGCAGTGGCTTGAGCGCTCGGCTCGAGCTTGAGAGCGCGCTTAGATTACATAGTTAGAGAAACTGTAAAAAAGATCTGTATCTGTATCAGCCCATATACGTCCCACTGCAAGGCACGGGCCTACTCTACAATCGAGAGTTCGATTGAGAGTGTTTAGGCCATATACAGCCGCTGCCAATAAACAAACCCAATCCAAAATTTGCCGTTTTAGATTGACAGCTCAATCGTTTTTCTGATACTATATTGCCAATAATCAATCTCAGTAGTGAATAAACTATGGCAACATGACAGGAGACCAATCGAAAAGTAGAAAACAATTGACAACAAAACAGATTGACTTCAATCTAATTTTTTCGATTGATTATTGGCATCGGCCGTTAGTCCACCACACTAGCCTAGTGCGGGTTGGCGGACTTACATACCATAGAATTTTTTATAAATCGCTATGGTATGCAGGTTTCCTCATGATGTTTTCCTTCACCGTTTTAGTGCATGGTGATTGACTATCAATACACACATGACTCCGAAAAGTCAGAGGTGTGCCCTGGGATTCGAACCCGCGTTCACCGTAAAAAAGATAGTATAATTGAAATAAGACAATTTCAATTTTATTTTTAACGATATTTATATCATAATAGTAGAAAAATACTTATTTATTATTAGTATACAATATGCCATATGATCTACGCCATAAGGCCCAAATTACATTACAAGTGTGGTTTAGCTTTTTGTTTGTTTTTGGTTTTTGTGTTTTACTGGTGGTATGTCTCTAATATGTGAGAGGCTGTCTTGGTGGGTACCACCGCAATGTCTATTTCTCCCGTCAAACAGCAGTTTAAATGCACTGTTGTGATTCGGATTGAAGGACATTGTAGTCAGAGTAACTACTGGACATATTGAGACTTAACATCTTGTGTCTCAAGATGGCGAGCGCAGTGGAATGCCAAGCATTGCTTTGTAAATCAAGGTGTTGTTTGGTTTTGCTACTGTTCATGAGCGGTCGCATCGCTTACTATCAGGCGAACGGCGTGCTCGTCTCGCCATTCAATGCAATAAAAAAAAATAGCTGAAGTTTCTGTACAATTCCTGACTACCTACTGATTTTTCTTAGCAACTAAGTTAAATTAAATACCTACGTAAAATCATCACACACCTTTGCAACACTATAATTTTTTTAACCATGAGAAAAGTCACATACTGGCCTGTATATTTTCGTTACTAAGTCTGTTCCTTCTTTTAGTTATGACTAGCTGAGCCCGCGACTTCGTCCGCGTGAAGTTTAACAAAAAAGTTAGTTAATTCTTTTAGTTATTTTTTAAATAAATGAAATTTTCTACAACAAATGTAGCCTAAGTTACTCCTTATTATATCAGCTACCTGACAAAAAAAGTCCCGTCAAAATCGGTCCAGCCATTTCAGAGATTAGCTGGAACAAACAGACAGATAGACAGACGGACAGACAGACAGACAAAAAAAATCTAAGGTCATTTTCGTTATAGGTATCGTGTATATAACGATATGTACTTGGACATTTTTATTTATTTTCACTTTACAAACAGACACTTCAATTTTATTTATATGTATAGATAAGGCCAGCTTATACGACCAAAGTCAAAATATAAGTAATACTCACCGTACCTACCGCCCCCCACAACTCCTAACATTTTTATTTATCACAATTTTTTCATCTATCCGTATTTAAAAACTACAACGCTTGAACGCTCGAGCGCATAACTCGAGCATGAAAGTCTAAACTCTCAACGCTCGCAAGCCTTAAACGCTCAAGCGTTTAACGCTCGAGTCTAAAACGCTCCAAAGCGTCGACTCAGCGCTCGACGCTCGACTCTCAGCGCTCATTTTTACAACACTATCCCATATACGTCCCACTGCAGGGCACGGGCCTACTCTACAATCGAGAATGCGATTGAGAGTGGTTAGGCCATATATTCCACCACGCTGGCCTAGTGCGGGTTGGCGGACTTACATACCATAGAAATTCTTATAAATTACTATGGTATGTAGGTTTCCTCATGATGTTTTCCTTCACCGTTTCAGTGCGTAGTGATTGATTATCAATACACACATGACTCCGAAAAGTCAGAGATGTGCCCTGGGATTCGAACCCGCGACCACCGTGAACATGTGGGCAGCCGCGTCAAGTCCGTCCGCTTAAACCAAAAAAATAATTTAAAAAATGAAATATATGTCATCATTTTGAATAAGATTGAAAGATTCGTTTCATCAATTATGATAAAGCTCTCTTTTCCGATTTCAATTAAGTACTTCTAACCTGAAGTATTTTACCATAAATGTAGAGAATCTAATGAAATTACTAATAACCAAATAAATAAGTATTCATTCAATTAAATTTCAATTGAATATAAAATATTAGTAACCAAAAGGTCTCAATGGTGGCCAATTGAAACGATTGATTAGAATTTGAAATAATTTTATTTCATTTAATTTGGTCATTGGGTAATCAAGTGATTTGCTTTATAAAAACTCACAGCTGCTTTTTTGTACTTTTATTCTTAAATATGACAGCCTCCGTGGCGCAATTGGTTAGATGCCGCCTGTGAATCGAGACGCCGCGGGTTCGATTCCCGCACCGAGAGAAATGTTTGTGCGGCCTACAAATATTTCTTCCGGATCTGGGTGTTTGCGAGACCGAAAAGTCTCTCGTAGTTCCTGATACCCACGACACAAGACTCGATATTAGTGTGGGGTCAGGACTATGTATGTGACTGTTGGGTGTTATTTATTATCTATTTATGTCAATTACATTTTTACAACCAAAAGGTATTTCAAAAATAACCATCTTAGTATTTTTGAAAAGTGTTGTTGTATGCGGCTTTCATTTTGGTGTACAATAAAGCATATATAAATGTTGAAATAAGACTATTATTTACGGATTTTATCCGCGATAAAATCCGTAAATAATAGTCTTATTTCAATTTGTAACATTCGCGTAAATCTAAGAAACCATTACATATATAAATAAATCATTTTGACCATCACAAATAAGTTTTTACATGTTTGCAAACCTCTAAGTGAATTGACTGAGACCCAATAATCTCCTCATCTTTTTTTTTCCCGCGCCACTCTCTATTTGATCGACACATCTATCTATGTGCTATATGTATTGGTTTGTCATGAGAGCTCTTTAATTGCCTACATGATAAAAGAAAAAAACCAACGTTATGGATATTCATGGGCGTCAGTAATCACTTTCCATCAGGTGACCTGTGTGCTTGTTTGACCTAAATTGCATAAAAAATAATAAATAAAGAAAACAGACTTGAGCACATAGTGTATGTAATAATTCTTTCCGTCTTGTAACAATATTGTTAAGTGGAATTTCGACTCCCCCGTTGTGTTCTAGACAGTTCTAGTTTATTAAATGAATGCTTTTGGAAATGCGCCCGAGACCAGGCATGCATGCTGTGCACTGCAATGTATTTTCTACTTGAATTATAGATTGTGGGTTTTAGTCTGACTTATTCATTTAACATAAATGAAATGTATTAGAAATTGTATCACAAGCATATTATATAATTTATTTATTTATGTTTTTTATATAAAATATAATGGTGCGCTTAATGCCTGACACGTTATCTCTCGGTCATCTGTGACCGTGCAAAGTAATCAAAGTAGGCGCTAAACAACATTAACTAAATAACTATACATCTAAAATATATATTTTACATATACAACCATATATATAATATATATCACGGTAAAATAAAAATAACGGTAAAAAGCTTGGTTTATTTTGGTTTGTCAAATTATTGTAATACGTTTATGAAAATTGATTAGTCTTATCTCGTTTTTCTTTTTATTTTGTCTTTTGGCTGTTACAAAATATTGTCTAACAGATGTGTTGGGATCATGAAATAATAGTTTGAGTCTGTATTTTATAATTTAATAATTCAAGTTTAATTAGCAGACAAATTAAGAAAAGCCTTCTCCATTACTCGCTATATGACTATTCCTAAAACAATAAAGATGGCTTCATATATATCGCTAAGTGATAACTGATAAAATATTTTGTAAGACTGTATAAAACGCGCAACAACCAAAAAATAAGTATATTTACTACAATGATATAATAAACCCGTCTATTCAATGCAAAATCTATGTCTCCTGCCAAAAAGCAGTGTAAAAGCACTGTTGTGTTCCGGTTTGAATAACATTGTAGCCAGAGTAACTACTGGACATATTGAGACTTAACTTCTTATGTCACAGTGCGTGCGCAGTGGAATGACAAGCCTTGCTACTGTCCATGAGCGATTTATCGCTTCGGTATGTTCGTCTCATCATCCATAGCAATAAAAATCCTTACTCAATCTCCAATAAGCCAATAACATAATTAAATCCTGTTCCCACAAACTCATTACCACTTTCATAATATAAAGTAACAAGCAAACACCTGGGCTCACAAACATCACCTAATATAAATAAAGTTGGCGAACTATCGCAGTACACGCAACATCGTTCAAACAGCAACGTTACAATATAGATTAATTGCAAACAAATTTAAAGCAATATAGGAACTATGTAAACGCAGCTGAAACTTAGCTTTCAGCGCTGAAATGCCCCCATGATTAATAGCGGAGTATTCAAACTAACGTGAGCGGCCGCCTGTTACACCGTTGTTATACATAATTTATCGGATTTTTTAAACTAGCACTAAAGACTCTCATTTAGTTGATAGTAAGTGTAATGTAATCCGTCACGCGAGATACTACTCGCCGGTCGATAGAATTATGTTGGCATGATTGTTTTTTTTATTGCATAGTGAGATATTTATTTCTATGGTATGTAAGTCCGCCAACCCGCACTAGGCCCGCGTGGTGGATTATATGGCCTAACCACTCTCAATCGTACAGTCGATTGTAGAGGAGGCCCGTGCCCTGCAGTGGGACGTATATGGGCTGATACAGAAGAAGAAGTGAGATATTTAGACATATAAGTATACTTGCTATTCAATGAAACACATCTTCCAGCCAATGTTTATTGAAAGATGGAAAAGGAAGACAAAATAGACTAGGATATATATAGATAATTTATAACCCATAAATTACACATAGGTCCTGAAAATGAGCAAACAGGTCACCTGACAGTGTTCACTGACGCCCATGAATATGTACAAATCTTGGATCATGGATGTTCGGTCCATTAAATAAGGAGGGGAGCGGGAAGGAAAAATAATTCCAAGAGGATGCCCAATACTCCTTGTATTGGGCATCTGACAATTTCACTCAAGGAAAGAAATATGACAGCGAAGCCTGTGAGACAGTGGTACTGCCCCAGACAAGCCTGCACATTTATGCTGTTATAAATGACAACAGCATAACTCTACCACTTTTGTATCTAGATATTCATAGCATGAAACTTAATGCACTTATGTGATTCATTATAGTACGTTATCTTCGATTGCGTACGGTAATAATAATCCAGGTGCGATTTACATTGTCATATTTTTTATTTACAATTCACAAAAGTGATTATTGTTTATTTGACTACTATACTTTTTATTATTTTGTTTCCCGATACTTGATTTAATTGTTTTAGTCTACTAATCAACTTTTTGTCTTTTACATAATGTGGGTATTTTTCCAATAATTAATAAGGAGACTGTCAATATGATCGGACGATTTCCGGTTCGACTATTCCTCGCAATTTCTACATTGACGTATTACCTAGAAATTCCATAGAACGTGTCAGGCCTGCGGTCTGTTCCAGACACGAATATCCTTTACGTAAGCCAATATATAAACCTATAGCATACGTATTGGAACGTGCTATTGACTCCTCAATGCGATGTACACGCTATGTGCGGCATTCATCGCTGCCGGTCTACGAAAACGTTTGTGTTATGGTGCTATTCAGGCGGCGTGGTATCGTGTTTTGGTCGTTATTTACGCTTTGGAGAAGTTGAGGTAGTGGAAAGATCGCAGTAACGTGAATAGCAGTGTTCAGGTATTTTATATAATTGTAGGCGGTTGTTTGTTTTTTTTTGTATTAGAGCAATGGAAAGTTAGTAATTTTTTGATGTTTCATGTTTTTAATATCCAGGAAGCATTTCACTTCATGCCTCATTTTGCAAGATACTTCGTTTTTAAGATAAGACGTTACTTTGATGCAACAACTTGATATTTTTCTTCCAAGCAAAAATGTATGTTTGCATAAATTCATTTTTAAATATCTCTTTGACGTTTTTCTTGGGTACATTTATATCATCGTTGATTCTGTTTTTTCACTACAAGAATTTGTTTCGGGTCTGGGCTTAGAGAAACAAACAAATCTTTTGTATTTACCTAAATACAAGACTCATATCTTAGTGCGAAATCAACACAATCAATATAACTTATTTACATGTTAATTATTTTTAAATACTTTAATACTTAAGTATTAGTTGCGTAAATGATTACGCGTCGGTGTGATTGTTCCAAAGCCGAGTTTCAATAGAAAGTTTTCAAGTTAGAGTGAACATGTTTTATTGAGATCGCCTAGTTATATTGCAGCGGTGCCATGCAATAAGTTAACAGGGTGCTCCTTTATTACAAGAAAGTACCTACCATATTGTTACCCGCATGATCGGTATGTAAAGGAAAGCATCGAGAGAAATCCTGCATACCCTAGCGATTAGTAAGAATTTATATGATAGTAGTTCTCTCAGTAAGTGCGTTGTGGCCTATTGGTAAACGGACTAGACGCGGCTGCCCACATGTTCACGGTAGTCGCGGGTTCGAATCCCATTGCACACCTCTGACTTTTCGGAGTCATCATCATCATGGCCATCGAAATCGCTTAACCTTTGCACCACAAAAAACGTTCCAATTACTTCTGAAAGGAACTTTAAAATCACAGCCGCGAATTAAATTTAATAATATCAATGTTAAAAAAAAAAATAAAAACCGACTTCAAAACAAAAAACCACTAAAAACCGAAAAATAACAAAATAATAAGTACCACTGCAAAGCAAAAAAATAATATTTCTTTCATGGAACTTGTGCTTGTTGAATAATTTGCTTAATGACTTGACTAGCCAACAAATCAAAATATATGCATAACATATTGAAGGCGGGCCGCCAAGTACCAAACATGTAGGACCTATGCCTTATATTAATTTAAATATCTATATGTTTGGTACTGGGCGACCCGCCTTCAATATGTTATGCATATATTTTGATTTGTTGGCTAGTCAAGTCATTAAGCAAATTATTCAACAAGCACAAGTTCCATGAAAGAAATATTATTTTTTTGCTTTGCAGTGGTACTTATTATTTTGTTATTTTTCGGTTTTTAGTGGTTTTTTGTTTTGAAGTCGGTTTTTATTTTTTTTATTAAAAATTTTAGTTATTTTTATCTTTTTAGTGTTGATAGGCATTTAAATGAAGAATATTTGGTCCCCACAAGGAATACGTTCTTTACGATGACAATGAAATCGCTAAAATCAGCTAAAAGCTGCCAAACATATTGGAATATTCACATGTTTATTATTTTTTCTCCCCCCCCCCCCATACTCCCTCCCTTCGCCCCTACCCCTTTTTCCCACAACCACTGTAGCCTAGCTTTTATACTGAACCCAATGCAGAAAGAACCGTTGAAATCCTATAAAATTTTGAGGAGTTCTACTCTCCAGGTCCGAACATGATAATCAGATCTTAATGTTGTGTTCTTGGGATCAACATGTCAATACGTTCTTTCCAATGAAAAAGAAATCACTAAAATCGGTTATAAGCTGCTGAAGATATTAGAATTTACGTGTATTTTAATTTTATCACCCACCCCCCCTCACCCCCACCCCTTTTTCCCTCTCTTACTGTAACTTACCTTTTTTAATGAACGTAATGCAAAAAGAACCATTGCAATTCTCCTTAATTTTAAGGAGTTCCCCTCTCCAGGTCCGAAGATATTCATCAGATCTTCACCATATTTTTATGGGACCAAACGACAAGTACCAGCTTTCAATTAAAGAAAGAATGATCGAAATCGGTTCACGCAGTACAGAGAAACGAGGTAACAAACATAAAAAAAAAAAAAAAAAAAAAGCAACATACAGTCGAATTGAGAACCTCCTCCTTTTTTTGAAGTCGGTTAAAAAAAGGAATCGGTTCGTTATCTTGGTTTAATTTTAGAAAGGAATTTTTCCTTTCTTGAACATATTAAGAACGTCGGGGAAAAGTCGAAAAGGAACTTTTTTGCTTTGACAAGAATATCAAAATCAACGTGGGGCTATCTTTCAATACACTAAAAATCATCTATGGAGCGACTTACTTAGGATGTATCTGTTATGGATCTCCCGTATGGGCTGATAGGGCTACTATCGGTGCTGTGCGAAGAAAACTGCTCCAGAGCCAACGTTTGGCGTTGATAATCGTGTGCAAGGCATATAGAACTGTTAGTACCGAAGCTTTGCCTGTCCTAGCGGGTGTACTTCCAGTCGACCTGGAGGTGCAACGTCGCGCCGCGATGTATTACTCTAATAGAGAGAATATGGATAAAAGTTTTTTCACCGCACGTGAACTTTTAAAAGTTGACAGATTATTTAAACCGGTTTCAGTGGTATATAGCGAACTATTAGATGAATGGCAAAATAGATGGGAGGTATCTTTGAAGGGCCGGCATCTATACCAATTTTTTCCTTGCGTACGTGATCGTTTAACAAAGACATGGCTAGATGTCGATTATTGCGTATCACAATTTCTCACGGGCCATGGTAACTTTAAGTCTAAACTATACTCTTTTAAGCTTGTTGCGTCGCCTGCGTGTCCATGTTCAACACCTAATTGCGAGTATGAGCAGTCCGCGCATCATATACTTTGGGAGTGTAGTCTTTGGCATAATGAGCGTAAAACCATGCTAGATAGTATGCAAATATCATCTGGAGTTGTATACTACATGGACCTTGTAGAGACTAGAAAGAACTTCCGTGCTTTCCGGCGTTTTTGCCATACCTATTACTGGAATCAAGCATAACAGTTCACATAATAGGTCCCATTTAAATGTAATAATAATTTGATCCGTGGTGCTTTACAGCTGGCTTCTCCGGCTGTGAAAGTCTTTTTGCGAGGTTATTTACCTCTTCAGTTCCATGTTTTGTCACCCGCTTTGCACGGAGGGAAGTGGACAATAATTTATTTCCAACTCCTCCTATTAATTTAACTTTCTGATTAATTTCGTTGCGGGTTAAAGACAAGTTAGACATTCCCGGAGACTCGCCGAGCTTCAATGCTCGGTGTCATTACTTTGCGTGCTGTTGATCCTGGCTCACAGGAGTTACAGTGGTGGGTGTGAGGGCGGGACAGTCTCCTTTTCGGAGTCATGTATGTATTGACAATCAATCACCACGCACTAAAACGGTGAAGGAAAACATCGTGAAGAAACCTGCATACCATAGCGATTTATGAGAATTCCTATGGTATTTAAGTTCGCCAACCCGCACTAGGCCAGCGTGGTGGACTATATGGCCTAACCATTCTCGATCGTATTATCGATTGTGCCTATTATGCGTATTATCTCCTGGGTAGGTAACACCCCAATGTCTATTTCTCCCGTCAAACTGGAGTGGAAATGCACTGTGGTGTTTAGATTTAAATGATATTGTAGCCAGAGTAACTACTGGACATATTGAGACTTAACATCTATGTCCCAGGGTGGCGTGCGCAGTGGACTGCAGAACTGCTTTGTAATTCAAGGTGTTGTTTGGTTTTGCTACTGTTTGTGAGCAATCGTATCGCTTACCATCAGGCGAATGGGATGCTCGTCTCGCCATTCACCATCATCATCATCATCAGCCTATAATAAATATAAAATATAATGCCAATCATAGCAATCAAAAAATGACCAGTGTAGTGAACTGTACGTTCTAACCACTCTCAATCGTACTCACAGTTATAGAGGAGGCTCATGCCCTGCAGTGGGACGTATATGAGCTGATACAGACAGAGCTATGTTATGTGCGTTCTCCTATATCGAGCATTTACTATCGTATATAAATAGAGGTATTAAGCATTAAGTATGGTTAATACCTTTCCGTTGAAATCGCTACCTAGATTGATCCTTATATCCGTCTGCTCAGTAATGTATCATGTTGTGGAATTAGAGAGATAGTGCCTTCCAAAGAAATAATCTCACCATTACAGATACAACATTATTTTTTTATTTCAATAATAATTCAGTTCGCTTGATGGCAATCGATACGTCCGCTCATGAACAGTAGCAAAATCAAACAACACGTTGAATTACAAAACAATGCTTGGTACTCCACTGTTTCTGGCATCCTGAGACATAATATGTTAAGACTCAATATTTCTAGTAGTTACTTTGGCTACAATGTCCTTCAAAACGAAACACAACAGTGCATTTACACTGCTGTTTGGCGAAAGAAATAGACATTGCGGTTAGATAGTATTAAACTTATCATTAATTGGAATTTAAAGTTATTTCTCCGTATCCATCTAAAACAAACACACAACATATAAAGTCACGCTAGAAGACCCGATAAGATACTCAGAGATGCCATTTTTACATTTATCACAAATTATTTCAATCCGAAGGTATATTTATATAAGTATAGGGCCTAGTCTATCGTCAAACCAGACACGAATTTCAGTCCCAAGCATCTCAAAAAATATATTTAAAACCGAAAAACCGGTGTAATATTTATTAAGAATGGAATTTTATACTTCAATTATACCAAGCACGTCTAACAAGTTCCAGTGTTGATATAAAGTTGCGCGGAAACTTCTCACTAGGACGGCTTGAGTGGCGGATCTTGACTGTTGTAAGTAGTTTTAATGCTTAAACTAGCGGTTATTATATAAATAGGGCGATAACGTGTTTTATGTATTTTGTAATACTTAAGTGGTGATCCAACAAAAATTTCGTTCTATCGTAATGATTTTCCTAAAAATACGTTTTGTGCATTTCGTTCTATCATAGTTATTTTCTTAAAGAAGTGAATATATTTTGTGTTACAATATACAAAAGCGTATTTTTAGTTTTTTACACTATTATTCGTTATTTTTACTAAAAAAAAGCAGCAGTAATGATTACAGTTATCTTATCAAAGGAACACAGACGCGCGCAAATGTATTAATTTATTTTCAAAAATAATAATTTCATGCCAACCCGCACTAGTCCAGCGTGGTGGACTATATTATGGCCTAACCACTCTCACTCGTACTTTCAATTATAGAGGAGGCCCGTGCCCTGCAGTGGGACGTATATGGGCTGATACACAATAATTTCGTACTGTTCTGGTTAAGATAATGTCTATACTTTTTAAATCATTGTATTATCATCGGTCCTTGATAAGAATGCAATAATTCAAAGCGATACGACGCGACGTTTTAAAGTGCTCGAAAATCGACTTTGATTTTTAGTTCCATTGTGTTTGTAGTCACTAAAACTACCACCCGGCTTCGTTTTCGGTAACAGTCTTGAGATACCCAGTATACATGAAAAACTATTACAGGGACAATAAAAAAGAGATTTTTCCTAAATCTTTTCCCAAGATACTTTGCAGCAACAAATGTATTAATTAAACCAACTTATTTAAATAAATAACATGTTAATGAAAATAAAAATGCAAATAAAACCAACAATCGTATAATGCCGACGTTTTTATATCGCACATAAATTTTTCCTCTCTTAAAAGAATACTGTAACGTAGTTGCTACAAACAAAATAAAGTATTCAATTTGTACGCTAACAAATTACGTAAAAAATAATTCGTAGAAAACAAAAACAGGCGGCCCAATCAGATTTAAGAGCGTCGGCAGTCAATAAAGTAGAAGCTAATACTATTTCTTATTCATTCCACGATTTCGCCTCCCTGTATTGTCCCCCCATCACACCCCACGGTTCACGCCGCTCGCGAACAGGAGGCGATTAAACTCATAAGTGGATCGCGCTGTGATACGCCGCGCCGCCGCGGTGAATGTTAATGCGTTGCGACACGGTGTGAGTGGCGGATTCGATTGCGTGCGAAAGGATTTTATACGCGTCGATCTGAAGACAGAAAAGCTTTTGAATGGTACTACATTGAAGGGATTTCTTCGCCTTTCAATATGTAAGTGGCGGTGATTTATAAATGCCTGCGACGCGTTTTAGCGAATGATCTGCCGTTATAAATGATTGGGAATTTGGTTCGCGCCAAATTTTAGATGTATTCACCAATCAGTAAGATTATATTATGTAAATAATAATGAATATTAAACTAAAACAAGGATGAAATAGCTCTGATAAAGAATGGAATAATCAATACATATAGCAACAGAAAATCAAAACGACTTATTCGTATTATTTCTTTACAGTTTTTTTATTGCAGTGAATGGTGAGACTAGCATGCAATTACACCTGATGGTAAGCGATATGGACAGAAGTAAAACCAAACAATACGTTGAATTACAAAAAATGCTTAGCTTTCCACTCCACCTGTTACTTATGATATCAAGTCGCACTGTGACCAGTAGTTATTATGGCTACAATTTATTTCAATCAGAACACAACATAAATTTACACTGCTGTTTGAAGGGAGGAATAGAACGCGGCCTCTCACATACGAGAGACCTACCACCAGTCCTGAAACCCTCCTTTAAATGCCATCAAACATATGCCTGCTTTATACAAGAGATTAAGTCCGTATTATTTTTAGACAAAGAAAATGAAATGGTTTTATTATGCTACCAGTACATCCAAATGCCATCAAACATTTGCCTGCTATATATAAAAGATAAAGTCTCTGTTATTTTTAGACATAGAAAATCAAATGACTTATATAAGCTACATCTTATTTTTCCTACATACAAGCGCGTGTATTTTACGAGTAATAAAACCATAGTAGGCAGTCCTGAATAGCAAAGACTCAAAGCAACCGGGGCACACTCTCATATCAAATCAACGTGAAGTTTTAGCTTTCATAATATTTACTTTTTTTACAACGTATGTAACGTTGTTACAGCAATGTAAATGCACTGTTGCGTTTCGGTTTGAAATATATTGTAGCCAGAGTAATGACTAGACATATTGAGACTTAACATCTTGTGACTCAGTATGGCGAGCGCAGTGGAATGTAAAACATTGCTTTGTAATCCAATTTGTTGTTTGGTTTTGCTTCTGTTCATGATCGGTCGTATCTCTTAGTATCAGGTGATAGGCATGCTCATCTCGCCATTCATTACAATAAAAAAACCGGCAATCTCACTCACCCAACGAAACGCGACAACAAAGCTGTTGCTTAACGTCAATCTCCTGTGAGACAGTGGTACCGCTCCGCCAAACCATTCATACTGAGCCATGACTGACAACAGCGTGGTTCTGCCACTTTTACTATAACAGCCGTCATGGTGCAGTTGAGTAGACGCCGGCTACGAAACGGAAAGTTGTGAGTTCAATACCGGAACTGAGTATCATGAGCTTAATGCAATTCATTGCTTATTTTTCTACTGGTCCTGTATGGCGTAATGATTGCACTACACCTGATGGTAAGCGCAAATACCATCCAGGCAGAATATCGAATGGCATCAGACGATAGTCTCATGCCATTCGATACGATTATGCCGGTCTGCTAAGACTAACTTCACTTCACTCTACGTATAGGCCATAGGATATGTAACTGAACGATAAATATGCATTGGACCGGGTTTATAAGAGCGAAGTTTCGCGAAGTTCTTATAGGTCTTCGACAGAGGACCATTGGTATATGTATTTATTCATAGTAGGCTATTTCTTGTATACTCGTCAAATTTTATTTATAGTATATCTTTGATGCCTTGTCATATCTGTACATATTTTGTTTATATTAAATTCTCTTTGTAAGGAAAGTCTTTGATGTTGGCCCGTCTATCTGTTGGTACTTTCAGCTCGGTATACGACAGTGTTCGTCCTTCAGGGCTAATTTTGTGTAACATATTTTTTAAGAAAGAAGAAATTATTGCACATTCCATATTTTTATTAAATATATCAGGTCGAATACTTTAAAATAATTTATTTGAGTGATAATTTAATGTATTTAATAAAAGATGATTAATTGAAATAAATCTATTATTTACGGATTTTATCGCGGATTTGGTTTAATTTTTACATTATTATTTTTTTGATTTCCCGACTTTTCGATTACTTTACAGCTTTCGTGGTCACGGGGCAGACTGAGGTATTAGACGTCCGTTCTGTGACTGTTACAATTCAACTACCCTTATTTCACAATTATTAATTTAAAAAGTTAATTTAAATTGTTAGTCTGTATTTGCGATCCGAATAGTTTTATTTCAATGTGTAACATTCGCGTAAATCTAAGAAACCATTATAGATGATTAATTGATTTATTATAATTACGGTCTACACTATTGAGTTCCTGGATTTCAAAGGAATTGTGAGAAGGATTATTTAATGACGATTTTAAGTACATTTTAATCATAACGTGTAATAGTCTTCATACTACAGCCTTAAATTTAAATAATACACTCAACAGACCCCTAACTTCACCATTATATCAATATCGTGTGTGTTGTACTAGAACCTACAACACAGTTTTTAATCTCTTAAAACCCAGACCCAAACAAATATTCGTGGCCCGCAAAACCCTTTGTCTCAAAGACGGGGCCTATCGTTGTACTCTCACATTTCAACTAAGCCTCAAAGACTGTCTTGGGTTGTTGGATATAACCGTGATTTCTTATTTATATATTTAAAGACTGCCTCGGTGGCCTAGTTATACTAGGGTACGGTTACAAAGCTCATCAGCTTTGTAACTCGGGTTCGAATCCTGAGTTGGGCAAAGTGATATTGGATTTTTCTATTCATTATCAGCCCAGAGTCAAGAATTTGTGCCCGATATGGTGATTAGCTCGCCACCTTTGACATCGTGGGACAGAACATACAAATCAAAATGTGGGTGTCATGACACCTCTGCCTACCGCTTCTGGGAAAATGGCGTGAGTTTATGTATGCATGTATGTTTGAAGACTGAAGTTAATATAAGATATTCTTTCACAGCCATGTCGCGGCAACATATCCTTACTAGAAGAAGACGTGTGGCGCGAGCAGCAATGCAGTGCCCACGACGGCACACCGTATGGAGGCGAGTTGTTCCACTGGAAAGCACATAGAGATGATGCGGAACCCTGCGCCCTAACGTGCAGGGGAACTCCACAGCACTCTGGGCAGAAACCTGAACCGGTTGGTATATTTTTTTTAAAAATTCAGTAATGGTAAAGCGACTGCTAAGCAGTCTGCACGTACTAAGCAATGACTTCAAGATTGAGCATCGAATGATATCAGAAGGTGGTCTTATGCCATTCGATACAATTATACCAGCCCATTTAGTTGCTTCTTCACGCATTTCCTTTATCATAAATTTTGTATTGAAATTCTTGGTCATCCATAAATTGTCAGGAAAAAATCGCTCAATGTTACATGGCCGGACTTTGTAACACATTTTAATTTGTTCTTTGAGGTTATTGTCATAGTAAATATATACAATAAAGAGTATGAACATTTTAATAGCTTTACGCCCGAATACTGGAACGCCATTCAAATAATAAGTTGCTCTTAACAGCGCACGGCCCACTTAGCTGGTACATTTAACCCGGATGAACGTGGTTAAGCGCATCTTATTTTTAAGTTGCGTACTAGTATTCGGGCGTTAATCCGGTTAAGGTAGCTGATTACAGAATTCATCACTGCATTTAAGAGTGCCTATCGACATACAAAGATTTAAATGTGCTTATAAATTTTATCATGATAATTAATAAATTTTGTCAATATGGGGCCAGCCCAGGGGGGGTCATGCCCCCCCCGCTGTATCCGCCCTTGTAAGCACTGTAACAAACTTAAAAAAGTCATTATTAAAAATTCGAGTATTGAAATTGGACTCAGTGTTCTGACAAGAACTATATAATAAACTACATTTATTATTGATTTATACATATAAGACTTATTTACACAAGAATAAAAGTGTTATTCCGAAAAGTAATCCGAAAAGACGTAAACTGTAAATAAAATAAAGTTTATTTCTGAACCAACAAGCAATGGAACAATAAAAATGTTGCTATAATAACTGCAGTAGTTGTATCTGTGTCGCAGTTATTAGGCCCTCCTTATAACATTAGCTTTCATGGGTTTCATTAACCCTTAACTTGGCAAGAAGGAAAAAATCAAAAAATATAAAATAAATTGATATATTTGGTATCCTTTATGCATAGAGAGTAAGAAAAAAATAAAAAATAAATTCTAGGTATCCTAGGTTTCGAGAAAACCTATGTACACCACAATGTACAATGCCAAGTACGCGGAGAAACTCACTTCGTTTTATTTGTACATTGTGATGTACATTGCCAGCTTGGTAATAAAACACATTTATAATTTTTATTAGGAATATATTTGAAGAAAAAGT
Organism: Hyles euphorbiae; assembly: GCA_023078785.2. Classification (NCBI taxonomy): domain Eukaryota; kingdom Metazoa; phylum Arthropoda; class Insecta; order Lepidoptera; family Sphingidae; genus Hyles; species Hyles euphorbiae. The sequence goes on along the minus strand of CM041056.1, from coordinate 10,447,466 downwards.
AGGACATACAAAAAATTACTCATTTAATGTGAATGAAAATTACGAAAACAATTACGCTTTTGTTTTCCTACAACAAAACATAAATGTATGTTACATTTTATGCAAAAAACAGTTGTCCTGCCACTCTTACAGTACTTGCAGCGCATAGTTTCATTTCCTATTTCCGGAAAATGCCCTATATTATCAAATCGGACACTTTTTATTGGACGAACAGAAACTGGTTTAGAGATTTTTTCAGTCTCACTTATATCGTTTGTAATGTTTATATAATTAAATACTACTTTATTACTCTTAGAAAGTCCTTCAAACACTTGATATCGGAAATCTTTCAACGATATTTGTTTTCCATCTCGTCTATGTAAAATCCAAGCATTATTAATACACATGTCAATAAGTTGAGAAAATATTCCTAAGTACCAGCGATGGCTTTTGAAGGGAGTTCTATATAAAGAAATTAACATGTCAGCTAGATCAACTCCTCCCATATGTTTGTTATAGTGTTTGACAATTTGAGGACACTCTACGTCAATCTTCTTCTTTTCCTCTTTATCATAACGTTTGATAGTTACAACAGGATGTGAATCCATATAAGAACTTACAAGTGTGACAACTTTGTTGTCATACCACTTCACCACTGCCAACTTATTTTTATTACATACAACTTGGGCACTAGAACCGCGTGTCTTCTTTCTCATTTCTAGATCTGTCGGTAAATATTCTTGGCATCCCCTAAGACGATTAGATCGTATAGTACCGAGACTTAAGATTCCATAATCCTCCCGAAGTATGTGCGTTAGTTCTAGCGACATAAAAAAATTATCGGCATATACAGTCGCTGGCTTTTGCATTATAGTTCGGCACAATGCAATCATAACCATGCCTCCTAAACCAATTGATGTTTCTTTGTCTGTAAATGTCAATCCACGAAATGTATCACTACCACCGTAAGGGAGAAAATCATATATATATCCCGATACTCCGGCACGAACAAAATACTTGAAACCCCATTTTTTAGGTTTAGGTTTTATATATTGTTTCCTTTTACCCGCCTTACGACCTTTATAGGGTATCATCATTTCGTCAATTGAGTATTTTCCTTCTTCTTCAACTTTCAAAAAGTTCTGACGTATTTTCTCCATTACGGGACGAATCTTGAAGTAGCAGTCTGAGTTTTCTAAAGCGTTATCTACAAAATGTATGTTTCGGCGAATTTGTTGATACCTTTTAAGAGGCATAAGGTTAGCAATGAGGGGGTAACGTGAATTGTTTGCCCAATAATCGATATAGGCTGGCATTTTTACTATGCCCATCATAATTTGAATTGCTAAAAAGTTTTTTAATTCTTCTTCTGTCAGTTGTATAGATCGCCCTAGATTTTGTACTGCGTATAAGTTAGTGTTATGGACAATATCTTTGATGATGTCAGGTGAAAAAAAGTAATAGAAATAGTCCAGTTCTGTTTCTAGGTTTGTTTGATGGAATTCGTATAGGTTTTCTTCTACATAAACTTTATGACGAAATGCTGCTCTGGACCAACGATAATTTAAAACAAATTTCTTAGTCTTAATTTTTTTAGATACAATATTCTTTGTTTTCTTTATACGCTTAGATCTAGTTAGTGGCTGCTGTTCTTGATTGGAGGTACTGGGCTGAGGAGACGGTTGTTCAACTGTTGGAGTTGGCAAAGACTGTATAGTGTTCAATGTGGGTATAAGATTATAGTTGCTTGTGTTCGGTGATGGAAAAACTTCATTGAATGTTGGCGTGAGTGGTAAGCTGATAGAGACATTGTTCTGTTCCTTATTAGAATCTGTCGAACTATCCAATAAATTAAGAGCTTCAAAAGAAGATGCTAGTGAAGGTGGATCAGAGGACTCGAATGAAGGCGGTACATAAATATTATTTTCGTCGTCAGACGTACAGCTATCCTCAGAGCATGCATTTATTACAGGAACCAAAGCCAGAATCTTGCTAGCGCGTGTTAGTTTTAAGTTCTGCAGGCAAAATGGAAAAAAAAACTCAAACAAACACAACACCAAAACATAACATAAGAAAAAACAAGCAAATATTAGTAAAAAAAAACCAAAACCTAATCTACCGTAAACCTGGCAATGTACACCGTGGTTACCATAGTAAACAATTGCTACTTTACTGCGATATTGGCAACGTACAGCGGAGTGTACATTCGTTGATTTCAATCAATTGCGGGAGTTAGTATTATGCTAGCTACATCAAAATGCATTCATCTTATAAAACATACTTTGTTAATTAAAACCCACATAAAACAATGCCCTATTTCAATAAAAAAAATGAAATAAATCTAAAAAAACTTACGCGAGTCGCACGCGCAGCTTGTTGCTTTTCGGCCATTTTGGTTTTGACGAATATTTTGTAGTGTTACCAGACCAAAATATTTTTCTACTAATTCTACTACGTTTGACAATATTTATTCAAAAAACGGATTTTTATATTTTATTATAATTACCGAGAAACATTTTTGTAAAGTGTATGTACAGTGTGATGTACGATGCCAAGTTAAGGGTTAATAAGACGGTTAAATTAACGTGATTAAAATAATGTAACTGTGGTTAGAACTAGCTCGGGGAGACCGTTTTTATGTGTGAAGACCATTTCGATGTAAATATTAATTAACGTAGTATATATTCTCAATTGTATCTAAAATTATTTGTTTTCATTAAAATAAATACCATGATAAGTTCATAACCGTCGCAATCGCATCGTCTCCATAGGATTCCCTTGCAGATATGTGAAACAAAAATATAAATCTAAGTGTTTTTCAACATAATCTACAATAAGATTATTTTATAAATAAATACTGTTACTTACAAATTTAAGAGTGCCTTTGTGAAGACCTTTGTTCAGCATAATTGTTTCTGTATCTGAAAAAGAACAAACTAATTATATCCATCTCTTTCTTTCCTACAGACGGTATCATTAGACGAAGACGACAGAGTGGTGGTGGCAGTTCTCGCTGCAAGGGTTTCCGATGGCACCAGATGTCGACCTGGTAGCCTTGACATGTGCATCGATGGAAGATGCCAGGTAAGCTTAGAAATATATTACTTTTTATTTTATTTATTTATTACAGGTAACCAACGACTCATAACAAAAATAATATTCACATAATAAAAACATAACATTAACTTCTTTATCAAGATAACGGATTAGTAATTGATATATCAATGCTTACATTAGATTAGAAAACATAGTCCATGAACTAGTAGCCGGTATAACTGAGGAATTCCTTAGTGAAGACTACATATCCTGTCCTTCAAACAAGGCTTAAAAAGAGTCCTATCCTTACAGTAGGCAGCAACCTGGCAGTGCTAGATCCCTAGCATTGCGAATCCATGAGCAGCGGTGTTCGCTTACCATCAGGCGGGCTGCATGCTCATCTGCCTATAAAAAATACCACAAAGTGGAATAGACACCTCAATAAAGGTTGAAGGAATGCCTGGACGCAAGCCGCTTCGAACTGGTCAATATGGAAATCCTTGGAGGAGGTTTATAAGCAATACTAGAATTCGTGTGGTTAAACAAGAATAATTGTAACAAATAGTGACCTAAGCTAGTTTGTAGTATTTCTAATTTAATCGCGTATATTTAGTTTAAATTGATATCATTACACTGATCATCAATACCTACAGTGACGTAGCACTGCTAGTATTCAAATCAGAAGCTATCAAATGAATTTCGGTATCAATTGAAATGTAGTATACAATTTTTAAATATAACATTCCAAATGAAATTGTTCATTGTTTCCGATTTTACGCATCGCATAAGCAAATAGGCATAATCAAATAGAATTTACCGAAAACAAATACAATCTATGATATTCATCGACCTGCTCCCGCTGTTTGACGGTAATGCCTCGGGGAGGACATAGATCCGCTCTTTGTGTTATTGGGTTTAATATATAATTAACCTGGAATTCTGTATTCACAACTTAAAAAATAAATTATTAATACACAATAATGAGCAATTCAACGATTTACGAATCTTTCACCATCAAAGCTGCTACTTTTTTATACAATAAATCTCTCAATTTATGTCTTTTAATTTTGATTGTATATTTACATGAGTCTTTCGCTACATGGTTTTAATTAATTATATGGAGATTATTATAATTATAATTATTGTTATTCATTAGGCTTCAAATATAGCGACGGACCGGCAGCCCAACCATCTTTAAATTATAGACTAGAACGTTTTAATATATGGCGTAATCCTAATGCGGTGATAGACTTCACATACCTTTTTTGCAGAGACCTCTCAAATATACCTTCTTAAGAATTTTTCTATCATACTTCAAACAAACGATATTCAGTAAACGAACCGAGGAACTTCTAAAAGTTGTGGTAGATTCTCTGGAACTCTTCCATTTGGCAGTCTCGGTCATCACCCAACCGTAGTATTTATTACTGAACCTAAGTTCACATTTCTATTTCTTTTTATTAACACCGATCTGGATATTGCCATTTACAAACCATTTTGTCGGATAAAAATAAACCAGATCTCCGGGGACATGTTTACGAGATTCCCTAATTGTTACGATCAATACCCTTCGGTTTATGGCGCGTATTTCGGGAGGGGATCGCAACTGCCCTCTGAATTTATAATGATACGTTGAAAGCGTAATTTGGGTATTCTATACCCATGAATAATTGGGTATTGCGTTACATGCGGTATCGCAGGACCTCGTAAGGTATTGCAGAAGACGATATTGAAATTGTAGATTTTAATTGATTTTAAGTTCTTGGCAGTAAGATATATCTACATATAAAGAGACTTCGGTACGCAAATGTGAAACCCCACTTAGTGTTTCATATAGGTCCAGGGTTTTCCACAACCTGTAAACACAATTTTGAGTAAACTAGTTTAACTCTATCAAACTGAGAACGAAAGAAAGAAAATGTTTTTATTGGTACAATTACAACATAATACATACAGCATAAGCATAAAAGGATAATATAAAATAACAAACAAAAGGAAGAAAAAGACGCGTAAAATAAATTTACAATAATTTGAAAACGTGCCAAACGGGTGCCATCTCAGCCTTATTTCTGAATTATCATTGGAATGACAAAACACTGTTGGTTTTTTTTAGGATTTTGACAGACTCCGTGGTGACGGTTAGACGCCACCTGTGAAACGAGAGGCCGCGGGTTCGATCCCCGCACCGAGAGAAATGATTGTGCGGCCCACAATTTTTTCTTTCCGGTCTGGGTGTTTATGGGACCGAACAATCTCTCATAGTTCCTGATACCTACGACACAAGACTCAATCTTAGTGTGGTGTCAGGACTATGTATGTGGCAGTTGCGTGTTATTTTCTTCTCTATTCATTAATCTGTACACAATTCATAATGATTGTACAAAGGAGCCCTGCAGTGGAAGTCATAAAGACTGTATTATTCACATTCAAAACAGCAGACAAAATTCAAAGCACATTTTAAAATACTAGATACTACAGGGTGTAGTAGAAGAATTCCTCGCGTGATATCGGCCAGTTAACCGGCAACAGCGTGTTTACAGGTGGTAATAAACACGTAGTGCTCGTGTAACGCTACGAACACACTGCCAAATATACCCGCTTTTATTGCTGCACTCTTGTGTTCATACCTTTACTGTACGCATTATGATAAAATTAGAATACCAAATTCAAACACAGATATATCTTGTAGTTTTTATATGGAAATAGGGGTGGCCTATATTCTGCTGTGATCTTCCGTTGGCTAAAGAAAGAGGGAAGGGGAAACCATTCATTTTTATGAGGTCGTTCGTCTGATCGTAAGCGCCACGTCCGCAAACGAACAAGAGCAACACGACTTAGAAATTATTACCTCGTCTCAATCTGAAATCAGTCAATCGATCAATTATAAATCAGTATCAAAAACAGGCTACTGCAGGGCATAGACCTTCTCTACAATCGAGAGACCAATTACGAGAATACGGGTTTCCTCACGATATATATCTTCATCTCTAGTCCTTGAGGTAATGAGTATCAAATATATTTGTATCAGCCCATATACGTCCCACTGCAGGGCACCGGCTTCCTCTATAATCAAGAGTGCGATTGAGAGTAGTTAAGCTGTCAACCACGCTGGCGTAGTTCGGGTTGGTGGACTTTACGTACCACAGACAGTCTTGCAAATTGCTATGGTATGCAGGTTTCCTCGCGATGATTTCCTTCACCATTATAGTGCGTGGTGATTGACTATCAAATATAATTTACATATTTGATAGTATGATCAACATGCTCGTATAAATTACATTCTAATCAATTTTCACTGACAACTATCCTTTAAACCAATATTAAGTAAAAATAGTGTACTTTTGCTTCAGAATAACTTAGGGCCAGTTTTTCATTATGATATGAATTAGCTATTTGCAACGGCAACAGTATAAGCACTATTTTTACCAGTTCACATAATTTTCAATCAAAAAACTCAAATATAAAAATAAATTAATAAAATATACAAACCACTCAGTACGGGTCTTCCTATTTCCAAGTAGAGGTAGACCTTTGAAGTTCTTGCAAACATTAAAATTAACACACCAGTATACAGTGGAAATGAGTCCTTAATGGGTTCTTTTCGGGCCCATTACATTCTGTGTGTGTATTTTAAAAATAAACTCGTTATCTCCGGCGTGATGTGTCTAGCTTTCAGTGTGAACCGGCGAGCGCGTCGTGAATGTTTAATGGGCAGCGGTGACCGCGACGCGAGGTTTGAGAGCATGGCGGTTGTGAAAAATATATTAAAAAATAATTCATTTTACGAATAACATTTCCGTGATAATATACGCATTTTAATTTGCTATATGTCCTAGACTAGTAAATAATAAATAAAATAAAACACCTAACAATCTCACAGACCTGCTGCTGCTGCCACACTAAAATCGAGTCTTATGTCGTGGCTATCAGGAATTACGAAAGACTTTTCGGTCTCACAAACATCCAGATCCGAAATAAATATTTTTGGGCCGCACAAACGTTTCTCTCGATGCGGTCCTACGGGAGCCTACAGTTTGCCCTGCGCACTGCCACTTCACCTTGCTAATCCTATGGGCTGTGTCGGTAACCTTTGTTCTCCTACGGATCTCCTCGTTTCTGATTCGATCTCGTATGGAAATACCGAGCATAGCCCACGCCAAGGCCGCCACTTGTACTATTATTATTAAATACATACATAAACTCACATCTTTTTCCCAGATGGGGTAGGCAGAGGTGCCAGGACACCCACTTTTCGCCTTGTATGTTCCGTCCCACGATGTGATAGGTGGCGAGCCTATCGCCATATCTGACACAAATTCCTGACTCTGGGCTGACAATGAAGTGATATTGGACTATTATAATGGTTATTTGATTTCTTTCTTCTTTCTGTGTATAGCCCAAAAAGGATTAAATAAATAAATTATCTCGACTCACTCATTCGCTATAAGAAACATCTATTCTCGCGACATCTTGTCCCTTAGACCACACGATGCGCGGAGCATCACGCTGCAGTAATTCAGTTAGTTATGCCTTGCGGAGCGGCGGAATAAACACCACCTTTTTGTGTCACAACGCGGGATACTGGCGCTGTTCATTTACTATATCACCGGGATATATCACCCGAAAACAGTATTAACGGAACTTTAGCCAGAATTTATAAAATTTAATTTTGAGTGGAGGCCACGTACAGGCAAGCGAAATGTCGGACGCCCGCCTACAAGGTGGACAAACGATCTGACTAAGGTTGCAGGAAGTCGCTGGATGCAAGCCGCTTTCAACAGGTCATTGTGGAGATCCTTGGGAGAGGCCTTTGTTCAGCAGTGGACTTCCTGTGACTGATATGATGATGATGATGATGAATTTCGATTTTGCTATTTTTGAGTCTGTTAAATTGCTAGGATTTGTAAGTAATATCCATTATTGTTGACAGTCTCAGTGTGGATAGAAATACAAGGCACAGATTCGAAAGGTCCAATTTCCAATGATTCATCGACATATATTATGTACCGCCGTCCTGCTGGAAGTAAATGTCGTGTAGGTCCATAAGGTTCAGTTTAGCCCATGAGAAAATTTTGTTAACATCGCGCTGTAGTACTCGTGACTCGTCTCTTCTTTCACTGTCGGCGTCTAACCATGTGCGCCACAGAGGCTGTTTGTGAAAAGAACTAAAAGAAAAGTTAAGATTCTAATCTTTACTGAAACTGTAATATAAATACAACATTGAACGTAGAAAAGCTTAGACCAAAAATACGAAATATGATAATGGAACGAAAACCTTTGTTTGCCCAAGTCTGTCAGATTTGAATAACAAGACAAATTGAATCAAGCTGGTGTTTACTATCGACACTGTTGCCTACCGCGCCCTCCATTCAAATATAGATAACTCCATGCTTGTATTCCTGCGAGAACAGGCAGAGATGTCGCTGATCTCAAATGGGAGACAATAATGGGAAGTCTACCATATGTGAGAAGACGCCTAGGTAGGTACCACCCCATGTCTATTTCTCCCGCCAAACAGCACTGTAATTACACTATATTGTTCCATTTTGAAGGGAATTATGGCCAGAGTAACTCTTGGATATAATGAGACTTAACATCTTATGTCTCAGGATGGCGAGCGCATGAATTCCAACCCAATTGTAATTCACAGTGTTGTTGGTTTTGCTACTGTCCATGAGCGGTAGTATTGCTTACCATCAGGAAATTACATGTTCGTCTTAGCATTCAACGCAAAAAACATACAATGTCCGCCATACTGACCCATTAAAGTCCGTCTTATTCCGGACTCAAGCTGTGTATGTATCTACCGTTTCGAATACAGATAATTGTGTTTATAAAGGCAAGACAATCGTAGTTCCTACCCGGTCGATAAATCTACTTAGATTTCACTCCACATCAGTGTGTCATGTAATATATGAACTATATAGTTTCTTGACCTTATTTCTTTATATGGCATGGCGAAGTAACCTTTCTGACGCTACGCTTTCTCGTATAACACATTCCAATCCCAAAATATAATAGGGTTGGGCATAAATTCCAGTCCTAGGCAATTAAGTATAGTTTTTACCGCAATTTAGTAGACTTAGCCGGCACCACAATAATGCTGCTCAAAACAAACATTTTACTAATCATAACTAAGCACTATAAATAAGAAATGAAGCAATGAATTTAATAAAGGATAATCCAAATATTTGAAAACTAATACAGCTTCGTATTTCGCTTGAAACTTTGATGGATTCTAGGAACACGTTCCGTGACACAGCTACGGCAAGGACTGCCAATTAGTTTTGTATTATTTTGTAACTATCCTATACCATACACGATTCATTTTACAAAGCTCGAAAAGACACTACTTAATGCAAAAAAGTTTAGTCGAAAGGCCATTTTTTCGCTTCGTCGAACTATCCAATTGCATTCAAGTGATTAAGTGCTCCATAGGTGAGACTTTTGTAACTGTATCAGCCCATATATTATGTCCCGCGGTAGGGCACTCCTTTACAAACGAGAATACAATTGAGAGTGCTTAGGCCATAAAGTCCACCACGCTCGCCTAGTGCAGGTTGAGATTTTTGTAATTCATAATAATTCTATGCATGGAAAAGTACCCATTGTATGGATGTTTAATTATTGACCTCGTGAAAGTAATTTCTTCTCGCAACACAGTAAACAGTAAATCGATGAACTATAGATAAAGAATGTACTCTGTTCCTTTTTATTTATATCATATAGCTAGGTCCAGAAGATTTCAATACAATAAAATCGGACAGGTTTAAAGAGCCCTCTGTCAAAAGTTGAACCAAAGTATGAAATTAGTCTATACGCTATAATCGTTATGCGGCTATGGCACTTCGATATTACCTCTTCAAAATCGAGTCATATCTTCAATAGCTTTATTGGAACCATCACCATAGGAAGGCAGAGACTTCTACCTAAGACTCATATAATAAAACCGTTGATTAAAAAGAGCGTACAACACAAATTCCACAATACTGTTGGCTCAACAATCTCTCCGCGTGTACATTGTACAAGTTCCATCGTTTATTTCGGGTTCCATTCCACTCAGAACTGATTTTATAAATGGCAGTGTTGCCACAATTTTGATTTTCTATATTGAAAAGGCGTCCCATCTTCGAGGCTGAGTGTTCTTTTGTCAGCCAACAAATGGCGAGCAGCCGCGATTGGGTTGCCACTGGCAATAATTAATTATCTTTGGATTACATCGTTTATTAAAGCTCTTAAATTAATTATCTGATGGTATTCGTCATGACAGAGCTGTACTGACTAATATAGTTACCGAAATGCCTGAGATACGCTTAGTAAATAGGACATTTGATTTCATGAAATTTAATATTAATTTACTTTGTTATTATATGGAAGGAATAGAATTTCAGTTTGGTTTGTTTAACGTTCGTTCGTAAATGATATTTCTGTATCATATTTATTATATTTATTTTTATATTGGACTGCCAAAGACCCTAAAGCTAATAGCGGGGTCTTGTTTCAACCAACACAGTATAAGGCTGTCGCCGAGATTCTGGAATTGTGTTACAACTGAAAACAAAATTACTGAAAAAGTTTTGATGGCTTGGAGAAAATCATTAAAGCTATAGCTTAAAGGTCATCTCGACTGAGGTAGTAATATAACTTTGTGTTCGCGCACGAACAAAATAAGAAGAGTTTTTAAACTTTTGAACATATATTCAATAAAAAATACAAATTGAATACTAAAATAGTGCGCATGTGGAGCGCTGGCGTTGGGTTGTCGTCGAATGTTCTCGGCTGCGGCGCAGGCGCTCACCGCGAAGGCCCACGATTCGCCACCGATGTTCTGGCGCGCGCCTATTGGTCGGACGCGCGATGACGTGATGCAGCGTCCATCTGATTCGGCGCAACACGCGGCGCTCGCGCACCGCCGATCATAGATGATGCAGTCGCAGAGCTGCATCGCGCGGCGCTTGTGCCGCCGATCATAGATGATGTAGTCGCAGACATTCTCCCCCCCGTTGAAAGCTCGAACTTTCAAACGCTGTCTGGATTGGGGAGGAGGCAAAGTCGATTTATTGCTCTTCGAATTATTCCCTGAGCTGTTTTTAGATCTGCGACTCGAGGAATTTGATCCTTTCCTGGAAATATCTTGTAGACCCGTCCAAGACGCCAGCACAGGGGAGGGACGTTATCTTCTTTGATTAAAACAATGTCGTCCAAGTGGAGGTCTCTGGACCTCTGTCGCCACTTTGTCCTCTGCTGAAGCTCGCAGATGTACTCTGATGCCCATCTTTGCCAAAAATGTTGCTTCAACTTCTCCAGCCGTTCATATCTCTTTAACCGATTCTCGTTGATGTCTGTGTAGCTGCTTGCAGGCAGTGACGTTAATGGTCTTCCGATCAAAAAGTGAGCGGGAGTAAGGGGTTGAAGGTCATTAGGAGATGAACTAAGAGGGCATAGGGGTCGGCTGTTAAGGATAGCTTCAACCTGTGCAAACAGAGACGCGAACTCCTCAAAGGTTAAATGTGTATTGCCTAAAATGCGTTTAATGTGATATTTTGCTGACTTTACTCCTGCCTCAGCTAACCCATTAAAGTGAGGAGCGTACACAGGAGAAAATTTAAACTCTATGCCTTGAAGAGCAGCATAATCACAAATAGAGTCCTTGTGAGTTTGTAACAACATGCCTATTTCTTTTGCAGAGGCAACAAAATTTCGACCATTATCGCAATATATTACCTTTGGTATACCCCTTCGAGATATAAACCTTTTTAAAGTTAGTATGAACGCATCCTTGGACAATTCACTGACAGCTTCAAGATGGATGCATTTATATCTAAAACATATAAATATGCATAAATAGCATTTGGATAGTTTAGCTCCCTTGCCTTTACGATCGGTAATCAGAAATGGCCCTGCGAAGTCTGTGGCAACAGTGATAAACGGAAAGTTAGCTTCCACTCTGTCATTAGGTAAGTTGCCCATCAGGTTTGATAAGGTTTTTCCCTCAAAACTTGTGAAGCAGTTATGGATTATATTTCTAGCTAGTTGACGACCCCTAATAGGCCAATAGCGGTCCCTAAGAGAAGCGAGTAATTGTTGGGGTCCAGCATGCAGTAGACGTTTATGTTCTGCTTCAAATAATAATTTAGTTAGTGGGTGATCTGGCTTTAATACAATGGGGTGCCTTTTATCATATGAGTATTTCGAATTGGGTATGCGTCCTCCTACTCTGAGCAATCCCTTTGGATCCAGGAATGGATTAAGAGCTACTAAAGAGTTTTTTGGGGGCAATGATTTTTTATTCTGGAGGAGAACTAATTCGGTGGGGAAAGATTCCTGTTGGGCGATTTTTATGAGTATTTCAAGTGATAGAGCTAGTTCGTTTTCTTGTAATATTCCCGTTAATTTATTGTTGGGATTGCGACAGTTGTATATAAATCTCATTACTGTAGCATAAAGCCTTTGAAGTTTATACAGCTTAGAAAAATCTTTAAAGTTAACCAGTGCTGAAGGCACAACCTCCGCCACGAAAACCGAAGATGTTTTTAACTCTGGTAACTCTGCTAGTTCAAACTTTGATGTTGTAGGCCATAAACTTTCTAGTTGCGAGAGAAATGGGGGTCCATGCCACCACAGAGGTGGTTGATTACAGGACATATCTTGAGGTTCTATACCTCGTGAGGCTAGATCTGCCGGGTTTAGATCAGTGGGCACATAGCGCCAACTTGTAGATTCAGTAAGATCAGTTATTACTGCGACCCGGTTTGCAACAAATGTTTTAGTTTTATTGGGCGTGAAAATCCAACCTAAGACTACACGAGAATCAGTCCAATAAAAACAACGATCAATAGGACGCTGTAAAGCTTTCAACACAGCTGTGCTCAACTGTGCGCCTAGTGTGGCAGCGCATAGCTCCAGCCTTGGGATAGTAGTGGCTTTTAGGGGTGCTACACGGGCCTTAGCACATAACAAATGCACTTCAATGGAACCATTTGCATCAATAGATCTAAGGTATATACATGTCCCATATGCTTGCTGAGATGCATCACAGAAGCAATGCATTTCAGTTGAGACATGCATGTCAATAAGGACATGTCTAGGAATTTTAAGCTGAGAAAAATTTGAAGCATTTTTACAAAATGATTGCCAAAGTATATGGATGTCATCAGGTACTGGCTCGTCCCAACCTAATTTTAGTTCCCATAGCCTTTGTAAAAGAATTTTAAACTTAATAGTGTATAGAGACAACAGTCCTAAAGGATCAAATATTTTGCTAATAGAAGATAGAATTGACCTTTTAGTAGTGGATAAATCAATAGGAGAATGAAACGGAAATTGCAACTGATCTGAAGCTGGACACCAATCGATACCTAGAGTACTAGAGGCATTACTGATGATGAGATTGCCCATTTCACAATTTTCTATATTTGGAAAGAGGTCAGGCAAATTAGTCCTATATTTTCGCAGGTGAAAACAGCCTTTGGCTAGCTCATTAGACAGGGAGCCTTGGAGGTAACGCAATTCTTCTGCGGAATCACTACCTGTCAAAATATCGTCACAATAAGTATCGTTTTGAATAATGGACTTTACCTTAGGATCTGTGCATTCTTCACCTATTTGCCAAATGCATCTAGTTGTAAGAAAACTTGCAGAAGAAAACCCATATGTCACCGTATTTAAACGTAAAGTGCGAAGAGAGTCATTTTCATTGTCGCGCCATAAGATTAATTGCAGATCTCGGTCTGCCTCCCTCATTGACACTTGACGGAACATTTTTTCTATGTCTCCTGATAGAATATATTTATAAAGACGGAATCTCAATAGGATATTAAACAAAGAATCTTGTATAGTGGGGCCAACCATTTGGAGGTCATTAATTGATATACCTGAAGTGGACCGAACTGACGCATCAAAAACAACGCGCAACTTAGTGGATTCGCTCTTCTCTTTGATTACAGGATGATGGGGTAAGAAAAAACCATTTGTAGGCCTTTGTATAGGTGCTTCAGATAGGTGACCTAGAGCCTCATACTCATTTATGAATTCTTTGTAGGCAGCCTTTAAATCTGGCTGTTTTCTAAAACGCGCTTCTAAGTTCAAAAACCTTTTTCTAGCTGTGTGATATGAGTCACCTAAACACTCTCTATCGTTACGAAGTGGCAACCCTACACAAAAACGACCATCGCTTAAACGAGTAGTATTGTAAAGGAAATGTTTTTCACAAAGCCTTTCCTCCATTGTGTAAGGTTTAGCTTCTGGGAAATTTTCTAGGTGCCAAAATTTGGCTACTTGCTGCTCTAAGTTAGAGTAATTGTCATTTTTCTTTAGGTGAGCATGAAAGGTGCGATAAGCCTTGTTAGGTACATTTGATTGTTTACAAATAAACATAGAACCTGCCACTAACCATCCCAATTTAGAGCTGCGTAAAATAGGCCCCTTGTCACTTAGGGAATGCTGTTGGGAACCTACAATGTCCCAAAATAGATCAGCACCAATCAACATGTCAATAGGAGATGATTTGTCAAAACTAGGATCAGCTAAATTAAAATTGGATAAGTCCAGATTGTTCAAATCAAAGTTGGATTTAGGTATATTGTCTGATATTTTAGGCAATGTTTGACAAAACATTGTAACATTAAATAGGCTATCATTAGACTGCAAATGCAGCATGCATCGTTTTGTATTTAGTTTAAGTTGAGTGTTGCCAATAGCAAATATATCAATATTAGATGGTTGTATAGGTAGGTTAAGCCGCTGCATGAGTGACTATAGTGGATTGTGATTTTAATTCAAGGGTCTCTGAGGGATGCAATAGAGTATTGTGACGCCTTTTGCAAGAACGGCAATTTCCTGGGAGGCTACATTTTTCAACATTGTGCCCGGGCCTTAAACAATTAATGCACAAATTAAATGATGTTACAGTGAGCTGCCTTTCTTCAGGAGTCTTTGCCTTAAACATGGCACAATTAAAAAGGCGATGATTCTCCTTACAGACAACACATTCATAGTTATGTTTATCTACTGAGTTTTTGTGAGACGTGGACATGAAGGCCTTATGTTGCATTTTGTTTGAGATACAAGGTACTGCTTGTTTGCTGTTATTAATTCTATTCTGTTTACTATGAGTGACGGTTTCTAAAACATCTGCACGATTCTTTTAAGAATGCAAAGAATTCATCAAGAGTAGGGATTTCAGATAAAGAATTTTTATGTTCTTCCCATTTATAAATTGTAGTGTTATCTAACTTTGCTGTCACCATAAATATGATTAAAACATCCCACTTATCAGTAGGTAGTCCTAGTGTACCAAGTGCCCTTAAATTTTTAGTAACATGATCTATAATAAATCGTAGTGACTTATCAGTTTCTCTTGTAGTTTCAAATTCAAATAAAGATTTTAAATGATTATTAATAAGTTGCCGTTTGTTATCATAACGCTCACACAAGAGGTTCCAGGCTTGGATATAGTTTTTATCTGTGACCTCAAGGTTGCTAATTACTCGAGCAGCTTCACCTTCCAAGTATGAATTAAGATAGTGAAACTTATAAATATTTTTAAGTTTATTGTTATTGTGAATCAACGATTGAAAGGTTTCTTTAAATTCAAGCCATTTATAGTATGTGCCATTAAAGTTTGATATTTTAATCACAGGTAGTTTGAATCCTACAAATCCCTGACCATCTCCACAACAAGATGCATTCTCTGCATTAGAAAACTCAGACTCGTTAAGATTGCATCCCGGGTTGCGAGCTAATATTGACCTCGCAAGTGAAATATAATGGTCAAAGTCTTGTTCCATGGCCTCACATAATATTAATTCGGAATCTATAGGTAAATTGCGCAAGGACTCGAATTGTGACTGCAACTCATCAAAAACTTTAAATAATTCTTCAAATCTAGAGAGTTTCAACTGAATTTTGCATTTGTCTACATCTGTCAGACCGTCTTGGCCCTGAACTTCCTCTATATAATTTTTGAATCTTGTTATTCTACCTTTAATAGTGCTGCGTTTAGCTATAAGCTCTTTTAAGAGCTTGTCTTCATTTTTAGATTCCATTGTAACTAATTGAGTAGTTTAAATGAATTAAAGTTATATAAAATAGTTACTAACTGACAAATAATATAGTACGCTCCCCACTTATCTGAGTCACAGCAAGCAGCAGGCAAACTGGTGCACTCAGCTGCCTGATGGTTGACCGCTGAGTTGGCAGGCACCACCGCTCACAACTGGTGAAGTCACGCGTTGCTACGTGGCCTCGTCGCACCGTACCGGTGCTCTGGAATTGAGTTGTTGCGAATAGTCAGCTACAATTTGTTAATAAGCAGTATGGAGCAGGCATGGGAGCATTCACGCATTATTGAAAATTATAGAGTAACTTTAATTGAATTAAACATGTAATAATAAATGGCAAACATGTAAATGCCGCCTGTAATGGCGTATTTGGCGGAGTACAAGCTATGACATATGTAGGGGGAACCAAACCCATGCACTTATTGAATAGGCACTTAGCAACAAAAGATCACCGCTTAAACCGTTTAAATAGGCATTTAGCAACAATGGTAAATAGATAAAGTAGATTTGTTGAAGTTAATGGCGTCGTTAGTATACACACGCATGTCACAAATTTAGCGTAAATAGGTAGCTGTTTTGCACAGATTGATTGGGTAAGTAGGAAAAAATGGAACGAGCTCACAATGTGTGTTTGCTTCACTAGGCTTGTGGCTTGAACTTGGCTGGGTAGATCTGAAGAAGGTCTTGGCTGCACGATGCTGCGGGAACGCGTGGGCACGTGGCGATGACCATTAGTTTCTTCAGTTAGGCAGTAGTTTTGCTCGTCCTGTCACGGTCGCCATTTTTTTTGTTCGCGCACGAACAAAATAAGAAGAGTTTTTAAACTTTTGAACATATATTCAATAAAAAATACAAATTGAATACTAAAATAGTGCGCATGTGGAGCGCTGGCGTTGGGTTGTCGTCGAATGTTCTCGGCTGCGGCGCAGGCGCTCACCGCGAAGGCCCACGATTCGCCACCGATGTTCTGGCGCGCGCCTATTGGTCGGACGCGCGATGACGTGATGCAGCGTCCATCTGATTCGGCGCAACACGCGGCGCTCGCGCACCGCCGATCATAGATGATGCAGTCGCAGAGCTGCATCGCGCGGCGCTTGTGCCGCCGATCATAGATGATGTAGTCGCAGACACTTTGTTTTTCTGTTTTTTTAGTGAGATATTATAGGAGACAAAAAAAAACTGACAGTAGTATAATATTCCCGGACGACGCTGTCCATACATGATTGTGGAAGCTATGTCTAACAAAGGGGCGCATGTCTTTGTGTTATGTTTCCGGCCCAGCCTGTATACACATATCTGTAAATGGTAGGCAGATGTGATTGTGTCTCCTGGCATTTCGAAATACATGAGCAGCGGTGAGCGCTTACACCGCATGTTCCTTTATCTGTAAAAGTAGTAAAAAAATTAAAAATATATGCATAAACTCACGCCTTTTTACCACGGGGGATGTAAGTTCCGTCGCATGATGTAATAGGCTGATATATAATGAATAGAAAAATGCAATATCCATTTTCTCAGCTTTGTAATCGTACCCTAGAACAATTACACCACCGAGGCAGTAAAAAATTAATTATTGATAATTCAGACTATTAGAACTATGTCGACCCCCAGCAATGTTTTTACCCAAAACATCAATAAAAAGGGGTCACAGAAAATAAAATCTTACTACGAGAACAAATGTCATAACAATCGTTGCTATATTATGCCGAAGTTGTTCACAATGAACGCAAGTAACGGATCGAGTGAAAAGTCTCGTTTTATGCAAATTGTTCAAACTTTCTTATTGTTACACCGTATTGTTTGGTATAACTCGATAATATTTCTTCCTTTGACCGCGTTCTGTTCAAAGTATTTCGATCCGATGCCAGAAGATGTCGCCTTGGAAAACAAACCGACGTTGGAAACCATGAGAAAAAGTAATGTACAATTCTAAAATCATTAATAATTTTTAGAAAAATCATTAGTACCTACGTTATAATTATAAAAGGTATTGTTACTATGTAATCACATATTTATGTAGATAAAAAGGACCTCAGATATTAAATTAATACGTTGCAATCAGATCAATCGTATCTGCGTATCAATTAAAAAGGCTACTATTTATTCCAAGAACAAAGTCGCTCTCGATTGCATTTTCATCGATATTCTAATGAAATTAATACTTTCTGGTATTAGTGCTATCGATTCCAACTATATAGGTTAAGTTTAAAATTCTCCGGAACGGGAGCAGTTGATAATTACTCGAGTCTAGTTATCGTTGTATTTCGCCAGCATTGTTGTGCATTAATAAACTGCATTCAGTAGCAACTATACAAAGTATTTAAAACAAGAACAATACTTTTAACTTCCGCGCCGTAGATCCACGATAGGGCTGATACTCGCAATTTCGATATTTTTAAGGCCAGTATTATTTCGTACATCAACGAATCGATATGAGACAACCTTACAAATAAATCCTTATTCTGGCTTATTCTGGCTTTGGCATCTGCCAAAGCTTGGATAATAAGTAGAGATTGAGTAGTAAGATAGCATAATATAGATAGCATAGAAGCATAGTTCCAGCAAACGAGCAAACAAGTCACCTGATTGTAAGTGACCACAGCCAAATAAGAACACCTACTACCCTCAGATCATGGATGTGTTACGGGTCCATCAAATCTGGTGGGAAAAGAACAAGAATAGTAACTACACTTATGTACACTTTTTAAGTGCGTGGTGGCCTATTGGTAAACGGACTAGACGCAACTGCCAATATGTTCACGGTGGTAGAGGGTTCGAATCTCAGGGCACACCTCTTTTACGGAGTCATGTGTGTATTTAAATTCAATTACCGCGCACTAAAACCGTAAAGGAAAACATCTTGAAAAAACCTGCATACCATAGCGAATTCCTATGGTGTGTAAGTCCGCCAATCCGCACTAGGCCAGCGTGGTGGACTATATCGCTTTACCACTCTGAGTCGTACTTTTGATTTTAGAGGAGGCAAGTACCCTGCAGTGGGTCGTATATGGGCTGATATATATATACACTTTCTAAAATTGTCATGTGACAACCCTACAGTCGGAACATAAATAATTTCCATAAGCACGGTTTTATTGTCGGTGTTTCCAGCGGGTGTTGCCACGCTAGGGCGGGTACTGCGCAGTATTTTAATCTCTACCCGTTGTTTTGATCAGCTGCTAATAGTTGCCGACTGGGACCGCGTTACGCTTTGATTGCCGTTTTCATTGTTATACTTTTTGTTTCGCTTTTTTGCGAGAAACTCATTTTACGTGCGATGTTGGTGTTGTAAGGAGGGGTTTCTACCTTTGTTTACGCTTATATGGTTGGTTGATTTGATGAAGTCCTGGTTGTATGGTTTGTCCGTGGTATTATATTTTTATCGCAGATATCGGCATAGTGACCTACATTTCGTATCGCGTTTTATCAAGTAGTTGTATAATTGTCTGAACTAGTGCAATAGCTATTTACGAATGCAAAATCTATCTATTGATTATTATATGTCTAAAAGTCTCAACAACAAAAAATCGCTTCCATTGAACTAATGTGATCGTGTACATATTACAAGACATTGTGCTACACCGTAGCTGCCCATAGTAATGCGTAGTACAATTCAACATTTCATTAAATTACATTAAATTTGTACGAGCAAGTCGTAATATACAAAATTATATCTTTCGACCATAGATTTAGTATAAAACATAGATCGGCAATGTGAAAGAGATAGAATAATTTAACTCATATGTTAAAGCGAGATGCATGATGCGACCATACGTTTACACAGAAGTAGCCTGCAGTGACCCAGAGTCAAAATATGTCAAAATAAGCGAGCAACAAAATTCGCTTATTTTCATAATTTATTTAATTTTACAGTACTTGGTTATATTTATTAAACGTAGTTTATTATAGTGCATTGTGCAGTGCCAAAGTGTGGTTCATACAGGCGTAAAAATCCGAAATAATTAAAGTTTTCACAGGTACCGGCCACTTTTGTACAATACTTTTTTTCGACGATATTATAGAATTAAATGGAAATCCGTGTATACATATCGGTAGAAAAGAATATAGTATTTCATTAAATAAATACGCTGAAAGTATCCATTGCGTATAAAAAATAATATCAAATACGTGAATTTACAATAATTTCAACCAAAAGTTGCTAGGGATTGACTGACAGGTTCGATCAATAAAACGTTGTCGATGACAACACATGTTTCCCTACATTTTTATGGAGCTATAGTATGTTGTGATAGTGTGCATTCTTCTGCTTCTTCTACCTGGCGTTATCCCGGCCATATTTCCCCGGCCATTATTATAGTATTCATTCTGCAATATTACTTATTACTTTATTTTTTCTCATTTTTTTATATTTGTGGAATAATTATTATAACACTTCATGTGTGTGATTTATGAATTAAGAACCTGTTTCAATCGCTGCCAAGAGGCTGTCAATTTATAATAGTAAAACAAGAACATATATGCACAGTATCATCGTCCAAACCTTGAAGCAACATTATTCATTTATCATAACATTAGGTATAGGTTTAAAATTTATAATTCTCATACGAAAAACATTAGTTTAGGTGACGAGATCGAGAAAACCTTTATGGTTTATTAAACTGTCTCTTTCTTCAGCCACAGGAATGCGACTAATGAACATAGGCCTTCCACAAGAATGTCTACATCAGTTTGTTGTAAGCTGCCTGCATCCAACGACTTCCTACAAGCTCCGGCCGAGCAGGCGTCCAACACTTCCCAATGTGTTACAAGTCAATTAATTGACTTAAATAAGCATATTTTTTTAACTCTGGTATAAATATACTTACGCGAATGTCACTTATTGAAAAAAACTAATAATCATGGATTTTGTTGCAGACTGAGTCCACCCTGTGACTACGAAAGCTGTAAAGTAATCGAAACTTCGCGACGGGAAATCAAAAATTAAAAAAATAAACCTAAAACTTTGTAAATTATAGTTTTATTTTATAAAAGAGTTTTTTGTTCTCAGTTTAATTAGGTGTATGTACTAAGTACATACATGTTACATCACAATGAAAAAAATAATTTTGTTCAGGTAAACATAAAGACCCATACAAAACATCTCAAACAAAATGTTTTCAAATAATATGACAATTTGTCTTTATTTATTTGTGTGTTTATCAATCTGTATTGAAATAAACACGTCAATAAGTTTTTGTTAATATATAATAAGATGTCGCATATATCCATAACATTTTATTTCACAACTACAGGCCGACAGCTATATCGATATCGATATGATAGTATCAAAAGTGCATGGTACACCACTATATGTCAAGCACACATGTAAACTTCACGCACACAATCGTAAATCAGTTTTGGTCGCGCTCAAAATGACACATTGCCAATCTATGTTCTATACTACATCTATGCTTTCGACAGATATAGCTACTGAGAACTGTCATGAATGTATATTATATATGTTTAATTTACTTATTATGCATGTATTCCACATTTTACAGATTATACCGACATTACATATTTTATCACTTAAACAATAAAAAACAGTTAAACTAGGTTACTTAAGCGCCTACTCGCATCATAATAGCAATAAACCTCAACATTGCTAACAAGTTTTTGTCAGGCGCTACAACCATCTAATGACCCTTCACATTACGTTCGTTTTATCTACGAATCGGGCATTTATCTTTACTAACCTCTGTCTACCTATGAAAGGAAGAAATTAGCCTCATTACAAATAGATAAAATGAAGAGATGTTTCATTGTTCATCAGGCGAACAAAATATTACAAGCTTAACGTTCCGGGCCACATAGTTTTAATTTTAAAAACGAGAGCAAACATCGTGCCTAGTACAAAGGCGCGGAGCACGAACGACGTAGGAAGCGATGTATGACACAAGCTTTTGCGGGAAATGTACTTTAATATATCTATCCCTCACAAATAACTCAAAACAGAAGACGCAAATCCTTTTAAAAGTATGCTCAGGTTTTTTGCAAACCACTGTGTTGTCGAAAGGCATAGGACATTATTTTTTTATTGCTATGCATGGTGACATGAGCATGCCATTCGCCTGATGGTGAACGACACAACTACACATTAACAGCAGCAAAACCAAACAACATCATGAATTACAAAGCAATGCTGGGCATTCCCTTTCCCTCGCAATCCTGAGACAAAAGATATTAAGTCTCAAAGAAATACAACAGTGCATTTACACTGCTGTTCGACGGCTGAACTAGACATTGACTCAAAATAACAATTGAGTATCATAGATGTAACTCTTGGAAATGAACTATTGAAGAGTGAAAACATAAAACGATGATAAATAATATTTTCCCTCCAAAAAGTCTCAAAAAGCGACAGTGAAACAAAGTCAAAACTGTTGCTTTCCTTCAGTTTTATGTAAGAAGGTCGCTTCACCTTGCCAATGCAGTCCATTCAAAGTATTGTACTTTGAACTGGAAACAGCAAGACCTCAGTTTTCAAATTGTAAAACTTAAGAAATCCACGACTTTCTTACTGCTTCTTTCAAACCAGTGGGCATTCACCAAGCACCCGAGTCAGTAACTTCTTAATTGCTTTTTATGAGTGTTCCGTCGACCTTTAAATAAAATAATAGGGATTAAAGTAGTAGAATATTGCTATCCTGATAGCGATCAACGTACACAATGATGGACATTTTATAGTGGCATACATATCACCGAACACAATGGTCGAACCTTACCGATTCACGCATGTCGCGTTCCAAACTCATATTATTTATAAGTTTCATGCAAGCTAGCTTATTATGTCCAAGGACGAAAGATTATCGTCTGTTATAGATAATCCTTACCGCCAGGCATCGATTGACGTAACAGCACTTGCCACCAATAATATTATATCCATTTAGAAAAACCACTGACCGTAATTTTCTAAAATTGTAGTCTGCTAAGTTAGTATAGTGTAAACTGTAAAATGCTTTAAAATACGTGGTGGCCTGTGGGTAACGGACCAGACGCGGCTGCCAACATGTTCCCGGTGGTCGCGGATTCAAATCCCAGGGCACACCTCTGCCGTGTAGAAGTCATTAATAGTCTATCACCACGCACTTGAATAGTGAAGAAAAACATCGTGAGCAAACCTGCATACCGTAGTGATTTGTATACATTTATATATTTTGTAAAGTCCGCCAACCCACGCTAGGCCAGCGTGGTGGTCTATATCCCAATATCTCCATCATAGTCTCCATTGTAGAGGAAGCCAGTGCCCTGCAGTAGGACGTATATGGGCTGAAACAGACAGACAGACAATGTGATATCAAGTATAGAACATATTATATATCAGTTGGAGGCTTTGCATGTTATTCAGTCACCGCCGCTCATGGAGTTTTATTTCCAGAAGCATACCACATCCCAATTTCTGCCTAATGCCTACCATAATACGTTGCAAACATAAATATGTAATGTATGTAAGATTCGCTCCGCTATATCGCTCTCTCGGGACCACAGTCCCGCCTTATTATTTCGCGTCCCCATTCCGTGATGATGTCAGGTCGCAACCATTGTACTATGAGGTTTCAATACCCATTTTTTTCTTGTACACCACAAAAAGGACCCCCGCTTGGCTTTTACAATTCTTGTGCAAATTTTGTAAGGAATTCATGAAAAGGCGCATTATTATTGTTATCCACTTCTGTGATGGAATCGTGTCGTTCAGAAGATAGCTTTTTGTTTAATACAATTACCGGAGTAATGAGATTTTTTTTCATTTGCGCCCACGTGTATATTTTTAGATTGGAGAGGTATTGTTCAAAGGTTTTGCTTTTTATTTACTGTGTTTTTATCAAGAAATAGAGGTTTATTTAAAGATTGCTCAACATAATTGTGACATGTTTAATTACAATATGATCGGTCTTTTAAAGTCGTTTGTTAAGCTATTATTTTTAAGCCGATTTAATTCAATAGAATTAAATCGGGAGGCTGCAGGTTCAATACGAAGTAACCGGTAGAGCGATAAGCTTATCCTATCTTTACTAATATTATAAAGAGGAAACATATGATTGCATTAAATAGGCTCTGAATTATAACTAGATAGATTTGAAAAAATCTTTCACTATTAAAATCCTACGTTATCTCTGATGAATTAAGATAAGAATATTTTCAAAATAGTGGATTTGCACCCAAGGGAAGCCGGACCATATAGTGGGACTAAAATAGTTACCAACTCTGCCGACTCTTCGGTGTCATAGGTAAAAGCTTCGTACGACTATATAAATTCGCAGTTCACACGGAACATAAACACCTAGTCCACCGTTTCGCGACACAATTGAGGTCCGACCGCTACATTCATTCGAGCTAAGTCCTGGGCCTTTTCAGCGCTCACATTGGGCATGTGCGTTGAACACATTCTCACAAAATAGGCAATTTTGTGAACAAACACATGACCCTCTGTATAATGGACGGTTCGGCCCAGTCCGACGCTAATTTAATAGTCTCCCTAAGGTATATTTTTGCATAATGTTTTTTTTTTGTTTTGCATGAGTATAGTGTTATAAAATGGTCGCGAAACGGGTCACCTCGTTTTTGAAGCGTAATGTGAATGAATGATAGCGGAATAGCGTACAGTAATCACGGGATTTTTGAAAGTAATAAAGTGTTTGTTTGGTGAATTTATACTATATAAAATCACTACATAGTATAAAACAAAGTCGCTTTCTCTGTCCCTATGTCCCTTTGTATGCTTAAATCTTTAAAACTACGCAACGGATTATGATGCGGTTTTTTAATAGATAGAGTGATTCAAGAGGAAGGTTTATGTGTATAATACGTGCATATTATTGTGGAGAAATCTATATGCACCCGGCCGAAGCTGGGCCGGGCCGCTAGTAAGGTATAAAATACGAAACTATGGTACGTTAAAAGGATAATTAAGAGTGCTTTGATTATAGCTATTTGTTCTTAAAGTATGGATTGTTAAAACATCTCTTTCCAATGAAATAAATTCAAATAGTTTGATCTGTAAAACAGTTATAGTATATCGGTGTTTTTTATTGGTAAGTATAAGACAAAATGTACAAAAACGATTGTTATACAAACCTTTACCTGCCTGACGAAAACAATTTTACGCACTCATTGTTGTATATGTATGTATTTTCTTTTAACTTGTCCTATCTTTTACTGTTCCTTGTCAAAGAATAAAGTAAGTCTTCTGTGAATCTACAGTTGCAAATATCCAACATATTTTAATAGTTCGTACGAATATATCACATAACCTAGATACTTACTTTACTGGTGGTAGGTCTCTCATATGTGAGAGACCGCCTAGGTAGGTGCCACCTCAATGTCTATTTCTAGCACCAACAGCAGTATTAAAGCACTGTTGTATTTCGGATTGAATGACATTGTAGCCAGAGTAACTACTGGACATATTGAGACTTAACATCTTATGTGTCAGGATGGCGAGCGCAGTGGAATGCAAAGCATTGCTTTGTAATCCAAGGTGTTATTTGGTTTTAGTACTGTTCGTGAGTGATCGTATTGCTTATCATCAGGTGAACAGCATGCTCTTCTCGCCATTCATAGCAACAAAAAAAAAATAGATACTCACTTTTATAAATTTAGAGATTCTGTATACATATTATATTAGAAATTCTGTGTTCTGTATACATATTCATACTAACCCTTACCAAAATTAAACAAGAAATGTGAGTGAAACTTCTGAGCTGTAGAAGCAATTTAGCCAAACCCGAAAGAGATTTAATAATTTGTCGCTGAAATTCCGAGTGGAAATGTGAGCCTTGCTAATGGTAGCGCGTGTAGATAAAAATAAACTTTGACCATTTAGGTCTGTGGCCAGGGAGGTTTGGTATTTTAATATCTTTATATATTATAAAACAACTTTTGTCTGAGTTATTTCGTAAGAATTTAGAATGTTTTGTCTTCCGGCCTAAACATAATATTTGGTAGACTTAACTAAAAGCGAAGAATAGGTACCAACAAAGTTCATGTGATTTATGTTGTTTGGGCTAAATGTGTGGTAGCCTGATGGTAAAAGGACCAGTTGCGACTGCAGTCATGTTCACGGTGGTCACGGGTTTGAATCCCAGGGCACACCTCGGGTTTTTTGAAGTCATGTGTGTATTGAAAGCCAATCACCACGCACTATAATGGTGAATGAAAACATTGCGAGAAAATCCGCATATAATAGCGATTTATAAGAATTCCTATGGAATGTAAAGTCCGCCTACCCGTATTGGGCCAGCGTGGTGGGCTATATGGCCTAACCAGTCAATCGAACTCCCAATTGTAGAGGAGTCGTGTCCTGCAGTGGAACAAATATGGGCTGATACAGTACATATTTTCTCTCTCTCTCTCTCTCTGCAGTCGGTTTCTCATGACTGAGGATCGTATTCATCGTTGGATGTACCGCATTTAGAGTGGATTATTTGTCCCACCGGTTTTTGTTCATCGCTTCTTCCACTTACATACAGTTGAGCTAACACCAATAAGCCAAACCTATGAAATCATGGTTGCACTCACAAATATCAATGAAGAGGAGACAAGGGAAAATCTAAGAAATATATGCCTGCTAGTCCCATGTCTGTTACCGACGGCGCGTTGGCAATTCAAATCCGCGAAAACTTTCCACCACTCGCCACAATTTCATATATTATTTAAGTGTAAACTTTCCGGAGGCTCGTTTGAATAATCCCGGAAACGTGTTGTCAACGCATACTAATTTGGCGAAGTTTCCAACTTGGCGTCGGTCAATGATTTCACGCCGCCGAGTTTTGCGAAGGTAATGGAATCCGCTATGAGATGATGATTAAATCGAAGTGGTTGGAGGTATTACTGGAATCTGCAATGAGAGGTTTTGCATGAATTCAACGAGTTGGGAATATTTTATTTGGCTCAATATTGGCTTTACTTTACGTATGACGCGGCATGACTAGGTAGTTTTATTATTTCATACAAAGTACTCGGTGATTTTATTATTTCATATAAAATAGATTTGGAGTAACAGCTTGCCTATGGATATAGTCAGTAGGTTGATTAATGATTTTTTGATGACGTTAAAATCCTTTGAGAAAAATTACCATTCGCTATTATTTAAACGCTATAATACGTATAAGTATAATACGTATAAGTATTTTATGTGATCAATACACTCCATTGCACTCATAGCTTCAACACCAAAATAAGATAGAAATCTTGTGTCAAGAAATCTTGTGAAACCTTAATACTACGTATTAAAAGGTCGAACCTACTCTATCAATAGTTCAATGAATAGAAATATCTCCTTCATTTGCCATTGCTGTATCAGACAACAGGTTTACTAACCCCAATCTCCTCTCTACCACTATTTCAAGCAATACTATATTACACCACATATTAAACAGCGACACGCAGTATGATCTCACAATACTGAGGTATAAAGGTCGCACTCAACTTTATTATGATAATCAGAAAATTCGGCCACATTTGGCCGGATGGCTCTCGATTTCAGAGGCCACTGAATAAACGATGAGGTTACAACGTTACACATCACGCGGATTTATGGCCCAAGGGGAGAATGGGGGTCGGAATCGGGCGTTAACTGGCTCAACTGATTTTTGCAATTTACCGGTGCCAAAAATACGTGTCGTAGTTCAATTCACATAAATCCACGATTTATTTGTTGATAAGGATATTTTGTGTTTTTTTTTTTTATATGGATTCATGACTAAAGTAAGTTTCAACGCATTTATTAGAATGTATATGACCTTAATAGAGACAATCACAATGAATTACATTGCACATTCTCTGCAAAGATATATAAAACTTATGAAGATTTAGCAATTAAAATTTCTCTTTTGTTTGATAGCAAATGTTAATAGCTTAAATTGTATTTTAATTGGTAATCTATATATATAAAAGAAAGTCGTGTTAGTTACACCACTTATAACTCAAGAACGGCTGAACTGACTTGGCTGAAAATTGGTGGGGAGGTAGCTTAGAACCAGGAGAAGGACATAGGATACTTTTTATCACGTTCCCGGTTTCCCGAGTTTCTATTAGCTTATTAACATTTTCTCATACAAAATGTTCTTGGGTTTGTAACTGTCAAACATTTAATGTTCATCCCGTCGATACGGTAAACTCTTCCCTCAAATTAAAAAACTTATTTAAATAAAGGTTTCGAATCGACAACATATATCTACAATATTCGATTAAAGGCGTATTTTAGATTTTAAAGATGTAAATTAATGACATTAATTAAACGGATTGACGTTTAAATTGGTTGTCAAATAATGCGTTCAGAAATGTATTTTGTGTGAACTAAGGAGAATATATCAAGCTACATGAATATCATCATCATCATCATCATATCAGCCAGAGGAAGTCCACTGTTGAACATAGGCCTCCCCCAAGGATCTGCACAATGACCTTTTATA
This sequence comes from Hyles euphorbiae, assembly GCA_023078785.2. Lineage (NCBI taxonomy): Eukaryota > Metazoa > Arthropoda > Insecta > Lepidoptera > Sphingidae > Hyles > Hyles euphorbiae. The sequence goes on along the minus strand of CM041056.1, from coordinate 10,418,977 downwards.
GACATGAATATAGGACAATTAAATAAATAATTTTCACACGTAAGAAGTTATACTTACCTCTTTTCAAGATCGAATGTCACTTTTATCACGAATGTTTACAGTAGCCTTTCCTTCGCTACAATTCACTGATAGAAATTAATGTAATATATCGTCTCTGAGTGAGAAAGGTTATATTTCACCTAAATATTGCTTGCAATATGAAATAAGCGATGGAATATTGCATGGATAATCAGAATCACAAAAAAAATTTAAAGTCAAAAATTCATGAGGCACACTTTGGATATGGAGAGACGGGATATAATAGAGTGGGAGGTACGGGAGAGAACTGGGATAGCTGGCAGATTTGATGGGACGAAGTGTAAATGCGCGGTATAAGACGGAATGGATAATGAAGAGAAAGGACGGGACGGATCGAGAAGTGACTGAACAGACGGGTTAAGACGGGATTTAGCAGGACAGTATATGAATATGTAATATGAATCCTATGATAACCAAGGCAAAGCGAAGCGTGGCCGGGTCAGCTAGTTAATTATAATACAAGTTTACTGAATGGATTTGATTCACAAAAAAATATATTAATCGTAACAACTAACTTTTAAACTGAATTTCTGTATGGTTTAATTAATATCGTGACTATCTCTAATAACTAACAACAAACAAACATTCACCAATTTTCATCGCAATCTGTTCTCTCTACGGCCTAGGCCGGCATATCGACCCAATAACATAATGTGGCAAAATTAAAATGTCCTCGCTAAAGTAAACAAAGCTAATAAAATTATTGCAGAAGAAATACGCAACACTATAGGTTGGACAATAAAGTTTCCGCAGCCTTCCATATCTTTATGCTAGGCCTGTAGTGTGTCTAACCACTGGGAATTTCAGCAGGATAAAATACATAATTTTGTATACATTATACCAGGCTCATAACTTCCAGTAGTCTACTAGGTTATTTAAGATTGTTACAACATTATATTGCCGGGACGGCAAATGAGAATTAGTGGAGGCCTGTTCTAATTAACTGATATAACTCAGCGCTCAGGTTACTAGTATCTATGATACCTACAAAGTAGTGACAAAAAGTATGAAAACAATAAAACGTCTCTCTCTCTCTCTTTATTCCTTTCTCTCTCCTTTCTCTTATCTCCATCAAAAGGTTGTCTGTAAGAGATTGCCTAGTGCAATAAGGCTGCCCATTATACATACTTACTTTAATAGCAATATTTTGTTTTTCTTTCGGTGTATAAATGTACGTTCAATAAAGAGATAATAATAAATAAACTTCACAGCAAAAATATTCATTTGATTTGATGAGTTGCACTGAGACACCATTCTGGTGTCACAGGTATCAGAAACTATAGGAGACTTTTTTAACGCGCAATATCCTGACCTGAGGCAGTTATATTAGACCAAAACGAAAACCATTCGTAAAGAGATTTTTGGGAAATAAATCTCTGGTCAATAAAACATTTTCTAAACAGACACCAACTAAACATCTGACTTATCTACTAAAGCCTTTATGGAGGTTATATCGAAAATGGAGGTACGCTATGTCCTGCATAATACTGAAATGTGGACACCCTTCAACCCTGAAATATGTAAGACGGTGCGCGGCAATTAAGATGCAGCCATACATAAAGTTAGAATGCATGTTCCGCGAGCTAATTAAATTGTTTTTATTGTTGTTGTTGTATGTTGTTGGATCGCAATGTTGCAACTGAGTTACGACTTTGTTATGGTTGAATTCATTTATATGGTAAAAGTAGGGAAATGGTAAATATAAGCACATTCAGGTAGATATCACTCAGGCTATATATATTAACAATATATTTTGAGTCGATTTCTTATATTTATGACATCAGCAGAACATGATCCTAATTTGACAATTACATAAGGTTCAATATTGCAGGACAATTTAACAATTTCACCACTTTGCCTGTCATCAGTCCAACTCCAATACCCATAGAATATCCTCTCTGTTTGAAACAGACCATTTAGGCCTTATCTTCAATCAAAAGTACCTACGATTCATCCATATATACATTTACCGAACAGTCACATACATAGTCATGACCCCACACTAAAATCGAGTCTTACGTCACGAGCATGAGAAATATCGAAACACTTTTCGGTCTCACAAATACCCACCCCCAAAACAAATATATGTCGGTCACACAAATAGTTTCACAGCCGGCGTCTTACCAACTACACCAAGGCTATTATATTTACTGAGCTGATCATCTGACCTGCTATTGTTTATTCCCAGCGCGTGGGGCACCACAAAGGCTGCCATATTTACTGAGCTGATCATCTGACCCGATATTGTTTGTTCCCAGCGCGTGGGCTGCGACTTGCGTGTGGGTTCCACTCGTCGCGTGGACGAGTGCGGCGTGTGTGGTGGGGATGGGTCGTCGTGCTCTCGGCCGCGGTACCACTGGCTCGCCACGCCGGGCTCGCTGTGCTCTGCTACTTGTGGAGGAGGTAAGTGAAGAGCGCTTCATGAAAATAGTATCCAGTGGTTTGCTACTCCACTATCCCTATAACTCTTACCAGGTCAGCGTGGTGCACTACGTGACTTCACCACGCGCCCTGTATATGAAGTGGTACAGTGTATTGACTACTAAAACTCTATTGGCTGGCCTGATTATGTACTAAAAACTAACTTATGCTATTTCAACACTCATAAAATTTACTAGTTAAAATATTCTAAGAATTAGCGATTCTACCACCCATTCTGAATAGACTTTAGTTTTATCTATAAATGTTAGTCTTCTATACAGAAGATTTTAAAGATTTTATATACATAAAAAAATATCGCATCAGTGAGTAAGGCCAGGTTCAGATGACCGTGCGGTGCCGCGCGGAGCTACCGACCGCGCGGTACAAGATCCAAGTAAACCATTTGTATTGTTCGCATAACCGCACGTTACGGTGGCGCGCGGTAATATGAACGATTCGCGTTATTTAGTTAGATCTTAAACCGCGCGGCTTATAGTTCCGCGCGACATCACACGGTCATCTGAAACTAGCCTTACTGTGTAAATTTAAAACGCTTAACTGATTCGACTCACATTCCACATATTTGTACAATAAGGGCGAAGGTCCTTGCATTTTAACATGTAATACGAGCTCCATAGTCAAAGGATTCTTCAACAATTGTATGCTCCTATAAAGACAGTCCCTTGTTCACCAATTATTTCTTTGATTAAATTTATCACAGGAATGTAATTTACATCCAAAAAATCTTAACTTTAAGGTCGGCCAATACAAGAATTTCAATCCCGTCACCCGAACGTTCCCGAACATTCCCGAACCGGATTATAATCCAGAGCAAACAAGAAACGTTCTCCTATCAGAATCCTTGGCGCGTTACGTCCAATATATAACTGTAGCATTGTTAATTGCCAGCGTCGGCCGGGCCGTTGTAATTTATATCGCAAAATCCACCATTAGTCGAAGCCTACGATAAATCAGTGGAGAAATTCCTTTTGTCTCGCGGAGTGGAGCAACAGTTCCTTAGAAACTGTGGGGTGTATACACTAACGACTTTTTGTGGTGGGTGCGTTTATTAGTCGCACAGTCTCGGTAAACGCTTAGGATTTATTTTAATTTTAGTTATGATTGCCTCATGAGCTTAGAAACAACATTTAATATTAAAATAAGAGTAGAATTTGCAGAGACATTTAACACAAAAATTCCATAAATTGAAAATATATTTATTAAACCAGGATCTTATACTTATTTCATCACCTATTTTCGATACACATATTTTTTTGCAAGCTATGAAATTTTGTCGTGTATTTACTGAAGGATTCTAATATAATAATATTAATACAATCCCATTTATCAAAATTGTTATAGCACTCACCAAAAAACGACCACGAGCCTATTTTGCAAATTATGGGTACTGTCATTTATTAACTACAAAAAATCGCAAAGCAAAGTCTTGAATTTTAAAAAATCGCTCATCTACCGACACCCAGCAGGCAAAATTTGTGAGGGTCGATTCTAATTAAGAACCCTTGAAAGATGAATACCGAGATAAGAATTAGCACTTGGAAATGTAGTGTAGGAGCAATTTGTTCCGCGCCCCCTCCCCTCGGGTCAAGGGTTGATTGAGACGTTTGGTCAAACCCTGGCTCCAATGTTGGATATTAATTGCTGATCTCACGCAAGAAATGGTTGTGTTTTTTGTGCTATGACGTCAGAAAGGGGTCCTGGTTTAATTGAATGTACTTTAGTTTTGCAGTCTACTTGGAATGTTACAATTATTCCTGAACATATTGAAGTAACCTTTTGAAAGCCGTTTCTGTAGTCATACCAGACAAAAATTATAGCCCGAAAACTTATACACGATTTTCCAAATTGAAATACTATATTCTAAATCCCATCAAAAACATCTTGTAAAAAAATTCCAAGTCTCGCAGCTCAGGTTTTCTACCGCAAAAAGTAGTGAGATGCATGTAATACCAAGTCGATTAATTTATTTAGTCCTTAAGGGACCTTCTATATAAAGTTATTACGTTAGTTATTACCATATCAATATAAAAAATTCTTTACGTTTTAAATAAATGGATCGACTTGGCCATCGCATGAAAACATAATGTATCGTACAATTTATACATAATGCTGCTGGCCAAGTCGATCTATTTATTTAAAACGTAAAGATTTTTTTATATTGATATGGTAATAACTAACGTAATAACTTTATATAGAAGGTCCCTTAAGGACTAAATAAATTAATCGACTTGGTATTACATGCATCTCACTACTTTTTGCGGTAGAAAACCTGAGCTGCGAGACTTGGAATTTTTTTACAAGATGTTTTTGATGGGATCTCACGTCTTTTTGTAGAGTCCTCCCTTTTTCCTTTTCGGTACTTCTTACTTCTAGAATATCACTAACGATTTTTCTTAAAGCCTCTGTCTTATGGATTTTTCTTATTTTTGTAGGTATCAATTTATCACAAATATAGCGGATTTGATTATTAATGTTCTTTCTTTCATTGTAATTGATATTTTCGAGCTATTTAGTCTATTTATTTGCAAGTTTTTCTTCGTCATGTTTTTCTAGAGGAATGTTGTACACTTTCATGGGCTGAATACACCATTTCCCTCTCTATATCCCCTCCTGTTATGCCTCATATATATAGATATCTATCTACAACTATTATTCCATTATATACGGGTACAATGATTCATTAACTGCAAATGTAACTTTGTAATCCTATACATTTATATGGGATTACAAAGTTATTCACGAAGTTGGTCTATCTAGAAAACTAGACACAAATTATGAAATGTTTGAATTTTCCCTTACTTTAGACACTAAACACTAATTATATTCTAAATTTGAAGGTTCTATGTCTGCTAGAAGTGCATTAGACTTTTGATGATGGTCAGTCAGTCAGTGAGTGACAAAATTAAGAAAGTTTGACTAGTTACAATTCTTAAACTACTGGTTCAAATTGAATGAAATTTTAAATATACCGTGTTTACACAATGCCTGCTTAGTAACTGAAAATTCAGACTTCATGCTTTAGCCACAACGAAGTTGTAGGGGGTTGAAAATGGTCTGAATTGCTTCGAGAAAAGGATGTTACGGCCTATAGCTCGACTTGGAGGGGGCTCGGCCGCGCCCCCAGATAATTAAACCAACTTCAAAATTGTAATAAAAAAGAAAGAATTAAAATTAATCTTTTAATAGATCTAAAATACTTGAACAGCCCAACATTTTTTTGAGGTCAATTAAAAAGTAGGGTGTCCAAGCTAGGAATCGCAATAAGTGCTTCTCATACCTGCTGTAACACTAGGACAATGACATTAAGTTAAGGAAGGGATCTGATCTATATTTTTACTGTATTATACTATGATGGAGGTTTGACAACATCTGTATATCATATTTATACAATATGTATATCATATTATATTATTACGTATCATATTATATTACGTCAGAAATACTGCAATTTCTTCGGGTTTATTCCCGTTAAGAACTTACTTATGCGAACATTTTATAAATAAGAAGTAAAATCTTTTGTTATTTAATCGAAAATGAGCTTTTTCCACCCATGAATCCCTATTTCACAAACATAAAAGTTTCAAACCGTAAAAATCATTTCTACATTTTTATCTGCCCAAATGACCATTTAGTCACGTGGAAATGTACCTGAAAAGCGGTTACGAATCAACCCTTTCAACGGCTCACAATACCGACGACGCTCGGATAGCACGTAAGATTATCTCCGTCCGGGCCTCACTGACCCGAGACGGTTCTAGACGTTTCAATTGTTAATTAGGTGTCGTCCCGTGATATATGGGTACAAAAGGCCCCTTTGTTGACGGTTGATATGGGATTTGCGTGTGGATTTTTCGGATTTATGTTATAAGTGATGTCTTAGTTTTAGTGTTGAGATATTGTCCACAAAAGCCAGTGAATACATCTCTTATTTGTAAATGTATTTAAGGTTCATTTTCGTTCGCTGCGTCGATGATAGAATACAATATCAGAATTCTATACTTGAATGTTTTTCATAAGATATTCGAAGGTATAGTCATTGTCAAGCCCAGATATGCTCTTCTTAAATATAATTCGTAAGGGCGACTTGTGCTAAGCAATGCAACGAATACATTAAGCGTGATGAAAACATTACAGCCAAAATATTACATACATACATAAACTCGCGCCTTTCTCCAGTAGGGGTAGTGAGAGGTGCTACCAGGACACCCACATTTCGCCTTGTATGTTTCGTCCCACGATGTGATAGGTGGCGAGCCTATCGCCATATCGGACACAAATTTCTAACTCCTTACAGATAATAAATTTACAATGAATAGAAAAATGCAACATCACTTTGTTCATAACCTAACCAAAATATTAAAAATATTTGTTCATGCAATTTGGAGTTTCATATCAAGAATAAGTTGTTACCATAGTATTAGTATTATAGAGTAAGATCCCAGGCCCCCCAGACGTTACTTATTTTCTCATAAAAAATATAAATGGGATAAAGTAGTGTTAGTACGTACTTTGAATGTGTGCATACCTGCTAGCTTGTGTCGACGGCCAATTCATAGGTACCAGGTGCTAAAGGTAGATAAATCCAGTACTGATTTTTCTTAAATTCTCAGTGGTGATTTTTACATATGTTTTAGATAATTTTGTTAAAAATTAATAATAATTATTGCCAGACACTTTCCATCGGCGCTTATCCTTAACAGACGCTTTAAAGCTTCAAAAAAAAAATAACATATTTTTACTTATAATCTCACTCTTGATTTTTATATATGATACTTAGGGAACTATTTGAACACCCCTGGTCAGCAGCCAGACCAATTGGAGGGGTCAAACATCCCCCCAGACACACATAAAGTGTCGCTATGTGTATGAGCGTGAGGTCATTATTTGTACGCTTGAGTGTGAGAGAGATATCTATTTATCGATATCTTTCTTACTTAAAAATGCAGAGTACCAGATAGCATTTATGAAACTCGGCGATATTCAGTGACTTAGAACTAGAGCAAAATGTGTTTAACACTATACAAAAATTTGTTTGTGAACTGTACAACGTGGCCGGAATAATTGACGTAGATGCTGCCCGACTCCAACTCTTCATCAACACTTATATGGTTTGTGACGTAAATGAAGAGTTCAATCGCAAAAATGTGAAAAACTTTGATGCAAATAACTTACCACCATGCAAAAGTGAGCTTTTACAGCAGTTTGGACGAGCTAATTACATCGGAATCGGAATTGCACTAGTCTCTGGAAGAAAATTAGTATTTTTAGTCCTGACAATAATGGGTGGACATTGGAAGACAATAAATATATATCTTAAAATTACACAAAGCTATACATGTCTTTCTTCTTTCGGATTATTTGTAGTTTGAACATTTTGCAATTCAGCGTGATCTTTACTGTCATCATCGTCTAAGTTTGATAAGTCAACATCAACCCAATGTTGGCATTGACTATCTTCATTATCATCCTTATTACTTTCATTTTCTGTTACAAAAATAACATAATTAAGAATCAAAGAGTTACACGGTTATATCAATTATTCAAAGTTAAAGTATAATACCTGATGCTTCTTGAAGCGATTCACTGACAAAGCTCGGCAATTGGTCCCCATCGAACCAGTTAAAATGATATTTATTGTCTTCCAACGTCCCATTATTGTCAGAACTAAAAATACTAATTTTCTTCATATATTACTGGTGGTAGGTCTCTCATATGTGAGAGGCTGCCTGGGTGGGTACCAACGCAATGTTTATTTCTCTCGTCAAACAGCAGTTTAAATGCACTGTTGTGTTTCGGATTGGAGGATATTGTAGCCAGAGGAACTACTGGACATATTGAGACTTTACATCTTATGTCTCAGGATGGCGAGCGCAGTGGAATGCCAAGCAATGCTTTGTAATTCAAGGTGTTGTTTGGTTCTACTACTGTTCATGAGCGGTCGTATCGCTTACCATCAGGCGAACGGCATTCTCGTCTCGCCATTCAAAGCAATAAAAAAAATGGGCATTCTTCCAGAGACTAGTGATGTAATTAGCTCGTCCAAACTGCTGTAAAAGCTCACTTTTGCATGGTGGTAAGTTACTTGCATCAAAGTTTTTCACATTTTTGCGATTGAACTCTTCATTCGCTCATACACATAGCGACACTTTATGTGTGTCTGGGGGGATGTTTGACCCCTCCAATTGGTCTAGCTGCTGACCAGGGGTGTTCAAATAGTTCCCTAAGTATCATATATAAAAATCAAGAGTGAGATTATAAGTAAAAATATGTTATTTTTTTTGAAGCTTTAAAGCGTCTGTTAAGGATAAGCGCCGATGGAAAGTGTCTGGCAATAATTATTATTAATTTTTAACAAAATTATCTAAAACATATGTAAAAATCACCACTGAGAATTTAAGAAAAATCAGTACTGTATTTATCTACCTTTAGCACCTGGTACCTATGAATTGGCCGTCGACACAAGCTAGCAGGTATGCACACATTCAAAGTACGTACTAACACTACTTTATCCCATTTATATTTTTTATGAGAAAATAAGTAACGTCTGGGGGCCCTGGGATCTTGGACCATTATATAGTATAAAGAAATATTTCGCCTTCAGTGGGCGCGCTAGGCAAACGTGCGAAATTTCAAATTTGTTCTGTCAATATTTCACATTGAGATAATATACTAGAGGGGACACTGTAAACAAAATGTTTGTAACAAAATGAAGGGTACATTCTATGTCTGTCTCTGTCACCCCTACGAAGTAACATATCTTCCCTCTCGCTTCAATGTGTACCCGTGTGCATGCACCATACGCACAGATTTTGTTTCCCGATGTCCGCTCTAGTATAATACCTCAATGATATTTCAACATTTTTATCTTTCATAACCTCCCGTAGTTTATCCAATATTAAGTTATGCTAACTTAGTTAAATTTACAGAAGCTTATAATATCAACACACAAAATATATCTTGGTTTAGTAGTACAATTTAACAATTCCATTAAAACTACTTACACGATAATGTCTCGTTCTCACCAGAGCGTGGCGCTAGAATCGAAATAAACGTTTTCAATATTTTTCGTGTACAAAGTCGCACTGTGGTTGTTATATACATATGTAGTTTTATATTTGAAGAGTATATTCGTTTTGTTGTTAATTTTTTTAGAAAGGATGTTGTTATGGATAGTCTTCTTGCTTTTTTATATGATGGAATAGTGGTGTATGCACCAATCCTCTCTTTTTTTCATTGTTTACTTAGTTCTTCAGTGAATTGTTAGATTTGATAAACTGCAGATTTTGTTATTTTCCTATCTTTCTAAATTTGTTGTGTAGATTCTTTAGTGAATTGTTAGATTAAATTAATTGCAGTAGTTGATATTTTTTATCGTTCTCAAGTTGTGGTGTCTCTGATAAAGCATATGAGACTGGCATGTATAAAGTCATAGTATAGAAGTCTCCTTAATTTGGTTGTATTTATTTATTCAGTTATTCATGTTACTGTAAAGGAAAACATATTTGTAACACACAATAGACATCAGTAGATCGGGCAAGTCTTTTGTCCTATTTCTGAATGGGTCGTTAATTTAAAAAAACAACCGCAAACACAGACTTTCAACTTGCAGCAACCTTTTTTCAAAAAGGTAAACAGTCATATCATTGTGAATGCACAAGTAATTATGGTCCAAGATCCCAGGCCCCCCAGACGTTACTTATTTTCTGATAAAAAATATAAATGGGATAAAGTAGTGTTAGTACGTACTTTGAGTGTGTGCATACCTGCTAGCTTGTGTCGACGGCCAATTCATAGGTACCAGGTGCTAAAGGTAGATAAATACAGTACTGACTTTTCTTAAATTCTCAGTGCTGATTTTTACATATGTTTTAGATAATTTTGTTAAAAATTAATAATAATTATTGCCAGACACTTTCCATCGGCGCTTATCCTTAACAGACGCTTTAAAGCTTCAAAAAAAATAACATATTTTTACTTATAATCTCACTCTTGATTTTTATATATGATCTCAGGGAACTATTTGAACACCCCTGGTCAGCAGCCAGACCAATTGGAGGGGTCAAACATCCCCCCAGACACACATAAAGTGTCGCTATGTGTATGAGCGAATGAAGAGTTCAATCGCAAAAATGTGAAAAACTTTGATGCAAGTAACTTACCACCATGCAAAAGTGAGCTTTTACAGCAGTTTGGACGAGCTAATTACATCACTAGTCTCTGGAAGAATGCCCTTTTTTTTTTATTGCTTTGAATGGCGAGGCCGTTCGCCTGATGGTAAGCGATACGACCGCTCATGAACAGTAGTAGAACCAAACAACACCTTGAATTACAAAGCATTGCTTGACATTCCACTGCGCTCGCCATCCTGAGACATAAGATGTAAAGTCTCAATATGTCCAGTAGTTCCTCTGGCTACAATATCCATCAATCCGAAACACAACAGTGCATTTAAACTGCTGTTTGACGAGAGAAATAAATATTGCGGTGGTACCCACCCAGGCAGCCTCTCACATATGAGAGACCTACCACCAGTAATATATGAAGAAAATTAGTATTTTTAGTTCTGACAATAATGGGACGTTGGAAGACAATAAATATCATTTAAAATTACACAAAGCTATACATGTCTTTCTTCTTTCGTATTATGTTAGTTTAATGAATTCAGGTATTATACTTTAACTTTGAATAATTGATATAACCGTGTAACTCTTTGATTCTTAATTATGTTATTTTTGTAACAGAAAATGAAAGTAATAAGGATGATAATGAAGATAGTCAATGCCAACATTGGGTTGATGATGACTTATCAAACTTAGACGATGATGACAGTAAAGATCACGCTGAATTGCAAAATGTTCAAACTACAAATAATCCGAAAGAAGAAAGACATGTATAGCTTTGTGTAATTTTAAGATATATATTTATTGTCTTCCAACGTCCACCCATTATTGTCAGGACTAAAAATACTAATTTTCTTCCAGAGACTAGTGATGTAATTAGCTCGTCCAAACTGCTGTAAAAGCTCACTTTTGCATGGTGGTAAGTTACTTGCATCAAAGTTTTTCACATTTTTGCGATTGAACTCTTCATTTACGTCACAAACCATATAAGTGTTGATGAAGAGTTGGAGTCGGGCAGCATCTACGTCAATTATTCCGGCCACGTTGTACAGTTCACAAACAAATTTTTGTATAGTGTTAAACACATTTTGCTCTAGTTCTAAGTCACTGAATATCGCCGAGTTTCATAAATGCTATCTGGTACTCTGCATTTTTAAGTAAGAAAGATATCGATAACTAGATATCTCTCTCACACTCAAGCGTACAAATAATGACCTCACGCTCATACACATAGCGACACTTTATGTGTGTCTGGGGTATGTTTGACCCCTCCAATTGGTCTGGCTGCTGCCCAGGGGTGTTCAAATAGTTCCCTAAGTATCATATATAAAAATCAAGAGTGAGATTATAAGTAAAAATATGTTATTTTTTTGAAGCTTAAAAGCGTCTGTTAAGGATAAGCGCCGATGGAAAGTGTCTGGCAATAATTATTATTAATTTTTAACAAAATTATCTAAAACATATGTAAAAATCAGCACTGAGAATTTAAGAAAAGTCAGTACTGTATTTATCTACCTTTAGCACCTGGTACCTATGAATTGGCCGTCGACACAAGCTAGCAGGTATGCACACACTCAAAGTACGTACTAACACTACTTTATCCCATTTATATTTTTTATCAGAAAATAAGTAACGTCTGGGGGGCCTGGGATCTTACTCTATTATGTTTTCATTAAAAAAGCGAGATTTCAACTCAGCGCCCGGAGCAAAACCGTCTCTGTGTGAGAAAGTTGCAATGTTTAAATAGTCGTTAAGGCGGGCTTGCCAAAACGACATTATACCGAAACCTGTATAGTAGGACTGGAAGTGACTACAGGATATTTTTTTTTGTATGCGGCTATTTCGTGAGAGTATTAGGGCCAGTAAAAAAACATTCCTACTTTCTACATAGGACAATTTTTTTGGTTAAACTACTTCTTCTAATGTTAGATAATAGAGAAATAAAAGATCGCAAAATGCAAGCAAAATTTTGATTCTTGTCAATACTTTTCTGTAATTTAATTCAACTGTCTGTCTTAAATCTTTATTTTTATTTTTATTTGGCCTTTAGCAGACAGACTAGGATGCGGCCCACCTAATCATTAGTTGTCACCGCTGCACATCTATGATTATTTTTTCGTCAGACTCAAATTACGACAATAAAAACCTTTGATCATTTCTATATAAGACTTACACTAAAGACCTACTAGTTTTTGCTTTCGGCCGAGTACAATAAACGTCTCGTTTTACCCTACAGAAGAAAAAAAAACCAGAGTATATTTTTACACAAAAGGAACACGTTTACTTCATGTTTACTTCACTATGTTTACTACCCTAATGAACCCCAGTAGCCTATTGTATAATGATAGTTGAATATGAAACCTTAACCGGCATATTTAAAACAATTGTCTACATTTCATTGCAATCGGATGAACAGTTTACAAATGAATGAGGAACAAACAATACCATATTAATATCATGTTTAGTTTATACTCGGTACTGTACATCTCAAGTAACATAGTGATATCAAATAAAAACTAACTGCCTCGGTAGTTGTACTATGGTACGGTCACAAAGCTGAGGTCTCGGGTTCGAATCCCGGGTCGGGCAAAGTGTTATTGGATTTTTCTATTTAATATCAGCCCGGAGTCAAGAATTTGTGCCCGATACGGCGAAAGGCTCGCCCCCTATCACATCGTGGGACCGCATAAAAAGTCAAACTTAGTTGTTTTAGTATCACTTCTGTCCACCTCTTCTGGGTAAAAGGCATGAGTTTATGTACTATGTTTGCCTCTTTTATTTAAAGCACAGAATTAACACTACATTTCTCTGACCATCAACATCCAACTTCGGTCGAATGCATAGCCATTATACATAATCTGTTACAAAATCTATCGTTAAATATAACAATAATTAATAAAGTTGTCCTATCCAGTTATTTACATCAGAGTCGGTGCCTTTATAATGAGCGATTAACGTAAAACGTAGCGAACCAACTTCTTTTGTATAATACAAAATATGCAAATGCAGTGGAGTTTGTTCCGACGCAGATTTCTGAATTAATCCCACATTTATCCCCCGCCGTATTATAATATGATTAAGGTGAGACAACTTAATTTTATTTACTTTCTTGATGGGGATAATTTTGGTCAACATTTTTTGAATACTTAAAAACAAATATTGATTTTTAGGTTAGAATGCTAATAATATATACATTTTTAAAAATATATAAGTAAAATTAATAAAAATATATATAAATTTTGAACACTGTTTACATAAAGTATAATTTCACAACTGTGAAATCAATGCATATTTTTAATATGTTACATAAATTAAATTATTTTTTCTTTATGATGGCAATAATTATTTATATCATGAAACTTAATAAAGATATTGTGTACACAAAATCATTGCACAAAATTATCACTTAAGTTTCCAATCCCGTACCATCACATCTTAATAAAATAGTTTGAAATCGTTTTAATCGCGGCCCTTAATTATATTATATGCAATTGCGGGTAGATTACTAAAATGTCTCACGATGTAATGTTCCCACAGGCTACAAGATGTCGCTAGCAGTGTGTCGCGATCGCTTGACCGGGTCGGACGCGCCCGAGCAGCTGTGCGACGCGTCGAGCAAGCCCCAGGCATCTGTGGTACGGTGCAACACACATCCCTGCCCTTTCAAGTAAGTACCTTATATCAGTAATTTGTATTTAGTGAAGTGGATTTTAGGTGAGAGTTCTTTAATTCTATATTCTTAGTTCTTAATTTCTTATTCACATTTTTACGCGTGGTGCGAATTCGGTCGACAAATTAACCTGTATTTAGTTCATACCCTAAACATTAATTAACACTATTTTAATAGATTGGAGCACGGTAAATGTTGTCGGTATTTTAGAAACAGTAAATTCATTTGTATCAGATTTTGTGGGTATTTATTATATTAAAAATATTTTCTTGATGCAAAATGCAATCATGGCAATATCAGGGCATTCATTTTCATGACCTTGTCAAGAATAGTAATTATTTTTGAAAGATACCCTGAAATGTATACAACATCTTGACTCTTTAATTGTGCTTGGGATTCTTTGATTCTTCTTCGTGGCAGGATCGGGTGTGATTGTACTAGTCGGCTGTTGTTTTAGGTATTGGTGAGCGCCCGCCATGCGTTGGATTTTTATTAATCAAGAAGGTAGCCAGGTTGACGGAAGTTTAATATATTTTGGGCATAAAATAAAACGTATCTTAAAAAAATGTGCAATGGATTGTGCTACCGATTCCTAACTACTTTTGGCTTTGTAGTATATAAAAAACAACCTTGTATATGCATCTTGTATATCAAATGTATGTGTGTAGATGGTACGTGGGCGAGTGGAGCTCATGCAGCGTCACATGTGGCGGCGGAGTGAGGACGAGGCGGGTGCTTTGCGCCAGGTCTGCCAACATCACCAGGACTGACACTTATGAACCTGGTGAGTTTAATGACCATATCACCGAATTGTACAAAACGTGTTACAGATATGCTTACTGTTATAATATTCAAAATCTTCAGTAAATAATTTCTCATACCCACATTGAAGTAAAATGTTTTTTTACGGATTGTATTGCAGATGAGTTATTGAAATGTAACATTCGCCTAAATATAAAAGTACGTTTCACACCCACTATTTAATTTGGAGCCTTTCCGTGCACTCAAAACCATTTCTCGCTGTATTTTTTGCAAAGGTGCATTTCTTTAATATTAACTATGTTTATAGGTACGAGCACGGATCCTGGCTGCGTGTCGCCTGCTCCCAGGTCTACTCAGCCATGTAACCAGCACGATTGCCCCACCTGGGCCGCAGGACCGTGGTCAGGGGTGAGTGTAAGCTGTCTATTTTAATATCCATCCATGCATCAGCTAACGGAAGTCCACTGCTGAACATAGAGCTCCGCCAATAATTTCCACAGTGACCTGTTGGAGGCCGCCTGCATCCAGCGACGTCCCGCGACCTTTACCAGGTCCTCTGACCACCTTGTGGGTGGACGTCATTTTAATATATTGAATATATTGGAAGATTTATAGGAAAATAAGAGATTCAATTGGTCGGTATTTATCTGTACAATTTTCTCAAATAATCGAAAAGGTAGAAGCGAAGATGTAATGATGTAATTGGACTGTAAATATTTTTGTTTCTACCACAAACTGTGTAATTTATTTCATATTTGGGGTTATGAAAGTTCGTAAATAAAAATCCCATCAAAAACATCCTGTAAAAAAATTCCAAGTCTCGCAGCTCAGGTTTTCTACCGCAAAAAGTTGTGAGATGCATGTAATACCAAGTCGATTAATTTATTTAGTCCTTAAAGGACCTTCTATATAAAGTTATTACGTTAGTTATTACCATATCAATATTAAAAATTCTTTACGTTTTAAATAAATGGATTGACTTGGCCATCGCATGAAAACATAATGTATCGTACAATTTATACATAATGCTGCTGGCCAAGTCGATCTATTTATTTAAAACGTAAAGAATTTTTAATATTGATATGGTAACAACTAACGTAATAACTTTATATAGAAGGTCCTTTAAGGACTAAATAAATTAATCGACTTGGTATTACATGCATCTCACAACTTTTTGCGGTAGAAAACCTGAGCTGCGAGACTTGGAATTTTTTTACAGGATGTTTTTGATGGGATCTCACGTCTTTTTGTAGAGTCCTACTTTTTTCCTTTTCGGTATTTCTTACTTCTAGAATATCACTAACGATTTTTCTTAAAGCCTCTGTCTTATAGAATTTTCTTATTTTTGTAGGTATCAATTTATCACAAATATAGCGGATTTGATTATTAATGTTCTTTCTTTCATTGTAATTGATATTTTCGAGCTATTTAGTCTATTTATTTGCAAGTTTTTCTTCGTCATGTTTTTCTAGAGGAATGTTGTACAGTTTCATGGGCTGAATACACCATTTCCCTCTCTATATCCCCTCCTGTTATGCCTCATATATATAGATATCTATCTACAACTATTATTCCATTATATACGGTTACAATGATTCATTAACTGCAAATGTAACTTTGTAATCCTATACATTTATATGGGATTACAAAGTTATTCACGCAGTTGGTCTATCTAGAAAACTAGACACAAATTATGAAATGTTTGAATTTTCCCTTACTTTAGACACTAAACACTAATTATATTCTAAATTTGAAGGTTCTATGTCTGCTAGAAGTGCCTTAGACTTTTGATGATCGGTCAGTCAGTCAGTGAGTGACAAAATTAAGAAAGTTTGACTAGTTACAATTCTTAAACTACTGGTTCAAATTGAATGAAATTTTAAATATACCGTGTTTACACAATGCCTGCTTAGTAACTGAAAATTCAAGCTTCATGCTTTAGCCACAACGAAGTTATAGGGGGTTGAAAATGGTCTGAATTGCTTCGAGAAAAGGATGTTACGGCCTATAGCTCGACTTGGAGGGGGCTCGGCCGCGCCCCCAGATGAAAAAACGGCTTACATCTTTCACAGTAAGAAACTTGTGACTCGAGGAAATAAAAATGTTACGACCACCTTTTCTTTTGACGTAACTTCAAAAAGTATATAATTAAAGCGAGCTCATATTTTGTAATCCTTGAATATAATAGAATCTTACCATTATGTCACAACTTAATTAAAATATATTTACGTGTGCCCGCTCACACTTTGCTGTTTTTTTGCAATCACGTGCAACCCTAACAAAACATGTGTAAAACTAAAGGTGGTTCCAATTAGTAAAAGTTCCACTGGCCTTTTTAATTTGCTCAGGGGCATGTCATCAAGTTAGCGCGTCTCGCCTGCAGACAAGTTCGCTTGTTAGCTCGCCAAGTTTTGGACTTGTGGAGTCGAAACTCCGTGCTCTTTGTTTAGGGTTGTCAGTTGATTAATCGTGCTTTGAACCTTGGCCGAGGGCGATGCTTTTGTATCGCTATCTTTGGCGTTTGTGAATAATGGACTTTTCTAATAGTTGTAAAGTATGGTTTGAGAGTAATGTAATTTTTTCTCGAATTTCGACATGTGGAATATGAAATAGAAGTTACTATCGGATATTTAAAATGGTAATAAAGTCTTGATGACGTTGATTCACTGTGCTTTAACTTCGTGAGCAGTACAATCTAGGCTATAAATATGATCGATAAATCGCACACCAACAAAATGCCCAACAAAAACTCTTAGCTCTTAAATGCCCGGTAGAGTTCCATCAATACATGCCATCAAACTGATGGCCTACCTTCCTTCTGATTTGCAAATCCAATTTAACAGACCAACGATGTATTTCCTTAAACAATAGTTCCACCAGCTCTATATGTATGCATTCCGTAACAGTTCTCCCTTACAATTTAGAGTGAGTTAGTCCACGATGAATACAAGTTATAACTTAATACAAATCCTGCAGATTCATGACATCTAAACTAATTTGTCTGACTAACAGTTGTGATATTGTTGCAGTGTTCTGTGTCGTGTGGCGAGGGGGTACAAGTGCGCGGGGTGGAGTGCACCCCAGCTGGCGGAGGGTGTGATCCCACCACCAGGCCGGAGATATCCAGGCCTTGCTCCACGGGAATCAACTGTCCAGCGTATAGGGAGTCTGAGGAACCTGAGGTAAATATCGCTTTAAGCGCGGCCGCCCATTGTAATACCATAAGTCTTATATTCAATTTGTCTGATTTCATAATTGTGCTAGTATTTGGTTTACAATAAAGAATATTATATTATATCTTGATAAAAGATTAAATAAGGAGTGTACTTATGCATAAAATAGTGAACTTATACATATTAGGAATTATTTTAATTTTAATTATGCACTTGTTTATACAAAGTTTTATGCTAGTTCTAAAATGGAAAAAATAAAGATGACTATTCCTGCATCTTTCCTTGAAATAGGACACCACACTAGTTGGTGTTCTGGTTGAAGTGGTTCAAGTGTATGGGACAGTTACCTTATCAGAGACTAACATGAAGTAACAATTATTCATTAATATATATCAATGAGAATATTCTCATAATACCACATAGTTAGGTATTCAACAATCTTCAAATAATGATTAATTTGGTACAATTTCTAAAGTGTCCTTCCTACCACAAAACTTGTCAATTATTTCTTCATTATAGCTCGATTATTTCCTCTACAATAATAAGGCTAAAATAATTCAAAACTCTCAAACATTTGACTAAAGATGAACTTAATTTCTAGGACGACATAGAAGATTTACTCCCAGGCGTGGTGTACCATACTCAGCCGTTGATCCAGCCATACCCACCACCTCCGGCCAAAGCAGAAAGACTTATAGGAGAACCTGACGTGCCAGTTGAAGCCACGTAAGTATATTAAATTGTATAAATTGTTACTAATAATGATATGGATGCAACAAAACAGTTGTTGAAAAAAATAATTGGTTCAAACATGGGAAAACTGAGATTTTAGCCATGCGTAGTTTTAGCAGGAATACGGAGCTTGGTTAAGGTAATATAGTATTAGTCATATTTGGCATGTGTTATTTGAGAGGCCGCCTGGGTAGGCATTCGCAAAGTCTGTCTCCCGCCATCAGCAATGTAAATATATTGTTGTGTTGCGATTTATAGGACGTTGTAGACAGAGTAACTGCTGGACATAATGAGACATAGCATTTTATGTCTCAGGATGGCGAGCCGTGTAATGCTAAGCATTGCTTTGTGATTCACGGTGCATGCTACTGGCCATAAACAGTCGTATCGCTTACCATAAGGCGAATTCCAAGCTCATCTCGCCATTCGTTCAAATAAAATAATGGATAGTGGTATGAAAATGCTTTAAATTATACTGGAAATGATAAGTATTAAATAGATTTAAATCAGTTGTCAAGGCATTCGTTTTACATTTTTAAAGGAAAATAGGAAAGCTACTTACTATCAGGTCCACCGTATACTTGTAGGAGGCAACCCTATTACTTATATTGAAATGAAATGTATTGAAATGAAATGAAATGAAATTTATTTGAAATGAAATGAAATGAAATGTATTTGAAATGAAATGAAATGTATTTATTGGTCACGTAGGCAATTAAAGAGCTCTTATGACAAGTCAATACACATAGAACTTAATCTCTATATACAATATATTTTCTATACTTAGTATTACTTATTTTAATTTCTTCCTTTTATCGATTTATTTATTAAGTTTATTTATTTTTAAATTAATTTTATTTTTATTTATAATTAGTTTTATTTATTTAGTTTTTATTCATATTTTATTTAAAGTATTAGTTATTACTTTATGGTAATTTACTTTTCAAAGAAATACATTATTTACGTTAGTCAAATTAAATTAATTATAAGTGGACCATGAATATTATTACAACGGTGTATTAAAAAAAGACAGCAATGTCTGTGCAAAAAATAAACAGTGTATATATTTTCAATTCCGATTTTATATAGTAAATAGCATTAAATCTCTAACGACCCTGCAATATTTATTACTGAACGTATTTTGATACGTATTGTACTATGTATAAAATAGATAATTAACAGTATGCTGTTTAATTCATTGAAACTCGTTGCATCCATATCGTTTTTATCATTATTAACTTTATGCATTATCTTCTATATTTAACATTAATGCATGTAAATTCTGAAAGAAAAATATTGGTCTTATATTTTAATTAAAACTTTCTTTATATTTTACTCGTGTAATTAGTCAAGTTTATTTAATAATTGATAACTTGACTTTAAAATATAATAATAAATAAGTTTTGAAAAAGTCTCTTCAATTTAATTATACGATCTAAGTGTTGAATATTTTTATTATAATTACTTGAATATGTTCCAAGAATTACTGTAACATCTACAGCGCCTTGAACTACGACAGAACACACTAATCATTTATATTACAATCACTAAATATGTGTTTAAAAACCAAAAACACTAACTTGATTTAAAAAAATTAATAATAATTTAAACTGTCCATAACTAATGCACTCACCCTACTTATTCTTAACTGAATTTGAATATTAACAGACTACATTATACCTTTTGTATTATTTATATATTGAATACTAATTTATTTGTTACTGTCCATTACTGAAGCACGCATCCTATGTACATAATACAATGTACATACCCATATACTATGTGAAGTGATGAGAGCTCAGTGTTTCGTTGTGGTCTCTTTCAGCAATTACAAAATATTCTTTGCCTGTGGCTGGTTGTATGTAAGGTATTGTACTAAGATCAGTCAGTTTTCAATGATTCACATTTACATTAAACACATTATGACGAGCCCCCTCCATTCCGACACACATGCCCGATGCCAGAGTTGCGTTTTTATTTTTTTTATTAGCTTTAAATGTAGCTCAGAAACGTCCTAAAAGGTTGTAGAATCAACGACTGGGATTATTTTCAAGTTTAGCTTTGATTTTATAACTATATATTATTTATCTATTTATGTGAAATTTATATAATATTTTTATTTCAATTTGTATGATTTATTGTCCATTACAGTCTTGACTTGGACTTGTATTTTTTTTAAATATTGAATTGTATTTTCAAACATCAAAAACGTTGAGAATAATAAACTTCAAACCTATTTTATCGTAATAACTAATGCCACGAATAATACGAATGATTCTACAACCTAACAACACATATAACAAACAAAAAATGTAATTGTTTAAACACAAATTACTTTTCTAATTAATTAAAATATGTATGTATAATCTTTAATTTTAATATTTGTGTATAGTATAATATCTTTTTCGAATTTTATCAAGGGTTTATATATTTTAAAACATTATTGAATTTAAGTTAAAACATTTTAATCACTTGTGAAAATTCGAAAAATATCAATTATCTATCTATTGTTAAATTTAAAACTGCTGGACGTTTTTTGAGCAAGTTTGAGATAGTGGTATAGACCCTTGGAACCCGTTTGTGACAAAAGTCCCAGAAATTTCTAGATACTAGCTAAGTATTTCATTGTATATAACAATGTAAAGAGTAATATGTACACTGAATATATACCAAAATATGCACAGTTTTAAGTTCTCCTATACCCCGACTTTACCTCACATGCCATAACCCATCGAAGCGTACAAATGGCAACACAGTATAAAATAAAACAATTAGTTGATAAAAAAAACGCATTTTTTTGTTCGCAAATAAGTAAAAATATAACAGACAAATAACTTGAATCTAGAATATTTAACAAAAGAAACAATGTACATATTGAATTGTGTATATTGTAAAGTACACAATGAGACAGAAATATACATATTGTATTTTTAATACAACGAGTACATCTATAAAAATATGAAATATATTTGTAATTTCCATCGGTAGCTTTCTTGTAGAATTTTCTTATTAAATTAAGTGGTAAATTTAATTAAATTAAAATTATTAAAGCAATGTTTATAACATTTTTTTCGTACTAAATCGCCTCATATTGCCAGATACTCTATTAGAGGGGCCCAATAATATTAAAAATATTTTAACGCCCCACATTTGTGTCTAAAACAACTCAAACATTATCGTGGATTCTCGTCACCACTAAAGTTGACAAATGCGGCGCCGTTCAGTGGCAATAAATCAATTGCATCGGCGGAGAGCAAACAGCATTTACTGAAATGTTTACTCGCACTGAGCACAATGCGCTTTTCTTGAGATTATAAGAAAAATCTTGTTTGAACTGTGCTTAGGTCATTAGTTCTTCGTTCCTCTACTGTGTCGTCCGCTTGTACGCTACCTGAACCATACCGTGATCTGCGATTTTCTACTCTATGCACTGCACAATAAATTTTAAATTTCTCCGCACATAACTACACCTGAACAGTCTTGTCTTGCAACATTATTTTCTTTGCTTTCCTACACTGCTCTTATTGGAACATTTCTGGCACAAACACTTGACACTGCTACATATTTTTCAAAATTTACAAAAGAAAAGTACAATGCATTTTATACTCTATTATTATGGGAACATATTTTAAACTCGAGTGTAGGTTCAATTGGCGCTTAGTATGAAACACTGGTGCATATATCTACATATACCAGCCAGAATATACTAATAGGATTCTAGTATTTACCCCGAGCACCTCGCATGTACCTCTTTGAGAGATTTGTGTGGATTATAGAAATTTTGTAGGTATAGATGAAGAGAAATCGAATATTCTGAGACTAAAAGGTGTATTCTCCACAGTTACATTAAGGATGAGGATTGGAGTCCATGCAGCGTGACTTGCGGCGAAGGTCGAAGAAAGAAGGAAGTGCATTGTAAAATATTTTTGGAGTTCAGCAGGACGATAGCAAAGTTGCCTGATAGTAAATGTATGGGACCGAAGCCGCCTGAAGAAACTGAGCGATGTATTATGGAGCCTTGTTCTATGGCTTATGGAACTTCGTATGGAGATTCAAGCGTGCCTTCGTATAGCGGTGCTGACAGGTAAGGACAGCATTGACGCTCTTATAATATATTTGCAATAATTAAACATAGCTCACTGAAGATAAAATCAGTCGAAAAATCAATCATCAAATTACAAAACTGAATCTTCTTCCAAGTGTATAAAGTCTCTTTCTTTCAACTGAACAAACTTGTTAGAAGACAGTTGTTCAATAAGAAAAAAACACATTTTTGTAACTCAGTTAAATAGCACTAATTGTCATGAATTTATTAAAGCAACTAGTTGATCTAACACACCATTTTCAATAGACTCTTGAACCACATCATTGACTCTTGCTTTTAAGTAATTTATTTCTCCTGGTACCCTTTCTATGTCTTCCCCTGGAACTATAAGAGATCCTTTCAAAATTGCATCTTGTTCGGGCGTCAGAGTAACAATTCTTAGCTCTATCAAAGCTTCTAGAAGTCCAAACGGAAGGTATCTCTTAACATCGTCCTTAAATTGTTCTATTGGATATAATTCGTTGATATCCATTTCGTATTTTTTGAGAAAGGATTTGAGGCTACCATAGTAAATGTTTTGTAACTCTTCGAAATGTTCAGATCTGAATTTGGCATCTGTGCACAGAAACATAAAGTAGACGATATCTGTAGCTGGGTTACAATAACGTAATGTTTGGAAGTCTATGAAGCATACTTTTGTTGGTCGATCCTCCTGAAACGAATAAAATTATATTTATCTTAACATTTAAATAAAGTAACCAGTTATCTAGTTCAGACTTTCTCAAAGTGTAATTAGATCTAATTAGAAAATAGATGAACACAGTGAAAAAATAAATCATATAAAAAATGTTATTGTATTATCGTCTAATCTTCAATTCTTAAGATGAGATCAAGAACGGTGGCTAAGGATATTTTGGTCATGATAAGAAAATGGTTAAATAATGTGCGTAAATAACTGAGAGCGTATTCTTTTTTTCCTAAATAGAGCAAATATGCTTCACCTTGCGCTCTTGGGATTAATCCCTCTGGAGCATTCTACGACATAAAAAATAAATTATATTAGTTATCCTTAGATATATTATTGGAAAATACATTTTTCCATAAACACGAAATATTAGTCTCGATCAATTCAAGCCCATAACATCATCTAAACCAGTGATACAATGGTTTCTTGTTTGTAAATAATAACATCAAAACATTCGATATGACAAAGTCTTACCTCATACTTGAATAGCATATTATTAGTCCAACAGTCACCATGACACAACACGTTATGCTTCGCGGGTTTTACATACGTTTGTAAAATATCCACAATATTGGGTTTAACTTTCTCTAATTTCGCCTTCGCTGCAGAATCAGTTATTAAATTCACTGACATTTCATACGATTCAAAGAAATAATTCCTTAATTTACTTTTGTTTAGAAAATTATTTTGAAATAGTATGTCTTGGAAATCACACTTCAGTTTTGTAAAGTATTCCAAATCTTTAACTTCGCACACAAAAGACAGTCCATGTAGTTTTGCCAGTTCACTCATCACAGCACTTACTTGAGCGAATTCTAAATATTCACCCATAGGCAGTTTGTTATCAAGTTCAAAACCTCTTAATCTCATATCCTCCAGAATAATAACTTCATTTAACCTTTCCATCGTTGAATATAGACATTTGGTTAAAACAAGTCGATCGTCTTCATCCAAACATTCTTGCAAATTGTTCAACTTTGTCACCACCAATCTGTATACACTGGCTTCTCTTTTATGCAACTCGTGAAATAGTTCCTGTCTCGCTGTGTTCACTAAAGTCTTCACAATCGCATTCAATTGCTTATCATCATTCCTGAGTACGACTCTAAACACATTAGCTATGTAATTCTCTCCTTTTCCACAAACATAATCAACGTGGTACGCAAAGTCTTCAATTCCTTCTTGATCTGCCAATTCTTTGATGCATTCGTGCAGTTCAGTGCAGTTGAATTCATCTGGCTCACTTATATTCACGTCTAAAGACATAATTTCACTTTGGATACGGTTTGACGATTGATAAAGACTGATGGAGTGTACGTTAATCGCTTGTGATAAGGATTATCAGCTGATATGGTTTTGATTATCTAATATCGGCTGAAAATATGAAAATGCCGTGAAGGAGTATGAAGTGGTAGGTGAATTTTGGTGTCGATTAGTCAGATTCCACTGAATTAGGGCAAGTTAAGGAAAATTTGAAACAAAATCATAGAAATAGTGATCGTGGAATCTAGACACGGGTAGCTAACTGCTACTCATATTAATAACGCACACTTTATCGAGATATTTACTTATGATGTCAGAAAAGCTACCCATAGTAAGTCATAATGATATTTTTGTGTCACACATACTTACATACATAGATATGAAATCTTATGGCAATTTTTATAATGCAGTTGTGTGAAAAACAAATATAATTATTAAAATCAAGAAATATAAAGAAAAATAATGAAGGCTCTGTGCAAATGAAGAAATTACAAACAACCATGACATAATATGCTATTATTACATAATCTTGTTTATTATATTGGTGATATCAGTAAAGTAATTGATAAATAGCATTTTTTATCTTATCCCAAACAAAGATGGGTCGGTGCTAAATATTTTTACTTTGCGCATTGATTTTGCCTATCATAATACGAGTATTATCTAAACTCTAATTTCGTGCCTTATCAAAATTGATCAATCTCATAAAATTATTAAGTATTTGATACATCAACTCGCATAGAAGATATTGCCCGGTGTATTGTAAATAAGAACCCTAATTTGTCATGGCAGATTAAAAAAGCCAAACCTCACAAAATAACCAGTGTATGTTGATCCCTCAGCAGGTCGCTGATATACGGCACGTCGAGTAACATTAGAGTGGCGCCGGGATCCCCTGGGAAATCTTACTCCTGGAAGGAAAAGGGGTATACAAGTTGCAGCGCATCATGCCTCAGCGGCGTGCAGGTATCGCGTTCATATTTTGCATATTTTATTCCGTTTTGCAGAATGATTGTTAGATTTCCTTGACCTTTAGGTTGTTTGCATTTAAAATAAAAATGTTGGAACGTAATAGGAGTAACAAACACTGGTATCAATAAAAGGAAATCTCTTGGGGTACCGAAAAGTGATACTTCCAAAAAGCAATCTTTTAAATTTCAAAATGAATTTAAAACAAACCAAAAAATAATTAAGCCGAAGATAAATCTCGATTTAATTCACTGCTAAAATGGTAATAGACATACTGAGAAGGTTAAGGCAAACTATTTACAACTTTTTACTAAATATATGAGGTAACCCGCAGTGTTTAACCAACTTAAAAGGTTTTATATTTTGCTATTCGTTTGTTTATCTTGCTAGCGCTATTATGAATCATGTAAAAATGCAGTAACACTTTTAAAACCTACAGCCAAACTAAAGCTACTATCCCAATTGTTTTAGGAACTAATAATCCAATGCGTAAGAGATGAAGATGGTAAGAATGCATCGCCGTACATGTGCGATCCGCTCACCAAACCAGAGAACCGAGTGCGGACTTGCAACGATCATCCATGTCCACCAAGGTACAAGATCATATATTAAAACTCCTTAAATAATAGTATAAAATTTATATTGACTAAAAAGCTGTGATTTCGATCCCAGCACCGAAAGAAATGTTTTGGTGTTCCACAAGTACTTGTTTGTTTCGGGTCTGGAAAAAGTCTTGTAAGTAAAACTTGATGGATCTAAATGTGGGGTCGAGAATATGTTGAGTGCATTTATTTGCATAAAATTGAGTATTGTAAACAAAAAGGTTTTAATTTTTGATACCCACGACACAAGACTCGATCTTAGTGTGGGATCAAATTTTGGTCTGTTTTTGATGTTGCGGTTTATTTAATAATTATCAGTGAAAACTATACTAGTGTATGTATTAGTTATACCATATTCTGTATCAGCCCATATACGTCCCACTGCAGGGCACGGGCCTACTCTACAATCGAGAATACGATTGAGAGTGGTTAGGCCATATAGTCCACCACGCTGGCCTAGTGCGGGTTGGCGGACTTACATACCATAGAAATTCTTATAAATCGCTCTGGTATGCAGGTTTCCTCACGATGTTTTCCTTCACCGTTTTAGTGCGTGGTGATTGACTATCAATACACACATGACTCCGAAAAGTCAGAGGTGTGCCCTGAGATTCGAACCCACGACCACCCTGAACATGTGGGCAGCCGCGTCTAGTCCGTTTACCAACAGGCCACCACGCACTTATACCATATTTAAAGTTACATTTATTATGGTTATATTGTTTTTTGTTCAAAAAAATAAAATTAATGTGACTGTTGGGTGTATTTTTTTTTAATACACTCAATCTTTTTCGGCCTTATTGAATTAATTTTCGGTTTTAGTCCTACATATATGCTGAAAGTCTCATACAGTTTTGCAAGGCTTCTAGTTTTTATAATGCTGTTTTTGGGATTTTCTAGTTTTGCAAGATTACAATTTTTAATAATGCTGATTCAAACTTGCTGTTGTCATAAAATTTGACATTGTATGAGCATGTATTTTTTATATTTGAAATATTTTTGAAGACACCCGTTGTTACTACAATAAAAATAAAAATGAAAAATAGTGGAAAGGCTAGGTAGTAAAGATTCTGTGCAGTGAATTTACCGTTGCTGTTTATTTCAGATGGAACTACACTGAATTCTCACAGTGCACCAAATCTTGCGGCATCGGCATACAGACCAGAGAAGTCACGTGTATTCACGAGGTTTGTATTTTAACATGAACACTTCATATTTTTCTTTTTTTACTACGGTAGGAATCGTCGTCAAAAAGAGAATATAACGTTCAATTCAATAGTTTTTTTTTATCTTTGGGAGCATTCATTGTCCTTTTGCACTGTCGTCTCTTTCTCCTTAAATATCCAAAAGTTGTCGGGCAGAGAACAAGAAGGTTCAGTTTTTTGAAAAAATATGGCTTTGCCGAAATCGCTTCGCACGATAACACCCCCTTTTTTGCCTTTATAATAAAGTATATTATATGTATATATTGATGTTTTTGTGCTTGTTGGGTGCACAATAAAAGATATATAAATAAATAAGTGCTTTTAAAACAAGTAAATCAACAAATGACAATAAATGGTTTGGTTCCTCTTGAGCAATTACATTACTCATTGCGGATATTCCGCCCGCCTTGACTCATCCTTCAAGAATGAAATGACGAATGCATTATCCAAAATTGAAACTGTTTTTGCATTGACTATTTCCTTGTCTGTTTTTTTGCAATATAGTATTATGATTACAATTGATGTACAAATCGCCTTTTTGGTAAATGTTAGGATAGGTATGAATATACGTATTTTTGTATATTATATGTATGTGTATTTTATTATATTACAATATTATATACCTTCTCTCATTTTCCTATTTCAATATTCATCCAAAGTGTGCTAGGAAGAAATTACCTAGAGTGATAAGGCCCCCTCTTGTACTATTATTGTTGTGTTGTTTCATCACTGTATTTTCTTTTTTACATACAATAAACTCACGCGTTTTTCCCATTAGTGGTAGTCAGAGGTGCCAAGACGCCCACATTTCGCCTTGTATGTTCCGTCCCACGATTTGATAGGTGGCGAACCCATCGCCATGTCGGGCACAAGTTTTTGACTCTGGGGTGATAATAAGTAAAGAAATCCAATATCACTTTGCCCAACCCGGTATTCGAACCCGAGACCTCACCTTTGTAACCGTACCCTAGTACACTTGGCTGTACATTTTCTTTCTATTCTGTTCAATAAAATATTAAATTAATAATGTTTCGTAGGTAACTCGCGGCGGTACGAACACCGTGGTGGTTCCCAACAGCATGTGCCCTCAGCCGCCGCCGCCAGACCGTCAGTACTGCAACGTGTTGGACTGCCCCGTCCGCTGGCACGCAGGGGAATGGACCAAGTGCTCCAAGACATGCGGTGGTGGCATTAAGCAGAGAGAGGTATGTGGGTTATTGAGGAAATGGACTGAAGAATCACTTTTGAGCTAATGTTTTAAAATTATGTTGCAAATGTTTGAAGCTGTAGTTGACTAGATTAAGTATGTAAGTTGTAAGCGCACTACATACCAATACCATCGGCCTGGCGACAGCCTGCTGTCACAACCCGGCGGGCTATAAGAAAAAAATCACGTCTGCATGCGTCCACACGTGTTGCCCACCACAGAACAGATGAATCTGTGTTGCCCACGATATGTTGGCGGTCTGTGCTCTGCTCAGTTACCCAGGACACTCAACAAAGTCATAAAAATATTCATGTCATGTCGAATCGCCATCAAATTATTCGGTTTGCAATGAGAAAATCCGCCGACTACCTCATTGACAAAAAATTGTCGATAGGTGCTGGCGAGTCAATGGCTTATGTGTGTAGTGCGCTTTACACCACTGGGATTTCACGAACCAAAACTTAGTGTAAAAATCATTACGGAGACTTTGTTACACACAGAAAAAAAGCCCAAGATGTGTCGCGCGCCCATGTAAGTGTGTCGCGTTTTAGGTTCACCTACAAATATCTGAAAGTTTCGACTGTATATATTCTCCGATATTCTCTAAACTTTACTGCACTTGCCGTGACTTACATTATACTATATGCCAGTACAAGAATTCCTCAAATAATCTCTCTTACCAGGTGGAGTGTAAGCAGATAATGGCACAGTCGCACGTGGTGGAGAGACCAGCGTCACTGTGCAGCTCGCCGCGTCCCGCCTCCACCAAGTCTTGCAACACGCGGCCCTGCCTGCTCGACACCGCCTCGCCAGAGATATCTCTAGCCAACTCCTCGTACATACAGCACGATCCTAAGAAAAAGAAGGTGAGGACTGACGCATTTTAGAAGCTGATTTATTTATTTATTCAACACTTTATTTACATCGTATACATAAAAGTCACAAAATAAAAAACAAAAAAAATGCACAAGTGGCGGTCATATTGCTTAAAGCAATCTCTGTCAGACAACCATGGTGATTGGAATTTTCAAAGATATGAAAAATCTTTACATCAGCACAACGTGTAATATAAAAGCAGATTGAGAAGATAGTCTACCGATAGTCATTTAGAAATTTAATACGACAAAACCTACAAGACTTATGTTAAGGTAGAATAGTATGTAGAAAGTAATTACAGAAATGCTGCCCTTCGATTAGAATGTTATTTCATTTCATTATTATTTTAGGGTATGAAGAATATTCGATACACATCTGCGCACTCTTGTGAAATACATCACCAATTATTTTATAACCTTAAAAGTGTATGACATTTTGATAATCAATGATTTACGATAGGTGACAGTGAAAGTAGGAGGATCGGCAACGCTATTCTACGGAACGCAAGTGAAGATCAAGTGCCCAGTGAAGGGCTACAACAGGACCCGGATACAGTGGGCCAAGGACCACCAGATTATCACCAAGTCTAAGAAACACAAGATATCCAAAAAGGTATGTCACCTCTCAGTAATATCTTCTATACTAACATTCGTGTTTGAGTTTCATTTATGACATTATTTAAACCACTCTAACGTCCCGACCGCCATAGTGGTTTGTAAATGTAATGTCAACTTAATTTCAATTAAAATAGAGTATATTTTAATTACAGCCTTAATGTTAGTATGTATCGTTCAAGTAGATAATTAACTGATATCCAATATTAAATAATTGATCACTATTGAGTATTCAAAGTATTTGTGAAGGTCAATTAAATTAACCTACCATAACATTAAATACGTGCCTACTTTATATCATTCTAATCTGATACAGAAACAATTAACATAATTCTTAATCATTAACATAATCTTCCTTAAATTCAAATTATAGAAGTAAAGTTCTCAATCTTCGCTTATACGTCCGTCCCTTTCCAACCCAGGGCGCGCTACGTATTACGTCTCTCTCACTCCGCGACCACGGAGTGTACACCTGCGTGGCTGGACGGTCCAGCGCTAACCTGACTTTACTAGTCAAACCAAGACCTGGAGAGTTTCCTTCTAGCGAGGAGATCGAGAGGCACAAGGCTTTGGACGAACCATCTTCTCCACTTTCTGACAGGTTAGTCACGCAAAAGACTCTAAATCTAGTCTTATAACTAATTTCATTATGTACTAGTGCTGATTAGATATTGGAAGTATAGTCTTTTTCGTCAAAGCGGTTTCGTTTCATTAAAATTAAAATGTATTAAAAATCATAATGTCTGTTAAGATACAGAATTTTGAATATAATTGCCAATTTCACTTTGTATCTTGCAACTTTGTGCTTGTGTGATATATGCCTATCTATCATATATTATATGAGTATTTTCACTATCTTTATTCTCAGAAAGATTAACGAAATTAAAAATGGCGTCTATTCAAGAATTTCATATTAACCTATTAGAAGGAGCATCCGTTTCGAGCGACCGTCATTATTGAACTTGGCTCCAATATTCTGACATCTAAAGGCAATTCTTAAAACTACGTTTGTATACATTGTAAATTTTGTCAACAGCAGAGCCGATGGCAGATACAGGGCGATGATAGGTGGAACCTCGGACGACCAGTCACATGAACAAAGACCGGGAGATCAGAAGAAAAACCTCAAGAACAGGCAGAAGGGTGAGAGTAATCTTTTTTTATTGCAATGAATGGCGAGACGAACAAGCCGTTCGCTTGATATTAAGCGATACGACCGCTCATTAACAGTAGCAAAACCAAACACCTTGAATTACAAAGCAATGGTTGGCATTCCACTGCGCTCGCCATCCTGACACATAAGATATTAAGTCTAAATATGTCCAGTAGTTACTCTGGCTACAATGTCCTTCAAACTGAAACACAACAGTGCATTTACACTGCTACTCGGCGCTAGAAATAGAAATAGAAATAGACGGTATCCTATTAATTTCGTTGTATGGTGAATTAGTGCACATTTATTATTTTACGAAGGATTCCTTTACTAATAAAAATACAATCAACTTTGTATGAAATTATGTGGATCTGATATAACGCAATACTGGGAATAACTTGAGATACAGTTATCATTTTCGGGAAATCATTTCCTATTATTTTAAACTTGTTTTTATAAAAGCTATTTCGTATACATAATGTGAAAAATGCCAAGTTCTACAGAAATGATTTTTCTTTTCTGATAATTTTTAGAATGAGTCTTTCTATTAAATCAATTAATTTATTTATTTATTATTATTTTTGGAACCCTCGCTAACTTATATTGTTTATATGACAAAAATTTAATGCTCTCTCAGATTTGTAAGAAAATTACACTTTAAAATAAAACTATTTGTTCCGCGTTTTAAGTCGGAAAAATCCGTTTTATAGTTTTTTCGCTTCCATACGTTGAGTTATAATATACGAGTATATACATTACATATCTCTGTGTGCAAGATTTTTATTGAAGTATAGATGTGTGATAATAGTAAAAAAAACACCCTAATGATCACAGTCTTAACCCTACCCCACACTAAGTTAAACGTCTTGTGTCTAGAATATCAAAACTTCTAAAGAGTTTTCGATCTCTCAAACAACTGGACCCAAACAAATACCTGTTTATCAAACAAATGACATATGCGGGAATCAAACCCGCGGCCTCACGTTTCACAGCCGGCGCCAACTGCGCCACGGAAGTTGTCAAAAGGAAGGTTCTCAGCCCATCCGTACTGCCACTTTACCAACCAGAATCATGATCTATATTTTTATTCGGATTTAGGATTGGCAAGTTGAAGTGGCAGTGGGCCGGGCACATAGCTCGTAGAACCGATGGCCGTTGGGGCCGAAAGGTTCTCGAGTGGAGGCCACGTACAGGCAAGCGAAGTGTCGGACGCCCGCCTACAAGGTGGACGGACGATCTGACTAAGGTCGCAGGAAGTCGCTGGATGCAGGCCGCTTCTAACAGGTCATTGTGGAGATCATTGGGGGAGGCCTATGTTCAGCAGTGGACTTCCTGTGGCTGATATGATGATGATGATGAAATATCTCCCTCTCTTTCCCCCTACATGTATGTCTGACGTCACGATTACGTTGCCCAGTAACGCAAACAATCCGGATGTAAGTCTGCAAGATTAATATTTTATCAGTCAAATATAATGTATAATTAATTGTTTATTAAAGGTAAACCCGACAAAGTAAGAGAGTCTCTGTACGGCTCGACAGCAACCACTAGTACCAAAGCAACGCCTAACTACAACTCACAAGCACGGGACATCTACGATGAAAACGAGGTAGGTGCACAACTTCATCAATTTCGGTCTAGTAGTACTGTTTGTATTGATAAATCGTCATTGTTTAAGGAATTTCTTGTGTAAGTCAATATAATACGTTGAGAAGAATGTTTTAGCGATAAAATCTAGTATTTGTATAGTAATGACATGGGACTGCCGTCTGATGTCAATCGATTCTCTGTGGTCAATCTGCCGTGCCAGAATTAAAAAAAAATAATCTTGTGGATACGTTTACGGAGTGCGTAAAATAGCTGATATTATACAGTTTTAAAATAGGTATTAACTGCATATTTTCAGTTTCGCTAACTCACAAATATGCACAGTATATTATAAAATTGTAGGTTTAAGTCGTATATTGTTTCCGTTAACTGGCTCTATATTGTGACACATGATTCTTAACCTATACATCTAGATATTGATTCGGATTTAATATTTTATAAGCTTTAATATTCATTACTTTAAATCCAAAAATCAATTTGTATTTATCTAATTACGCAGTACTAGATAAAACAATAATTTTCCCTGGCGCGAAAATTCTATGTACCCATGAAGCTTTCCACTTTAACGAAAATTAAGTAATATCACTATTCAACGAAAGTCCCACCCAATCGGGTTCAAATATATCGAACAAATGACTCTATATCATAAATATTTTCATAATGTTATCTGCGCGTTAACTCCGACTTTACAGTTAATGACGCTCGTAAAATTTATGACTTATTTTATGGATGTCGTAAAATTATAATGACCGACTTATACCGCTTTTGACGACAAACTTATCGCTAGAATTCTCAATCGCTGTAATAATTCCGGGGTGGGTTCGGAGACACCTTTTTGTAACAAGAATTTTATTGAGGACCGCCTAATCGTTTACTTTGTTTTAATCTTCGGGTTATATATTTCGCTGAAAGAAAATTCTATTTAAAAAAATCTCAGATGGGGTAGACAGAGGTGCCAGGGCACCCGCATTCTGTCATATATATTCGTCTCACGAAGTGATATGAGCCTATGCAATATACGGCACAACTTCCTGACTCCGGGCTGATAACGAAATAATATAAAAATTGATGATAAATAATAAAAAAATAGAAGGATGCAATATCACTTTGCCCGACCAGATTCGTACCCAAAACCTCAGCTATGTAACTGTACTATAGTACAACAATGCCACCGAGGCAGGCACATATCAAGAAGCTGAAGAAAATAGAAGAAAGATATAAATAAGTATACCTACCGTGCCGTATGTAAAAAGTTTCTTTGGTATGTAAAGACCGCTAATCCACACTAGACCAGGATAATTAATCAAATTTATCATAATATTATAAAGTCTTATTTCCAAACAAAAAGTGACGATTTATCAACGCAAACACAAAACAGCTTATGTGCGTACCGATTCCTAACACTACCTTACAAACGCACGCCGCTTGGGACGTTTTGGATTCAAGGAGAGCGCTGTGTCTTCCCGGATGCTCCCACCCAACCGAAGCAGTTCTTCCAGACTTCTCCCATGCCTGCATTACCTAGTCATGCAACTACAGGTGAGGAGTTACCAGAACGGACGCCCTGGTCTTTCGCGGTCTTTTCTGGTCTTTTCGGTCTTTCAGGTTTTGGCTTGGCATGATTCGTAGCGCTACTTTGGTTTGGTGTTTTTTTGTTTTCATTCTGAATGCGTCATTGATCACGTAATTTTGTTTCATTTTTTTATTAATATTGTAATCTTCAATAATTGATTTTCGTTTCATATCACAGTTTTTCTCATTATATGATTGGTTTAATTCTATTAGCTTTGTAATTAGTAGAATTTATTTTAGACTTATATTTTTAACACGTGGTTTTTGTGATTTTAGTGTGAGTCATTACGGAAAACGATTGTGTATATTTTGGATTTCATCAGTTAACTAATAAGTGGCTAAAAAACCATTTAATGTTTGGGTGTAATTTTATGATTTTACCTAATTAATTTGTTTCATAATCTAATAAGGTCTCAGTACATCATTTTAATTACTAATTGTGTTATGACCTTGCCTGTCTGATGCTTCAAAAGGTCCCACATTAAGCAGATTAAATAATACAGAATTATAGATAAAAGACTGGTTTCATCGTAATTTCTACAATGTCACTTGCAAGAATTTTACTGTCTTCGTCTGAACGTACTGAGTTAATTTCTTTGTTATTAAGACTATCTGGGTTAAAGAATTTCGATGACCTAAAATCCAGTATTTTTTGGAATGTTGATATTGCCAAAATTCTTACTAAGTGAATTGATTTCTTATATGGAATCAATTAAACAAAACAATAAAGTAAAAAACATGTAACATTGATATGTTCAGATGTTTTGGAATTTCCAGACAATCGGAAACTCTCGGGGTCAACGCACCGTGGATTCTATTATCATGTACCAAAATTATGGCTCTCCGACCAAGACTCGCATGGTTACTATGAACGATAAGCAATTCGTGTTTCCCGAAGACGATGATTCAGACATCATTATTGTTAATGAGGATTACAACAAACAATTCGATGATGGAAGAGTCGAGAATCTTATTGAAGACGTGGCCGATGCTGAAACTACTACAGAGAATTATGGGTAAGCTGATGTTTTGTTGACAAAATATATTTAAATTATTGGTCAATGAATTAGTGAATGCCATTGTTGATCTGCATTATAATGAAAACATTAGCTAAATATCTACAACAAATATCTTCAACTCATATTGTTGGAACAAAGTCTTCTAGCCTCCATTATATTCGATTTCATACAGGTTCTTAAAATTTACTAGCCTACTATTTTAGCGTTCGTTGCTAAAATGATTATTTTTATTCATAAATTTTCCACTAAAAGAGCAAGTAAGAAGTCTTGATAAGAGAAGAATAAGTAAAAGTTGTTGACTTGGCTGAAAAGTGTAATTAAAATCAAAGAATCTTATACTAAACTTTGTTTACAGCCTAACGGAATCAGTTGATGCCAAAGAATACATGTGGATGATGACAGAATGGTCGCCTTGCAGCGCCTCGTGCGGACAAACTGGACACCAAGTGAGGGGCGCCGTGTGTCAGGTATTGTAAATACTACGTGATAAATAATATTGAAGATTCTCATCCCTACTTTATTGAGAAAAGGCAGGTGTTAAATGGTTTTTAACAACCCTATGTTTACAATATAACGTGTTATTAAAAGATTCTGCATCGATATGATTTTGTTTTCAAGAAGTTGTTTTAGGCTGTTTCATTGTGCTTAATGCATTTATAATAATTAACAAGCAAATAAATGATATAATTAGCATATTGAAAGAAAGATAACGTAAAATGTAAATTATCCCGAACAAAAGTGGATATACAGGGTATATCAAGACTGCTACCGAAAACGAAGCCGGGTGGTAGTTTTAGTGACTTCAGTCACAATGCACCTAAATTTTGTGTAAAAATTTGTGACAATTTTTTTTGTTATTTTTTTTCTATCGTCGTATTAGGATGGTAAATACATAGTTTTTTCTTAAATAATAGTGGACACCCTTTTATTTTTAAAGACGCTATGATATGCAAGGCTTTAAATTATTATTTTAGCAAAAACTATGGAATTCCCACCCAAACTCGACGATATTTAAAAAATAATAAAAAAAATTGTCGCGTTTCTTAGCGAAATTTTTAGTCGCATTGCGTTTGTAGTCACTAAAACTACCACCTGGCTTCTTTTTCGGTAGCACTCTTGATATACCCGGTATAACATTGAGCAACTCAGAAATTCAGTTCTTATCTAAATTAGAGAAGAACATAATATAATCAAAATCACTAAGATTATAATTTTGTTTGCAACCGTTCCCAATAACAGAAAAAAATCGCTTAGTGATTGAAATAAATCGTCAATTTTATTCATAATACTATATTGTAAACGGGTTTTGAAAAGAGCAACATCAGAGTTTCTTGCCCGTTCTTCTCTAGTGAATCCGTTTTCCGAACCGAGTGGTGAATCATAAATGACAATCATTTTATGTTCAACATTTTGATGGATTCAATTTTTTTTTTATTGCAATGAATGGTGAGACGCAATCCGTTCGCCTGATGATAAGCGATACGACCGCTCATAAACAGTAGCAATATCCACTGCGCTCGCCATCCTGAAACATAAGATGTTAAGTCTCAATATGTCCAGAAGTTACTCTGACTACAATGTCCTTCAATCCAAAACACAACAGTGCATTTACACTGCTATTTCACGAGAGAAAAAGACATTGCGGTGTGGTTTTTTTCATTTCATTATCAATAAATATTTTGATTTTGTACAACAGCACAAGACATCAAACGCAAGTACGACGACAGAGACAAATGAGTGTCTGTCCCGAGGTCTGACGCCTCCGAAGGTGGTCCGCGAGTGTGCCGGCGACAACTGCGCCACCTGGCGGACGTCTCCATGGTCTCTGCCCAGGTGTCTCGCGAGTGGAGCTGGTGAGTAGCTTATCTTGTCTAGTATGTTGTTTTTGGCTTTGTGCTGTCTGGGAATGGAATTTGCATCAGGTGATAGGCTAGCCTAATATTTTGAGTACTTTAGTAGTACATTACAGTTAAAAAAAAACCCAACAGTCACATACGTAGTCCTGACCAGACACTAAGACCGAGTCTTGTATCGAACTACAAGACTTTTCGGTCTCAAACTTCCAGACCCAAAATAAATACCTGTGGTTCACCAACATATTGGTCTCGTAGCGGGGATCGAACCCGGGGCCTCTCTTTTTACAGCCGACGTTTACAGTACGATGCTGTCCAGTTAGGAATCAAATCGAAAAATATTCGTTTTTAATCCCTCAATTGCTTCAAGAGCTTTTTGAACTCTGGTATTATCACCCTTCTTTTCGAAATTTTGAGTGGCATGCTTCAGACGGTGAGCAAAATTATATTTCTGCTTTTAATATAGGCAGTCTCAGACTATGTATTGAAGGAATTTCTAATAGTTCGGTAAACTTTTATATTTAAAAGCAATAAAATAATTACAAAAAGTATTTTAACACTAATTTATGTATTAGATAGTAGCTCTTACATTACCACACGGAATATTTTTGCGAATAGAACCTGTGACATATCATTCTTATCAGCCCATATACGTCCCACTACAGGGCACGGGCCTACTCTACAATCGACAGTACGATTGAGAGTGGTTAGGCCATATAGTCCACCACGCTGGCCTAGTGCGGGTTGGCGGACTTACATACCATAGAAATTTTTATAAATCGCTATGGTATGCAGGTTTCCTCACGATGTTTTCCTTCACCGTTTAAGTGCGTGGTGATTGACTATCAATACACACATGACTCCGAAAAGTCAGAGGTGTGCCCTGGGATTCGAACCCGCGACCACCGTGAACATGTTGGCCGCGTCTAGTCCGTTTACCAACAGGCCACCACGCACTATCATATCAAAGGTAACTTAATGACATATCATTAAGTTACCTTTACTATATTAATTAGCAATATTTCATCTAATTAAAACCCTCAGCTACACGAAATATTAGAGCACCAAATATAAACCCTTCCACTAAAAATCCACTATTTATTAGAAGACCGAAGTAAAAGATATTTAAATTTTTAGAATTTATTTCTTTCTCCCACCCTCTCACAATGTTCTAAGTTTACACGACTTACTTATCACATCTTGGTTTTAAATTAGGTGAAGTTCGAGTTAGCACACATACTATACAAAAAAAACACCCAACAGTCACATACATAAACCCCACACTAAGATCGAGTCTTGCGACGTGGGTAACAGGAACTATGGAAGACTTTTCGATATCACAAACACCAAGACCGCACTAAAACGGTGAAGGAAAACATCGCGAGGAAACCTGCATAGCGATTTATAAGAATTTCTATGGTATGTAAATCCGCCAACCCGCACTAGGCCAGCGTGGTGGACTATATGGCCTAACCACTCTCAATTGTACTCTCGATTGTAGAGTAGGCCCGTGCCCTACAGTGGGACGTATATGGGCTGATACAGTAAACACCCAGACCCGAAACAAATACCAGTAGTTCACACAAATGTTTGTTTCGGTGCGGGGATCGAACCCGCAGCCTCTCGTTTCACAACCGGCATCTAACACACACAGAAGCTGTCAGAACTGAACAAACTGACGCCATACCCTTCAGCTATAATAAACTTTTCTCTCGCAGCCATATCACGCCGTAGAGTGGAGTGTTTGTCTGACAACGACACGCTGCTGGCGGAGTCGGCGTGCGACGCGGTCACCAAGCCGGAGAAGACTCGCAGGGAAGCACAGCGCTGTACTCCAGCGTGGGATGTCGGACCTTGGAGCAAGGCGAGTCATTCATCTACATATTTGTCATGGGGTCACCACATAGCGGGTGGGACGGCATGGTAATGCGACATTAGGGTCGTTTGGAGTTTATAGGTTAGTGTGAAACGTTTCCACAGCCATCCTGCTGAGCGTGACAGCTACGGGACGGCTCTGGATAACATGTTTTATGCCAACTGATAGATTAGAACTCTAAGGATAGGGGTTCAAATGACCGCGCGGTGACGTGCAAAATATCAACCGCGCGACACAAGATCTTACTAAACAGGGTGTACCTTTCACATAACCGCGCGCCACCGGTACGCGCGGTAATGTAAACAATACAAATGGTTTAGTAATCTTGTACCACGCGGTTGTTAGTTGTGTGCGGCACAGCGCGGTCATTTGAACCTAGCTTAAATGACCCGTCAGCGTCGCTTAACCGCCCCGTCCCGTCTCGCTCTTGGGAGAATCCATCGTTTGGAGTCGTAATATATGGGTTAAGTATGAATCGTGTCGCACAGAGATCTGGCGAGCGCGGCGTGAAACGCGATGGCTCTGTGCGACGTCCACATCAACCCCATAGATTGTAACATCAAACGACCCGTCAATGTCACGCTTGGGTTGGTCGCGTCGCTGTCCCGTCCCTCCCGCTGTGAGGCGCAACCATTAACTGGTGGAATGAATTTATGTATACTTTGGGGCTAGAAGAGCGTAATTATTATAAAAAATAAGAACAGCTATTAGATAATTATTTGTACTTTACATCTTTTCAGCTCTAAGGTTCAATATATGGTTAAATTATGGTGGTGATAATATTCTTAATATCGGTAACGGAGCGGACGCAGCTGCCAAGATGGCGGCGGTCGCGAGTAACCCCTATAGCTTTTCAGAGTAAAGTGTATATTTAGTCAATTACCATGCATTTTAACGTAAAGTAAAACATCATGAGATGTCTTAAAAGATTTCTTCTATGTAAAAACAACGAGATAAATTATACGCGGTGGTTAAGGCGCCATCATAGACTTCAAAGCGT
Source organism: Hyles euphorbiae (assembly GCA_023078785.2). Taxonomy (NCBI): domain Eukaryota; kingdom Metazoa; phylum Arthropoda; class Insecta; order Lepidoptera; family Sphingidae; genus Hyles; species Hyles euphorbiae. The sequence goes on along the minus strand of CM041056.1, from coordinate 10,378,393 downwards.
TAAATAAGTTTGACATAAACGAGATGCCACTGGTACCTTCCCTGCACCGAAACAAGTATTTTCTGTCTCGTTGTCTGGGTGTTTGTGGGACCCAAAATTTTCGGTAAGATAAGATATTTCACGATGTTTTACTTCTACATTAAAATGCGTGGTAATTCACTAAATACAACAATCGATAATTCATAATATTTTAAGAGTCCCTCGAGTTTCGAATTAACGAGAGACGACTATACCTACTTAGACTGGGCTATTAACAGTAGTTGGTACTCACCAGTGTATAGGTCCATGCGAGTCAGCTGGGCGCGAGCACCGAGTTCTGCGCTGCGTGTGGCGGGCGGGTGCAGCGGGTGCGGCGGGTGCAGCGGGCGCGAGAGGTGCAAGCGGCTCTCGTCGCCGGCTGAAGAGCGCGGCCGCCGCCTGCGACTCGCTGCCGCGCCCGCATGTGCTCAGGAACTGCACTGCACCTCCCTGTATCAATAAAGGTAAGGAATTAGGTTTTAGGAATTTACGAAGTCAGGAAGTTTTGCTCGATATGGCGATGAGCGACTAGCACATATACGGGAAACAAAAGGCGAAACTTGGGTGTTTTTTTAATTTTGTTATTGCAGTGTATGGCTAGGTGAGCATGGGGTACACCTGCTCATGAACAGCAGCAAAACCAAACAGCAAATGTAATTAATTACAAAGCAATGCTTGACATTTCACTGCACTCGCCATCCTGAGATATAAGATGTTAAGTCTCAATATGTCCAGTAGTTACTCTGGATACGATGTCCTTCAATCCGAAACACAACAGTGCATTTACACTGCTGTTTGGCAGGAGAAATAGACATTGCAGTGGTATCTACCTTGATGGCCTCTCACATATGAAAGACCTAGTGCACCTCTGCCTACCACTTGTAGTTTATCCTCCTAGTTTAAATATGTATGTTTTAAATGTCTCCCTAACCTGACAATTTGTCCAACAGATGGCGTGTGCCGCGACTCCTCCCGTTTCTGCGAGAACGTGCGCGCAATGAACATGTGCGCTCTGAACAGGTACAAGCGACAGTGCTGCCACACCTGCGCAGACTAAATGTGAACTACAGTGATTAGTGATGTGTTTAATAAAGGGTGGAATAGATTTTTGTATGCCTTTTTTGTAACCTATTATAAATTGAATCAAATTATTATAAATTGAATCAAATCAGCTTATCAGAAACATAATGGGATACCTAAGAATTAAAAAAACGTAGCAAGCAGAATTAAAGTCTGGTTCAAACAGTGAGCCGGACGGGACGACGACATATAATCTTGGTTAGTATGTAACATTCTTCTTTTAACATTCATTTTTTGTCATCGTCACATCCCGCCCACTTTTTGACGAGACTCAAGTATAATATTATATAGACTAAGATCCCAGACCCGCCTAACCATTTCTCATTTTCTGGGAAAACAAATTAACGTGATAGAGTAACGTTGGTGTTTACTTTGAATCTACACTAACTCGCCCATTGATGTCGAAGCACTATTCCGGGTATGGTGTCCGAAACTTTACTCGCTTCTCTGTATTATGATGTGTAAGTAACAATTTTTAAATACTTCATTCATCATTATAAAATTCACACCTACTCAAAATTGCAGAAAGCGAGTAATATTTTTAATTAACTTTCGGACCTCATACCCAAAAAAGGTCGTCGACATCAGTTACGAAAACTAATTTAAACTTATGTATACAAGTTTAAAACAACTACAACTACTCGATCGCATAGATTTTGTCCCTCAGAAAATAAGTTACATCTGGCGATTGTGGGATCTCAGACTCTTTACATACGATCATTAATACACAAAGAAAGCAAAATATTTTACAAACAAGCATAAATCTTTAGAGTCTTCAGCATTAAAGAAACCTTTTAAATTATTGCATTCAAATTCTATATTTTTAAATTGTGCTATGTGATATGAATACGCATAAAATTATTAAATATTAATAAAATTAATTAAGGTAACATGATTGGTGAAATTTGAACGAACTGTTATGATATGTAGGTAGGTTTCTCAAATGTAAGAGGCCACCTGGATAGGTACCACCGCAATGTCTATTTCTCGCACCAAACAGCAGTGTAAATGCTCTGTTATGTTTCGGTTTGAAGGTCATTGGTAGCAAAGACTTAACATCTTATGTCTCAGGATGGCGAGCGCAGTGGAATGCCATGCATTACTAAATAGTAATTGTAATTAAAGGTGTTATTTGGTTTTGCTACTGCTTATGAGTGGTCGTTTCGCATGCAGTCGCACGGCATGCTCGTCTCGCCATGCATTTCATATAAATAAAATAAATGTACAGTCAGCAACATAATTCGCTACATTCTCAAGATTTGGAATTGTCTTATCATCCAAAATAATAATTATTTTCAATATCGTATGGCACTTCTCGGCGTAGATGACTTTACTTGGTTATATTTTACGACTACAGTACGTACAAATTTTAAATCATAAAAAGGTTATCGAAAAATGTAAAGTGTTCAGCGACTTATGTTGCTAACTGTACATCAATGAAACTAAATAAAATGAGAATGTATGCTTTTACAAAGGAAAAATAATTCGCTTTCAAAATATCAAATGGCATCATGTCTATACTGATGGAAACATACAAATTGACGAGGGTATTGCTCGATACATTTGTTTTGACATGTAACTTGGTCCTTTTTCAAATTGTATTCAAACATCCTTACAAAAAATAAAATTTACCATTAAAAAAAATAACTTATAGACTGCCTCGGTGGCCTAGTTGCAACGGTATGATCACAAAGTTGAGGTCTTGGGTTTGAATCTCGGGCGGGCGAAGTGATAGTGGATTTTTCAACTCATTATAAGCCCGGAGTCAGGAATTTGTGACCGATATGGTATGTAAGTCCGCCAACACGCACTAGGCTAGCGTGGTGGACTATATGGCCGAATCACTCTCAATCATACTCTCGATTGTAGATTAGGCCCGTGCCCTGCAGTGGGATGTATATGGGCTGATACAGAATGGCGATAGGCTCACCCCCTATCACAACGTGGGACGGAACACACAAGGTAAATTGTGGGTGACTGGACTGGAGGTTTTAAGCCTTCAGGGAAAAGGCGTGAGTTTATGTATGTACGGATACAAGTATCTTATAAATCGGAGTTTGTATTTTTTTGTATTGTTTTCATCTATTCAAAAATCTATTCCACCCAACCCATTGTATGAAATACGAAACAACGCATTTTACAAAAAACATTTTTGTTTTTAAGCACAAACAATAGGTCTAGTCGTACGCACTCAGAGGGTCACCTCGAAACGTTTTAGATAATTTAGTGAATTTTGTACTGTAACTAAAATATGTAAATATGATCCGCACGCCGCGCTTAGCTGTTGTATGAACCGTTGCACAAAACATAGTACATAGCGTAGAACATTGCCAAAATTAACACTGATGTGCTAGGGTTAAAAATGTACATTTGAAATGATATTCGGATTGCTAAATCCACATTTTACAGCTGACTAAATTTGGGTGTTTGTTGAAGACTAAAAACATTTAAATTAAACGCATTTTAACGCCTCGTTTGTTAAACAATTCTCCTGAGTAAAAGGTTGTAACATTTGAAAAACTAAAATAAATAATTTGATTTAAAACAAAACACAAGTTTCTTGTGTACTCTAATTAATATAATAATAAATTTTTAAATATGTAATGAGACCTTCCTAGATAATGAATACAAAATCACAAAGACATTGGAATAAGAATTCGTAACTACTTCTATGCCAATTCTACTATCAGGGATATTGTATATTTTTAAAAATATTCGCATATATTACTTTTTGTTCACAAATCGTACGTTATCTCAACCCGCTCCAAATATCATTTCAAAAAAACACGAAAGTTATACGCGAACAATTTATTTTCACTTTAAAAACACGTATATGTATATGGGAATATGTAATTAAATAAAAATATATAAAATATAGTAGTAATGGATAAGAATTTCTGATATAACTTAAAAGCAATACGAATCGCTTAAAATTATAATGTGTATATGCTGTTACATAAATAATGTTGTTAAGACGAGAGTAGATAGCGGAGCACGGCATACTTACAAGAATTATTATATTATGCATAACACATTAATGTGAACTTTAAAATTTAATGTCACCATCAATTTTAATATAATATTTAAGATTATATTAAAGTATGTGTTCTGAAGTTAGAAATATATTTTACGAAATATCGATAGATATTGTTTTCGTAAGATTGCATAATTTGTCTAAATCTTTACTCGAGATTGGTGGTAAATAAGCAAAATCATGCAAAAACTACCAACACTCCTACTTATGGGTTAATATAAAAGTAGTATTAAAAAGGTTCTTATGACATCAAAATGTAATTTCGCAAAGCATATTAAATGCCTCTTATTTAAACAAATGCATTTTTCTGTCCTCACGTCCCGAGGCAAAACATAGAAAAGAAATATCCGTTTATTTGGTAAATACAAACGATACAATATTCATTATTTTATTGTGTTTTTTACCAACATTGTCTACGGTATAATATTACGTGAAAATTCTTTGATTAGTGAGTTTCCGTGCACCGCTATCTACGTCGGCCTTGCCTATTCATGGAATAGGTTTAGTTAAATATAGCCAATATCAGTTTGTTTGAACAAATATCATTTTAATATTTAATGCAGTATTAATAAATAAATTTATAGATAAACAATATGTTGTCAATTGTTAGGTGGTCGCCACCATGTATATAATAGCTATAATAAAGGTATTATTTCAATTTATACGTGTCTTTGAGTTACGGCTTCAAAATTAGTATTTTTCTGAAACTCATTACGGAATACTATGATTTATTTATCGAGTCAGCTATTAGAAAAAGACAAAAAAATATAAAATACACTACCAACTATAAAACAAATTCTTACTGACCATTGTATTAGAAAAAAATATGTCGGAAAACTATCATCACAAAGCCTGGTAGTCTTTGAATTTAAAACGAAGCGCTAAATAAATATCAATGAAATAAAAATATGTATAAAAATTGTTAAAAAGATTGGTCCGAAAGGTTGAAAAAGGACACAATCTCTCTCAATTTGATGAAAGTGCATACACGAATAAGTTTTCTCTGTGTTAAATAACATCTAATTAATTAATCACTGATAATTCATAGCTTTTATATTAATTTAGATTATTTATCTATAATGCTAGTCAGTTGTACTAACTAGTAAAGCATTCCGGTACATTTACTGCGTTAGGATTTAAAACATACGGAAATGACTTCAACCTTATTTGAAAACAGTTTTAAAAACTATTTTAATGATTAAATGTTTTGCCTTTTTCGCTCAAACTGAATTCAATAATTGTTCGAATGAGACAAAAAATTCTTTAACTATAAATGTTTTTTTTTTTTAATAAATTCGTTAATATTTAATGTCAGTATACTATAGTTTAGAAACATGAGTCACATCACTACATTTTTTAAGCCCTAACGTATCAAAGCATTAATATACCATCTACCATACTTATGCACATGTATAAAAAGTTAATATATAAGATAATGTTTATGTATGTTATCCATAAACTTGAGTTAGAATCAACATATAAAACTAGTAAATCCTTTTTCAAACGTAAATGTCAATATTATCAAAAAATAAATCTTGAAAAAAGCGAATTTGCTATTATAGAAAAAAAAATGACAAAGTTTGTAGTCAATTGGTCGAATACATTTTGATCTGATATGACAAAGCGGCTGCATTGTACTTATAAGTATATTTTCAACGTAAAATTGTAAAAATGCTATAATTAGTTAATCAGATTTCATAACTTATATTCACCCATCAAAACGCTTCATTATGCTAAGCAAATTCGAACCCTACTGTGTACAAATTAATGCAATATATTGCTAAATCCTGTACAAGCTATTTCGACTAACTGTATTTCAAAACTCGGGTAGTTGATGAATTCATTCCAGAACCAAATTGAATTTAGTGCCATCTGTTGTTAGAAAATAGAATTATAGAAATGTTCATTGAATTGTTTAATATAACGAACGCATTCCTTTAGTTTCACAGCGTTGTTATTTTATAAGAGTTAAGTCCAAAATTGTACATTGTACCAAGAATTTTCAAAATAAAAATGAATATATATGAATTATATTAATAAGTTACTGATTGTTGTTTTTCATTTTACTTCCCTTATACCATGTAATTAGGCCTTTCTGGTTCTAAGTATTATTATTTCAGTGCAAAAATAAATAAAAACAAAATAGTAGCAAACCGAAGTATATGGCAATTTTTTGAGGAGGCCTTTACCCGCACAGGGGTTCATGCAGATCATCATTTATTATAAATAATAGTATACTATAATAGTATTATAAATAATAAGTATATGAGGTATGTAACAATAAATAAATTAAAATAAAATACTCAAGTTAAAATGTCTCTACTTTAAAAAAAATATACTAATATAAAATATAAGTCTGTATGAAATTGAAGCCTTTTTTATGTTTTATTTCGTATACCCTTTAAGTTACAAGAGTTATACAGAATGGTATGCTATGATAATATTAAATTACCACATAGTAATTAAACCAATCAATTCATTCTTTAGCCAAGAGGAAAGCTGTTAAGCTCTCCTTACGGTAGTCTGAGGGCGGCCGATAGAGATGTGCCGACATCACTGGCCTTTAAGCCCGGCGTATCCCTTAAAAATCTTACTTCAGAAGTATCAAAATACCTACTGTAGAGTTTTAAAATCAGGTGTTACATAAAAATAATATTTTCAAACAATTTAAATGAGGAAAATATCTCGAAAAAGTATCTTGATAGAGTATCCAGTACCTATATAATAGTATAAACTATACATTTGAATATAAATACAGAATATAAATACAGAATACAAATACAGAAAAATAATGGAAAAATAAAACATAGAACAGAAAGTGAACAACTGGAGATTTTAACGCTATGAGCGGTCTCTTCCAGACAACCAAATAAATTTTTTTTTCCTGTATTTTTTATATATACAAATTATACACCATGCCACGAAATTGAAAAAAACAGTTCAAGAACTAAATTCGTGATACAATTTTGCAACATTAAATTTTATTTTTAATTATATTTCTAAACGACAGCCTTTGTGACGTAATTGACGAAATTCTTTTTGTGTAGCCAAAACATAGCCAAAAGCTGTCGGTATACCACCTGCACCTAGATGAAAAGTAAGTGATTGACATATTTTTTGTTAAAATGTATATTGTGGAATTGTTTTAAATGAAAAAAGAAATATTTTTTGATACCCATGATAAATCGTTTGAATAAAGTAATAAATAAAATGGTAAGGCTATGCTGCAGTTAGGAATGTTAATGAATTGGTCAGTTCAACCTGTAACAAAAATCTTAAAAAAAAACCGAAAAATCAAAATGTCAAATGTCGTTTTTTATTTCTCCGGAAACCCAATTTAATTTGCTAGTGATAGCATAATATCACATACATAAGTGTTCGTTTTATTAAAATACTATCTCGATAATTTGGAAGACGAATCTGCCATTCGCTTGATTCTAAGTGACATGATTGCTCATGGACAGTAACAAGACCATGAATTACAAATGCTTGGCATTCCACTGCAGTCGCCATCCTAAGACAAAAGATGTTAAGTCTCAGTTACTCTGGCTACAACGTTCTCCAAACCTAACATAACAATGCGTTAGACAGCCTCTGTGGCGCCGTTGGTAGACGCCAGTTGTGAAACGAGAGGCCGCAGGTTCGATCCCCGCACCGAAACAAATATTTGTGTGAACCACAGGTATTTGAGAACACCGAAAAGTCTGTCGTAGTTACCTGATACCCACGACACAAGACTCCATCTTAGTGAGGAGTCAAGACTAAAGATGTGACTGTTGGGTGTATTTATTTATTATTATTTACACTACTGCTAGTGGGCCCATTTTTCCGCGCCACAATAAGAAATGCTTGTACTTAAATATCAAAAACATATTTGATACTAAGCTATTCTTCAAACACAAACACACAAATCCTCTATACGACATAGAAACCTTCCCACAGCACGGCATCTTCAATCTCACAAATTACTCGGAATATTTCGGCAGTATTCTTAGTTCAAACTGCACTGTGATAGCTGACGTCACAAACGCAACACCCCTGATTGGCTGAGACGTGCTCCGGTGCGCCAACGCTGATTGGCTTAATGAACGAGCAGCTGATTGCGACACAGACTGCGAAACGCCGTAGAGGCGGCATATTTTATGTTAATTTCATTATACGGCTTGTTTTACAGACGCTGTTTAAGACGCTTGCAGGATTTATTGCATTGACAGATATAGTTAGACTTGTTGTTTCATGGGAATGTTTATAGGTAATTGAATAAATAATTAAGATTGTTACGTGCGGATTTATAGTACTTTAAACGCTTAAGCTATTGATTGGTGGTGCTACCAGGGCACTGGATATCTGCCTAGATATCCAATATTTTAAATATATAAAACTTCGCAAATTTCGTAATAAACCATGTTAATATGTCATGTTTGGATTTAATCTGTAGATATTCGCTTTTGAGACCATTTTGTTCAGTAGTAAGAAATAAGATACCTTATAAATATTAATATTACAATACCTACAACTGTCCAGCATTACATTTATCATTACTTGGAGTGAAATAATTTACAACATTTCAAAAAATTACAAACAGCATCTCGGTAGCATAGCTGTACCAGGGTATGAATTAAAGCTGAGTTCTCGGATTCAAATCCCGAATCGAGCGAAGTGATAGTAGAGTTTCAATTCATTATCAGCCCGGAGTTCAGGCATTAATACCCAATATGGTGATAGGTTCACCCCCTAACACATCCTAGGATTAAACACACAAAGCGAGAAGTGTTGCTACCGGCACCTTTGCCTACTTCTTCTAGGAAAAAAGCGTGAGGTATTTCATAAATAATCGCCTAAATCAAACCCGATGGGACGTAAAAAATAAAAAATGTGTCATGTCTGTTATTTCGAGTGCATATGTGCACGGTAATGGCGGGAACGCTGTCGCGTCGACGTGACGTCACCGTGCATGCTGCAATAAAAGCCTCTAGAGTTCATCGCCACTTACAGGCGACGTTTCAGCTCACAAAAACGTTTTCTGTCTAGAACAGGTGTTGCATGTCACTCATTGTTTTTTTTCGAGGTGTACATATTTGGTAACATTATTGTTAAGAAATGATAAATGAAGAGTGATAAATAAAATAAGAATTGATAAAAAAATAGTGTTGCTAAGAAAATTTCTTGGTTAATTTCGTTTTCACGACTACAAAAAGATTCGAACAGGGGATGATTAATCAATTCAATAAATATTGTAAAAGACTACTTGAATGGATAATATTTTATATCACAATTTTTTTTTAAAAACGTTAATATATCGTTTTAATTTAAATTAGTTCACTCTGCCGGATATGAGCCAAATCAGTTAGGGATCGAATATTACTAAATTTATTTCAAACTAAATTATTCACCATCAAAAAGAAACATATTTTAATAACTTCAAGTTGGCAAGGACATTAAAAGAATGACATATATACTACAGCATCGTAGGAGAAGCTATAAAATTCAAGATGGTGTAACAGGAGCCGTCAATCTGGCCAGGCGTGGCGGGTAATCTAGAATTTAATTATCCCGGAGTGGTATCTTCCGTTTTACTTCCTCAGACTAGGGCCGCCATCGTGCGGTTTAAACTCAACGCAAATGCTAGGGTTTATTTATTAATGCTGGATTGTTTTGCGATCAATTTTAATGATTATAATACAGTGTACTTTACACACACAATATGCCTTTTATGGAATCGCATCTGACGACGATCTCGCTATTCGATACACTCATACCGACCTGCTAATTTGACTCTTCACATTATTAATAGCATAAAATTTATGTTCCATCTCATAACAACAACCTATCGCCTTAAAGGGCACAAATTCCTGACTCCAGGCTGATAATGAATAGAAAACAACATTACTTTTCCGACCCGTGATTCGAACCTGAGACTTCAGCTTAATATCGTAGACAATTGCGCTACCGGAGCAGTGGGATCTAATTTTGCCGACAACATGTGTCGATGGTGGATATCCTAACTGGATACCAACATAAATCAACAAGAGAACTGAAGTCACTTTATTGCATAACTTAAAAAACCATTGTAATAAAAATAATTTAATTAAATGACGAGACGAGCATGCCGTTTACCTGATGGTAAGCGATACGACTGTTCATGAACAGTAGCAAAACCAAACACCTTGAATTACAGAGCAATGCTTGGTATTCCACTGCGCTCGCCATCCTGAGACATAAGATGTTAAGTCTCAAAATGTATCAATAGTTACTCTGGCTACAATGTCCTTTAATTCCGAAACACAACAATGCATTTACACAGCTGTTTACATTGTTATTTGATACACTGTTATTTAATTTTATTTCTAGGCGAGAAATATCAAGAAAGACCTACTAAGACTACCTCAAATGAGTGGTAAAATGAACAAGGGTGCATTCAACCCTATTGGAGAATGCCTTTGTACACAGTATTGCAGTGTTGCAGGTCACTACACGAACGAATGGTGGGCGCAGTACAAGGCAATACCGATAAGCGTTTCATCCAAACAATAGTCTGTTTATGACAAGAAGTTAAAATGGATACGGTAAGTCGATGCATTTTTATATTTCAGTAAACAATTATATACGATAAAAGGGCTCACTATGATATTTATATTAAGTGATTACCACCACACAGGAACATTGACAGTACTTGAATCGTAGATCCGATACTCATAATGATATCTCAAAATGAAAAGATTAAATAATAAATAACGAACAGTTAGAATAAATGGGAGGAGGGCTATCGGGCTTAAGACAATCAAAATTACGGAATCGCAAAAGAAGAAGAATTTTTTTCAATTCAGATTCTGCAGAGTGTCTGCATTCTATCTAATGGTATCAGAGGATAGTTACATACAATTAGACACAATTGCGTCGGTCCACTGAGCTGCTTCTTCACGCTACGGCAGAAGGATCCAGGATTAAAGGAAATGGCGGCAAACCATTCCACAGCTCGACCGTCAAAAAAAGACTCGATAAACCATATGGTTTAGAATCAAAATTGGATAAAGGAATTCATAAGAAGGTGGGAGAAGGAAAGGGACATTTATCAGCAATTAACGAATCAAAACCGCGATCGCTCATAACTTTTACGCAACAACTCTAAGAGGGCCGTTGTAGGCCGCAGACGTAAATCCGCCTTTGTCACTGGACCGACCCGACTGTCCCGTTATCTGCTAACGACTCAACTGCAACTCAAGAACCTTGTTTACCACTGCGTTTTTAGTCTCATCGATTTTTAACCGACTTCAAAAAAAGGAGGTCTCTATTTGGCTGTATGATTTTTTATATGATATAGTTCGCATTTTCTTGGTAAAAGTCTCACTTTTTACTGGTGACAGGTGCCTCATATGTATGTGCGAGTCCGCCTAGTTACCACCGCAATGTCTATTTCATCCGCCAAACAACAGTGTAAATGCACTTTTTCTGTTTCGGATTGAACTACTCTCGTCTGGCCATTGCAATAAAAAAACTCAAACAACACTCAAATTTAAGCACTTCATAAAACTGCACTGTGATCGTTCCATCGTAACGATAGGTTTTAAACTTCTTTACGGCTAGTAATAATTGGCTACAATGTAATTCAACCTGGAAACATAACACGTGACAGAATAGAACGATAGGAGGAAGCTTCAACATTATAAAATCCAACATTTAGCTCGATCCCGAGACTTTAGCTTTGTAACCACTACGCTACCGAGGCACTTTACAATGATCAAAATTATTATATGAGATCGGTAAAAACCCTTTCTCTTTCAAAACCTAAAAATAAATCCAGGTAATTTCATCACCGAATTCAGAAATAGAATACGCACAGTAAATTATAATCATTCAGAATTTCGAAAGAGGGCTACAATGGGTAGGTACAAGCTCTTCCAAATATCCAGAGAGAATTCCAATAAAACTGATTGATACTCTAATAAAATTTGTTTGTTATGAACGTCGCATAGTTCGCAACGCTATTTAATATAGAAACTGGGGTGCGCTTGTTTTATGAGCAAATTTCGTTAAAAGCCCGATTTGATTACATTTTGGGCCACTGGCACGATGGGTTGACGACCTTTAGTGCAGCTTATTCGGCTTCGAAAATGTGATGTGAATCCTTTGTGCAGTATATAAAGGAGTCATTAATATCTTGATTACAAAAGTACTCATCAACTACGGTGGAATTATTCGTCATTTATGTATTTATAGTCAATCACCATGCACTTTGCCGGTGAAGAAAAACATCGTGACGAAATCTTGCATACTCTAGCGAATTTGTAAGAATTTATATGGTATGTAGGGTTAACCCACCCGCAATAGGCCAGGGTGGTGGACTATATAGCCTTACAACTCTGAATCGTACTTTCGATTGTTGAGGAAGCCCGTAACCTGCAGTGGGACGAATATAGGCTGATATAGTACCTACATAATTTACAATGGTAAAGCTATATCAAGTCCACCAATTGAATTAGTTTCAGAGATTTACATTATTCATTCAGACAAATATCTATAGACCACACAAAAACCTATCCGTGCTGATATCAAACCCCCAACCTTCAACGCGGAAAATCATATTTACTACACTATTTTTTTATCCATATATCCAGATAGATCAACCATCCATCTGGATATCTGGATAAAAAAATTATCATCAACCATATTTTATCCAGATTGATCAACCATCTTTTAATAGTTTCTAAACCACAAAAACAAACACAAACATTTGATAAAACTATTGAAGCCCAGCCAATTACTTGAGCTGCATCTAAACTGTTCCATTGACTCAGCTGATGCGCATCTGTTTATCCAGTTATTCAGCGCCGGGTCGGGATGCAAAACGCTTCTCCATTTAACGGAGTCCTGAGGGACACGTCGGTGCACTGGCGTCCGCGCCACTGCTCCCATAATAGCATGCTTCAAATAATGTATTATTTTTGCTTTCTCTATATTATTTTATGACGCTCCTACGGTTTGTTTTGCTAAGGGAATAGATTGTATTTTGATATGGTTTTAAAATTGAATTGTTGATAATTTTGGGTTGGATGCGAGCTTGAATATTTTGTTTAATATTGATATTGTTTTAAATCTTTAACAATTAATCAATGACAATTTGTTTTTTTTTATTTGCAATAAATAGTTAGGCGAGCATGCCATATACCTGATAATAAGCTATACGACTGCTTATTAGCAAAACTAACAACACCTTAAATTACAAAGCAATTCTTGGTATTCCACTACGCTAGCCTGAGACATAAGCTGTTAAATCTAATATGTCCTGTAGTTACTCTGGCTACGGCCTTCATAATGGTAACATAAGGCCCAGCAATGGTTTTGCGCGGGGCGGTTCGCGGACGTAAATCGGGGCGCCCTTCGCCCTGGGATGTCCGGTGCTGCCCACAATGCGTGTGAGGGCATCGAGAGGTTTTTAGTCAGTATGCTGGCGTAGGTATTGCTAGGAACCCAGCTCGGCCACAATATCCGCGTGTGTACCGGGCTGGAAGGCCAGAGACACTCACATACCCCTTTCGGCCTCCCCCGGGGTACCGAAAGGAAAGCTTAATAGCTTTTCCTCTTGAAAAAAAAAATCCTTCAAACTAAAACACAACGATCCTTTACACAGCTGTTGGGCGGGTGAAATAGACGTTACGATGGTACCTATCCAGGCGGCCTCTCACATATGTCTAATAAATAAACCTTGTATCTGTATCAGCCCATATACGTCCCACTGCAGGGCACGGGCCTACTCTACAATCGAGAATACGATTGAGAGTGGTTAGGCCATATAGTCCACCACGCTGGCCTAGTGCGGGTTGGCGGACTTAATAAACCTTACTTATTTAAAACATCTAGATATTAAATACAAGTATTTACGACCATCTAGTCCAGACTAAAACCACTCTTATAATAAACGCCCGTGCTATACAGCAAAATATGGATAAAATACACAAGCTATGCAAGATTGTAGTGTTGTAAACCTGATAAATATCTTACAGAGCTGCAACAAGCTGCGCGAGATAAACAGAGACGGATTAACATCCCAGTGCGACGAGAGTCGGTATACACGCTTACTGTACTTATCTGAGATTTGAACCCGTGTCAGTCTAAAACCAGCGGACTTCGTACTCGCTAAATACCAGGAATGTTTGTTAGAAACGTTTTCTAATCTAAGATCTTGTCCAGAAAGAGCGAATTTGCTGTGAACCAACTCGCGCGAATTTAGACGCGCGTTGTGGCTATGTTAGACGCGAAATACAGAGTCCAAAGGTATCACGCGAAATGAAATTATTCGCTTATAAATTTCCTTTTTCTGAACAGGAATTTAAGTAACCTAGACGCCAAGCAGGTATGTAGTTTTCTTTGGAAATACTATTTAAGTAACTCTAGGAAATGTTTCTGCTCCATAACAGCAATTTCATAGAAAATTCTGTGCACAAATGGACGCAATATGTTGGGCATACTTGAGTTAATCTAAAAGAGATAACTAGATAGTTCTTAGAAGCTCCATCTAGACTACAATGCACTTCATCCATCATCCATCCATCAGCCAAAGGAAGTCCAATGCTGAACATAGGCCTCCCCCAATGATTTCCATAGAGACCTGTTGGAGGCAGCCTGCATCCAGCGACTTATGTAAGTGACAATGCACTTACATAAGGTATATTGTAATTATTATGTTGTGTCAATATAAAAAAACAACGTAATCGTCTATATCTATCCTAATGCTAAAGAGTTTGTTTGTATCTAATAATATCAGGAACTAATGGTTAGAATTGAAAATATACTATATGTAAGTGTCGCATAGATAGTTAATCGAGGAATGTTATAGGCTATATTATAACATCAAGCTTGGAAAAATAAGAACGCAGCAGTAGTTTTTTTTTCAAATACGTGGAATTTTGATTCCTTTTGTAATCTTCTGTTGCATTTACTGCGTGAACCAATGAAGTTACGCTACAATCATGTTTGACGGAATTGATCCTCTTAAAAAGGTCAAAGCAGTAGAGGACGGATATCACGTTGAGTTTTAACATAACGTAATAAATACACAAAATAATATGTTTCTGATGTGTATTGGAGTCAAAAAGTATTAGCACCCGGGCGGACCCGGGCCGGGCTGCTAGTTAGTAATAAAAAAATACAATAATTATTTATATAAGCTGTACAACCTACCATTCAGCTGACAAATAGTTTGCTAGATCTAGTGTTTCCTTCCTACACTGGTTCTCGAAGCGTGAAAACGCAATTGAGCGAACTGGAGTAATTATGTCGACTCGACTAGGCCTCAGCTCTATATCTAGACTGACAGTGCCTATACTGGCTTAGGGTATAGTTACATAGTTATATCGCCCAGGGCGCTAACTATGAAGATGCTTTGCACCTTTGCACCACCTAGTTTTACCAAGACACGGGATTTTTAAATTTCATTTTGAAAATTCTATACTGTCGTTACTAAACATAACAAGTTTATCTAACAAGGTTACAACATAATAACATTTTATACTTACTTATGTTTAGAAATTTTACGTTTAGTTAGTTTTTACGTTTAGAAATTTTAGTTATGACATAAAGGACACTGAATTAATTAATAAATACACCAACTGATATCCAAGTCTTGAGTCGTGGGCATCAAAAACTACTAGACACTTTTTGGTCTCAAAAATACCCACTCGGAACAAATCGAAAAGATAACTACATCCTAGGATTAGTACAACTTATTGCTAATACCGCTACATATTAGTACTGTACTTACGAGCGCAATGTAGGAGACTGTCTCGCCCTCACACCCACCACTGCTCCTATGTCGTAGGATCAACAGTGGCACGCAATGTAATGCCACCGAGCATTGAAGCTCACCGAGTCTCCGGGAATGTCTAACTTGTCTTTAACCCGCAACAAAATCAATCAGAAAGTTAAATTAATATAAGTTTACAATATTAATGTATAGGCAAATATGTGCAATTTAGTTATATTGTTAAGAGCCCCTAAAAAACAAGAATATTGCATATTATTATAAATTTGTATTATTTTCTGTTACTATCAGATTTTCCCGTCTTTGAGTCCAGCAGCGTGGAACAATTTTTGAACGACCGAGAGCGTATAGGATTATTTTATCTATAAATGTATCTGGTAAGAATGGAAGTCGCCGAGGAACATAAAACGTGATGTAGCCGTGAAAACAGCTGAGTGGCGCGACGTAGTGATGTGAACATTGTATGGAGCGTGAACCGAGAACGAACTAAACGATGCGTAGGAACCAATTAAATTATTAGAAAAATAGTATGTATATATAATAACTCTGTATGTGTGGTATCAGTGGCGGTACTTCCATACAAGCCCAAAAGCCCGGCTTGCCCTACTTAATACGTACATACTCCATACTGAACACAAACCATTTTATTCCACACAATACAATCATATTTTATTAGAAAACATCTGCAATTTTTGAATTTACCGCGTCCTGTCGAGCGCGATAGAGGTCGTTGTCCCCTCGCGCGCCTAACATCCAAATTAATATTATTAAAAGCGCCTGCGACGGTGCACCGCGACGAAGCGCCACGCGAAATTCATTCAATTGGTAGTGACATTAAAATACGAAGTCCGCTGGCTCCACGCGCGCTCCCGCAGTCGCAAGTCGCAACATCGTACAATATATCTATCTTTTTCTCTCTCGTGTGCTTTTACGAGGCTTTTGGCAAAATCGAAATTTGTATGGGGATCTCACGAGTGAAGTGCACTACAAATGTATAGGTATAGACATTTTATATAGCAATTTGTACTACACCAAATGCCCGGCTTTTTAGAATGAACATCGTACGTTTCATGGTCGGCGCGTTGTTGTTTAATAATATTACGATTTATTAAATTTTATTTTTATTTTTATTAATTTGGTTGGTTTTATAATATTAGTACAAATAATGAGGTTTTCCTGTAGGTGCTTTTTAATAAAATATAATTGTATGTCGTAATGTTTATGTTACGTTTATGGGCAATACTGAACGAATTGCGATTAACTTCACATGTATTTTCAATTTTGACATTTTGCAATTGTTAGTAGTTCTCAAAAATAGTTCTTTTTAGTGATAATGTTTCGTTTTTGATATTACTTAAACTTTTTAATACTATAATGAGTGGTATTGTTTTGCTGTGATGGTGTGAGTGTGACGGTGAAAGTATTCATTGCCGTTAAAAAGGTAAATTTATTCAATAATATAACGGTTTTACACAACAATAAAACCGATATTATGTGCCGAAGAAGAAAACATACAGCATTGTTTAGAAGAAGTCGTGTATACTTTAGCCTTTTTATGTGCCGATATCCGGTCAATCGAGTGTATCTTTATACAGATAGGTGGCGCCACCAGCTAGGACGCGACCCGAGGTGGGGATCGTCGTCTCTTCAGCGGTCATAGTCTTCACCAGGAAGAACTTCCTGCAATGCTGTATGTTTTCTTCTTCGGCACATAATATCGGTTTTATTGTTGTGTAAAACCGTTATATTGATGTGCCTCCGGAAAACATACAGCATTGTTTAGAAGACGTGTTTGTTATCTGCTGGTGAATAATATTATATGCACAACGCTGTGATGAACTGAAATATTTAATAATGTTATAATTTTTAGTACAATATTTAATCAGCTATACATTATAACTACATATGGTATCATAACATATGACCATTAGTATAACACTTACTCATACCTTATAGCTAAATTAATATTAGCAATACAACTAAGTTACAATACACAGTAATCGACAATTGATACGAGTGTTACATGATTAGATACATATCACTCGTGCTAATTAAGCTGGACAGAAAGTCTTAAAAAATGCATTACGGTTTTCTCTCGGAAGTTCTATTTTTCGACAGTAATGATTAAAAAATGTGGTGGAAGATTTCCAGTTACCCCGGGATAATATTTCGTCGATAGGGATATTATCTAACCATCCTAAGGACGCTACTGCTGATCTGCAGCTTCCCGGTGATGCATTAATACCACTATCTTTAAGTACTGTCCGAACCCAGTTCCCTATTACGGTACGTGACGCTGCTTTTGGTTTATTACTCATTGTAATAAATAGATTGTGTAAGTCTTTGACTTCTGATCTTTTCGATATGGTTTTTTGTATCAGGGATCGGACTAAGGATATTGGGCATATATTATCATCTTGGTGTTTAGAAAGTTTCCATGCAGATTGGCGGTGTGAATGGGAATCGGTCTTGGATCCGAAAGCCGGAACGAAATATATTGTATCGTGTCCATTATCGAAAAAACTATCACTCGAGATTTTAAGCAAAGTCAGATCGTGAACTCTTCGCCCCGACGCTAATAGCAGTACTGTGGCTGTTCTGCGATTCAGATCGAATAGACTATCATTATGCGGGTTTGACGAGAGCCAGTCTAGTACTATTCTAGGGTCCCAAGTAATAGGTAGTTTAACTATCTTAGGTTTGGAGGTGGTTATGGCTTTAAGGGTGTGTTTAATTATAAAATTTGTAAAGGAATGCTGTTCGACGTGAGGTCCGCAAAAAGTTAATACTGCTGATTTATGTACTAGAATTGTACTGTATGCCAAGTTTTCTTTTAGAAAAAGATGCATTAGGAATCTAGCCACATCAGCAGGTTGGGGACATTTAGGGTCTACATGAGAGTTGGAACACCATGTCAGCCACCTTCTAAGAGCTGGTAGGTATGTTGATAAGGTGGATTGTCTCCAACTGCTTTTCAATAGGTCCTTCTCTTGGATTGACCAGTCCTTTATTTGAGTGCCCCACCCCCAATTTTCCAGACTTGCAGGGTCAAGGTCTGCACTTGCGGCGGAGGTCGTGACGTTGTCACATCTATCAGTGTCTCTGATAGATTCTGTAGCGAGTGTGGTTGATCCAGGGCCCTCGATTTCAATTCTTGGAACCAAAAGGCTCGTGGCCATTCCGGTGCCACTATCAGATAGGTTCCTACTGCACTGTTTAGGTGAGCCAGTGCTCGGGGCAGAAGGTTGGGAGGTGGGAATACCCATGCGAGCTTGTACGACCATGTTCTGCTGAAGGCGTCTGTATAGCTTGCTGATCGATCTCTGGAGTCTATCGAGACGTAATTTTCTACTACAGCAGTCTTTTGACTTGCGAATAAGTCTATTTCTGGATGGCCCCACTTTTCGAAGACTTCCATTGTCGTTGGGGGTAATAGATGCCATTCCGCAGGCTGTTTGCCTCGGGATAGCCTGTCCGCTATTATATTGTATCGACCTGGCAGAAAATGTGCCGATAGGGTGATGTTCAATTTGTCCGTCAGGTGTAACAGTTTGAAGGTCAGGGCTAGTAGCGCGATTGACCTGGTTCCTCCCTCCTTCCGAATATAAGCAATTAGGGTCCGATTGTCCGATTGTATTAATACATGAGAGTTCTTTAATATTTTTGCTTTTCTTGTGATTGCTGCTATAACGGCGAATAGCTCCTTCTTGTTGCTGTGCCACCCATTTTGGTAAGTTGACCAAACACCCGACATTAGTACACCATCCAGCTGGGCCCCCCAACCCAAGTCCGATGCGTCCGACGCAAGGAAATGAGTGGCAGGTTTTTTGTGTATTATCGAGTAGTGATGTGTGGCTCCGCGCCACCATCCAATCTCTCGATACACAACTCTTGGTATTGGCTGCTTTTGATGAGGTCTTGTTTTGTTGAAATGTCGCAAGAAGATCTGAATGTTGCGACTGTGCAACCTTCCTCGAGGCACGACAAAACTGGCGAAGTTGAGTCGACCCAGTATACTTTGCAGTTGGCGGAGACTTATCCGACTTTTCCGTAAGCAGCGATCCAACATGTTGTTGAGCTTCTGTCTCTTTGGTATGGGTAACGACATCGTATTTTTTGCCGTCTGCCAACGAATGCCAAGGTACTCTATATCTTGGGTTGGGTCCAAGACAGATTTTTGGTAATTGATGCTCCAACCCAGCTGTTCCAAGTGTCTCACGGCTTCCGCAGCCTGAAGACATAACTTGGAATGGTCTTGGTTGACCAAAAGGTAGTCGTCTAGATAGACTAGAACCCGACATCCCTTTGAACGGAGGGTCTCCGCGACCCAACACGTTATAGAAGAAAATAGGTGCGGCGCCGAGGCCAGGCCAAAAGGTAGGCATGTCATCTCGAACAATTGCCCCTGGTAACTGAGTCTTAAAAATGGTCTGTGCGATTCCGCTGTTGGTACATGAAAGTAGGCTTGAGAGATATCCAGTTTTATCATCCAGTCTCCGTGTTGCAGGAAGTCTGGTACTGATGTGTGAGAAATGAGGCGGAAATGCTTTGTCTTCACATATTTGTTTAGGCTGCGAAGATCGAAAATCGGTCGCAAAGAGCCGTCGCTCTTTTTTCGGAGGAAAATCTTGGATATAAAACTGGGAGTTTTCCTGACTACCGGTAATATGACGCTTTGATCTAGAAGATCTTGAATGATTTGAGATTTTGCCGGTGATGGCGTGGTCGCATATTGTCTCATAACCTTTATTGTTGGCATTATGAGAGGGGGTTTCTTGTGCAGTGGTATTCGAAAGCCAGTTATTGCCGATATTATAAATTTGTTTGCACCAATTGCTTTCCAATGGTCTTTGAAAGTCTTTAGGCAACCTGCTTTGAACGGAGTCGGATAGTCATTTCTTTCCTTCTTTGTTACGAAAGGAACTTTTTATTTGTTTGTAATTGTCTGCTTTACCCTTGTATGGACGTTTCGTTTGTTGCTTTCTATGTATGTCATTAAATCTATTTTGTTGCTGAATTTGAGGTCTAAATTTAGATGTTGATGGTGTAGGTTCATTAAATCTTCGTTTGGAAGGTAACTGATTATTTTTTGGTGGTCTTGGAGGTGACAACCACATATGAGGACCACCGAACGACTGAATAAGCGAGACAAGTTTCGTTTTGTCAAATAAAAACTCTTCACTAGGTGGTATGTTATTCAAGGCAGCTTGAACATTTTTGTCAGGGACCTCGTTTAAGAGTCTCTTACGCCTTGTTTCAATACATTCAGCCCGCTTGCCACAAACAATTTGCAGTGTCTGTTCAGATAATTTGAAAGACGGGGATGAATTGCCGAAGGTCTCGTTAATCTTATTAAATAAGGTATCTGGACTTAGTTCGGTTGGGTTTTTATGCGCCCAATCGACGATCTTTTGTAAGCCCGATTGTAACAGTTCCCTTTGATTCAACAAAGCATTAGTGATAGCAGCAATAATTTCCTCTGTTGGGGCTAGGAAATCTTTGCCTTTAGACAGACTACACATCTCGTCATTAATTTTTAAATTACAAAAACCGGGAAATGCGAGCATAACTGTTAAGGCTTTTTTGTAGCGAATATGCTGCCATTCAGGCGAGTTAAAATGTTGAAGCTCTATTAATTGGTGCAAATGTTTTTCAACAGCTGGTTTGAGAACTTTTTTCTCATCAAATTCCGTCTTATAATGCCCTAAATCTAATGATTTAGGAACAGAAGCTGATGGATTGGTCAAAAAATCACAGTTTGTGTTGTGAATGTGTTCAATTCTATCCATCGGTACAATATCGGCACTTGATGTACCTTGCTGATGAAGTAAATAATTGGTAAGAAAACTGACCTGGTTATACAGTGCGTCGATCCGAGGATCGACGGTTACCTGCGAATGTAGTTTCCTTTTCTTACTCGGCGGCTCTTGTTCACTGTCTGATGAACTGTTGTAGCTGGAGGAACCTTGATCTCCTTGTTCTTCTTGACTAGGATTCTTTTCGGGCGTCGCCGAATTGGAGATAATAGAGTTAACGGCCAAATCGGTTTCATCCATCTTGTTGCTCAATATCTAATTGTTGTAGGTACAACCGATGTATACTATTATTTTACAAATTATAACACTTTTGATTATAATAGCACTGCACTATGAAAATAACTGAGAAATCGACCGCACTAGGCAAAAGTACACAACGCTATGACCGCTGAAGAGACGACGATCCCCACCTCGGGTCGCGTCCTAGCTGGTGGCGCCACCTATCTGTATAAAGATACACTCGATTGACCGGATATCGGCACATAAAAAGGCTAAAGTATACACGACTTCTTCTAAACAATGCTGTATGTTTTCCGGAGGCACATCAATATTGTAACTAAACTGGCGCGAAAAATACGCCAGCATTGTGAATCTTTCAGTCGTGGTATATCACAAGAGATATTTTATCAACTCGCTTTAAACTGAAATGAAATGAAATGAAATGAAATGAAATGAAATGTATTTATTGGTCACGTAGGCAATTTAAAAGCTCTTATGACAAGTCAATACACATATAACTTAATCTCGATAAACAATATATTTCCTATACTTAGTATTCCTTATTTTAATTTCTTGGTTTAATTAATTTATTTATGTAATTTATTTATTTTAAATTAATTTTATTTTTATTTAGAATTAGTTTTATTTATTTGTTTCCTTTTATTCTTATTTTATTTAAAGTATTAGTTATGACTTTATGGTAATTTATTTTTCAAAGAAATACAATATGTACGTTGGTCAAATTAAATTAATTTGTGGACCATGAATATTAATTACAACGGTGCGTAGCGGTTTATTGTTACCACCGGATCCAACGCGGCCCTCCTGAGAAGACCCGGCGAAACAAACTCAGTGGGCTTACACTACCACTGGAACTACGCGACGCGACCCAGTCCTGAGTATATCCAGCGAATAAGACTCAGTGGGCTTGTTTTGGGTCCAATTTAAGACAACGACCATAAGTATTTCCGAAACGTCCCGTATGTTTAGGCTTACTGCCGGATCCAACGCGGCCCTGACTGAGAAGACCCGGCGAACAAACTCAGCGGGCTTTACTTTACCACTGGATACTACGCGGCGCGACCCATTTCTGAGTAGATCCAGCGAGTCAAACTCAGTGGGCTTGATTTTGGTCAATTTACTAAAATAAATATTTGTGACTTGTCTTACAAAGATTTGCCATATTATTATTTTTAATTGTTTTCTCGATCGGTCGTCATATGATTTTAATTGGCATTAATTAATCATTATATACTTGGTTATAATTTAATTGATTAATTTAATTGTATATTGATTAATTTTTAAGTTTAAAATTTTTAATTATTTAAATTAGGGGATGTAATGAGTGAATAGTGCAGGGCCCCAGGAGGTCGCAATGTGCAAGAGAACACCTAATCCCAGGCTTTTTTATCCTCAATATATTCTTTAATATTATAATAACCCCTAGTCATAAGTTTGTTTTTAATATGTGCCCTAAATAGTTTATCCGGTAGCTGCGTTATCCTATTGGGAAGTTTATTATAAAATTTAATACAACTACCCAAGAAAGATTTTTTTGACTTTTCTAGTCTAAACGAGGGTATTGCAAGTTTATTTTTATTCCGCGTATTAATAGTGTGGGTGTCACTGACCTTATAAAACTTGCTAATATTTTTATGAACGTGCATTATATTCTGAAAGATGTATTCAGATGACACGGTTAGTATATTGCTTTCCTTAAAAACAGATCGCAAAGAATCGCGGCTCCCTAGATTATAAATAGCACGGACTGCTCTTTTTTGTAAGATGAATATGGATTCGATATCAGCCGCTGATCCCCATAAAATAATGCCGTATGACATTATACTATGAAAATAAGCAAAATATACCAATCTAGCCGTTGCAACGTCAGTTAGTTGTCTTATTTTTCGGACCGCGAACGCTGCGCTACTAAGTTTAGCTGATAATCTCTCAATTTGTGGACCCCATTGTAATTTTTTATCTAGAGTGATCCCTAAAAAAATTGTGGAATTAGCTAAACTTAGAATTTCTGAATTTAATTCGATACGCGTGTTTACGCTTGCCACGTTCGGTAAAGCAAAACGGACGCATTTAGTCTTACTAGCATTTAATAGTAAATTATTAGCAGAAAACCAATCCGAAATTAAATTAAGAATATTGTTAGGTGTATCTAGATTATCGTCTTTCCGATTAACTTTAAATATTATAGAGGTGTCGTCAGCGAATAAAACTATGTCTGACCACTTTTGAACCATGTAAGGAAGATCATTTATGTAGACTAGGAATAAAAAGGGGCCCAGAATGGAACCCTGCGGAACCCCAATTTTAACTTTTGATCCTACCGAAGTGAGCCCGTCCAAAGAAACCTTTTGTTCACGACCCGACAAGTAAGACATTACGAGATCAAGTGACGTATCACTGATTCCGTAGTACCTCAGCTTCATAATAAGCGTTTGGTGGTCAACACAGTCGAAAGCCTTGGAGAGATCACAAAAAACTCCTAGAGCATCTTGAGATGCCTCCCAGGCTTCTAAAACCGACGTGATTAGTGATGTCCCGGCATCTTGAGTTGAGCGACCCTTTGTGAAACCAAATTGATTCCTATGTATTAATTTATTTTCATCAAAATGTGCTAGCATTTGATTAAGCACAAGCTTTTCGAAGATTTTGCTAAGAGCCGGTAGTATAGAAATGGGTCTATAATTCGACGGATTGTTCGAACATCCTGACTTAAAAATGGGTACAATTTTACTAATTTTCATTAAGTCGGGAAAGATACCGTCACTTAGGCAGGAATTAAAAATAGTAGCTAATAACGGTGCAATGTTAACAATAATAGCTTCTATAGCTTTAACAGACAGTCCCCATATATCTTCCGTAGTTTTTATTTTAATTTGCTTGAAAGCCTTTATTATTTGACAACTGGTTACCTTTTGAAAGTTAAACTGAGGCATATTTCCAGGAACATTTTCCTTTAGAAAAGATTCCGCTAAATCTACTGATGAATCTAAATGTTCAGTTAAGTCTAATGGTATGTTAGTGAAAAAATTATCAAGATAATTGGCAATAGTAGATTTATCTGAAATAAGGTCGTCATTTATGCGGAGAGCAATTTTGTTGTCATTTTTTTTATTACTCCCAGTTTCAGTATTAATAATTTGCCAGGTTGTTTTTATTTTATTATCTGACAATCTAAGCTTTTCACTTATATAATTAGATTTAGCCTGCATACATACTTTTTTAAATAATTTTGAATATAAACTGACATATTTTTTAAAGTTGACATCAGGTGTATAGGACCTTTTGTCATATAGCTCATACAAAATTTCCCTACTATGTCTAATGCCTTTAGTGGCCCACTATGTGCGTTATTTAATTTTAACATGCTCCACTTCAAATAGGTTATTGAACAATCGTGTTTCATAAATGTTTATCAAACGCCAAGTTTTGTGTGTTAAATTATTTGGAATAATATAATGATTGAAATTTAAAATAAATTAGTTCGTCCTTCAATAGAAATTATATCAATTGTATTACACAAAAACAGAACATGAATGTATTAATAAAAAATTTTGCCGGCGAAGTTATACACGGCACCCTAGTTGTATCTATGTATGCTTTTGCTATTAAAATGCAATATAAAGTTACAGATGCATGTCCAAAAGTAATTTAAGTTACATATTTATTTTATTAATTGATTTAAAAATGAATGATAAGTAATGCCTTCAGCATATTAGGAATATTAGATGGCTGTAAAAATCACGCCATCTATTAGATTTTTACGAAACAACTTATTGTAATAGATGTTTTCATAATTCATATCGCTGATAAAGATAGCTGTTTATTTTAATGGTTTTTATCCTATTCTTATATAGATTGAATGGTAGGTCTAGGACTGTCTCGGTGTCTGAGGTGTCGGATTCGAAGCCCGGGTCGGTTTTATATTTTTTTAAATTCATTAATAATATTAACATCGCAAAGGCCCGCCCCCTACCACTTGATGGCACGGAATATGCAAGGCGAAACATGAGTGTCCTGGTAGCACCTCTTTCAACATGTGTATGTATAGATGTTGTGAGTTAGGTCCGCCGACCATTTTGCATCTGAATGAATACATATTAAAATATCTAAAAAAAAAAATATTGGGCTTGCCCTAGTCCAGAACCCTAGGCACGCCACTGTGTGGTATGTATATACATATGTATTGTATTTATATATTTTTATTATATTATTTATGTCCTCGCAATTGCACTTTGCTGTTTTGTATTGTCTCTAAACTGTTATTCCTTTTTACTGTGTACAATAGATAACTAAATAATAATAATAAATAAGAACACCGCACCTTAACTCATTTATTTAAATAAATAAAATATGCCCAACAATCATATACATAGTCCTAACCGCCCATTAAGATCAAGTCTTGTGTCGTGAGTATCAGAATCTTTTTGACTCCACGAACAAATCACACAAATATTTGTCTCAGCGCAGGGATCGAACCCGCGCTTCTAGTTTCACAGACACCTAACCAACTGCACCATGCAAGGCTGCAAGGCTGTTAAAGAATGTTTTTCCAAATGATTTGAATACACTAAAAAGTACCGTATCATTAGTTCGTACAACTATTTCCCCGCACAATCCGAATGCATTGGAGATGTACCGCGGCGCTTTGTACCGAGATAACAAAATGTATGCCCGATATTGCCAAATCATATTCTCTCTTTACTGCACACTTTTATTTACTACACACTTTACTTTTGTTAGAGAACGCTTTTATAATGGAAAATGCTGGAGCCATGCTTGTGTAACTTTGTGTATGGTAGGAAGAGAGTCTGATATTTATATAGAGGCAAGATAGTCACTACAATAAATTAACCTTCCGTTACCCACTTGCATAATAGTTCAACCCCAAATCATGTGGGGTTTCTCAGATCCCAAAAATTATCAGGGAAAGGTATTATAAATGTAATTTGTTATTATTACGACATTGTATTAAAAAAATATATTTATTGCTATACAGGGTATCTCAAGACTGCTACCGAAAACGAAGCCGGGTGGTAGTTTTAGTGGCTACAAACACAATACAATTAAAAATTTCGCATAGAAACGCGACAATTATTTTTTATGATTTTTTAAATATTGTCAATTTTGGGTGGTAAATCCATAGTTTTTGCTAAAATAATAATTTAAACTCTTTTATACCTTAGAGTATTTATAAATAAAAGGACATACACTATTATTTAAGGAAAAAATGTATTTACCACCCAAATATGGCCATAGGAAAAAAATAACAAATAAAAAATTGTCGCTTTTTTTTGCAACTTTTTCTGTTGCATTGTGTCTGAAGTCGCTTAAACTACCACCCGGCTTCGTTTTCGGTAGCAGTCTTGATATACCCGGTATATTTGTAGTAACAAACTCAAATAAATTATTCAACATTTATTTATTTTAAAAATAGTCTAACTTTATGACCTATTCTTTGCATACTAAATCATACCTCTTCATTGGCCCAACTTTCAGTATAAAAAAGTAATTACACACTTTCGTACAACTATAATTTTTATTGTAATAACGCATATAAAATTAAAAGTTAACTATATCTATCTCCTGCCGATAGACATAATTATGTACAGGCTGTACAGGTTTTTTTTATTGCAATGAATGACGAGCATGTCGTTCGCCTAATAGAAAGCAATGTGACCGCTCATAGACAGATTCAAAACTTAACAACTTTAATTACAAAGCAATTTCTCTGCGTCCGCCATAAGATGTTGAATCTCAATATATCCTAGTTAACTCTGGCTACAATGTCAAATGACCAAAATAATGTTCTTAATAAAAAAATATATCAACATATTATTTTGGAATAACACAGTAAAGTTAACTTAGTAGTGAAATAGTTGCGAGTAATATTTAAGAAGACATTGTGTTTGCATGCGGCCGCGGAGGAATCTACTACGGTTGTAAATCTAATGGCGCGGCCATTGCGAATGCAAGCATCGCACTTAACGACCATATATAGAGCTGATACTACAAAGCACAACACGATAAATAATTGAATAGAGATCTTGACGTATTTTGATAATTCTCACAAGTTTAATACCCATTTTTTGTTCAAAATATTAAACGCATGACAAAATAAATCGTCAGCTACATCAAATTACTAATACCATCTAAGTCTACATTTTAATACATTATGGGCATAAATTTCATAATTCAGTCATCATAAAATAACAGTAATGTTATCAACATCAGGTTATAATGATGTTAAAATTTGTTTTACGAGGGTTGAAAATTATTACACGACAATGACCTAATGAGGGCAAAATCATGTTCGTTATTCATTCAATAACAATACGTAAATGAACTATAGCTACTGTACCTAGCTATAGCTATTGCTAAAAACCACGCCTTAAAGTTCAATCAATGAATGAAATCAATAGAAAATAAATAAAATATTTCATAAAAAATATGCTATTATTTTTCAAATAATATGAACAACTCTATAAATTTTCCGCCAAATATTCTATTTGGCTTGTGCAGGAAGAATATGGCTAGGATTCGGCGCGTGCCCCCGCCCGCCCGACACCCGCTCGACTCGCGCCCGACAGCCGCTCGACTGCCGCGCTTGCATTATGTAAAATAGAACAACCACGCTGGGCTTGCCGACGCAAATACCACACTACATTGACATGTTTATACCAAGTGTCGTCTCGTATAGTCGCTGTGAGCAATAGCCTAGTTACTAGTAAGCGAAAAGACGTGATAGAAATTCCGAAAAGACCGAAAATGTGCAGTGTGATAGGATATCAGGTTTTTTATACCATATGAAATTAAAATTCACAACGCTTGGCTCATGGATTGCCGGACTATCAAATTGAGAGGAGAGTGGGAGGAATAAAGGATGGGAAGGAAGGTGCACTGGACATCCGACAATTTCACTCATCGAACGAAACGCGGCAGCAAAACTGACCCTTAAAGTCGATGTTCTGTGAGACAGTGGTACCGCTCTGCACCAGGCCATTCATGCTGTCATGACTTAGAATTCATAGGCTAAGAGCGCAGTCAAACATTGTTGGGCATAAAAGGATATTTTAATTATGGACACCTATAACAACATTACAACAACCTACGCAATATTTACTTTAATGTACAAAGTCATGACAGGAAGGAAGAAACAATATCTGACCACATATTACATATTCTAACAATGACTGGCAATAGCTTAGCTGTACCACTTCTAAGGACTTATATATGACCTAGTTTGGAAGAAGCCGGCTGTAAACGAGAGACTACGAGTTGGTTCCCACAACAAAATATTCACATGTATTAAAACTACTCGAAACAAATCAAAGGTATAATCACGATACAAGATATTTTCCTTACGTCAGAACTAAGTGTGTAATTATTGTGTCTAGGTGGATATCTATACTTAACTTTTTGTATTCATAATACACAGTGTAATTAGATTTAAGTGAGGGCATATTTGGACCATTTAGTTCTTGAATTTAATTTTCAAAATGTAAGCTTCAAATAATACAGTGAGCGCTCTCAATATATCCATAATAAATAAATACGTGAAGAAAAATAATATCATAGGCTACGAGAGTATTTTATTTTTACGACAGAGAATAAAAATATTCCGTTAAAATATTACGTTTCTTTATACATTTAACTAGTTTTAATGTATACCAAAGGAGTCATACCAAAATAACTTTCTTAAAATTGAGACAAAAGGGTATACAATATACTATAGCGGGTCCTTAATCATTGCATACGTTGGTCGCTTTTACCGGTAATATTAAAGCATAGGAAAAATCAGTGCTATAAATATAATCACAAAAATTACTAAAGCAAATAATTCTCATAAATTCCCTAAGTAACTTCAACTTATACCAAAATATTTGGACTTGGTAGAGAGCTCGCATAGCATTAGGTTATAAATCAGTATTCGATGGCTTACCCTGCACGCAGTGGTATAAATCTCTAACGTCATCGAAACTATGCCGACCAACGATCGACCAACAATTACCGACAAATTGTAAGCTCAGTTTTGTATGCGAGTCTGCTTGGTACCAACGGATAGATTGGTAATTTAATCAATACATTAACGGCCTATCTCTATAATCTATCTATCTTTTACCAGAGTTTATAGTTACCATTACTATGTCGGTACAATTGTACGCTTCACTAAACAAAGATGGACATACATATGTATTTATCTTACCTAGCCATCTATAAATATTTGCACCATATCCATACCTCTCTATCTTTGTTAACTAAAACATAATATACATCGAAATATCTAAATATAGACAGATTATACGCAGATAAATTAATTATTACAGAAATATGCAAGCAATAAAATCTTCTAAGTTAGTATTTGAAATGCAATGGTCCTAATGTACATGAGAGGGTGGATTAAGATATTTTTCTCATATTATAATATTATAACACTGGATTAAGAAATTATTATTTATTAATTATTAGATTAAGTTATTCTAAATTCTTACTAAAGACGAACATTGCTGGCAGTGTAATTTGTCTATTCAATATTTTTTTTCGTATTTATTTTAACATTATAGTTCAATAATAAATCCTCATTTTTAAGTATGTTGGTATCTGCATCAGCCCATATACGTCTCATTGCAGGACAAGGGCCTCTTCTTCTTCAATCGAGAGTACGATTGAGAGTGGTTAGGCCATATAGTCCACCACGCTAACCAAGTAATGTAGGTATGAATATCATACAAAAATGACGCAATTTTCTTTCCGTAAATCGAAATGATCACACATAGATAAATACAGAAATACTCTTAATCCATAAAAGATCAAATATTATATCTAGTGTACTCACCAGAACTCAGCCCCAGAAGCAAGATATCGGCAACGATGACTATAGTGGCCTGCTATACCACGGACACATTACACACACTCATAATACATACTAACACCAATTTATCAAAAAATAATCAAAACTACGCGATATTATAAGCACAGCTACGGAGTTTGTGCTCTTTCGAAACCGTACACGAAACTGAATTGTCAATCGAATGAGAATAGAAAGAAGACTTACTATAACAAACTACCCTCTATTAAAATTATATTTGGTATTAAAAACATTATGATTTAATTATTGTTTTATCCTTTTTTTTTTTGGCAAGAAGAACTGTGCGTCCAGCAACTTCCTGAGAAAACAAAGTATTGAAAATATAATGAATACATAATTATCTAATACATTATTAATCCTAAATATGAAAAAGTTTGTTAAGCAGTTAATGGTTCGTATAAACTAGGTACGCTTAATTATAATCACAAAATAAATAAAATATTTTAGATGTACATAAATGAGAATACACATCTATTTTATGTCATTGCTAATATTAATAAATAAAACTACAATCTTATGTTAACTAATAATAACCTGTACTTTTTAACGTGAATGTCACAAAGTAACCAGCTTGATTTCAAAAAAATGCATTTGATCCGCCAAATCATCGGAAGCATATCGAATATTTAACAGGAATACCCTCAGGAGTACACCAAAAAGTAATAAATGAAAATAATTTATTGAACACATAAAATGACGGAATCCAAATAGATTCCATAATTTCTATTCTACCATCCGGTTTCTAAAGCGATGTTCACTAGAGAATGGGCAAGAAACTCTTATGTTGGTGTTTTCAAGACCAGTTTTAAACACAGTGATTATTATCTATAAATGTTACAAATTGGTTAAAAATCAGAGCAGTTCATTACTATTAGATCATAATAAGCATTTTTTTAATATTATACTATATTTTTGGAAAGGTATGGGTAAAGATAATGCACAGATAAAAATGTGTAGTGCATGCAAGCAATGCTCATTAGTTTCAGTCGACAGCATCCGTTGATTTAACGCGACCTGTGAAAAGCAATGCCACAGGTATAAGAATAACAAAATAATGATTTCTGTATTTTTTACGCCCGACAACTTGCAATAGGCCAGCGTGGTGGACTATGGCCTAACCCTTGTCAATCGTGCTAATGTAAAGAAGGCCCGTGCCTTGCAGTGTGGCAGATCTATTATACAGATACAACACACACTGCTTTAACAAAGATAACTTTACCTATCGTGTGCAAGCCAATATCCGTCACTCAGCAAAACTCGCAACAACTAGACGGGCGAGTCCATCAGGCGAGTGTGTCTGGCAAGTCCATTGTGCCAGTAAGTGGGCTGGAAAGTTGGATTATTAATTACAGTTGGCAGACGGGGCAACATGCTACTTGCTACGGATCAAGTTTCTCATATGCTTAGGTTAAATCAGATATTTGGACAACCATAATTTATAGTTGGATGAAGTTTGCGCGAGTTATGGATAGTGTGGTTTATCAGAGTATTGTGTTGATATCATACGATTTTAAAGAAGTAATAGTTAAATGTTTTGTTTTTACATACCGATAGCTTAATTATCGAACATCGTAATTCCATTCAACGAAACTTTACAGGAGGACAAAAAATCCACTGTAAATTTAGTAAAGAAATATTATTTTTTTAAATTATTGTATTATTTTCATTGTGTACGCACTAATTTTTATTAAAATAATCAATTAAATAATTTGATCTCCAGTATTTTACGCTAGATTCCAATAAAACATGATATTTAAAAAAATATGGAGTTACAAACTTTAATAATTAAGCCATCCATAAATTAAAGTTACATTACGCATCAATTTGAGACATATAAGTAAAATGTTTCCACTTTGCCAATTGACAAAGAAAGTACGTTAGTGTAGTTTACACACCCCAAATAAATAATAAATAGTAAATACGATATATAGTTCACTTTACTGGTGGCATGTATCTCATATGTAATAGGGCGCCTGGGTAGGTACCACCGCAATGTCTGTTTCCCTCGTCAAACGGCAGTGTAAATGTTGTGTTGTTTCAACGACATTACAACCAAAGTAACTACTAGACATATTGAGACTTAACATCTTATTTTTTAGGAAGGTGAGCGTATTGGAATGCTAAGCATTGCTTTGTAATTTATAGCGTTGTTTTGGTTTGATTCTGTCCATGAGCGACGGTATCATCAGGCGAATGACATGTGCGTCTCCCTATTCATATAAAGGAATAAAAAACTCATTAAGACCTGATCCCAAAGTAATATGCCAAATCTTGCGTTTTAGGTATCAGAAAATACGAGAAACTGTTCACTCTCATAAACCCCATCACATATTTGATGTCTATAAAATATTTTTCTTAGTGTGAGGATCGAAACCTCAGCTCTTTTCACGGCATTCTTTACACCAATAACACAAAAGAACCTAGTATATTTTTATCATTTACTTTTTCCCCTTTCTATACAGAGTGGAGAATTAAATCAAACCGAGCTAATTGTTTTAATTTATGTTTTTTCACAATAAAACGTTTCGCGAGGTCTCGTGAAGAATCTTTAGTGTGAAAGCAAAATCTGATCTGAGGAAGCCACGGCCTTCGTGAGACGGGGCGCCTTGCATTAATGTCCGCAGAACAACGATAAATAACAGATACAACACTATGCTAATTAGGTTTGAACACTTTGAAGATTTAAACAATTATCTTCATAACACTAGTTATGCAATAGTAACAAAGAATGGATATATTGAGACTTAACTTATGTCTCCGGATGACGAGCGCAGTAAAATACCAAGCAGTGTTTTGCAAGTCTTGTTGTTGTTTGGTTTTGCTGATGTCTATGAGCGGTCGTATCGCTTACCATCTATACCCCAAGCAGGAACATTTTGAAGTATCGTATAGTAATAGTATCGTGACAACGATTACTATACTATAACTACTCCATATCGGTAGCATGAATCGATTAACCATACTCTCGTGACCTCGATACTATTACGTTACGATAGTGACAGATAACCTAGGGTAATGAACGAATGATAATGAATGATTCGTGCGGAATTGTCATTCACTACGTGGGTACATTAATTTATTATTATTATAAAATAACAAAAAAATATAAAACATGCATTAATGTCGCGTAGAAAGGGTATGGAAATAAATTAATAAGCAAATACATATTTCTTGCTTTTATTCCGCAATATACAAAAATGACTCCAATTAATTATGCGTTTAGATTTCCGAACGTAGCAATTTTTTTTTTATTAGTTGTCAAACAATTAATGCAAATTAATAACTCTCATATTATTTAAGTTACAGATAAAGATATGTACATATGTTTTATAAAATCCCTCTACATTTTTAAGGAGGAGAGCTTTATGAAAGTATTCTCTATATTTTTGCTCGTTAAGTTCCTCGGCAATTATTTTCACATATTATATGCTCACACTTCTCTGCCCTAAGAGCTTGCTCGACTATACATTGACTTATAAGCTTATAAGTATAACATAAAATGATTAAGTAGGTACGCAAAACGAAAACTCAAAGTTCCATGTAAATATTTTATTTATAAGTTTTTTACAGTTTTAGGTTAGGTATGTTTTTAACTACAATAAATTCCAGACTTTCTATATTCTCATACTTGTTCGCAAGATTCCCAAGTTCGTTGCTCCGATTCCAAACAGTCCATAGTCTAAGAAATAACCTTCATATTTGAGTTAGGTATCACAATAATTATAACTTCATATCGCAGCATTGAATTTCATATAACTAGCGAAATACGGAGTAGATAATTACACACAATAACACTAAGGCATCGGGAAACACTAAGCATGACCGTAATTAACATATTTTTCCTTAATTCGATGTGTAGAAATGCAAAAATATACTCTCGATAATGTTCTCACGGTAAAAATGTCGGTGACAAAACAATCGTATTTCTCGATAGTAAATCGGCGATACTATACGTCAAAAATTATTCCTGCTACCACTTTTCATACATTTGTATAGTAAAACTATCGTTAATACCATACTATAGTATCGTAAACGTTTCCTGCTGCCATAATTTAGTTCCAAATACGCTCACAATGGCGCTGTTCAAATTCCCATACAAAATTTTACTATTACGATTACTATACTATAGAGCCAAATGTTCCTGCTTGGGGCACAGGCTAATGGCATGCTCGTTTTGCCATTCATGGCAATAAAAGAAGGTGAGTTAATCGCCTTCAAGATATCCTCTGCAGTATGTAAAAAACATAGCGACTAGATGGAAACGGTCTGTATACAATGATTTCCTGCTTACTAATTTATTGAAGTTATTCCTTTTGGCCGATTGACACTACATCACTTGTAGTTTTGAAAAATCCCAACGTGATCAAATTGATTAAAGGCTTGCACTATTGTGAAGTTAATAGTACCTAAATGTGAATTTTTTTAGTCCTTATCAAAAAAATCAAATAAAATCGAGTGGGTAGGCCCACTTAATATCACAATTAAATCAATATTTTCTTGATTCCAGTCGGTTAGTTTAATCATTTAATACCATAAAAATAAAGACACATTATTTTTGTTTATTTTTTATTTAACTCGGAGTTTATGTCAGAAGCATTGTCTTACAATTTACCTTTGGGTGAAGCCCAAACACCGCAAATCAAGTTTATTGCACATTAAAATCACCTTTCCACGTCCACATTTATTTTCATACGTTAAGTTAGAATTAAATACTATCTAATTAAAATGAATTCATTAAAAACCTAGTCATATATTCAATATTGCCACTTGGTATAATTTTGTAGAAAATGCTCACATATTTGTAGCATATTCATTACATCCAAAGGAACTTCACTACATACATCATTCAAATCCTCCACTTCAGTTACTCGCCATTAAATATTTTTAGTATTCATCTGAAAGCACTAAATCAAAGCATACCTGAATGAGTCCACACTCACGACCTAAAATATCTATTGAATATAACTCAAAGCTAAAAAACATCTCACGCGAAAACATCTGCGCATTTCGCGTGTACTGCGCAAGCTTTCACATTTTAAAGTGAAAAGCTCTTTGTGCAGTAAAACGAGGTTTCGTTCTCAATGAACCCGCCGCGATGCCCTTTATATTTATTATATTTTAATATTTTTTTCCGAAAATATGCCGCGATAAAATTCGAAGAAAATCGCGCTTTTCCAATCCGCCACGATTTTGCGCGTATTGCTATATCTGATTTAGTTGTTTTACTTAAGATATAACATTAGAAAAAAGGCGTAGAGTAAAAATGTACAGTGTGTAATTTGGGCATATAAAGACCTAAGATTCCCGGAAACATAATAAAATACTCCTTTTTGATAGTAATTTAAAGACTGTGACGTTTATTATAAAAAAACGATATTCTTTTCTATCTTACAGAGTATTATAAAACATTTTTCGTTACTGTTTAGACATGTTAAACAGTTCATATTTTTTTAATTAAAATGAAATTGGGAAAATTGTATAATTGTAGTTGAGCTAAACATTTTAACATTAAGTAAACAGCAGTAATACTAATTAATTCGTCATTCAAAGTAATTATAAAAAGCAAGCAAAGGTTAACAAACGATATATCAAAATTGACTGTTAATGACACAGGACATTGCCGATTGTCACTTCATTCTTGTTTAAAAATGTTCACTCTTTGGCACAGTTACACAGCTGAGTAGTAAATAAAATTAATATTCCAATCCGGCATTGCATTAACGTTTGTTTTAACAACTCTGTCCTATATCTGTTACAAAGCGGCCATACAGAATGTTCACCCATGCAAACCTCAGCCAAAAGTTGGTTTAAAACACTCCATCATTAATCCAGCAAATGGACGCGGCGCGATGAATGCAAATAATAATTTATGATGAATCCGAACGAGGATTTTCAAAGGGGCTAATCCCAAATTTGTTTCTAGGTTTCTGACGCGTCCCTTTGCGCGACGGATTGCGTAATCTATACTAATTAGTCGTCGGAACTCCTCATTGAATTTTTCATTACCCTGTTTTCGCTGAAAGGATATATTTGCGTAGTTATTAGGCTCATGAATATAGAAGCAGTATTTTATTTTGCGTAGATTATTAAAAGATTTTTGATGTTAAATTCACACGTCTATTTTGCGGTGTGATATTCTTCAAAGAAACAAAAACATTTTTTCACGACTCAATTTCATATTTGTTCTTGCACTGACTGCCTCCATAGCGTAGTTGGTTAAATGTAGGCCGTGAAACGAGCGCCTGCGTGTTCGACCCTGCATCGGAACAAATATGTATAATACATGTGAAAACAGTAAATTAATTCATAAGTTTACACTTTTGTTAAAAAATATATACATCATTTGTTTCATCCACCGATATTTATTCTGATGTTTGTAAGACCGAAATCTGTTGTATATTATCAAATCTGTTGTATAATCGTTGTAGAGCGAATGAATTATTTATTACAATTATTTTCAGAATTGTCTGTATAATATTTTATAGTTCCAAATGACCACGAGTTTCGATGTACATCCATGGGGATAGTGACGTCCAACTCCGCTAGATTATAAATAGTGTTGTGAAACAGTCGATGATAATTTCCGCACGAGTCTCGCAGCACTAAATCCGGTACACTCGAGTGAATATTTTATAGGTCTGTAACAGCGCGATGGGAACGGCGAGTCCGTAAATTATACGCTAGTGATGCGACGCGGTTTATCGATAGCTAGTGCTTGCCAAGAGTACTTTCATACTGGTACTAAGGTACAATGTATTTTGTTTTATATTTGAAAATTAATACAAAATAAGCAGATAGTCCAATATCATTATTTCGTGCGTACTCATCGATTCAAGGTATTTCTAACCCGACCCTTGTTTAGACTGCCATAAATTTGTTTATCGAAAGGTATATGGGGTGGACCCCTACCGACTGTAAACACAGTTACAATATCTCAAAGATGTAACCAAGCTATTTATAGATGTTTTTTCTAAATTATACTCTACAGGTAAACTAGCTTTAGTCGCAGGAAGTTGCTGGATTAAGGCCATTTTTATTTTTTTTACTGGTGGGAGGTCTCTCATATGTGAGAGTGCGCCTGAGTACGTACCACCGCAATGTCTATTTCTCCCGCCAAACAGCAGTGTAAATGCACTGTGATGTGTGGGATTGAAGGACATTGTAGCCAAAGTATCTACTGGACATATTGAGACTTGACGTCTTATGTCTCAGGATAGCGAGCTCAGTGGAATGCCAAACATTGCTTTGTAATTCAAGGCGTTATTTGTTTTTCCTACTGCTCATGAGCGGTCCTATCGCTTACCATCAGGCGAAGAGAATGTATGTCTCACCATTCATTGCAAAAAAATATGTTTTATGGGACTCTTTAACGAAGGTCTATATTCAGCAGTGGACTTCCTGGAAGAAGGAGAGAGAAACATACATATTACAGAGCTAATAACGCATACATGTGCGGGTAAAAGCGGGACAACAATATCGATACACATCCCGGCCGTTTTCATTCAATAACCGTAAAACTTCTACTGTCCTCCATGAATAACTGAAGTGGGGTATTTCAGAATTATGACGTCATCACTTGGCGGCCGCGACGCGACCACCGCCAGCGGCAAAGAATAAAAAATTTACGCGCAGTACGGACTAGAGACAGAGTAATTAAAATCCTTTTTGCTTGGAATCTTCTTTTTTGTGATGTAATAGGGATGCAGGTTTTGGACATTTACACGATTAATCTAGGCTTGGCACTACAAAAAGATTGATATTGTCGTATAATTTCTAGATAAGTACAATTTTTAAGTCACGTGTTAGTTCAGTTTCTTTTGAGTTAAGGTGCCTCATGTTTGACCATATTATCGCTAAACATCCATTGAATGGCGACCAACAGCAAGCCAATTTAGTTTTCAAGGACTTAAGTTTGAGTAAAAAAAATTAGTATGTCTTTTCGGTTGAGAACCTATTCGGATTCTATTAAAATGAATTTCAGGACCATTCATCATCATCATCATCACATCAGCCACAGGAAGTCCACTGCTGAACATAGGCCTCCCCCAAGGATCTCCACAATGACCTGTTGGAAGCGGCCTGCATCCAGCGACTTCCTGCGACCTTAGTCAGATCGTCCGTCCACCTTGTGGGCGGGCGTCCGACATTTCAGGACCATTGCACAGAAATATTTAGAATATATTAAAAAAAAGATTGACCTCACTTTTTATACAATTCAAAAAACCTTCGAACCTGATATTCCGTCATAAAAATTGATTAGAATATCTTCAACAAATAAAATACAAAAACTCGCATCTTATTCTAGAAAGGGTAGGCAGAGGTGTTACCGCCTACAAATATAATATAAATTGAATTTCTTTGGGACATAAAAATGTCTATAATTCGTACTTCAAACAAGGCGTACAAACATAATATTAATTAAATTTCTATGAAAATATTAAATATATAAATATATTTAATTCCTCAATATTTTGATGCGTACATTCTGCTGGTATTACTAATCTGTGACGTATGGTTTTGGCACCAACACATGTCCTTTAGATAGTCGGCGGTGCAACCTTTGATTTCTTCATATTTTGATAACACCCCACATGCATTCCACGGCCAAGAAATTTTAAATTATTGCTACAATTTAAACCCTTTTCTGGTTTTTATATTTCTTCGGTCATTTTCTGCTGGCACGGAAAGATAAGTACAATGAACCGGATTATATTGAGATAGCAACCATAATAGAAATTCCAATAGAAATATGGCTATATCTTGTCGATTGACTCAACTATGCCAGCTTGATTTTATCCGACACCGGTAGCACATTTGATCGTTACGATTACAAGAAATGAATGAATGAATCTCGGGTGGAGCAAATTGATATTGGATTTCTCTATTCTTCTAACTTGGAGTCAGGAATTCATGATATGACGATAGTATCGTGGGACGAAACACTCAAAAGGAACCTGGGTGATCAGGCACTTCCTCTGCCTACCCATTCTGGGAAAATGGCGTGAGTTTATGTCTATATGTACTCTTTATGTATTACACTGAATTGATCTTAATGTGGGATCACGACTATGTATGTGACTGCTGCTTAATTTTTATTTATGTATGTATGCACATATTATGTACGTAGAAATAACTCTACCTATATACTTTGAAACCCCGTCAATCCAAACCATCCGATCACATCGGTAAATACGGGCATGTACTACAATGTATGCATCAAGCGGCGCCACTAAGTCTCTGCAGAAACTTCGTCTTACAAACGTTTAATGCTATTTCCTTAGTCACATTGTGCTCCAAGTCGATATTACGTACCAAATCTTTAATGTCCTTTAACTTTGTTATGCGGTATTGCATTATATTTATTATTATTTTATTTATATTACAAGCTGTTTAAAAAAACACCGGCCTTATCATTGACATATACCGGGTATCTCAAGACTGTTACCGAAAACGAAGCCGGGTGGTAGTTTTAGTGACTACAATCATAATGCAACCAAAAATTTCGCAAAGAAACGCGACAATTATTTTTTATGATTTTTTAAATATCGTCATTTTTGGGTGGTAAATCCATAGTTTTTGCTAAAATTATAATTTAAACACTTTTATACCTTTGATTATTTATAAATAAACGGGTATACACTATTATTTTAGGAAAAAATGTATTTACCACCCAAATATGGACATAGGAAAAAATTAACAAAAAAAAATTTTGCTTTTTTTTGCAACTTTTTCTGTTGCATTGTGTCTGAAGTCGCTTAGACTACCACCCGGCTTCGTTTTCGGTAGCAGTCTTGATATACCCTGTATAAGCATATGGATAGGGCAGAAAGAGCGTCAAATTCCGACGCAAGTGGTGCGAGCGCTCCAGTATTGTATCCTGCTCATATGATTTATTGTTCTGTTTGTTTCCCAAATAAATATAAAATAAAATAATTAAAATATTTCGAGCGGCCGATTAATACCTATCCGAACAGTGTTTTTGTTGTAAGACTATATAATCCGACAAATTGGATAGTCCCGCACCGTCCTACAAAATATTGTTGGGAAAACTAAAGGCTCACAATATTATTTAACAAAATGAAGTTTCACGCCGGTTTAGTACTGTTATATACTTGAGATGTAAAGTAAATACATTATATAACAAAAACCCTCTCCACACAATATGCACATATGCCTTTTGTGTGAATAAATTGTAAGACGGCGCGAGCCGATCTATCTCTTATTTTGAATATTCCTTCGCGACCGGGTGTCTGCCAAGTTACCATTTTTAATTGTATTTCTATTTATAATTTG
Source organism: Hyles euphorbiae (assembly GCA_023078785.2). Taxonomy (NCBI): domain Eukaryota; kingdom Metazoa; phylum Arthropoda; class Insecta; order Lepidoptera; family Sphingidae; genus Hyles; species Hyles euphorbiae. Next base: position 10,337,288 of record CM041056.1, on the reverse strand, counting down.
TATTTTCTATTTCTATAATTATGAAATAGCGGTAAATCAAATAAGATTTTTTTATAGAGAAATCCCAAATCTCCTATAACAGTACGCTCTCTTTCTCAAAAATTATTTTAATCACACAAAATTTCCACCACTTCCAAGCGTACAGTCGCACAACCATATCCGTAATACAAATGGGCATTTTCAGTGACGCGCGGTTTTCGTCGCGGTCGACCGCATTACATATGGAAATTTAGAAATACCGTCCGCTTGTACAATGAAGTAATTAATTTCAAATCGGACATTGATTGCGGGCAGTACGAGTATAATATGATTTGTAAATGATCCCGTATTGATGACATTGTGGTCAGATCATTATTACACATGAGTCAAATAGATTAAGTCCGTTTATTTTTTAATAGTATAGTTGTGAGTTTTTTTATTATTGTTCTTTATTGTATACTAATTTATTATAGCAACACAAAGGGTTATTTTTTTTTACTGCAATGTATGTTGTGACCAGCTTGCCATTCACCTGATGGTAAGCGATACGACTGCTAATGTACAGTAGCAAAACAAAACAGTACCTTGAATTACAAAGCAATACTTGACACTCCACTGCACTCGGCATCTTAAGATATGACATGTTAAGTCTCAACAGCGGCGTTGTAATGACACCGAACGTTGAAGCTCGGCTAGTCTCCGGGAATGTCTAACTTATCTTTAATCCATAAAGAAATGAATCAGTACAACGTAAAGAGTAATAATGAAGCAATAGGACGTTTAATTAACTTAATTACCCTACTCAAAATTCATATTTATCATTCTTTCTTTATTTTTTCTCCCCCCTTTTTTTACTCTATCATTTACTGGTTCATAAGTGTTTTAGGATAAATGTATTAATAATATTTGATAAATAGCGTGATAAATTTAATAAAATACTTATCAAACTGAAAAGGATAGCTTAGTGATAAATGATGTGAGATTGCGACGGTGGCAAAAAGTCCCCGCTTCGGTGTCCGGGCTCGCACTAATTGCCGAACGATGAAAAACATGTTCCACGACACTGACCAATCAATTTGGAGATTATGTGGTGCCGTTTAATTAATACGATTTATGACGGATGATGGGATGAATGAAAAAAATATTTTTTTTGTTACATTATTAGGTCCACATATTAATTTAATTATGCTAATAATATTATTAAAAAAAAAATCTGCTATCGATGGGGAGGCCTTTCGCCTGATGGTAAGTGATACGACCGCTTAGGATAGAACAAAACCAAATAACACTATGAATTATAAAGCAATGCTTGGCATTCCACTACGCTTGCTATCCTGAGACATAAGATGTCAAATCTCATAATGTCTAGTAGCTACTCTGGCTACAATATTCTTCAAAAAGGAACCCAAAGCGCATTTACATTGCAGTTTGGCGAGAGAAATAGACTTTGCGGTGATGCCAACCAGGCAAGCTGTAATGTATGAATCAACCGAATTAGGTTAATTTATATCTATAGACACTATTCGCTAAAACATAACAAACATACACTCGAATTGAGAATCCTTCTTTTAACTCGGAAATCCTTTTCTAACTCGGTTAAAAAACATCGGACCGACTGTAAACGTCGGATGGTATAAATGGTTTCTCGTAATCTCTCAAAGATTGCCTATTAGAAGAAAAAGGGGCGAGACACGAGATATGTAATCAGTAATCATTGGAACTCATTACTGCTTCGTATATATACGGACACATTCAGGCGAAAAATATTTTTTAAATATATAGCTTAACGGCTAACCGCTCTCAATCGTACTCTCAATTGTAGGTGAGGCCCGTGCCCAGCAGCGGGACGTTATGGGCTGATACAGGGCTTTATGTTTTAAAATGGTAAAGTGTAATGTACATCTATCATTAAGAATATATGTATACGACACACATTTTTTTTTCTTATATCAATGGATGTTGAGATGGACATGCCGTTCACCTGATGATAAGTGATACGACCGTTCTTAGACAGTAGTAAAACCAAAACACTATGAACTCAAAAATTCACAGACGTGAAAAATTGACTTTAAAATAGCTGAGACCCTTCTTTAAACAAATTTTAAATAGAAATTTGCGGATGTCTGTCAGCTGGACTTTTGTAATTACTGTCAAGAGAATGACATCACTTTATTTCTGTGGCAACAATACGTATAATATGTAGAGAAAGCATTATGAATAGCAAAACTTAATGGAGGTTTCATCTCCTCTTAACATACATACATAAACTCAAGCCTATATCCCAGAAGGGGTAGGCAGATGTGCCAGGACACCCACATTTCGCGTTGTATGTTCCGTCCCACAATGTGATAGGTGGCAAGCCTATCGCCATATCGGCCACAAATTCCTGACTCTCGGCAGATAATGAATAGAAAAATCTAATATCACTTTGCCCAACCCGGGACTCGAACCCGAGACCTCAGCTTTGTAACCGTACCTTAATACAACTACGCCACCGAGGCAGTCCTTTTAACATGATTTAACTAATTTACTTTTATATCGTTGCTTGGTGTTTTTTTATGAATAAGGGATAAAAGTCCCCACTTCAGTGCAGCCGAGGTCACCGATACTCGAGTTGTACATTGAGCCGGTATCACATTCCATTATTGATCTCCTGGAGTTCATGTCTTCATAGCAGGTGCGAATCTAGGTCGCCTGTCGGCTGTCTCACATATTTACTTATCCTATACGGACGTTATTGCTTTCAAATTAAATTGACATGGACCGGAATATCGAATTGACACGGGTGAGCGAAATCTTTGAACGTTCCTTGTTGAACTTTCAATTTAAATATGGAACACCATTCTATCGAATTATAGTATTTCTCATATACTTTGGGAGTGTAGTCTTTGGCAGTATGAGCGTAAAACTATACTGGTTAGTGTGTAAATATCAGAGACTAGGAAGAACTTCCGTACATTCTAGCTTTTATGCCATATCTATTACTGGAATCAAATATAACAGTTCACGTATTAGGTCCCATTTAAATATAATAATGATTTGATCTGTGGTGCTTTACAGCTGGCTTCTCTGACTGTAAAAGTCTTTATGCGAAGCTATTTACCTATTTATCTGTTCATTGTTTGGAAGGAAGTGGACAATAATTTATTTCCAACTCCTCCTATTAATTTAACCTTGCGAGTTAAAGAAAAGTTAGACATTTCCGGAGACTCGCCGAGCTTCAATGCTCGGTGTCATTACAATGCATGCCGCTGTTGATCCCGGCTTACAGGAGTTACAGTGAGGGGTGTGAGAGCGGGACAGTCTCCTAAAGTATTTCTTACTTGAAGATGACAACGGCAGATTTTGCATCTGCTTCACCTGATCAAGTAGGAATAGTAGCCTCACTGTAACAAGATTACAAACAAAAATTACAAGGCAAGTGGCATTGCGGATGGATCTTATTTATTCTCATCTCAATTTGGTTTTACTCTAGGAGAACATTACTGTTGTCTCCAGATACCCTGGTCATTGTTGCATGGTTTATCACAACTTACTCATAAATAAATTCGTGATAATATTATTGTCATTCTTTGTCTCTACCTTTATGGAGTTATACTACGGTAAAATTATAACCCTGATGTCTCGGGTTCAAATCCCAGGTCGGACCAAGTTTTTTTATTCATTATCAGCATGTAAAATATTTGTGCCCGATATGGCGATAGTCTCGCCCCCTATCACATGGACGAAACACAAAGCAAAATGAGGGTGGCCTGGTAGCCTCTGTCTATCCCTTCTGGAAAAACGGCGTGAATTTAAGTGCATATGCATTGTTTATTGTATTGTATCAGGTCATATACGTCCCACTACTGGGCACGGGCCTTCTCTTCAATCGAGACTACGATTGAGAGTGGTTAGGGCATAAAGTCCACGACGCTGGAGTAGTGCAGGTGGACGGACTTTACATGCCGTAGGAATTCTTACAAATTCGCTATAGTATGCAGGTTTCGTCACGATGTTTTCCTTCGCCATTTTAGTGCGTGGTGATTAACTATCAATACACACATTACTCCGAAATATCAGATGTGTGGCCTGGGACTTGAACCGACGATCACCGTGAGCATGTTGGCAGTTGCGTCTGGTCCGTTTACCAACAGACCACCACGCTAATAATCATAGTAAAAAATCATTGCATATTTCCAAAGTTATCCAAACTAACCAGTAATCCAATACTATTTAATACGTTAAACTTTCGAACTATCCAATATCTAAACTTTCCCAATAGCATATGTAAATAATAATTGCATTTCAAACTAATTTCTTACCGCCACACTAATTTACTGTTATAACCCTATTTTAATTACTGTGTTTGCCAATTAATTATCCGCTTTAGGTATTTTGAATTAAGGTATAAATTTAACTGCACCCCAGCCGTCGCTAGAGGACATTGATGGAGAATCCAATCACAGGACGGTTCAAATTGAACCATTAAGTCATTCGAAACAGTACTATTTAATTGTATTAGTCGGCTTATTGTGCAATGGCTATATGAAATTGTCCATGAAAATAGAGCTTAATTTCCAAGCAATTGATCAAAAATGTCTGACTTATAATTCAATAAAAGCTACATTTCATTTCCATCAATAAAAACATAATCATATATTTGTAATTTCTGTGAACTATCACACCAAAATTGGAATTCTGACGATTTTAATTTTTACTGCATAAAAAATTACAACTTTGCACTTTAATGCTATACGGTTTACTGTTAAGTGTTAAATAAAATCCCATCAAAAACATCCTGTAAAAAAATTCCAAGTCTCGCAGCTCAGGTTTTCTACCGCAAAAAGTTGTGAGATGCATGTAATACCAAGTCGATTAATTTATTTAATCCTTAAGGGACCTTCTATATAAAGTTATTACGTAAGTTATTACCATATCAATATTAAAAATTCTTTACGTTTTAAATAAATGGATCGACTTGGCCATCGCATGAAAACATAATGTATCGTACAATTTATACATAATGCTGCTGGCCAAGTCGATCTATTTATTTAAAAAGTAAAGAATTTTTAATATTGATATGGTAATAACTTACGTAATAACTCTATATAGAAGGTCCCTTAAGGACTAAATAAATTAATCGACTTGGTATTACATGCATCTCACAACTTTTTGCGGTAGAAAACCTGAGCTGCGAGACTTGGAATTTTTTTACAGGATGTTTTTGATGGGATCTCACGTCTTTTTGTAGAGTCCTTTTTTCCTTTTCGGTACTTCTTACTTCTAGAATATCACTAACGATTTTTCTTAAAGCCTCTGTCTTATGGATTTTTCTTATTTTTGTAGGTATCAATTTATCACAAATATGGCGGATTTGATTATTAATGTTCTTTCTTTCATTGTAATTGATATTTTCGAGCTATTTAGTCTATTTATTTGCAAGTTTTTCTTCGTCATGTTTTTCTAGAGGAATGTTGTACAGTTTCATGGGCTGAATATACCATTTCCCTCTCTATATCCCCTCCTGTTATGCCTCATATTTATAGATATCTATCTACAACTATTATTCCATTATATACGGGTACAATGATTCATAAACTGCAAATGTAACTTTGTAATCCTATACATTTATATGGGATTACAAAGTTATTCACGCAGTTGGTCTATCTAGAAAACTAGACACAAATTATGAAATGTTTGAATTTTCCCTTACTTTAGACACTAAACACTAATTATATTCTAAATTTGAAGATTCTATGTCTGCTAGAAGTGCCTTAGACTTTTGATGATCGGTCAGTCAGTCAGTGAGTGACAAAATTAAGAAAGTTTGACTAGTTACAATTATTAAACTACTGGTTCAAATTGAATGAAATCTTAAATATACCGTGTTTACACAATGCCTGCTTAGTAACTGAAAATTCAGGCTTCATGCTTTAGCCACAACGAAGTTATAGGGGGTTGAAAATAGTCTGAATTGCTTCGAGAAAAGGATGTTACGGCCTATAGCTCGACTTGGACGGGGGCTCGGCCGCGCCCCCAGATATCGAGTATCTCTCATCAGCCAACAAAATTATATTAACCAGTTCAACACGTTAACCAGCTCGATTGAAGTATAAAGACAAACGAAATATAGTTTGTTCTAAATATTGCTTGTCTATATAATTGTGCTGCATCCAAACCTAAGGTTAAAAATACATGACAAAACATTTTTGAAGTCCCCAAAACTGCAACATATTTTTTGTAAAGAGAAAGTTCAGAATCCAGGCCACTTCAAACAGGCCAATGTGTAAATCCTTTAGGGAGACCTATGGTCAGCAGTGGACCTCCTTTAACTGAAGAGAGGTGGAAAGAGAGAGTGAGAGTCCAGTGCTATGGACGCTAAATGTTTCAAAATACTATAAATTATCCGATCCGATCTGATTGTTGCTACAAACAACCTTTATGAGTAGTCATTCGACTGCCTTCTATATCACAAAATAGCTAATTTCCAAATATCTTTACATTGAGCAAAGCCTCCGTGGCGCAGTTAGTTAGACGCCGGCTGTGAAACGAGAGGCCGCGAGTTCGATCCCCACACCGACATAAATATTTGTGTGAGTCACAGGATTTTGTTTCGACTGTGGGTGTTTATGACACCGACAAGTGTCTCGTAGTTCCTGATACCCACGACACAAGACTCGCTCTCAGTATGGGGTCAGGACTATGTATGTGACTGTTGGATAAATTTATTTATTTACTAAGTAGCTTTACAATTCTGTGAAAATCAAAACCATTTTCCCGCACAAATTCGATGCAGAATCAAATAACATATTACCAGTGTCGGTAAAAATGTGGGCGGCATCAGGTATTCCGTGTGTCGGAGTAGTCTCGTGGGGCATGTCCCCCGACCCCCCGTACACGGCGCTCTGACACGCGGTGAAAGTTTACACCTGCTATCGACAGCTGATTTTACGCGAAACGTCTGAACTAAGGACAATTTGATGAAAAAGTTGTGTTTATATATTTTGTGTTGAAGGAGTTATATCTAAGTTTGTCTGTACAGGGAAATAGACAGATTTTTAAAACTACTTCTGCTATAATTTTTTCCTGTCTTTCCTATATATTCGTGAGGTCTTGAGAAAATAATGTGATGAACGAATTAAACAGGAAAAAAAAGTGGTAGTTCTCTCATACATATGTGAGATGCCGCCTGGATAGTTACCACCGCAATGGCTATTTCTCCCACCAAACAGCAGTGCACATACACTATTGTTTTCCGGTTTCGAGGTTACTGTAGCCAGAGTTTCTACAGGACATATTGAGACCTAACATCTTATGTCTCAGGATGGCGAGCGCATTGAAATGCCCAGCACTTCTTTGGTAGAAATGGCGTTGTTTGGTTTTGCGACTGTCCATGAGCGATCGTCTCTCGAAAAAGACGTGATTTTATGTACTATTACCTGTATTTATATGAAACAGTCTTAGATCTTTGTTTTGCACTTATTTTCGTTTTTTTCAAATCATTTCAAAACACCAAACCAAAACTTGGACAAAATATTTATTTAAAAACATCACCAAGTCTGCAGTGTAGGTAGTTACATCAGTATGTTTGTAACTCTGCATAGTGAATTTCTGTCAGTATCGTATCCCGACATCCGCTGGGGTTTGCCGCATTATTATTTAAATGCGCCTTAAATAGATCAGAACAATGTTTATTGCTTGGCAATTGACAGCTAGTTTCGTGCAGAGGGTAAGTAGCTTTCTATAAAACATAAAGTTTATTTATTTGTTTATTTTTTTAATCCTTTTTTTCATTGCACGTAGATGCTTTCTTTGTTTAATCCTTTTTTGCACTATATAGAGATGCTATCAAGATATTAAACAATAAAAATAATAGTACAAGTGGCGGCTTTATCAAACTAGGTAATTTATTACAGGCAACCATGGGATGGATTTATAAACAGGAGATAGAAAGGTCAGTCCAAGGCGTAAATGAACTAAAAATAATCGTGGGCCAGGATACTGACCTCTAAGGTGGCTTAATTAGGACTTGAGCGGAGAGTTATACTGTTTTTATATAACTCATTAATCTACTTACTTTTGAGCAATTTTTGCTTCATCAGTTAAATGTTGTCCGGACTACACTGAAAACGCCACCAGAGGTCAAAGCGTTGCTTGATCCTTCCAAGAACATCTTTACTTATATGTTGGTTAAAAATAAAAAAACAATGATTTGTTTGAGGCTCTGATACCCTAATGAAGGCAAATCTCATTGATAGCTCTCAGAAGCAACAGTAAGGCTATCCCTATTTTTGTTTATAGAAGTGTCAACTGCCATAAATTTAAAACAAAACATTACTCTTAGTAATAAATATTTGATATTTATTTATTACTTCTTATACATAGTTGAATTAAGGCGGGGGTTAATGCCACAAGCATTTTTAACAGCCAACCTTTGTGGGTGATGAAAAGGTAAATTAAGAAGTTGCATAAATAGGTATTGAGAAGTAAACCAAAAGAAATATACTATAATTCTTAATTTATTGCTATCTATAATTCTTAAATTACAAACTTGTTATCCCCATAAATTTCGAATATCTGTGAATCGTGTTCGGTGCCAATAACAATAGCGGTATAATGGATCGGTGTTTAGAACTAAGTCCGAGTTGCTGGACTATAGTTCCAACTTGTATGAACAGTGCGGGGAACTTTGAAGTCAAAGACGGATTAGAATAAAAATAAAATTCAATTGATTTATTTTATGCTTTGGAAGAACTGCCTCGGTGGCGTAGTTGTACTACGGTCACAAAGCTGAGGTTTTCTGTTCGACTCCCAGGTCGGGCACAGTGATATTGGATTTATCTCTTCATTATCAGCCTGAAGGCAGTAGTGCCCGATATAGCCCGATATGCCTCCTCGTCATCGTGGATTAGAACATACAAAGCGAAATGTGTGTGTTCTAGTATTTCTCACCGCTTCTGGCCAAAAAAAAAGTATGATTTTGCTCATTTATATGCTTGGAAGAATCATATATGTATAGCGGGCTTAACGAGTCCATAAATATTTAATATACGAAGATTTAGGGTTACTAAAATTGAGATCTGTAGTTGACAGTAGTTTTTCTGTGACTAAAGATGGTAATTATGATGAAGAGAGTATAGAAAGAAACATAGAATGGAATACTTTATACCTTAGAGTTATTAACATGACTTAAAGACGACTTCCGAGCTGCATCAAGACTAGTGTGAAATGAAATAATATTTATAAGACGACCACATCAGTGAGAGATAAATTTGAAAATAAAGTTAGTGAAAAATATTAACAAAAGGCGTTTGACGGCTTTGCCACTATGCAATCCTTTAAAAAAAGGAGAAAATGCTACCTACGAGTACATAAATAAATAATACTCCACGCTAATGTCTCATAGGGGTAGGCAAATTCTATTTTAACACTATTTTCGCTTTGTATTTTCACTTTGTTCTATCCTAATATACCACTTCTTGATCATATTATGAATCTTTTGACATATTCTCATATGTACTTCCAGTTCAGGGTTTTTCTAGGCCCTAATTAGTGTGTTATATGAACTAAAACATAACTAAAAGGAAATTTATAAGGATGTTATGTACAGTAAAGCCAAACAGGAAGAAACAAATAGACTATAACGTTATCATCAGCGCCCTCCAAACTCAAATAAGCTACTCGAACAATATTGAAGCCAATCCATACATGATGCAAACGAAACACGACCTTACAACAGACCTGGTACTCCTGTACACCCAACCTGCACAACTTTAAGAGCATTCTCGATGACTTATTACGTGTATTCATTTACGCAGACTCCATTCTGTATTTTGTATCAGCCCACATACGTCCCAGTGCAGGTCATGGGCCTCCTTTACAATCGAGAGTACGATTGAGAGTGGTTAGGCCATATAGTCTACCACGCTGGCCTAGTGCGGGTTGGCGGACTCACATACCATAGAAATGCTTATAAATCGCTATGGTGTGCAGGTTTCCTCACGATGTTTTCCTTCACCGTTTTAGTGCGTGGTGATTGACTATCAATACATACATGACTGTATGTCTGTCAACCCGCACTAAGCCAGCGTGGTGGACTATATGGCCTAACCACTCTCAATCGTGCTCTCGATTGTGGAGGGGGCCCGTGCCCTGCAAAGGGACTTATATGGGCTGATACAGATACAGACATACATGACTCGGAAAAGTCAGAGGTGTGCTCTGGGATTCGAACCCGCGACCACCGTGAACATCTTGGCAGCCGCGACTAGTCCGTTTACCAGCAGGCTACCACGCACTACGCAGACTCCATAGGCTGTCATTAACATAAGCTGAGTTTTAAGAGTTTGTAAGTGTAACCGTCCCACACAAACCTGCCGACGCATTGTAATCGACCATAAATTAGTATTTAGATGCGCAACTCTACTTTTGTGTTTCGACGTGATTTCGCCATCAGAGGGCACGCTAGGAAAACGTGCAAAATTTTTAATTTAATTATGAAATTATTTCTAAATTTGTACCTTTCGTAAACTCCTGTAATTTTTACCAGTATCAAGTTTACATTGGTTCAATTTACAGAAGTTCATAATATGAACTTACAAAACATATTTCTTGGTTTAGTGGCACAGTACCGTCAGCTAACAATTCCATTTTACTACTTGCTCGATAATTTCTCATTTCCCCCAGAGCGTGGTGCTAGAATAGAAAGAGTAGTGTTCAATACTTTTCGTTTATGAAGGCGTACCTCTGTTATCCAAGAAGCCAAAAGTGTCGGAAAGTCTTGCGATATCAAGTGGGCTGTTTAAGAACTTGCGACTTGACTATCTGAAATATTACGCAATACTATGAATATGGTTTCATTTAATTTCACATCTCCAATGGTACAAGGTGTATATTGCTATCGCACATTCAATAGCAATAGCCTCCAACACCTAATAAGTCATCGTCCCACAAGGCAGCTCATCACAACTTCGCCGTCAAATTGGCGGAGTCACTCTGCGGTGGCGTCAAGTGTCTTTCCGTCCAAACTGACGGGGGTTAATTAAAGAGCGAGATGCGAATATATCTCCTACACACGAGCGAACGAGACGGCAACACTTCCAGGTTTCGAATTTCAATTCCCGGCCCGATACTACTGCTTGATGGATGGAGTAATGCTCGTGATGTGTAAGAAATTTACCTTTTATTTTGATGTTTTGCAAGTAATGGTTACTTTGGAAAGCGTTACGAGCAAAATTATTTTCGGAGGGTTATGGATGGATATTTTTTGTGAAAGGTTAAGAAGCAATTATTGAGGACGAAGTAATTGCTTATTTGCTAAAACTATTGAAAGATGTTCTTAATAGAGAAAATACGTTAAAAAATATTCTATAGTACGAGACTACTACATAAATATCTTAATAGAAAATATTGCATACTTTACATTCATGAAAAGAGTTCTAGACCGATCCAAAATCACTTATAATTCTCAAAATTCTTTAACGACATAATGCATATTCACAGACAAAACCCAAAATGGAAGATATGCTCATTTTCGCACCCTTGGTATCCCCGGCGTGATAGGAGTTACGAAAGGTCAGCAGCAACCAAAATAGCTAACGGGAAACAAACGAGCGATCGGCCGTGTAAACAACTTTACTGGCCGGGGTTTTCCAATGATCACGACAGGTCTATTGTATAGTTAAATGTATTACTTATGGCCGTACTCAGAGACGTTTAATAAAATAAAAATGAAATAATATTAATTTATTGAATTCATTAAGATGTTTTACATATTGAAATAAAACTATTATTTACGGATTTTATCGCGGATTTGGTTTAATTTTTACATTTTTGACTCCTCGACGTTTCGTTATGTTCTATATAATTAGATTCAGTCATTTTTATCTACCACCCAGTTTGGAAAGCGGTTTTTCCTAGACAAGAACGGGTAAGAAACTCTAGTGTTGCTTTTTGGGAAACCAGTTTACAATTTAGTGATTTAAATTAGAGCAGATCATGAATAATTTGTTACAACATGTTTAAAATACTAACATGTTTACGCTATATTTAATATGGCTGACTGAAGCAAAGTCGAACAAACGAAGTATCAGTTTCCTCTGCTTCTTGTGAAAAGCTAAAATAATTTGCAATGTAAACAAATTGGACAGACCAGTGCACGCAAACACCACCCGTTCACGAGTATGACGCATGGGCCAGCTATCGGCCTTCTCAATGTCAACAAAATCATTACTTCTATCTTTCTCTATAACAGCCCATATACGTCCCACTGCAGGGCACTGGCTTCCTCTACAATCAAGAGTACGATAGAGAGTGGTTAGGTCACGCTGGCCTAGTGGGGGTTGGCAACAAAAATCTTTACTAAGGAACAATTTAATTGAGATGAAACGTCTCTGAGTGCGGCCGTTAGGTATTTACTGTAGCAGGGTGGCAAGCTCAATGGAATTTGAAGCATTGTTTTGTAATTCATAGTATTTCTCGGTTTTGTTTCTGTCCATGAACGTTTCGGTCGTGTCGCTTACCGTAGGCGAATGTCACGATCTCACCATATTTTTTTCTTAGTAGCCGATAATGTGTCATACAACTGGGCAAATGCGTCCATTTATTACTCCACATAACCCTGTCCTCGACGAACTCAAGCCATTTTGACTCGAATGCATCCAACTCGTCTTTCCGCCGCATCTTAGGTCTTCCTCACTATATCCAGCCATTCGCGGGAATCCAATCCAACACATTCACACCATTCATTGCAATAAATCGTTTAGTCATTTTGCCGAAGCAGGTAAATTCACCTCTCCATAAATACATTGGAAAACTACAACACAAACTACAGTCACGTGAAAACCTTAAAAAAGCAGCACACCGCTTTATTCGTTCGCGGATTCTTTGTTACTCTTGTTTTAACAACTGCCACAATTAAATTAAACTTCGCCATTTTATTATTCCCAAATGTGAGTAGGTTCAGTGTGGAGCGCAGCGCAACCTAGTTTATTTAGATTTTTTCATTGTATAAAAGAGATTGTGAGAAAACGTAGTGATAACATTTTATGAAACTCTTTTACAACCAACACAAAATAGAATAGTTTTAATGAAAATATCTAAATATTTATTTACTTTATTGTACACCACACAAATTAACATAAATTATAACAAAAAGCGCTTAAAAATGTGTAACAAACGGCGCTCTTATCGCTGATCGCGATGTCTTCCAGACAACCTTAAGATGAAGAAATGTGTGATCAAAGTACAGGAAGAATCTAAACTTGATCATAAATGGAAAATATTTTTTAATTAACATAAATAATAATAATAATAACACCCAACAGTCACATACATAGTCCTGACCCCACACTAAGATCGAGTCTTGTGTCGTGGGTCGATCTTCTTCGATCTAGGAACTACGAGAGACTTTTCGGTCTCACAAACACCCAGACCCGGAAGAAATATTTGTGGGACGCACAAACATTTCTTTCGGTGCGGGAATCGAACCCGAATCGAATCGAAATAAATAGACTACATACTTTTATATAGGTACTAACTTTCAAAAAATAGGTTTCAATTACATGAATATCTAAACAACTTCTGATCGGTTTTTATTAATTAACCGAAAATATTCCTGGAAAATCATTTCAATAAAGATACAGTAAAAAACATGTTTATAGAATTTTTTTTTAATTGGCTTAGAAAACATATTTTTATATTACTCCAAGTGTTTTATAACTTATTTTCCTGATGACGACTTGCAAAAACCATGCTAATATACTAGATCACAGCAAAAATAATCTTCTAGCTTTTTTAGAAATAATGTCTTTACGACGACTTTCATACAAAGTCAGCAGTATTCAAATATATTTGAGTCCGCTTTATCAGTCGATTAGGCTTGATGTAGACATCTCAATCTGAATGTTTATTTACTCTATGGCGCCAGACGTAAAGCATGGCGCTCCGTGCCATTGAGATGCGTTCACACCATCATGAATCAGTATCAGCCGATATACGTCCCACTGCAAGGCACGGGCATCCTCTATAATCGAGAGTACCATTGAGAGTGGTTAAGCCATATAGTCCACCACGCTGGCCTAGTGCGGGGTGGCGAACTTACATACCGTAGAAATTCTTATACGCTTTAGTATGCAGGTTTCCTCACGATGTTTTCCTTCACCATTTCCCTCTGGAATAAATGCTACTAATTTCAAATTATCTTTTCTAAACATTTTTTAACACCAAGAACGTTAATAGTAAAATCTAATTTGAATTAAAAGACAGCAAAGCACTGAATATTATAGAAAAGAAAGATTACTTCAACGCGGTTAGCTAAAGACGTGAGCCCTTAATGCTCAGGAAAAACCACAATAATTTGATTTCACTACGAATTACAAAATATTTAGTTATTATATACTTACCAGCGATATATGTTGGTTTCATCAGAGCGCATTGTTTCCATTGCATTAATACCATTTTTTTAATGAATGTAATAAAATATACAACTAATCCATTACCTCTCCTAATGAAATAATTGCATGTATTTTTTTGCATTGAATGAAATTCGCCTGATGGTAACCGAGACGAGCGGTCTTGAAGCAGCAAGGCTTGGATTTCCACTGCGCTCGCCTTCCTGAGACATAAGATATTAAGTCACAATATATCCAGTAGCTACTCAGGCTACAATATCCTTAAATCCGAAACACAATTGCGCATTTATGCTGCTGTTTGGCTGAAGAAATAGACATTGCAGTGGCAGTTAATACACCAGTAAACCAATTACAGACTTACCTTCAAAACTAAATTTTAAAAAAAAGATACATATCTTAAATCCCTTTCCGTAATCCTGATAACATGTATACAATAAAAACGATAATTTTTAGAGTAATAATGGCGTCAAATATTAACAAACTCGCGTTCACATTTATAATAAACTTAGAAATAAATATGTTTCACAAAATAACATAAGCTCCAGTGTAAATAACAAATTATTTATTACGGAATCAATTCTGTGACCGGAAAATGGCAGCGACATTTCTAGTTTATATTAATGGGAACAGATATTTAAAGCGGGCAATCTGCAAACGTATTTCTGGTATTTTTGCTTAAAGCTACAAATAACTGTTGGCCTCAATACCGCAGGCTGGAAATGCCTATGAATTTCTATCGATCTTTGATTGACTTTAGTTGAAACTATGATAATATCGATATCACATGAATTCATCAGTTTTTTTTTTAATCCTGGCTTTGCAAAACATCTTATAGATTTGTCATTGTAAGTGCTGTATTACAGAGGCACGTCGCCTTGTTTGAACGAACCTTCCCGTAAAAGATGTCTGCAGACGCAAAATTTTGAAGTTGTGACAGTTTTGCCGCAAAATTGAGCAAATGAAATGATTCAATATTTATTTGATAAATTTTCGAGACGACGGCAATCAGTCGGGCCGGAGCGGCACTCGACCCGCGAAATGTTTGATGCGGTTATTTACAGCGGAGACAAACGGAATAATTATGACCTCATTTTAGTATGAAAGCGCAAATGAATAGACTGTATGTAGTCTTGCCAGAGTGCGTTAGCAAGTCCATCTATTGTTTCGTAAATTATAGATCACATTTCAGATTAAAGAAATTTGTGGTGTGTTTTTATACTTTGCGATACTTTATTCCTGTGATATATTCAATAGCAAGTTTTCTAATCTACTATTATTACATTTATATACATACATAGTCTCATGCCGTATATCCCAAAAGGGGTAAGCAGATGTGCCAGGACACCCCACTTCCCCTTATGTGTTTCGTCCCGCAATCTGACAGAGGTCGAGCCTATCGCCATATGGGGCACAAATTCATGACTACGAGCTAATACTGACTAAAAAAAATACAATATCATTTTGCCCAACCCGGGATTTGAACTCACTTTTGTAACCGTATCACATAGCGACTACAGAACCGAGGCAGTTGAGGGATTGGATTTCCATTGATAACACATGTAGTAAATGTAAAAACTACCTTTTTTTTTAATTACGTACTTAAAATTAATAATCATTATTGTCTAACATTCTCTTGAGTTTATGCGACAGAGAACCAAGGTGACCGACATAGCCCAGCGGATCAGCAAGTTGAAGTGGCAGTGGGCTGATCACATTTGTCGGAGAATCGACAACCGTTGGGCTAGACGTGTTCTCGAGTGGAGACCGCGCCTCGGCAAGCGTAGTGTAGGACGCCCTCCAATGAAGTGGAGTGATGATATCCGAAAGATGGCTGGTAGCGGTTGGAGACGATGGGCTGAAGATCGAGCCCAGTGGCGTGCCATAGGAGAGGCCTATGTCCAGCAGTGGACGCGAATAGGCTGATGATGATGATGATGATGATTGTCTAACTACTCCACCGACACAAGACATGCATCTGACATTTTGACAACTTCCGTGGCGCAGTCGGCTAGACGCCACCTGTGAAACGAGAGGCCGTGGGTTCCCCGCGTCAGATCCCCGCACCGAGAGAAATATTTGTGTGAACCAGAAATTAGTTTCGTGTGTAGGTGTTTGTGAGACCTAAAAGTCTCTTGTAGTTCCAGCTACCTGCGACACAAGACTCTATCTTACTGTAGAGTCAGAACTATGTATGTGACTGTTGGGTGTTATTTATTTATTTATCTGAGGTCAGCTGTACTAGTTAATTCGTTTATTAATTTAACTACTTTACCTTTTATTTTTGATATAATTATTCCCATGCCTTGTCCATTTCCATAGAGATCAGGGGTTGGGGTGAAGCAGAGGAAACGCAGTGAAATTAGTAGAATGCGGAGCACGGGCTAAATCAACTGTGCTCTGAAAGCGCCTCTCGAGGACCGTCCCTTGCAGTTTTATACACAAACTGATAGACTCAAACTATATTTTGATTGTCCGTATATAAACTATTGAAACTGAAAAATTACACTTTTGTTTTATGCACGAATTTTATTTATTAGGCCAGTAAGTAGTAAGAACCATACTAATATATTTAAATAAGAAATCATTAAAAAAATAGTCTAAGTACATGAATAAACTAAAGCAAACACAGCATTATACAAAACTAACTACACACCTATTAGCTATCCAGCTATTTAATTCTATGCCTATATTAAATTAAATTAATTAGCTAACTAATTGCAATTAGAGATAAATATTTAAAAGTTATTATATTTTTTTTTTGCGAAACTATTTTACCCGATTTTAGGATATAGGGTTTAGCAGGGAATACACATATATATAATGCAAGATTATTTTCTTACAATTACAAAGTAATATTGAAATATAACTATTTTTTACGGACTTTATCCAGAATTTGGTTTAGTCTTTAAATTTTTTATTACAAAGCGCAACATTTACTTATATTTAAGAAGCCATTATACAAAGTAATATTTAAAAATTCTCAAGGTGATATTAAAACGGCGACAAACATGCGGGCGAGACAAATTCTCAGATATATCACAACAAGCGGCGAAGTATAAAACTCCGTCGTAACTCCGCGGATGAAAGGGGCATGTGTAAGTATTTCTACCAATTTGTAACTCTCGGAGAAAGCTTGAGCTGTTTGTCTAGGAGTCGAGGGTGCTTGGTAACGCTTCATCTTTCCAAATTATATTCCGGAAAAATAATTTCCTTTCGTAATTTGTCATTTTCGATGAGAAACCTAATTTTTGTAAACGTTCTAAAGCTTAATAATATACATTGGGACGTACTTAAGAGGTCTTCACAATAATTTTAAAGAAATGGAGAGTCTACCAATCGTATTAAATAGTATTAAGCTAATTGGCTTAGTTTTGAAAGGCTTAATGTCAGGTAGGCATTTATACCAACCCTATGTAAGTATAGGATGGAGCTATGTATCAATAACCAAGCGTCTTCTCTCAATAGCCAGGAACGCGTTTTTTAGATTTAGCTTAATATATCTACTTAATATGAACATTTAATAATTATCCCTAAAACTTGTTGGCTTTAATTTCTCTTAATTTTTGTCATATTATGTAAACTAAGAAAAATAAAATATTCTTTTATTACCGACCAACTTGTATACATTTTTTATACACTGAATGGTGAAACGAGCATGCCGTTAGCCTGGAGGTAAGCGACACGACTGTTCATGAACAGTAGCAAAACCAAACAACATCTTGAATTACAAAGCAAAGCTTGGCACTCCACTGCGCTCGCCATCCTGAGACATAAGATATTAAGTCTCAATATGTCCAGTATTTACTCTGGCTATAATATCCTTCCAACCGAAACACAGCATTTATGTACATTATCAATTTAAATTCCACTTGAAATTTAATATCTCGATCTGGCTCCGCGACCGCACAAGACTGTTGTACCGTCGGGACGGCTTGTTTCTGCCCTAGAGACACCGATGTTTTCTGATAAATGTTACTTTATGCCTCGTACTTCTCGCCAGAATTAGGGATGTGCTGTTGCCCGAATGAGTGAGGCCGAAATTATTTTCGGGTAATGTTGCTCGAACAATTAACTTAAATGTTGTAATAGAAATGTTTTTCTGAGAAAGCACTATTTTAACAGCTTATTTTACATGATTTATAAACAGAACTAAACTAATTCATTACAGTCCTATCGATTACTAGGATGACAGATATGTCTTAATCATTAATTAATTGGGACCAATGATCGATTACAAATGAGAATAGAAAACAACTTTGAATGTATTAAGAATTGTTTAATATTTCTACTCTTTCTAAAAATAATAATAGCCAAATAGATAAGTTTAAATTTTCGATTATTAATGATGACAGATGAGTGTAATCGATTGGCAACAGAGTTATTTAGTCTTATTTCATAGTTTAGTGAAAAAACATTTTAAAATTTAAATATTCAACATTCACAGGTATTTTTATTGAAAATTAAATTATTCTATCGAGCCCAAATATTATTTCAGCATGGCATCGCCTCTAACCCGTCAATTTGTTTCAACTTTAGTAATATTTCAAAGATTTTCTTACATTTCTTTCATCATTCTTTTATTTTATTACGAATTATTTTTGTCGCTAAGAGACATATAAAGTGATGTCAATTGGATTTTAACCCTCTAGAATAAATAGGCTACATCTCAACTTTCAGTTTTAACCGCTCTGGAGTGAAATGGGTGGGAAATTAGATCGAAAGGAAAATAATTATGGTCGGGTCATAGTATTATTTAAAACGACTTATTGTTTGGTATCTCCTAATCGTACTCTCGATTGAAACATTGAGACCTGTATGAGCTGATATAGTAAAATTAAGATATGGTTTAATAAAGAGACTTGAGCTCTTCTGGCGTCTGATGATAAACGACGCGCCTCTCCATATCAGAATGAATACAGCGTAATTTATTACTATAAATCATCTATAAATCTAATGGGGCGTGGCGAAATTAGGAACTAAAATAAAATTATCCACTAAACGCTAAATAATCGTAATCGAAACGTCGGGAATTCAAAAAAGAAATGTAAAATTAAACCAAATCCGCGATAAAATCCGTAAACAATAGTTTTATTCCACTAAACGCTGTTTAAGATTGATATTTATAATTTAAACTACAAGCATTTATAATTGTAATCTAAGACTACTGACGTGTCCAATGAAATAAAATGTGAACTATAAGGAAATAACTATTCTACCGGTGGAAGATCTCTCATATGTGAGAGGCCGCATGGGTAAGTACCACCGCAATATCTATTTCTCCCGCTAAACAGTAGTATAAATGCACTGTTGTGTTTCGGTTTTAAGAATATTGTAGCTAGAGTTACTACTGGATACATTGAGCCTCAACATTTTATCTCCAGGATGGCGAGCGCAGTGGAACGCCAAACATTGCCTTGTAATTCAAGGTGCTGTTTGGTTTTGATACTGTTCATAAGTGGTCGTATCGCTTAGCATAAGGTGAACAGCATGCTAGTCCGCCATTCATAGCAGTAAAAAAAACGCTATTCGTTTTCGGCGAATAAAGACTCTCTGTAATAACTTTATAGCACCACACTGCGCTCTTCACACTTCACACTTCTTAGATATTAGGTGTTAAGTATCTTATTACCCAGCAATTTTACTGGCTATAATGTTCTTCAAATCAGAATACAACAGACTTTCAAATTTATTGTTTGAAGCCTGAAATAGACAAAGTGGTGGTATAGCAAAGAGCTAAAGAAGGTAAAATTTTAATTTTAACACTCGTATGAAATTTGTTGACGAGATTCTATTATAATAAAATTATCCTACTAATATTATAAAAGCGAAAGTTGGTGTGTTTTTTATCTCTTGATGCTAAAACGTTAGGACCAATTTTGTTGAAATATGGTAGGAAGGTAGCTGATATTCTGATGAAGATGATTCTACATAGGCTACTTCTTTTCATTTATGCCGAAAAATGCAGTGCCCCGTAGGATAAATTTTTGAATCCATTTAAATGTTTAACATCATACATTAATTTTCACTTACCACCCAGTTCAGAAAGCGGTATTCACTAGAAAAGCACTGCTCTTTTTAAAATTAGTATACAATTTTGTGTTTATTACAAAAGTTGTAAGTGAGTAAATCTGTGCAAATTAAATAATTTATCAACAATATGCATTTTAAATACGAACATGTTTACGTTATATTTAATATGGCTGAGTAAAGTGATGTCGAACGAAGTATCAGTATACTCTGTTTCATCAACGCAATGAATAATTGGGTGAGCAAGGCATTAAAAAATGTATATATGGTACTCTTTCAAACTCAAAGTGATGGGGTAGGATATAAGATGAAAGGATTGCATGCCTTGAGTCGTAAAATGAAGGAAAAAAGAAAAAGTGATTTTTGGGTCGATACAAAAAAGGGGTATAAAGAAAGGCACACTGAGTTTAATTATAAAACAGTACATAAAATAATATGTCTCTGTTGTGGATTGCACTCGTAAAATATACGCACACAGACGAAACCGGACCGGACCGATAGTATAACAATAAAACTAGATTAAACACACACACACATAAATCACGGTGTTTTCGGCGATGTTTTAATTTACGTTCAAACCCACGTGCACACGCGGCGAACAAAGCTTTCATGCTCAACAAAAGAAATTATCAAATGAGTTTGTACCGGACGGTGAATTTTATTTCACTTGTTCTCATAGCACGGACAGCAATTTCAATCAATAGAAACCTTTAAAAACCATTATAATTTAGCAGCCTATATCTCAAAACCTCTAAAACCGAAAGTGGTCATAAATCATCCTCGCGAGATTTTTTACGACAGTAATCATCGGAAATTCCCTATTACCTAATACACACACACACACAAACACACGTGACTAAGAAAAATAACAAACCATATAATTTAATTAATACACCCAAAAGTCACATACATTCTTACCCCGCACTAAGATCGAGTCTTGTGTAGTGGGTATCAGGAACTACGAGATATTTTTCGGTCTCACAAACACTCACACTCGAAACAAACATGGACATAAATATTTGTATCGGGATCGAACCCGCGGCATCTCGTTTCACAGCCAGAGTCTAAGTGACTGCACCACAAAACTCTATTATAATATAAAAAACGACGAGTCTTCTCGGTTTTCACAATTACCCAGACTCACAACAAATATTTAAGCATGCACATTACTTATCTCAAAAGCATTCAACGAGCACATCTAGCTAATTACATCAAAATTAAATTTAAAACGAAACTCCGTTGACAAACGCGGAATGCTTAAACATCGTGAGTTTTATTCTAAGCAAAATGGTCACATTTAAGGGAGGGTGTGGGGGTAGAAAGTTTGACCGCCCGCTCAACTATGCTCATGTTTTGCATAAACTGCCTCTGGAATATTGATGAATTTGCCGGCCAGGTTATTATGTTGAACGATAATAAAACGTGTCAATGGCTTTATTATAAATCGATTATAATTTCAAACCATTGACTTATGCCATGTGAATCCTCAGCCAATTATCACGCATTTTGATGGTGTTTGAATACATCTTAAGAAAACTTTATATATTTTTTATCGCAAAGAATAGTGAGATAACCATGCCATTCTCCTGATGGTAAGCGATACGACCGCTCATAAACAGAAGCAAAACCAAATAATACCTTGAATTGCAAAGCAAAGCTTGGCATTCCACCGCGCTCGCCATTCTGTGACTTAAAATGTTATGTCTCAATATGCCCAGTAGTTACTCTGGTGACAATGTCCTTCAATCTGAAACACAACAGTGCATTTACATTGCTGTTTGGCAGGAGAAATAAACATTGCGGTAGTACCTACCCAGGCGGCATCTCACATATAAGAGATCTACCACCAGTAAAACTGTTATATCACAGACATTTATACTATAATTTCTGTTGTATATTAATTCCGCCAACCCATACTGTGCTACTGGAGTGAACTACGACCTCAGCTCCATCAAACAAGTCCTCGATTGTGGAAAAATCTCACACCCTACTATGGAGTCCTGATATGTACACCAGTCGGTTATCTTCATATTTTCCCTTACACAAGTAAACAATTAAAAATCCATATCGTTATAACTTCGTACGCTAGGATAGGCGCAGTTGGGCGCAGATTTCGCGGCGTCCGGATTGAATTTTAACCACGGCTCGGTTACAGGCGGTACTGGGGCGCGTCGTTATGCCGACAAACCTCTGTAATTGTTTACAACTGTGTTACTCCGCCGATTTACTTATTAAATACAAGCTTCGCTGATGAGTAACAATTTGTAAGTACATTTGTATCTGTATTTTTCGGATTCAGTTATATTACATACTTTAGTGTTGACGGAAAGCATCGTGAAGATAATACATATCGTAAAGTAACAAGAAATTCAATTGTTTGTGATGAACCAACTTGTAGATTCCGGCCTAACCCCTGTCAATAAAACTCTCGATTGTAGAGCACTTGTGCCCGCAGTGCCAATGTTTATGGACTATATTATTAATATTATAATGTTCAGTTTTGCAAATAAATTACAATTAGATTATACATTAAAGAATGTGTCTACTATGTAATAAATGCTTATTACATTCGAGTTACAATTTAGATTGCCCAATTTAATGCTATGTGCCCTTAGCATAGTATATAACACCAAAGTTGCACATAGTATATTGGCCATATATGCGGTGAGTCAGTCACTACCTCGTTCGTATAATATAGAAAAAATAAAAAAATATATATTTATGACTACAAAACTTACATTTTGCACAAAACACTTACAAGTTTATCTCTTAAACAAAATAATACAAAATAATAAAATAAAATAATTAAAGGAAATTACATATGAAATATATTCAAATTGTAATCTTGGTTTCCTGCTTCCCAAACTGGGTTATACCTGTATCTTGGGAGGACCAGTGTCTCACGATTAATTCATGGATACAATATAAATTTCTATTCTAAAATAACACAAAATAGAACCAAGTATATTAGTATATCTTGTATGTGATTGATTCATTGTATTTTTATTGTGTTTACTTGCGAAAAAACCCTAAACTCTAAACACACAGAAGAATAAATTGAGTGACATAACAGGCAACAAACGTGCCCAAAAAACAAACAACAAATTGGTACACTAATCCCCACCATCCAATATGGTATTAATACACAATCTCGTACGAATATATATACAAGACAAGAGACCGCAGCTCAGTGGCTAATATTAGCCAACACATATTATTGTGTGGTTTGACGCATAGTTTACAATAAACCATACTGACAAACACGCTTCCCGTATCGATTACTGCGACGGGATGCACTCAGGATGGGAGGCAATTTCACTAATTAAAATTTATTTTACGAGGTTACTTGTGGAAGTCTCTTATAGGTGGCCTCTCAACCTATATTATAGGTACCACCGCAATGTCTATTTCTCCCACCAAGCAAATGTTAATGCACTGTAGTGTTCCGACTTGAAGAATATTCTAGCTTATTCTACATAATATCTGAACATATTGAAACTTAACATCATATGTATCAGGATAGCGAGCGCAGTGGAATGCCAAGTATTCCTTTGTAATTCATGGTGTTATTTCCTTTTGCTGCTGTCAATGAGCGGTCTTATCTCTTATCATCAGGCGAATGGCATGGTCGGTTTGCCACTCATTGTAATAAAAAAAGGAAATTGCAATACTAGATATAAATAAGTAAGGTAGCGACTTTATTAGTTAAGCTGGCCTAGTGGAGGTCATCATCAGATCATGTACGAAATATGTTTGGTGAAAAACTCTTTGATTCCTATTCTGACAAAACATGAAACTATTTTTAATTTTTTGAATTTTGGATGCTGACACACATACTTTTTTCTTAATTTGCAATTAAGACAATATTGTACGCTATTTAATATATACGTTATTTAGACAGCCTCTGTAGCACAATTGGTTACATAATTTTTGTTATCCACCGATATTTAATTTAGATCTTAGTGTTTATTAAGTCAATAAGTCTCTCGCAGTTTCTAATACACATGAGCATAAACTTTTATCATAATATGGGGTGAGGACATATGTGACAGTTTGGTGTATTAATAATATATTGCGCTTAAATAAACAGACCTACCTTAACTCCAACTCCGTTCCTGGCGGGCACTTTGTCAATACGATCTGTCGACGGCGTCTCGCGTTCACGGCAGTAAATCACTCCACAATCCACTGCCGATGACTGCGTAACTATATCCTTGGTATACAGCCTCTTTGGATCTCTTTGCTAGTTCGTATCCATAGAGTCCACTGTATTAAGTACCAGCCATGGTGAAGATTGAAAAGGCTTTTTGCGAGGCTATTTACCTCTTTAGTTCATTATTTTGTCACCCGCTTTGTCATGAAGGGAAACGGACTAGAATTTGACGCTGACTGCAGAACTAGATCCTTGGTACACAGCCTCTTTAGATTTCTTTGCTGGTTCATATCTACAGTAGTAGCCATTATAGTACAGGTAAGATTTATGTGTGTATACTAACACTGTATAAGCCCACTTATGTCCCACTGCAGGGTACGTGCCTTCTTTACAATCGAGAGTACGAGCGAAAGTGGTTAGGCCATATATTCGGATACAATAATGTTTATTTGTGTCCAACGGCGAGATATCCAATTTACGTCGGTAGATATATAAATTGGGTTGTACTACACGTACTATGTGCATTATCGTGACTTTGTCACGCTATAAAAAATGTAAAGGTAAATTGAAAATTCATTTCAATTCTACAGGTGCGTGACGAAATTTGGAAACACAATTAAAATTAAAACATATTCTTAAAGAATTGTTTGAGAAATGTTTTCAAAATATAAACAACAAACATTTATATTAAAAGGAAAAACAAACATACATTTATAGGTAAATTGAAAATTCATTTCAATTCTACAGGTGCGTGACGAAATTTGGAAACACAATTAAAATTAAAACATATTCTTAAAGAATTGTTTGAGAAATGTTTTCAAAATATAAACAACAAACATTTATATTCGTAATCTTATTAACATGACGAGTAGAATAAAATGTGAAGCCAGAAAAACTATTCCTAATATTGCCAACTAGTGAATTAACACGTTAAACGATGTCACGAAACATAAGTTTTCAAAAGGCCCGTTCAAAATGAAAAACGAACGACAAACACAACCGAACCAATACAAAACACAAAACAGCGATTCAAAGAAATAATCCCTTATATTTTCCCAATAAAACTGGGGCGTCTATCAATACACTAAAAAATAACGCGGGCGAAAGCAATTTTCCTACTAAATACAAATAAAGCTGAAGGCGGGACGCGGCCTCCGGGACCGGTGAAAAAAATATCACCTCTTTGAGCTTTTTGTATAGATTTATTGTGAAAACAACGATACAACTTCGCCACCTACGGATTCGTTTTGGTTTTGCGAAATGTGTATTAACTCTTTGTTCGTCGTAATGTCACAATTTTGTACTTGGAACGTTTTGCGAACGCAATATTTGGAAGTAATGGAGCGTCGCGTCGTTGTGTATGATTTAAAACTTGTGGTTTAGCAGATTTTTTTATCGTATTGCGCTACGATGTTGAATTATGGCCTAAACTCTTTCAATCAAACTCTCACTGGTAGATAAAATTGTAAATTATATTATTTTGTAAGTCGATGGGCGGATGACTAATATTCGAGTACCCCATGACAATCAGAACAGTAAAATCGAGACGTCTGAAAGTTAAAAAATGTTATAACAAAATCTGTGATAACATACGTAAAAAATATTTTTATATCAAAAGAATCCTTTGTCCAGCAATGGACGATTATAATACATTACGATCTAATTTTAACGTCACAAAAAATGCATCCCCATTCTCCCCCACTTCCAAATATTTTTACAGCCAAAAGCACAATACCTGCAAGGCCAGATTATCGTCGGCCGTATGCATGCATATTGAAGCGGCAGGAGCTTGCATTATGAACTCCGTGGGGTGGCCCGGGCCTGCACTGTAATATTACATGAGGTGTACCAACGCCACGAAATTATTCAATATACAAACAATATTGAAAATTTTATGAACAATATTTAGGTTTTTTTTAAAACTGGCCTGGAATAATGACAACACTGCGCCTGATGGTAAGCGCAAATGCAGTCCAGGCAGAATATCGAATGGCATCAGGCAAAAGTCCCAAAACTTTCGATACAATTATGCCAGCTAAGATGCCTCTTCGGACTACGGCAGAAGGAGCCGGGATCATGGGAGGAAAATTTTAATATTCGTGAGTGAACTAATGAGGTTCTGAGTTCACAGCCTAGTCGACCAGTAATCTTTGTTTGAGTTTTGCCAATAACATCTACGACACTCGCTTTCCCAGCGAATACGAATCACCTGATATTATATAAAATGTCTAGTATAATCGCAGCATTGCAAACTCTCAAGAATGTGGTTTGCTTAAAATTTTATTCTATCCTGTTTTAACAAGCACGACAAAGTGACTACAATGCATCTGATGGCAGGCGCAGTACAGTCCATATTATATTTTCCCCGACGTGACGTGGTAATCTCTCCGATCAATACAATTTTTCAAGCCTAATTTCATCACACTACACACAGAATTAACTCGAAATACAATGGTTTCTTAGATTTATGTGAATATTGCACATTGAAACAAAATTATTATTTACGGATTTTATCGCGGATTTTGTTTTTTTAACAATTTCCCGACTGCCCGACGCGACGTTTCGAATGCAGTTTTCGTGGTCCCGGGATAAAATCCATAAATAATAGTTTTATAACTCGAAACACGACACTCTTATGTAGGACAATATGAATACTCCCTAATCGCTATGTACGAAAGTCCATACACAACCTATTATAGGTCTTAAGCTACCTCATATTTGAACCATATTTGTGTATCTCCCACCGGCAGTTTATGCCATAACGTATTAAAAAAAGGTGCAATACCAGGCTATGACGCAACAAGCCTTATTATCGCTGGCCACGCGCCGCATCCGGGTCAAGAACGACCCTCCGTGACGTCATATTAAGCCGACGCACCCCGCGGAAAATAGAACGGAAACTTTTACTCGTAACAAGCTGCACTTTCATTATACTGCATGCAATCGCATTTTTATACGTCGACGGCAAAAAGGCTCATATGACCAGCGTTATGGGCGTGAGTTTATCTATATATATATATATATATATATATATATATATATGTATTTTAAATTACTTGCTACATTTAAAGATGGATTATAACAACGATAAGGCTAAACCTCAGAATAACGTTCATCCTATGAACATATTAAGATTAGAATACCAGTGGAAAGTGCAGAGATGCTTTCGTCCTATTTATCAGCAGGTGTGATGCGCAACCTCAAGCGAGCGACATACTCTTTGTTCTCGCTATAAGATAAAACTTTAAAACCACCATTCTACCATAACAGGAACTAAAACAATCCATTTCAGATTGTGTCTACACAAAATCAAATTGCACAACATATTGAAAACAACATATAACTGAACGTAGTTTATAAAACAACGTCGATCATACTCGGGAACGTTCCCGGAGAATTTTATTTGCGAGGCAGCTGTGTTGCATTGAGTACCGAACAAGGTAAGCTCCGACGTGAAACGATTTTCTTTCAAAACATGCGCGTACCTAATAATCTGACGTGAGAGGTAATGTGCAGCGGAGGAGAAAAATATATGAATAAAATAACTTCGGGGGTGTTAAGAGTAGAGCTGTTTTGATGTATATTGACTAAGGAAAGCAAAGTTTATTCTGATAACACAAGAACAATACATAAATACAAAAATGATAACCAAAACATCAATCTCAACTTTGAAGTATTAACGTCTGATTTCTATAAAATACACATTTATTTCAAAAAATAAGGATTTGCAGAAGGGTAATTGTAATATGCCTATCATCTCCCAGATAACTTTATCTAATGTCATAATATTTCTCCAAACCACCATAGACCAAGTATATCTTTCACAAGAGGTACTCCGAATCAAATCCATCCAACTGAGCCAACTCAATATTGATTCTTAATTCATTACCGAATCCGCATCAATAATCATAGAATGTAAATTGTTATGAAGGCAGCGTTAAATCCGGGGGTCGTGGTTGTGCGAGGAATGGCAGCGTATGAATAATGAGCGCTGTGTGTAATAAATCTTACTGCTTTGACGCCGCCACACGAACCTGTATTGATGAGACAATACCGACAGCAGAAACACTTAGGTTTAATAGTACGTACCTATTGAGTAGCCGGACGTCAGAGGGGAAAGATTACGTAATAAGTGTTGCAGCAATGGCTGGATGCAGGTCGCTTTGAATAGGTCATAATAGACGTGGCGCTGAGGGGCACGGGGCAATTGACTTCAATCGAATGATGATAGGACTAGATATCTTCCTTCCTTCCTTCCTTAGGAGATTGAAACATAAATGAAGAGATCGGATGAGGTTAGGATAGGAGTAGACAGAACACAGCGCGAAGAAATGATAGCCGATGCCATCGAAATGGCTTTGACCAAAGGTTACGAATCAACAAGGGCAGCTTTAAACATCAAATAAGACGGAGAACTTCTAAGGTCTATGTTCGGCTGTCACCTTCCTATACCTAAGGATAGTCAAGTCAAGATGATTTTACTCTCTATATCAAGCAAATATTATTTGCAGACCGTACGCCAATGTGAAAGGAGCTTTTCAATGCGCGTTCCTAATACTTTCGCAAATTTCACCGCACCGTGTCACATCCACGTGTCTCATTTAACTTCCAAATACGATCGTGTTCCACAAATATTTTGAATGTTAATAAAATTATGTACATGTTTATAAGACCGAAATATAAAAGAAAGCTGAATGTTAAAATTAAATGACAACAAACACACATCACGCCTCTCTACCAGAAGGACTAGGCAGAGTACCAGAACGCCCTCGTTTTGCCTTGTGTGTTTAAAGGAAAGGAAAGCCTATCGCCATAGCAGACACAAATTCCCCACTCCGGGCTGATAATGAATATAAAAAAAATGTCACTACCCGATTCGGGATTCGAACCCGACCCCGTCTCATTGCAGTCGTACCGTAAAACAACTATGCCACTGAGGCAGAGACTGTCCCGCCCTCACACCCACCACTGTAACTCCTGTGAGCCAGGATCAACAGTGGCACGCAAAGTAATGACACCGAGCATTGAAGCTCGGCGAGTCTCCGGGAATGTCTAACTTGTCTTTAACCCGCAACGAAATTAATCAGAAAGTTAAATTAATAGGAGGAGTTGGAAATAAATTATTGTCCACTTCCCTCCGTGCAAAGCGGGTGACAAAACATTGAACTGAAGAGGTAAATAACCTCGCAAAAAGACTTTCACAGCCGGAGAAGCCAGCTGTGAAGCACCACGGATCAAATTATTATTACATTTAAATGGGACCTATTATGTGAACTGTTATGCTTGATTCCAGTAATAGGTATGGCAAAAACGCCGGAAAGCACGGAAGTTCTTTCTAGTCTCTACAAGGTCCATGTAGTATACAACTCCAGATGATATTTGCATACTATCTAGCATGATTTTACGCTCATTATGCCAAAGACTACACTCCCAAAGTATATGATGCGCGGACTGCTCATACTCGCAATTAGGTGTTGAACATGAACACGCAGGCGACGCAACAAGCTTAAAAGAGTATAGTTTAGACTTAAAGTTACCATGGCCCGTGAGAAATTGTGATACGCAATAATCGACATCTAGCCACGTCTTTGTTAAACGATCACGTACGCAAGGAAAAAATTGGTATAGATGCCGGCCCTTCAAAGATACCTCCCATCTATTTTGCCATTCATCTAATAGTTCGCTATATACCACTGAAACCGGTTTAAATAATCTGTCAACTTTTAAAAGTTCACGTGCGGTGAAAAACCTTTTATCCATATTCTCTCTATTAGAGTAATACATCGCGGCGCGACGTTGCACCTCCAGGTCGACTGGAAGTACACCCGCTAGGACAGGCAAAGCTTCGGTACTAACAGTTCTATATGCCTTGCACAAGAATATCAACGCCAAACGTTGGCTCTGGAGCAGTTTTCTTCGCACAGCACCGATAGTAGCCCTATCAGCCCATACGGGAGATCCATAACAGATACATCCTAAGTAAGTTGCTCCGTAGATGATTTTTAGTGTATTGAAAGATAGCCCCCACGTTGATTTTGATATTCTTGTCAAAGCAAAAAAGTTCCTTTTCGACTTTTCCCCGACGTTCTTAATATGTTCAAGAAAGGAAAAATTCCTTTCTAAAATTAAACCAAGATAACAAACCGATTCCTTTTTTTTAACATTGATATTATTAAATTTAATTCGCGGCTGTGATTTTAAATTTCCTTTCAGAAGTAATTGGAAAGTTTTTTGTGGTGCAAAGGTTAAGCGATTTCGATGGCCCCAGTCACATATTAGTTTTAAACACGCGTCCGACATAATTTCTAATCCCGATCTACTATTTGACTCTATAAGCAAAAGGCCGTCGTCCGCATATCCGGTCAAAGAACACCCTGACGGCAAGGGAATTGCAAGAAAATCGTCGAACCCTAAATTCCACAAATAAGGACCTAAAACTGAACCTTGTGGACAGCCCATCGTAAGTGGTTTCGACACAGCATAGTGTCCAAGTTTAAGTTTTGTTGTTCCGTGCGAGAAATACGAGTAAATAAGTGAATATATATTTTTAAAGCAACCTCGTAATTTCAACTTAAGAAGCAGCATCGGCCACCAAGCGTTGTCGAAAGCACCGGATATGTCCAGGAAAATACCGAGTACATATTTGCGCGCCGATGTACTTACAGCTCTTCTAACCGATATTGCCGCGTCGATAGTTGACCTACCCGTTGTAAATCCGAACTGTTTTTCATGAAACTTTGGTCCACCCGGTAGCAATCGAGGGACGATAAGACGTTCTAAAAGTTTACCTAGAGACGGTAAGAGTGTAATAGGTCTATACGACTTAGGATCATGTGGAGATTTATCGCCACCCTTGGGTATTATACGAATGAAACCGGTACGCCATACCCGCGGAAAAACCCCTTCAGCAATACATCTGTTATAAACAGTGAGTAATGCATCGCCGGCCGATTTACACGCTTCTTTGATCATTTTATTAGTTATTTTATCGTCACCGGAAGCCTTGTTTAGGGGCAAAGCTCGTACAATTTCGCTAAATTCATCAAACGACGCGAGATTTGAATCGGAGGAGTTCGGTACCTCCAAGGCCCACATCCTAATCTGCTTATGGTATTCCGTATCATTTTCAATATTATCATCCGGAATTAACGATTGTAACAGAGCCTCCGTTGTCTCCTCAATACCAGTTGTGAAGTTGTTGTCAATTTTTAAATTCTCAATATAAGCCAAATTGATTGACCTATTCGCTTTAAATTCATGGTATAAAGGAGACCACGGACCCTCACTATCTAACCGGGCCACAATTTTACGTAACAAGTTACCTTTCGATTTTTGGACGGCCGCTTTATAATGTGATCTGGCAACTCTCAGTTTATTTAAAGCAGATGTAATTGCTTCCCCTGTGACACAACGTCTCTTAAGCCCGTTGAAACGCCTACGCGCTCTGCGAAAAGTCCGACGTAGTTGGACAAGTAAGTCATTCCACCAATCGCACCTCCGAGTGTTAGTGATGGAACCTCGACCGATGGTAATGTCTGCGCAATATGTAAAAGTGTCCGACATAATCTCAGCACAGGTTTCAGCTGATAGATCATTGCGAGTGAAGTCCCCAGCATGCCGAGCAAATAGCGAGCCAAATAAATCCCAGTTAGCACCTCTAGATTTATATCTAAAATTAAAATTATTCTGTATCGGACCCTGTGTCAATCTAGGCAAGAACTCGTACACAATCAGGCGATGGTCACTACACGACGCGTCCGGCAGGACGCGCCACCTATCAATACGGACGTCTCCACTAGAAAGTGTGACGTCAATAGAAGATTCGCCCGTAGGGCTACTGTAAGTAGGTGGTGCATCGGGGGTGTTGTGTATTTCGAGATTCATCTCTGCAATGAAATCTTCTACAGCGCAACGTCGCTCGGTATCAGTGGAGCGATATTTGCCATACCAAAGGACAGATGACGCATTAACGTCAGCACCTATAATAATTTTATGTCCTGCGAGGGACCGCAAGACATAGCGGAGGTGATGCAGATGAGGACCCACAGGATCTGAGTATTGAAAATAACAGCTCACAACATAAACCTTACAAATCGGACTAGACACCTCAGCGACAGCACAGTGTGACGTCATAAGATTACGCACTGAGGTAATGGTAAGATGTGAACCCGACACAAAAATACCAGCTCGTGAGTTGTTATCGAGTTGTACTACCTTACTACGTAATCGCGCATGTTGGTATTGCTCCTGAACTAGAACGATATTTAATTTATAATCATGAATTAACGTGTCTAATTCTGACGTCGCTACCCTATCGTTATGAAGGTTTAACTGACCGATTGTAAATTTATCCATATTTTTTAGTATTGGGTCGAAAGAAGTAATTGCTCGATTTTGTTTTTATATGTTGGGCACTCTTGAGACCCACAACGATGGTCATGTGGTTTTTTAAATCTTTTACAAGGCGCACACACTGACTTAAATTCCGGGTTCGATTTATGCGGGCAAGTCTTAGTTTCATGAGACTCAGCACAAATGGCGCACGTTGGTGTTTTAACTGTGCAAAATTTTTGAACGTGCCCGTAATATTGACAATTTAAGCAACGTACTACTTCTATGTCATCAATAAAACGGCAGGTGGCCCAATCAATGAAAAGTTTATCTTTTGTATTCATCAAATGTTTGCGAATCTCTGAGTCCAATTCTAATCCTATCCATTTACGACCGTTATCTAAAAGACGTCTGCGAGTTATTTTGACGGACTTTGAAAAGTCATCCTCCTTTATGGGCAATTCGTCCTTGATGTTTTGACGATATAATGCTGTTAAGAAAGCGCGGTCTTCCATGGAGGATGGCACGTCTTTAACTAAAATACGGGGGCGGCGACCCTTTGGTTTCTCAAGACGCAGCCCCGCCGATTTTATCGCGTCGACTGATTCCAATTTTTTTATTTGTTTGTCATTTGCAAGACGCAGAGCAACACCAGATTTAGCGGTTTTTTTAACCCCAACGATTTGGAACCCGTCGTCACTAGGATTAATTGCCTTAAAGAGCGCCTGTTTCGTCGCGGATGACGTCTGCAAATCAGCTGACCGTTCGCTCGTCGGGTAAGCTATTACGCACGGGGCAGGGGCGCGCGGCTGCACTACCGGAGCGGGTTTCGCTAAACGCAATTTTAAATTATCCGAATATGTACTAGTGGACACGTTAACGCGTTTGCATTGATCCAACTCGCGTTGCATATTAGCTATCTTGGTTTCATTACACGATGATTTTAGAGCCAGTAACGAAACAATTGAAGTTACGCGTTGTGTAATATCTAACACGGCCGACCTATTTGCAATATTCATGCGCGAGCCCTGGTCATTGACGAGTTCGTTTATCTTTGACAAATAACTCGATACTTCCAACACCATATCGCAATAGTCCGCGCGGCTCGCGTCGCTGCCGTTGTCTACAGACGAAGTATCTGCCGATTCTGATAATTGCAGACGTTTCGATTGAACGGGGGAAACAGATGTGGGCGAATTAACATCGCTAAATAAACGTTTGGCCGAACTGGGTGACCGAGGCGTGAGTCTACTTTGACCGAATGGATTTGGGCCCCGATCGGGCGGATCGTCATTTTGAACCGACATTTACTTATCAGAAATAAAATGCAAGTTATTCACAATATATATCGTAAACTAAAACGAACTAATTAACGTTAAACAAAACAGCTGACTGACCGGCCGGGCGATATTTTATTTCGCAATACCCACTTTAGAAAAATAAAAGTACTTACCGAGAAATAAATTTGAGTAAATCCACTAATAAACTATATAAAACTTTAAAAAACTTACAGATCGCTGCTGACAATACGATACCATACAACAATAAACAACTCACGAACCGATAATCGCCGTTAAAACACACAAAACACAATTAATAATGACGAGCACGTAAACACGTCACTACACTGTGCACCCGCGGGAGGGGAAGTTTTTTGCCACTGAGGCAGTCGTCTGTACTGTCAATTTAAAATAGCCCACTTCTGATCACTCTTCTACATACGAGAGTTCGATTCAGAAGAGTTAGGCTATAGTCCACTACGCTGACCTATTGCGGACAACATAAGCTCTCATTATCATCGTCTCAGATCAAGAAGTCCACTACTGAACATAGGCTTCCCAAAAGGGGGGTTCTTGCCAATACCCACCCTTGGCAGGCGGGGTTGGCGAGCAATATAAACTCTACTTCACTATAAAGGTAGAATTGACCACTTTTCTCAGCGTCAAAGGAATTCCAATTACTCAGCCTTTTTCACCTGTTAACGTGCAAAAGTATGTTGCAGTTCAAATTACCAGGTTATTAGGAGCAAAATGGCGAACATTCCGTGCCAATAATTATACTAGTTGCGAACGATTAATGCCACTCATTATGGCACGCTATTGTACTTAAATAAAGCTAATTATTATTTAAATCATGGATTGCGTGGTTTTGCTAATATTAGTATTTTTATACAAGAAATTTATTTGAGACGCTGTTATTGGGTTGATCCTGCCAAGAAGCAAACAGTTTATCCATTCACATAGTAACTTTTTATAATAACATATAATAATAGACATAAGAAGCTAAGTCTCAATATGTCCAGTTGTTACTCTGGCTACAATATCCTTCTATCAAATTGTGGTAGTACCTACCCAGGTCGCCTCTCGTGCAAACATGGATTACATGACTATATAACTAACATTAGTATTTATTATTTTATATAAACAAAATTATTTATGACGCTGTTTTTATTGTGTCGATCCGGCCAAAAAGCAGTCGGTTTAGCTGTAGTTATATGTATGTATTTCAATATATGTAACACTCGACCATAAAATAAACGTAGTGTAAAAGAAATTATACGCCATATATTCCTTAAATAGGCTTATACCGGGTATATTAAGACTGCTACCGAAAACGAAGTCAGGTAGTTTTAGTGACAACAAACACAATGTAACTAAAAATTTCCCAAAGAAAGGCGACATTTTTTTTATAATTTTTTTTCTATCGTCGAGTTTGGGTGGTAAATCCATAGTTTTTGCTAAAATAATAATTTAAAGCTTTGCGTACTATAGTGTGTTTAAAAATAAAAGGATGTACACTATTATTTAACAAAAAATGTATTTACCACCCTAATACGACGATAGAAAAAAAATAACAAAAGAAATTCGTCCCAATTTTTTGTACAAAATTTAGTTGCGTTGTGTCTGAAGTCACTAAAACTACCACCCAGCATCGTTTTCAGTAGCACTCTTGATATACACTGTTTACAAGTGACAAAGTAACTTATATAATAAAGTTAAATAGTAGAATTTTACAGAACAATGTGTATGAATTGCACTGCGCTGTAACAATCGAATAAATCCTCGGCGGGCTGCAAGTCAATGTAGTTTGATCATTTAGCAGTATTTGCGGCGCGGTTAGTCCGCCCACTACTAATTTACAACTGATGTCCGTAAATTATATAATTTACAAACAATTCCCGCTTAAAAGAGTGATTGTAACATGATTTAATTTGAATACACAAACACGATAAAATTTAAAACCTCATTAATAAATCATCCGCTCTCTGACTGTTACATTTCAACTACCCTTATTTTACAATTATTAAATTTAAAAAGTTTAGTTACATCTTTTTTTAAAGGGTAGTTGAATTGTAACAGTCACAGACCGGATGACTTATACCCCCGTCCACCCCGTGACCACGAAAGCTATAAAGTAATCGAAACGTCGGGAAGTCAAAAATGTAAAAACTAAACCAAATCCGTGATAAAATCCGTAAATAATCATTGAGGTAATTAATATCATAGAGCGGACATCGGGAACAAAATCTCTACGTATGGTGCGTGCACACGAGTACACATTGAAGCGAGAGGGAAGATATGTTACTTCGTAGGCAAGAAGCTTATACCCAAATGGAGATTGCATTCCATATAAAACACTGAAGCACAAAAATTTGACCTTGAATGCAGTCTCTGTTGCCTGCTATCCTTTTCTTTAGACTGACAGTGAATGAAGTTCAAGTAAAGTTCATTCATTGTTACCCTAAAGAAAAGGATAACAGGCAACAGCGACATCATTCAAGGTCAAATTTTTGTGCTTCAGTGTTTTAGGGCCGAAACTGCGTTAAGCGGGCGCCCGCGACGGGCAACCGTCGCGCGTTTCCTCGCGTGGACACGCGGGCGGGCTCCGTGAGAACGCGACGGTCCCCGTCGCGGGTACCCGTCGCGGAGACCGGATTTACGCAGTGTCGCTGGTTCAATTTTAAAGGTGTGCATGTACAGTCGTGTCGATGGAGAGCTTAATATATTATTAAACACTTGACCGTTATTTGAAGCTTACTAGATTGAGAGTAGCATCATCGTCTTCCGCTTCCTCTTTTGTCTCTTTCACTCCTTTACCCTTACTGTATGTTCCTATCTCTTTCTTGTTTGTCTCCCACCAGGTTCCCCCACCAACCGAGTGTATATAACATCGGTGTCGTTGGGTTTAGTTCATTGGCGTCAAAATTTTCCGCTGACTCAGGTCGTCTGCAAGACGACCGAATGGAAACTATTGTTTCCATAAGAAATATTCTCCACGAGTCGTATCGGCGAATCAGTAAGTGATTATATTACTTATTATTACACATTTTTGAAATAATTGATTTAGAATTACCCTTACTTAAATATATTGAAATAAATCGAAAAATTATAATTGTTTTATTTTACGGCACACACAAGCCATTTAATTATTATTATTTTTTTTTTTTTTGCAAAAGAACGTGTGCAGTCGCATACTAGACGTATTATCTAAATAAATACATATTAATTTGTGTGACTTAACGCTTAATATTCCTTAAAAGATTGCCCAAGTAATAATGTCGTTGGTATAGCCTATAACATGGCATTATCCATCATTTGCTGAGGTACAGATTACTTCCGTTTCTTTAAATTCTTTAGCCCCGTCGGAGCCACTTTGAATCGAAGAAGGGGGGAGGGGTTCAAATAAGCACATGGATAATCTGTAATTCCAATTACGAAAGTGCTATGTATCCCACAATCACCCCTTAAGATTCGATTCAGTACAGTATAATTTAATGACAAGACTTACCTTAATTTTGCTTAAAGAAACGGAAGGTACACATTTCAATAATTGTAACAAAATTAATCTTTAATTTATAGCAACTTTTTTTATATAGCTATATGACAAAAGCACTATCAGAATAGAGTATAACAAGATAAAGTAGCCTTCTTGTCTTCTTTTATGGTCATCAGATAATACAAAGGCTTACAAATGATCGAGGCTTACAGAATGGCATCCTTCCTTCGAATCAAATCTGTGCCTATATAACTAGTTTGCAAGCCACATGCTGAACTCTGTATGGGTCACTTAAATATGACCTTGTTGATCAATGCTGTATATTGTACCTGCAATAAGGCTGGCATGAGCAATGGCTATTAAGCTTTTCTACAGCATTAAAATGTTTTGCAAATAGTAACGAAACCACACGCTGCCTCCCGCAGAGGTCATATTATTTTGGTGCGCCGCAAGTCGTTTAAATCTTTGATCACACCGATCTTGAGGCTGTCGCGAGCAATGTCTATGGAGCTATTTATAAAAACATGAACTGTTTGGCAGATAGTAACGTAAACGTAAACCCTACTGCATCCGACAAGGGTCAGTTTATTTTGTTATCCTCGCAGGATAATTACTGATTAAAAACCACCGATCTTGAAGCTTCTGCGCACAGTGACGTTGTAGTTTTGTGAACAGCGTTGGAGGTTTTACAAATAGTAAAACCACTGCCTCCCGCAGGGGTTAGTAAGTTTCTAGTTACCTCCGCAGGGTAACCACCCTAATAAAATTACTGGCTATGAAGCTGTCACATATACTCACTATGGAGTTGTTACTAGTAGCCTTTAACTAGTGGTAGGTCTCTCATATGTGAGAGGTCGCCTGGGTAGGTACCACTGCAATGTCTATTTCTCCCGCCAAACAACAGTGTAAATGCACTGTTGCGTTCCGGTTTGAAGGACATTGAAGCCAGAGTAACTCCTTGACATATTGAGACTTAATATCTTATGTCTCAGGACGACGAGCGCAGTGGAATGCCAAGCGTTGCCTTGTAATTCACGGTGTTCGGTTTTGCTCCTGTTCATAAGCGATCGTATCGCTTACCATTAGGCGAATGGCATGCATGTCTCGCCATTGCAATAAATAAATAAAAACCGCCCGCTGTTCTTCTCAAGGGCTTGCAGACTTTATCGGATACCTCTGTGGGATATCCATCTAGCACCAAACCTACCTATCTAGTTTCGGTTAGGTACTATTAGACCAACCCGCAATAGCCCAACGTGGTGGACTATATGGCCTAACCACTCTCGATCGAGTCCTCCATCGTAGAATAGGCCCGTGCCCTGTAGTGGGACATATAATGGGCTGATACTACAATACAATACAATACTACTAGACCATGCACTCGCTCTCGATTATATATCTGACTAGAAATTATGATTCGGTAGTTATAATTTTTTAGAGCAGGATCATTTAAGCATTATCTGTCAATGAAATACCTCTTTTTAAAAACCCTCACGTAACTTTACAGGGTATAGGAATACAGGATTTTCTTTCGCAAAGAAAAAATGATCTATTTTCAAATGACAGATCAAGAAGTCCGGGAGATAATCCCGGGATATTCTTAACACTACCGGTCACAAACTATTGTCATGGCATAATTTGTCGTACAAAAAGTTCACAGAACATATTTTGATCTTTTCATCTTGTGAATTTATGTCGCGTCTGCTGACCCGCACAAAACTATCAATGGCATAGTTGGAAAAATAATTAATATACGTACAGACTTTTGTGTGCTACCTTTTTAAGAGTAATTTACCGTGGGAGATTACTACATATAACTGTTCTGTAATCTGGTCTCGACAAAGCCCTAAAATATTCGAAGCTATGACTTAGCAAACCCATTATTTGTTTGTTTTAGAGTTGCAGCAAAATAAGCAAATTCTAATTTTACCTCACAGATCACTCCAAAGTGTTCTGTTTTGCCCATACCTACATGGTAGGTACTTGGGTCGGCAAATAGAACTTCAGAAACTAAGATCGGTTTGTGGTGTACACTCAACATTATAAAAGTGGCGGGGTCTAGTTAAGTTTTAAACGCTCTGACCACCGTACCAATTGGACAACGGGTTGTAAAAACAAAATAAAAATAAAATTTTATCTACCCACAGCAACGCATATAGAACCCAATGTGTTTAAGATTTTATTCGGCATTAAGTGAATTGTGTGCATATTGGGGCATATGTAGGTAACATATTTTTGAACCGTGTATCGATACAAATATTGCGTGCGGTGTTACACCGATGGCCCCCGACTGTTATATTGTTGGTGCTGGTCACAGAATACTAACAGAGGTCAGGCTTGTGTATGTGCTTCGCTTTTGTTGCCACGCTCACACTGCGCTCGGCGTTCGCGCAAAGCATAGCGCAAAGGTTGAAACTCGCTCTCGCAGTGGTCTCGACTAGTTTCGAGTATCGTGTCGGTGAGCGCTGTCTATGTGTGCGTTGATTTGGCGCGCTTTGTGTGAAGCTTGACTTCTGTTAGTTTAGTATTCTGTGTGTTGGTGTAATAAACCGGAGACTTAGTCTTCTGTATACATTGCTTTGGCATCGAAGCTTACAATAATGTCAGAGA
Source organism: Hyles euphorbiae (assembly GCA_023078785.2). NCBI lineage: Eukaryota > Metazoa > Arthropoda > Insecta > Lepidoptera > Sphingidae > Hyles > Hyles euphorbiae. The sequence goes on along the minus strand of CM041056.1, from coordinate 10,297,019 downwards.
GGACAAAAATATATTTCCTTGGACGAGAATGGCACTCCCGCGATACAATACGATGTGGAACGCAATACAACAAAAATCCCCTTTAGGTTGTTATCGCCATCTTTCCAGTGGTAATTGTTCGAAATCATTAGATAAATTAGGCATCGAGCTCATAGTATCAATACATAGAAGAAGGTGGCCTCTAGAAGGCGCAAATTGATTACGCAGGTTTAAGTTTTCTTTCCATATACCTACAAAGAAGCGTTTGCATTGCTTTAACAGCAAGTTGTTAAACTGTATTTAGTGCACTATTTTTGTGACATGTACGTCATATAATTTATAAATAGTATATGTAGTATATGAGTAGGACATTTACTATGGTCCACTGTTGAATAATGGTTACGCAAAACGCTAAATAAATATTATTATTGTGTATATACTTGGCAGCGATATTCTGTTGTTTTCACACATTTTACCTTGCAACTTATAGTTTACATTGCTGGTGTAGACTGTATACACAATAGGTAGGAAAATGCATAGTCCTGGTCATGAAGTCTATATTTGGGCATATGGAATAACAGGTACTGTTCACATACGATGGTGATTCATAGTCTCGGCTTACCTCTATGGGTTTGACGTGTGAAGATAATGTACATATGCTTATATGTACGCATGTTACAATACAATATGTGAGTAATTATAAATCTAGTTTTCTACTAGAAACTGAACTCTCGCAGAGAAACTCAAAGAAACAGGTAACAGCCTCGTACATATCGGAGGTATGCTAAAGGCAGCCTCCTTTATAATACTTGTATACATATTGGTCCACCTTACATGACCTGAAACTGGTGTGACTAATCTCGGTTAAAATTGAATTCCTTTCAAAGGGTAACCATTTTCTTTTAATTCCCTAAAGCAATTCTATTCGGTGGTATAGAATATTACTAGGTGTGAAAAGGATACGCCTAGTGTTTGTTTTTTGTAAGAATCCGATAAAACCTTATGGTTTATTGTGAATCTGCAGAACTATTATGTTCCTACTTAATTTATGGATGTAAATATGGTATTATCAATACATTGTGTATTAATCAATTTGATTTCAGAATTCATGTTCCAATCTATACTTAAAATAATTTGTAATCCATATTATGTACCTAACTAGTCCATTTTTGTACGTCTTTCACATTGGCGTCATTTCCCACCAGGAATAACAAACACGTCTCAATCTAGTAAGCTTCAAATAACGGTCAAGTGTTTAATAGAAGTGTTTTACCTGAAAATAAAACACATATTAAATACTTACCTTATTTGAAGCTTACATTTTAATAATACCTGGTGTGGATTATCGACTTAATGAACTAAACCCAACGACACCGATGTTATATACACTCGGTTGGTGGGGGAACCTGGTGGGAGACAAACAAGAAAGAGATAGGAACATACAGTAAGGGTAAAGGAGTGAAAGAGACAAAAGAGGAAGCGGAAGACGATGATGCTACTCTCAATCTAGTAAGCTTCAAATAAGGTAAGTATTTAATATGTGTTTTATTTTCAGGTAAAACACTTCTATTACATACCAAAACGACGACTAGCAAAAAAAAAAAAACGACAGCCAGGAAGGCTGTTAATTGAATTTAGGTTGCTAGGCGGAGAATTTGTTGTAAAGTTCAGTAAATTAAGAGAAAATGAAAACTCATTGTACAAATATTTTAAAGTTTCGATACCGGTCTATGGCGAATTATCTTCGAAACTGGAACCATATTTGATGGTCAACAACTTAAGGGTAAAATCTGTATCAGTCATATCACCAACGGAAAGGCTGGCAATAACATTGCGCTAAGTAAAAAATCTTTATTTTTGCTCAAGTATATTCATCATCATCATCATCTCAGCCACAGGAAGTCCACTGCTGAACATCGGCCTCCCCCAACGGTCTCCGCATCGACCTGTTGGAAGCAGCCTGCATCCAGCGACTTCCTGCAAATGTAGCCAGGTCATCCGTCCACCTTGTAACCGGGCGTCCGACATTTTGCTTGCCTGTACGTGGCCTCCACTCTAGAACCTTTCGCTTTGAATCATCTATAGAATCCTTTGCGCTATGTCGGTGACCTTTATTCTCCTACGGATCTCCTCATTTCTGAGTCGATCTCGTAGGGAAATACCGAGCATACCTCTCGATTGCTCGTTGAGTGACTTTGAGCCTTCTAATGAAGTCCAAAGTGAGAGGCCATGTCTCGGTGCCCTATGCCATCACCGTCATGTTACCGCTGGCGGACACCGCGCGCTTTACCGCGCGTGCCCCCGCGACGGGTTCCGACGCACGAAGGCGGGCTCCGCGGCGCGGGTGCGGGACGCGCGTCCCCGTGCGGGACGCCCGCGCGGAGCCCCGCGACGGAGCACTTTTGTATGAAACCGCGCCCGTGCCCGCTTAACGCAGTTTCGGCCCTTATACGGAATGCAATCTCCATTTGGGTATAAGCTTCTTGTTCGTAGGCGTAGAATGTACCCTTCATTTTGTTACAAACATTTTGTTTGCAGTGTCTCATCTAGTATAATATCTCAATGTAAATAATAGTTTTATTTCAATATGTAACATTCGCGTATATCTAAGAAAACATTATGCAAACCGTTATCGTGTATAAAACATAGCATAATTATTTTACTAGTGGGAAAATACCCAATCTGCCCGGATAGCAACACTCGTACTTAGCCTGCCTTACTACCCAGATTACTTATTATTGAACATTCTTAAAATGCATATAGATATTTATTAAATTGGTCAGACAAATAATTAAGTTACCTTAGAACCTGCTAGAAACTCACAATTCCACTCCAAAAGGATCATAGAAATTACAGACATTTTTAAATATTGTTGATATATTTGCATTCGTCATTTCTTTTAAATTCTTTATTCTTTGAATTGTTTTTCAAAATGGGTAATCATCCATTTCTTTAGTGCTTCCATTTAATCTTAATCCAGTCCATCTTAGGGTTGCCTAGAAAATATCGCCTACAGTGATAAAACCACCGATGGTTACACTTATTTATGTTCCTTTTGTTTTTATTGTTGATAATTTGTATAATAAAGTATTTATAAATAAATATAACAATAATGAGAGTAGAACAGTAAACTCTTTTGGACATCATATTTAATTTGTTACAAATTTCTCATACAACACATTTTACAGATCTTTTCAAAATTTTCCCATTCGCAAGATAGAATAATTTCAACTTGTACCTTCTATTATTTCATTTTGAAAGTAAATACGTAATGTTTTCGTTTAATTCTGTGCCCTCCACATGCTCTGAAAATCTACAAAAAATGGACGTTTCGCAAGCACTAGAGGTAATTTAAATCGTGATTTAGCATTTAATCAGCAACATTGAGGTTTAAATAGAATGTTTGCGATCAAAGCCAACTGAACGCGGCCGCTTTCCAGATTATTAATTAACGTACTAAACATTTTGATTAAAACAGAAGGCTTTAATTTCAGAATGTATTTGAACGGTTTCACCTTTTAGTTCAAAGTGTACTGAGAACTTATGTGAAATTAACTCGGTGCATGATATTTTTGAACATGCACCAAAGTTTTATTACCCGATATTAAATATGATAAAATAGTAGACCTATAGGGATAGCGAATAATTAAAATTTAAAAACAAATAGATCAGGCATTCTGTGATTTTCAAAATACAAAGCTATACAAATAGACAAAAGATCGTCATATTTCACATGATTTAAAGCAGCGAAAGAAATATACATAAAATAAATGTGTTTGATGTTATTTCATTTATCGTATGAAAAGTGCATTCATACCACTGTGTGGCGTGAGAAATAGATATTGCAGTGGTACCTACCCAGGCGGCATCTCACATATTAGTGACTTATCACCAGTGTATACTTAATTTGAACAAAACGATCCTGTACTTAAAATGTTTATTTTCTTTTTTTTTATTGCATTGAATGGCGAGACGAACATGCCGGTTGCCTGATGATAAGCGATGCGACCGCTCATGAACAGTAGCAAAACCAAACAATTGAATTACAAAGCCATGCTTGGCATTCCACTGCGCTCGTCATCCTGAGATGCAAGATGATAAGTCTCAATATGTCCAGTAGTTACTCTGGCTACAATGTCCTTCAATCCGAAACACAACAGTGCATTTAAACTGCTGTTTGACGGGAGAAATATACATTTTGGTGCTGCCTACCCAGGTGGCCTCTCACATATGAGAGACCTGCCGCAAGTGTATACTGAATTATAACAAATCACTCATGTACTAAAATGTTTCTTATTTTCTTTAACTAGCGCTTCCACGCAACTTCAATGTTCGCAGAGATCATATTACAAGGCTGATCGCAAAAATTATTATCGATGACAAAGCTCAGAGGGTCCTTGCAGAGTTGACGCCCTCCGCGCCATTCCATTTTATTGTTTTGAGAGATCAATGAACTCGCATAGAGTTGGAGTCTATATTATAGTAATACTTATTTGACTTTCGGAAAATTACCCTTAAATGTTGATTAATAAAGTAGTGATTCGGTTAACAGCATAGCATATGCACAATAAAAACTATTAAAAAAAAGGAAAAGAAAAAAGTAAATGAAAGCAAAAATTGTAACACGTAATAATAGTAAAAGAGCTAAAACGTAAAAAATATCCCTTTGGAACACTCAGTATATTTTAAATTATACAAAAGCTATCTTCACTTTGCAATAATCAAAATGAAAACGATTTTTCTCGGTGCAGAGATATAACCCACTGTCTCTTGTTACACGGCCTAACCAAAAACACCACCGATTCTGTTAAATGTAATTTAATTCTTCAAGTTTAAGCAATAATTTACCATCAGACGAATAACGGGGATCGAACTGCGGTCTCTTGTTCCACAGCCGGCGTCTAACCAACTGCGCCACGGAGGCTGTCTATAGGCAAATTATCCAACCAGCTTCAAGATACAGCTATAAGTCTTAATACTAGCGCAATTTCATAACTAAACCGGCACTCGAATGCCTAAATAAAATTCCCAAAACATGGAATAGAAGAAAATAAATGCTTACATAACAGACGTACGCGAGGCTAGACTGGGAATGGCAGCGGACAGCACGGATCCGGATAGATCTCATTGAGATGCGCCTCGGAAGGATGACGGCACGGTACAGACAGCAACATTATTACTATAAATCATGTTAAAAATGTACAATATTCACGTCCCAAAACCAACAGGTATACCGCTAATATATAATATAGCATAAATAATTAAATTAAATACTAATAAGAAATTAAAGACATGAATAAAAGTAATTATAAATTAATTAATTACAGTAAGAAATTAATATAATTAATACTAACTATAAAAAATATTTTGTACATAGACATTAAGTTCTATGTGTATTGATTTGTCATAAGAGCTCTTTATTCGCCTACACGACCAATAAATACATTTCATTTGATTTCACTATATGAAGCCAATGTTGCTTATTTTTGTACACTGATACGGTATATTGATAACACCTGATGATAAAGCTTTCCAGCCAGAGTATCGAATGGCATTGGCATTAAAATAATGCGGATTTGGTTTGCAGGGCACGGACCTACAATCGATTGAGAGTGGTTAGGCCATATAGTCCACCACGCTAGTCTAGTGCGGGTTGGCGGACATTACACACCATAGAAATTATACAAATCGTTATGGTATGCACCTGCATAAATAATAAAGGAAAGGTTTCCTTACGATATTTTCCTTTACCTTTATAGTGCGTGGTGATTGACTATAAAAACACATGACTCCGAAAAGTCAGAGGTGTGCCCTAGTATTTGAACCTGCGACCACCGTGTACATATTGGCAGCCCCTTCTGGTCTATTATTAACAGGCTACCACGACCTTACCACCCATATAATATGTAAGTATATGATGCACAAAGTCTGCACCTTAGTTTAATAAGTCTAAAAAATATAATAGTACATTTTAACACTTTTAACATTACATCTGAAAATCTGTTTTTCGAACCTCTCAAACACACGTATCAACAATCGAATCATCCCTATTTTGAATAAAATTTCAAAACATGTTATTCATGTGAAATAAGTATACAATATTTTCAAATTGAGATTCAAATGTATTTTTGTGCTAACGCTTCTTTTAAATCAAACTGAAATTCTTCAGTCCTCATGCATATTTTTATTAAATCTATATAAAACGGGGCACATTTTGTCCTGACCGTACGCCGAATAACAAGTGCCCGTATAGATAGCAGCCCTCAATAAACGCATTCGAGTAAAATCATAATACGGACCGAGTTGAGCGATCTATTCATGGTGTAAGGTACAAACTGAAGCGATAGTACGAGTATAGTGTGCTTTACCTGTTACCATCTTTAAATTAAATCAAAAATACACGTAACAGTTACAATTCACATACACAGTCCTGACTGTAGGAAACAGGAATTGTAGATCTTATTTTAGAATTTGATACAAGAACAGGGGCCTTAACAATGTATAAAAAATTGTGGGCCACATTTGTGTGGAAATCTAACCCACAGTCCACGGTATCCCAATCCAAGCAGTAATAGGTCACGGAGGCTATCATATTATAAAATAAAACATCTTAAGTATTGAAAATAAATTAGGAATCATTGGTATTTTAAGGCTCAAAATATCAGTTATTAAAATCGCTAATTCTTATAATTTAAAACGCATCCAAAATATAAGCGATCCGTTGTTGGAAAACTCTATAAGAATTCCCGATATAAACGAACAAACGGCACAATTCGGCCGTATGTGATATTGAATAAACTTTCGCGTTCTAAGTGTACCGGTCAATTTGCGAATACATACCATGAGACGCCATACATTTAGAAGAATTCAACGGATGTTGCTCACTTGAGTCATATTGCGTTGTTAGCCTCTAAGAAAATGAGAAAGGAAAGATTATGAAAAGGGACTGGAATAAAGAGAGGTATTGGGCATCCAGAAATTACATTCACAAAACTAAATACGACAGCAAAGCTTACGCTTCACACATTGACATAAATTTATGAACAGGGCGGTAAGGGCATAAAGTGTTCCGACGTAAGTGGTGCGCGCGCTCCAGTACGTCTCTAGTGGAGCGTTAATGAAATTAGTCGTCGCTTACAATTTTGAAAATGCTTATTTGTATTATGACAATGTTTAATAAACACACAGATTCTATTTTTTATTACCGTTCAGACGAAATGTATGAAATTAAGTTAATTTATTTTAGCGCATGGGCGTAGCCACGGTGGGGCAGTGTAGGGCGCTTGCCCCACTCTGGCTTTGACCTGTAAGGTACCTAACCAACTCTAAAAAAATAAATTATCTATGTAAAGTACTAGGCAGGTGAGTAATAAGAAAGTATTTAGGATAATTCGAATTATAAATGGATGGAAGTGCGTGGTGGCCTGTTGGTAAACGGACTAGACGCGGCTGCCAACATGTTCACGGTGGTCGCGGGTTCGAATCCCAGGGCACACCTCTGACTTTTCGGAGTCATGTGTGTATTGATAGTCAATCACCACGCACTAAAACGGTGAAGGAAAACATCGTGAGGAAACCTGCATACCATAGCGATTCATAAGAATTTCTATGGTATGTAAGTCTGCCAACCCGCACTAGGCCAGCGTGGTGGACTATATGGCCTAACCACTCTCAATCATATTCTCGATTGTAGAGTAAGCCCGTGCCCTGCAGTGGGACGTATATGGGCTGATACAGAATTATAAACACAGATACAGGGTGTTATAGGGTGTAACCTTTTTAAAGGAAGAAAAATACCGAAGGAAGTCCTTGAGTACAGATTGCTAATTACATATAATTTTAGACTGCTGTCCCACCCTGATCCCATGGCTGGCTACGATTATGTTTTAGCGCGATTTTTACGGACATTTTTGAAACTCCAAATGCACTGAAGGGCCTCCTTAGTTTTTGAATCAACAGCTTCGCGTAGGTTTGTTTACCAGATAATGGACCCAAGTATTCAAGTACTATCCAAATAAGTTTATCGAATGATTTCAACTGAATAAAAGCACAGGATCTTGATTTATGAATGAGTTTGGGGAATCCTTGCCTATCGTTGGTTTATAACCCTGAGTATTATAAAAATCATAAAATATTAGGGTAAAGCATAAACATAAATTGTGATGTTTTTTAAGACTATACTGAATCGATTTTTGCCTCCCAGTTTATTTTACTTATTATTACACTTTGGACTCTTCCCCATTCCAGCCTGGTTGAATAACAAGATTTTTTGTATTGTTTATTAAACAAACCGAATCAAGATAAATATAAAATTTAAATTGCTACTAAACCGTTATATTCTCATCACCATATTCTAAATATAAATGCATTTGATTCGAACACAGTTTCCGTTAAGTACAAGCTTATCCAACGCGTTAAATTAATATTCCAACTAAAAGTAAAATTAAGCCGTAGCGGTGCATACCTGCCGTTCCGCCCCTTTTCGCCCCCTTTCGCCCCTCCCTTCACTTTTCCGCCCCCTCGCCCCTTCGCTCTGTTTCGCCCCGTAGCTACGTGGCACTATTCTATTTCTAGAATACTAATTTCGCAGCACAGATGCTTGCACTAGTTGCTCATGCGCTAATGTTATTAAAACTATATGGAATTAAGTATGATATACGTGATTCTTAGAACATGCTTTAATTTCTTTAGTACTTAAATTCTTGAAGTTAATACCTTTAGACGATAAGATGATGAACTAGTTGCCAACGGCAGCATTTCCGGATAAATACGACCTAGCAACCTTCAAAAAACAAGCGTATTCACCTTAAAAGCGAATCAGGTGATCAGCGTGGTCGTTTGTCCCCTATAATAAGAAAAAAAAAAGAGTAAATTTGACAATAAAAATTCATATCATAGCTATTCATAGAAGTTAAAATATATTGTGCAATTAATATTCAACTTGTGTGTAATGCAAAATACTCGTATGTATATAATTTTCATCATACGGAATCACATTTCATGGTAAGCGTTTACATCATAAATGTGTCCTAAAATAATATCATAAAATAGCGTATAAAAAGAAAGAAATGATTCATCCTCACAATTGGTGCACAGCATTAAAAATACAGTAGGTATATTACACAATGTTATTATTGTAGATGATAATAAAATATGACGGGAAAACAAACTATAAATTTTATTTTTTCACCAAACAAACGATTTTATTCAAATACCGTTTTAAAACCTATTTTAGGCATCTAATGTTTTCTTCGCTCAAATTGAATTCAAAAGTCATTTTATAGGGGTGAAATATTTCATAAGTAAAAAATGTTTAAGAACTGTTTAGGAATATGGCTGAAAGTATAAATAACTAGCGGCTCGGCCCAGCTTCAACCGGGTACAAATAGACTTCTCTACCAAAAATATATACGTTTTATATATATAAACCTTCCTTTAGAATCACTCCATTTATTAAAAAAAACTGCATCAAAATTCGTCGCTTAGTTTTAAATATCTAAACGTACATAGGCGGGAAACGACTTTGTTTTATACTATGTAGTGATAATAAAACATGCAATAAAGATTGCTTAGCCACAATACATATAGTTTGTATGGAAAAACGAGCGTTGGTAATCACTTAACACCTAACAAATGACTTACAATTAAAAAAAATAACCAGACATTTATTCAAACAATTAAGTACTAGAATAATTCATAGCAACAATATCATTTAATTTTGTACCATAATATACATAACGGCTAAATGTCGCTTACTCTTAATTTCTGTATCTGTATCTGTATCAGCCCATATACGTCCCACTGCAGGGCACGGGCCTACTCTACAATCGAGAATGCGATTGAGAGTGGTTAGGCCATATAGTCCACCACGCTGGCCTAGTGCGGGTTGGCGGACTTGCATACCATAGAAATTCTTATAAATCGCTATGGTATGCAGGTTTCCTCACGATGTTTTCCTTCACCGTTTTAGTGCGTTAATTTACTTAAACTCTTAATTTACTTATATTAAACACAGACACATATATTCAAACAATTCCATCCAAAAGCCAAAGGAAGTCCACAGCTGGACAAAAGACCTCTCCCAATGATTTTCAGTGACCGGCTGCCTCCAAAAGGTCACTGTGGAAGACATTTTTATAATTAATTATTAGGAAACTAATAATGCAATATTATTTAGGCCGCCTGGGTAGGTATCACCGCAATGTCTATTTCTCCTGCCAAACAGAAGTGTAAATACACTGTCATGTTTCGGTTTGAAAGACATTGTGACATAGTAACTACTGGACATATTGAGACTACATCCTATGTCTCAGAATGGCGAGCACAGTGGAATGCCAAGTATCACTTTGCAATTCAAGGTGTTGTTTGGTTATGCTACTGTTCATGATTGGTTGTATCGTTTACCATCAGGTGAACGGCAAGTCTCGCCATTGACTGCAATTAAAAAATATACGCTTTATGCCTAAGTCGCTTTTACTCAGTATGTTAATAATGTATTTTACATAGCAAATAATCTGCCGTCGAGGTTCTATAACGACAGCTCGATTTTTCCTCCACTTTAAGCGCAGGAGACAAAGTTTTAAGCTGTGCCACGTATTCTTGAAAAGTTTCGTCGGACGCTTTTACACCGACGCGGGCCAAACGATTATAATATTTTTATAACTTTTACTTGCATTGTTCAGAATTTATTTATTTTTATATAAACTCATACTCACAGTTAAAGAAAATGGTCAGAAGTTGATTTTCTGTGATTAAATTTCATTTTGTACTGTATTCTATTTGCAAAACTTTTAAATGGCCCTTTTATATTATGTGTCCATGTTATTTTGTAATCTAGCTGTAAGTTTTCCGTAATTGATAAAAAAAAAAGAAAAGCGACGGTAAAACAAAAAGATAGATATACTTAAAAAAAAGGGGTGTGAAGTAATAAATTTATACAAGAGCGCAGATTTTAAAATGTGAACATGAACATGTAGGCAGAGTAACTACTGGACAAATTGAGACTAAACATCTTACGCTGAGACGCAATCACAGTGAATCTCAAGTATTGCTTTGCAAAATCAAACAACACTATGAATATAGTGTTGTTTGATTTTGCTCCTGTCCATGAGCGGTTGCATCAGTAACTGTCAGGTGAATGATGCCATTCATCCAATTTCTACTAGGAGCGGTAATTATGACGGCCATCCCTCGTTGTTGAATACTGGATGTTTAACAACGACGATAATGATTGATAATCACTAGTCTCAGTTACAGCAGGGATAATTAAAGATAATAATTAATTGGAATGACTCACGCTCTGGTTTCCCATTATAAGAGTTAAAAATATCTTGCTAGTTTTTAATTCAGATTTAATTTCATGATAAAAACTCCGTTGATAACTCATAATAAAGTCCTACCTCGTGTCTACATATCGTATTTTCTGTAACAGCACGGTGTAAAAGGCGGCCGTGAATAAAACGTAGTAGGAAAGTACACGAGAACTTGTTTGCATTTCACTGAACAGATCGAGTTTCTTTACGAATCACGTACGTACAAGTTTTCAATTCTTGCCTTAGATTTTCGCCTCGTGTAAGTGTCTCGTTATATTCTCATATCTACCAACATCTGTGTTTATGTAACTTATTTTGAGAATATGATTTTGGTTGAGGATACGCGGGATAAAATGTAGAATATTTCACATTGGATGTATTAATTAATCCAACATCCATTATTGTCTACTTTTCGAACTTGTTAACGGTTTTTGTATTAAGGTAGTGAGTAGATATACATTATATAACTACATATTATATATAGATATAATTATAATATTTTCTAACATTGGCACGACAAAGTTCAATTAGAGTATCAACCAATGTGAAATGGTTTTATCACGCTGGTTGAGAATTTTTCCCGGCTTGGCTGTGTTCGGATATACCTGTACGTCATGTTTCGGATACAGCACAAAATTTCCAGTTTCGAGCAAACTGACGCAACTAATTGAGAGAAGCGAGTGATATCTCTGTAGATACTATAATATCACTCCCTCTGTTTCTATTCCAAACTATGAATCCCACATATGTCCTATATGGCCTTACCACTCTCAATCGTACTGTCGATTGTAGAGTAGGCCCGTGCCCTGCAGTGGGACGTATATGAGCTGATACAGATACAGAATCCCACGTTTGAAGTTAGGTATATACTCTAAATTTGCAAAATGGCGCGTATCGTTATGATGTAATCTAAAGCTGATTATGACAGCTTTTTGCATTTGTAATACCAGTTTTTAGCCGGTATATGAACTCCGAGTTCGAAGAGAAATAGATACACTATAGTTATTATAGAACATTATAATAATAGAGAAAGTACTCACCACACAGCAGGCAGCTTCATGACTTGCAATAGAGGCAATGTACTATAGTGGTCAGCGTCAAGCATCATGCACGTAGCTAGCTCGTCTGCCTATACAGACAATAAAAACTATTATTTACCTTGAACCAAAGTCTAGCAAGGCCTGAAGTCCTCAACAGTCGTTTTAATATAGCAATAAATAAATAATACATACATATACGTTCACATCAGTATGTCTGAAGAAGTAGGCTGAAATACTAAGTGATACCCATATTTCGGAGTTTTTTTACCTCGCTCACCACAAACTCACTCTGTCTCTCTCTCTTCAGTCATAGGAAATCCACAACCGAATGTTAGCCACCCCCAAGGATCTCCACATCTACTTGGAATCGGCCTACATCCAGCGACTTCCAGCAATCTTAACCAAGTCTTCTGTCCACTAACTGTAAGTAATTATTTACACATTGCAAAACATCACATTAATATCATTAAGCAAAATTCAAATCATATCCTAAACTAAAAATAAGTCCGAACAATCGATATTCACAAAATGAATCCGCTAAGTGCTAAAGTTGGAAGTATTTAAAGTAGTTCACAGTTTGAGAATAAAACCAGCGTTCATGAAGCTTCAATAAGGCGTCGCCACACTGACACAACTCTTGTTAATGTCACATTGTTAAAACTTGTGTGAATGTACAAATTTTTCTTGGGAACTTCGCCTCGCTTTGTTGTCGCGCTGAGGTTTTGGGCAGACTTAGCGTATGTCACGTCACTCGACTGCGATTATTATTTTATCTACTACCCTACACCATTTTTTAAATACATTGCAGTCCAGTAAGATAAAATAATGACGTGAGATACCTACTTGCCCTTTTTTAACATCGACTTTAGGCTTTAATAGGTCATTCACACGAAGAGAGTTCCTTCTCAGAGAAATCAATGCCATTATCGCATACAATAATCTCTATAATATTAGCGTATTCTAATATTAAAAATGTTTACATGATGATATCTGTATAATAATCGTACCTTAAAGCCAAGAAACTCTTCTCATGTGAATGGGACTTGAGGCTATATTTGTGTATATCCAGTTTTGAGTAGTCTGGAATAATTAAGTTATCCAACAAGAGAAAACCTAGACGATAGTCTATCTGGTCTACCATCAAAAGTTATATTGGTCTCAGTTTTTTTTTATATATAAATTTATTTAGTGGCATTTAGACAAAAGAGTTTATGCCAGTCCCATCATAGCCTAATATTACATTGCGAGTAATTTTAACTAGACCTTAACTGCTAACTTATATCATTGGATAGGTGAGTCAGAAAGAGGTTTCGAATATACGGTACAATACCAACATCCATAAGGTTTATACCTAGATATTTTATTAGAATCTCTCTCTCAGATTTCGTCCTGGTACGCTGTCAGTTTGTCACCTCAAATATATATATATATATATATTTATTTTACATGTATTTGGGATCATATAGAACAATAAAACATATGAGCAAAATACCATTAGTAGTTCATGATCCAGTAAAGTGTCCACAATTAAGTTATACATAAACAAAACAAGTGTACAACGCTAAATTAAAATTTAAAACAAACAAAAATATGGAAAAAATATACAGTTATATAAAATCTAAAGCTAAAATGAGGATTTAAAAGGAACGAATAATATTTCAAAGATAAATGTAATTGGATCATATCATAAACTTATAAAGAACTGAAAACAAATTTAATTTTTATCTTAAAGTAGGAAAATTCTCGAGAAAGTCAGGCTTTATTACTTCCTTGCTTTCTACCGCATTTGTGTTGGACCGATTTACACTAAGCAGTATTAATTGCTAAATAGAAAACGACCCAAATAAAATTAGCAACATAATATTGTTGCGCTATTATGTGTTTTTAGCAGTCTGAATCTTATTTCTTATGGCGTTTGGTGCTGCTACCTTTACTGGTAGTTGGAGAAACCCTAGGGGGAAATCTCAAAGTTAAATTTGCGATAAAATCTGTAAAAAAATTATGTCAATGTATTACATTCGCGTAAATCTAAGAAACAATTAATTAAATAGTAAAATGAAAAGAATGAGCCGGAAATAAAAGAGACATCACAAGTCACTTAAGAAATAAATTGTTTTGTCAACAAAATATTCTTTAAACATAGCTACTGTATATAATGATGGGTGTTTGAGAACACCCACAGGCGCTACAAGATATTGTTGACCTTTAAAGAATGAATTACTAAGATCCCATGTCCAGGAGAATTTAATTAGCCTCTTTTCTAAGAAAATACATATAATGTAAAATGTTTTTATCCCAGAATTCTTGACTACAGATACGAAGTATAGAGGAATGAAAAATGAAAACATGTTGGAATGGTAGCACTGACATAAAATCGACGTGAAATGTCGGCTCGCCTGTCGAATGCTTTGTTTCGTTTGATGAGTGAGATTGATGAGATCTTTTTATTGCCATAAATGGCGAGACGAGCGTGCTGTATGCCTAATGGTTAACGATACAACCGTTCATGGACAGTAGCAAAACCAAACAACTCCATGAATACAAAGCAAAAATTCCACTGCACTCGCCATCCTGAGAGGTAGGTAAGATGTTAAGTTTCAATTTGTCCAGCAGTTATTCTGGCTACAACGTCCTTCAAACCAAATCACAACAGTGCATTACAAAGAATTATACTGCTGTTTACGGGGGAAATAGACATTGCGGTGGGGCATAACCAGGCAGCCTCGCACATATGATAGGGCCACCAGTAAAATTCCTATTCGACTTACCTCCTTCTGACCTTTTCCTTCATTGTCCATTCTCGTTTTAGGAAAAAGAAGAATCCATAAAATACCATGAATTTCACGGATGGCAGTAGATAACCATTTATGCAATGAAAATATGTGGCATGGCATAGCGTGAAGTCTATTTGCCGAAGTTGTAGCTCAATAAGTTGTCCTCGATAGTTCGCAATTCATGTCGTTGATATTTCTTCATATTCAGTTTTGTAAAATTATATCAGTTGAACTATTTAATGCGTACATACGATCACGTCCGTATCCTGAGAGGGGTAGAAAAAGTTACCAACTATTTCTTCGATGCTGTTTTATTGCAAAATATTTCTTTATCAGCCCATATACGTCCCACCGCAGGGCACGGGCCTCCTCTATAATCTAGAGTACGATTGAGAGAGATTAGGCCATATGGTCCAACACGCTGGCCTATTGTGTGTTGGTGTACTTACATACCATAGAAATTCTTATGAATCGCTACGGTATGCAGGTTTTCTCAAAATGTTTTCTTTCACCGTTTTCGTGCGTGATGATTGACTATCAATACACGAAGAGTCATTAAAGTGGTCCGTTTACCAACAAGGCAACAACTACTTTTAGTCACTATTTTTGCAAAATATTAATAATATTTTACTTTTTAAAGTGTGAATGTTAGTCTATAGCGATGCCAAGCAGTAAACTAGTTTCCGAAGAACTAACGTGCAATTTTTCAGGAGATAAATATAATTCATTGTCGAAATGTATAATGTAAAAACTATAAAATAAAATAGTTATAAAAACAAACAATGATTCACATATCACAGGGGTCTTTATGGTGCAGAATCTGAATTTGAAGCAGGGAGCTCAAAGCTGCAATGGTCCAACACTGTTTCAACTGAACTATTTCTATTCGTCAATTTGGAGAAATAAGAAATGTTTCCGTAAGAACATTTTTATACCCCACTATTTATCTTTTTACATTTTTATCTGAATTATGGCGTATAATGTTCTTGTAGGGTATTCTTATGCCCACAATTTACATGAGTTGCGTTTCGGGTTCACACGAGTAGGAATCAATATGTAACGTTTTTAGTCGGGTAATAGTATTTAAATTAAATTTATATGAAGTCCGCCACCTTGCAATAGACCAGGATGAACATGTGCACAGTAGTGAGGTTATTTATAATTAAATACCATCCTACAAACTTCGTAAAGTGACGACTATTAGCTCATTGAAAATACAAAATGATGTAGCACAGCCCTGGATACTTAGGCGCTGCACAACTCTAACATCGTTAAACAGAAAATGTAAACTATCGAGAGGAAGCTTTCAACTCGCTAATGATTTGTGCGCAGGGTTGCCGCGCCCTCGTTTGTATGCACTCAAGAAAATTGTATTCGGAAAAGAAATTGTATTTGGAATATTGATATTTGCAAAGCGGGGTTTGGTGTGTAAGTTAATTGTGCT
Organism: Hyles euphorbiae; assembly: GCA_023078785.2. Lineage (NCBI taxonomy): Eukaryota > Metazoa > Arthropoda > Insecta > Lepidoptera > Sphingidae > Hyles > Hyles euphorbiae. The sequence continues at coordinate 10,280,470 of CM041056.1, read as the reverse complement.
ATCAACGATGAGTTTGTATCTTTATTGTTGTTCTTTAAGAGTTATTAAATTGCATAAAGCAAGATATAGTGGTATTATTATGCGAATTATTGTCAGTACACATTTTAAGCCGGTGAATCGAGGGATTGTCGGTACACTTAACAAATGTGATAAGTTATTTCGAAGATAGAGAAATAGGTGCTTAGAGATTTTTTATTCTTCACAACTGGACATAAGCATCCTCCAATGATTCCCATAGAGATCTGCTGGAAGCGTCCCGCATCCAGTGACCCTCTGTTACCATTTCAAGACCGACTCTCCGTGTGGATAACCGATGCTTTGTTTTCCAGTACGTGGTTTCTACTCTAGAAAGTTTTTTCCCATAACTTCACAAGTTCTGCGTATTGTTGTTTCACAAGTATTTTACATACATATATAATCTTAACGCCTGTATCCCACAGAGGTAGGCAGTAGAGACTATAGACCGCCACTTTGCTTGATCCTGACATATTACTTTCGTTTCATCCACTTTCATCAACCATTTCATTATTTTAACATCAATTAAATGAATAGTTGTTATCCTATATGCCCTGTATGGCAGCCCTGTGTAGTTGGCTTCGTTTTAAGCGGCGCGCGACAGTTGCACCGGAACTACTTACAGGTGGCGCTAGGTGGCGCTTTGTCGACGCCCTCTTTGTCGCCGTGTGTTGAGATAACTTCGGTAATGACGCCACGTCCTGACGGAATACACAGCACTTACACTCAAACAAGATTGTTGTATAACATGGTTAGCAATCCTTGCTATTAAATAAAACTAATTATTACGGGTTTTATCGTGGATTCGGTGATTTTTTCACATTTTTGACGTACCACGAGGCGGACTGTTTTCTTACTAATATTACTAAGTAATGTAAAATTACACTGCCTCGGTAGCGTAGTTGTACTAAGGTACGATTACAAAGCTGGGGTCTCGGGTTCGAATCCCGGGTTGGGCAAAGTGATATTGGGTTTTTCTGTTCATTATCAGCCCAGAGTCAGGAATTTGTGTCCGATATGGCGATAGGCTCGCCACCTATCACATTGTGGGACGGAACATACAAGACGAAATGTGGGTGCCCTGGCACCTCTGCCTACCCCTTCTGGGATATAGGCGTGAGTTTATGTATGTATGTATGTAAAATTAAAACATATCCGTAAAAAACATCATGTGTGTCATTCCCGTAAATCTAAGACACCATAATCCTTAGTATTATGAATAAGAAAATAAGAAAGTGTTTCTTCCGCAGGCCCCGTAAGGCAAATCGTTTGAGTTTACTTACTTGCCAAACTCAAACGATTTGCCTTACGGGGCCAAACCAACTTGAACACTTGAAATAGGAAGATGTATTATGCATAGGGAATTTGAAATATATATGTCGGAAATAAAACCACGTCTTAATTATTTTGAACCAGACCGGTGATAACGTCACCCTTACTCTGACTGTGGGTAGTGAAATAGAATCACAATCGGGTTTCTTTAATAAAATTACTTCTATAACTACCCGTAGATTGCTTAAAGCTTGTTTACCATTGTTTTAACAATTCTTTTGTTTAACATTTTGACTTTACATAAAATCGCCCCGACATATATAATAAATTATAAAAGTGCGTGGTTAGTGGTGACAAAGTGAACAAGACGCGGATGTCAACATGTTTACGGTGGGTTCAAATCATAGGCCACCACTCTGACTTTTTGGAATCATATTGTGAGTAATCATCAGTCACTATACGGATGTATAAAAACATTGAAGGAACCTGTATACCATAGCGATTTGAAATAATTTCTATGGTATCTAAAAGTCCGCCAACTATATGGCCTGACAAGTGACACCTCTCAATTGTACTCTCTATTGTAAAGGAAGCCCATACCCTGCGCCCATGCCCATACCATACGGTGGGACATATGGGTGCTGATACAGATGAAATTGTTCTTCTGTCTGTATCAGCCCATATACGTCCCACTGCAGGGCACGGGCCTCCTCTACAACCGACAGTACGATTGAGAGTGGTTAGGCCATATAGTCCACCACGCTGGCCTATTGCGGGTTGGCGGACCATACCATATAATTTTTATAAATCGCTATGGTATGCAGGTTTCCTCACGATGTTTTCCTTCACCGTTTTAGTGCGTGGTGATTGACTAAATACAAAGCAATGCTTGGCATTCCACTGCGCTCGCTATCCTGAGAAATAAGATGCAAAATCTCAATATGTCCAGTAGTTGCTCTGGCTACAACGTCCTTCAATCCGAAACATAACAGTGCATTTACACTGCTGTTTGGCGGGATAAATAGATATTGCGGTGGTACCCTAGAAATTCTTTAATCAGGATACCATGCATGTCCCTCCACTGCTCAAGAGCAAATTAATTAACTACCAATACACATGACTAACAACGACCAAATAAATACAAAATTATACCTTAAAATTGTAAGCTAAATCTCTCAATAGACCAAGAACGATCCTCAAACAGTGCCTTTAATTCATATTTAAAGCCGCACGAGTTAACCAGAAATCTCGACATTCTCGCTCCCATGAGTCCCATACTACGAGTAAACTTTATTCTCCAATTTATTACCATTGGCATTTTATATTTTTTATTTATAAAATCGAGGACGTGGTGACTTTTCTGATTAAAGTATTCACAAGCACAGAAGTTTTATAATTCATTAAAAATGTTACTCTAAGCCTTACAACTTAAAGTGCAAAATACTTTGGCTTTATATAAGAGCATAAGATTTTTAGCCTCTGCACAGGTCGTTAATTGAGTGGTTCCAGTTTTAAAAGTTTTTCCGCTATTAACTTTTAAACATTTTTACTTTTTGCTTAGGTCGTATCGAGAGCTAGTAACTGAGTTAAGATATCTATGTGTATGGCGCAAAAAAGCGCTTTTGTACTTAGTTATAATTTTTGATTGTAAAAGCGATTAGTGCTCTATGGAGTAAAAAATACAGATAGACTAACTTTGCTCATAAATAATTACTGGTGGTAGGTGGGTCTCTTATGTGACAGGCCGCCTCGGTAGATGCCGCCGCAATGTATATTTATCTCGCCAAACAGCAGTCTAAATGCACTGTTATGTTTCGGATTGAAGGACATTGTAGCCAGAGTAACTACTAGACATATTAAAACTTAACATCTTGTCTCTCAAGAGGCGAGCGCAGTGGAACGCCAAGCATTGCGTTGTAATTCAAGGTGTTGTTTGGTTTTGGTAGTGTTCATGAGTGCTCGTATCGCTTACCCTCATGCGAGCTGCATGCTCGTCTCGCTATTCATAGCAATAAAAAAATCCTATTAATAACATGATAATTTAGATAACTTATGTGTTTGGTCCCGCCAATCACCATGTTCTACGGGAAGAGAATATCGCCATTTCGGGCGCAAATTCCTGACTCCGGGCTGATAATTAATAAAACGAGAAATCCAATATCACTTTGCCCGACCCGGGATTTGATCCCGAGACCTCAGCTATGCAATCATACCGTGCCAATGAGGCAGTCAAAAATAGTCTGTTGAATGTATTTATTTGTTACTAGCGACCCGGCCCAGCTTCGCCCGGGTACAAATAGATTTCTGTAATATGTACGTATTATACATATAAACCTTCCTCTTGAATCACTCTATCTATTAAAAAACCGCATCAAAATCCGATGCGTAGTTTTAAGATTTAAGCATACAAAAGGACATTGGGATATAGGGACAGAGAAAGCGACTTTGTTTTATACTATCTAATGATTCTTTATCCCTCATACATAAAGAAGAAAACTCAACACACCAAAAAATGACTCCTTTTCATACACCACAAATTGTTTATTTTTTATTTGAAATCTAATAGCCTGCACTGTGACGTCACGGTAATTCTTATAAAAAAACGGAACAATTTGCGCAGCCCAAGTGAAGCTATCCAATACCGAAATAGCTTGTTGATGGCGGCCTATTTGACATCGCGTCGAACCCGAGACTTTTTTATCTCTAAACGATTACCTCGCTTTGAATGTTAAGCAGATTGTGTTATGATAAAAGTAGGAGGTTATGACTTGAATAATAATGATATTAATTAATTCCCATAACTAAGGTGTTTGGTTTTTATGCTGTTCATGAGCGGTGGTATCGCTTACCATCAGGCAGAGGACAAGCTCGTCTCGTTAATAATTGCAATATAATGAAAAACACTATAATTGAATACCAATACACCATCATATGCATTGGAGTCACTTTTACCTGAATAGAAGAATAAATTGTAGAACTTTTCAGTGCGCATACAAATATTCGATATTGCCGTGGCGCGTCTCAATCAGGCACCAGACCGTGTGTTACCCTATTAAGTCGGGAGTAGTCGGGAGTAATCGGGAGTAACCGGGAGCGACGGGAACAGATATCAGATGCAGTCGCTCCCGTCACGTTGCGATCGTAGATAGCTTTCTTTTAGGAAAACTACTGAACACTGGCGTCAAATACTTGCTTTTTTATTGCTATTCTACTTGTATTGCTAAATATACAGCGTATATCAAGAGTGCTACCGAAAACGAAGCCGGGTGGTAGTTTAAGTGACTACAAACACAATGTTACTAAAAATTTCGCAAAGAAATGCGACATCGGGTTTGGATGGCAAATCCATAGTTTTTGCTAAAATAATAATTAAAGCCTTGCGTACCATAGCGTGTTTAAAAATAAAAGGGTGTACACTATTATTTCAGAAAAAACTATGTATTTACCACCCTAATACGAGGACAGAAAAAAAAATTCGTCGCAATTTGTCTATTTATTATTGTGTCTAGGTATAAGCAAATGACTACAATATATCACTTTTTTCTCAACCACTATCCGGGTTTCAATAGTTATTAATTCATACGACATTTGGTACACATTTTGACAAAAAGGTCGGATAAAAGATTGTATGTATTTTATTTGTATTTTACATATATACATGTATATATTTATATATATAGTGTATGTATATTATGTTACGAATATGTATTAATATTATTATTTGTATATTAATTACTTTATTATTATTATTTTCTTTTCTTTTTTTCGTTTTGAGCTTTTTATTCTTTATTCTTACACTGCCCTCTCAATCTCCTTCTCTTATATCCATCCAAAGGTTGTCTGGCAGAGATCGCTCAGAGCGATAAGACCGCCTTTTGTACTTTTGTATTTTATAGTATCCCTTATTTAGTTATAATAAATCAGAGTACAATAAAGATTAAATAAATAAATAAATAAATAAAAGAGCGCTGATTCGATTCCCGCACCGAGACAAAAACTTGAGTAAAACACAATTTGAATCAAACAAACCTCTGATTTTTCGTAACTGCGTAGAGTATCAAACTCTATTAACACAACCTTTGAAGTGCGTGATGGGATGGTGATAACGGACCAAACGCGACAGTCGACATGCTAACGGTGGCCGCGGGTTCAAATCCAAATGCACAACTATGATTTTTCGGAGCCGTGTAAATATTGATAACCAATCACCACGCACTATAACAGTGAACAAAAACATAGTGAGGAATTTGTAAGAATGTCTATGATATGGGAAGTCCGCTAACCCGCACTAGGCCCGCAGGCGAACTATATGGTAGAACAACTCTCAATCATAGTCTCAATTTTTGAGAAGCCTGTGCACTGGATTGGGACCTATATGGGCTGATATAGTACAGTACGACCTTTGACAGTGACATAATACTATCGGAGGAAACTTGCTTACCACAGAAATCTTTACAGTATTTTCTATGTCATGTAAATTTTACCAAGCTGTTATAGGCCATCGTGGTGGGCTATAACCTACAATCAAAAGCCTCAATTCAAAGGGAATCCAGAGTTTAACAATATGGACTTTTGTCCCTATACAGTGCATAAAGAATAATACATATACATACATAAACTCACGCCTTTTTCCTAAAATGGGTACACAGGAGTTCTCCTAATTGCAACCAGAACTCCCAAGTAGCATCTTGAGTGTTCCGTCCCACGATGTGATAGGGGGCGAGGCTATGCCCATACCGGGCATACATTCCTGACTCCAGGCTGATAATGAATAGCAAAATCCAAGATCACTGTGCCGGACCCGAGATTCTAACCAAAAACCTCAGAGTTGTAACTGTTGTGTACACGCCATCGAGGTTTAAAGACTACACAAATTATTATTCACCTAAATACTTCAATAGCAACAACTATATGTATATACCTATTCAACTTTATCTTTGTAATGACCAGCTAGTACAATAATCAGTTTTCAAAATAAATATTGTGTTTGTAAATAACGTGAAATAATACAATGGCACACAGTGATTGTTGGCGCCGCCTCGTCCACTCGGCATTATGCCAATATATTTAATTTTAAAGTTCATGTCGCATTAACGAGCTGTAATGAAATTATTAATTATCATTTTAATTATTATAAATGACGTTTTATTGGGTAAGTTAATTATTTATAAGTAAAATGTTGGTTTATTTGTAAATGTGGATTGAAGGATTACCGGATTTGGCTCGTTGTGGATTATGGGGGAATCGTAGATGTGTAAATATCAATGAAATCAAAAGAGGGGGCTTTTCATCGTACATAACAAAGTGATCTTCGCAAAATTATAGATCTGATGTTCTGTGGTGGTCTTGTATAAGATAAATGGCGTGGGAGGGAGCTGAAAATGTCTTCTTATAATTAGCAGTCGAAGTCTCTCGACAAAGCCTACGTACTATGAAGGGCTGATAAATGTTAGAAGACTAACAATAACTATGGATAGTGAAACATCAGTACAAAAACACCATATGATAATAAGTGATAATTACTAAAATACACATCCTCCGTGGCGCAGTTGGTTAGACAACTATGAAACGGGAGGCTGCGGGTTAGAACCACGCACCGCGACAAATGTTCGTGATGCCCACAAGTATTAGTCTCCGGTTTGAGTGATTGTGAAACCGAAAAGGCTCTCGTATTTTCTGATACCCACGACACAAGACTCGATCTTAGTGTGGGGCAGGACTATGTGACTATTGGTGTATTTATTTATTTATTGTTATTATTTGAGCCATTGACACGAACGAAGATCTTAGTCAGGACTATGTATGTGACTGTTGGGAGTTGAGAGTTGGGAGACTGGGGCGAGAAAGACTTGTTACTGTATATCTATGTGTAACTCTGATAAAACTTTACCCACAGGGAAGTCAGTAGCGTATTTTTGTAATAATGTGTCACTGTACCACCTCAATCAAACTAGCCTATTCATTTCCTAATCCAAGCTTCAATAAGACTCCACTTTTTTTTTATATTTTTTTATAGAATAATCATTTGCCACTGTACCACCCGGACCAACCAAGCCTATTAATTTCCAAGCCCAAACTTCAGTAAAACTCTATTTTTTTTTCTTTCAGATAATATGACGCTTCCCAATTGCGGTATAGATTATACTAACAACACCTCAGTGCGGGAAGGAGCAGGTCATATTGAAGCGTACCCGTGGCTTGGACGACTGTTTTACCCTCTGAGTTATTACTCTTCTTCTTTTTATATGTGTCTGTATCAGCCATATAGGTGCCACTGCAGAGCCTACTTTGCAATCGAGAGTACGATTGAGAGTGTTAAGTCATATAGTGTGGACTATATGTCCACATCGCTGGCCTCGTGGGGATTGGTGGACTTTACATGACTGTCATGAGGGGCAGTGCAGTCATTATGCCAGAACAGTACAAAAAAAATATTTCCTACAAAAAAATTGAGCAAATAATATCTTAAAGGTGCACTAATTCGCACTAAAAACTAGTTAAGCTGTAACTCATTGCTGCTTAACGCCGGCTGGGCGTTAAGGGCAAAAACTAATAGTAGATAGCAACTTGGCTCTAAAGCAAGGTTTGGTTTTTGCGTTCAGGGTACGTACTTTTAGGTGCAAAATCTTAAATTCTACTAATCGTATTATCAGAGACTGCTGTTTTAAAAATTAAAACAGCTTACTTGCCTACACCCACAGGTGTAACTGACTATTGCCTTTCATAATATTCATAAAACTTAACCAGTGCGTGTCGGTCGCTCAGAAAATAGGAATGGAAATGTAAAGCCAAATACAATTTCAGGTAATTTTAGAAACATATTCTAAGTTATTCTATAATGAAAAACAAAATATAGGCCTATATTTAGCAGTGGATACCTGTAAACGAGAAAAAAATAACAAAAATTTACTTACGAAATGAGTAATAATTAAATTACTGTTAAATAATTAAAATTATTACCATTGCCGATTTTACAACTTACATAAAATACGATACGAGTATTAAAAGTAACATTATTGATTGTTTAGATATTTTTTTTTTCAACTTATATCTTTTCAAAATTATATCTGTATTTTACAAGAATTTAAACTAACCCACTAACCCGAATTTTTTTTAAAATTAAAGTATCTTATCTTTCTACAGCAAAATTTTACAGACACCCGTATGTTAAGCAAATATCCCGTATGTAATATTTTAATTTCAGAAACTTTAAAGCATGTCCTAATTAAATTGGAGCTTAACCAATAACGTCAAGTGTATTTGAACAGGTAACATGCGGTTGACGACAAGTGTGGTGCTGGTGACGAGGGAAATAGTTGTGGCCGCCGCCGCCGACATAGACAAGTACCCTAAAAGCGATTTCAGGTATTCGATAATATATTTTTTAATATATTTGATATTTTTTATCAATTATTATATTCATCGAATGCTGCCTCAATCGCGCAGTTGTACTACTGTAGGACTATAACGCTCATGTCTTGGTTTCGAATCCTTGGCGGGTCAATGTGATATTAGATTATTCTATTCATTATTAGATCGTAGTCAGAAATTCTCTCCGATATGGTGATAGACTCACACCCTATCACATTGTGGGACGGAACATATAAAGCGAAATGTGGGTGTCCTGGTTGCTACCAGGAGTTAAAGAGGTAGGCACAGTTGTTACTCTGCCTCGGTAGGCCTTCTTTCCAGAACGGGTCTTCGAAAAAATGGCGTGATTTTATGTATGTGTTCTGTACTATATCAAGCTATAGTTTCCCAGTACTGGACATCGGCAACAATACAACTGAGAGTACGATTGAGATAATTTCACATCATTTATTTATTTATCTTATTATATATATGTCTATTTTTCATTTTAATGTGGCCATTATAGTTTCAGTTAGATATTGAAATATAATAGTACAAATTATTATTTGAAGACTAAAGCGATTGTGATAGTGCGTTTTACCAAGAATACCAACTATTACAGTGACATGAAATAAGGTAAAGCCCTTACCTTACGTGTTGAAAGGTGTTTTTCCCAAAACATCACCTTGTTTTAGTAAGCAGGCAACTAATAAAAGATTTCTAAAAATACTTTCTGTCGACATTGAATTCTAAGAATCGGGTAAGTAGATTTGTGTGAATGAAAATTCGTTCGCTGTTCTGACACCCGTAACATAAGACTCTTAGCACAGAATACTAACAGAAGTCAAGCTTGTGTATGTATTTCACTTTTGTTGCCACACTCACACTACACTCGGCGTTCGCGCAAAGGTTGTAACTCGCTCTCGCAGTGGTCTCCACTGGTTTCGAATATCGTGTCGGTGCTGTCTATGTGTGCGTTGATTTAGCGCGCTTTGTATGAAGCTTGACTTCTGTTAGTTTAGTATTCTGTGCTCTTAGTGTGGGGTCAGGACTATAAAGGGTATATCAAGACTGCTACCGCAAACGTAGCCGGGTGGCAATTTTAGTGAAAGTTTTACATACATTGTATTTGTATTCACTAAAACTAAACATTTCGAAATATATTTTTTTATGTATCATCGTGTTTAGGTGGTAAATCCACAGTTTTTAATATAATTATTCAAAATCTTGCGTACCATAGCGTCTTTATATTTAAAAGGGTTTATACTATTATTTTAGAAAACAAATATATGTATTTACCACTCAAATACAAGTCTAAAAAACAAATCACTTTTTATGCAAATATTTTAGTTGCATTGTGTCTGAAGTCATTAAAACTGCCTCTTTCATTTATGGTAACAGTCTTGATATACCCTGTATAAGTGTGTCAAGTGATTTTTTTATCTACTCGCAAAATTCCAAATGATTAATTTTGCAGGACACATTCATATTTTACTATAATAATCGTAAATTACTGTGTTTCAGAAGCCGTGCCAGAGTGGTCCTAGGCCAAATATGTTCCGGACCCAGCATCGGCATACTGGAGTACAGCTTCAATTCCGATTATGCAGTGAAGACCTTCAGTGCCTTGGCGCTGATACAATTAAATATAACAAACGTAAAGGGAGGTAAGCCATTGTGTACTACAAACTTGTTTTGTTCTATTTTTTTTCTGTGAACTGTGAAACGAGCATGCCGATCGCCTGATGGTAAGCGATACGACCGCTCATGAACAGTAGCAAAACCAAACAACACCATGAATTGCAAAGGAATGTTTGGCATTCCACTGCGCTCGCCATCCTGAGACAAAAGATGTTAAGTCTCAATATCTTGTAGTTACTCTGGCTATAGTATCCTTCAAACTAAAACACAATATTGCATTTACCCTGCTATTTGACGGGAGAAATAGACATTGTGGTGGTACCTACTCAGACAAGCCGTCTCACATATGAGAGACCTACCACCAGTAATATCTTAAAAGAACCTGTAATGGTGCCAATAGAATGCAGAGTCCTTTGCGATCCTTTTAATGTAATAGTGCATGCTATTTACTATAATTGTGCCTGGTAATTGACTAACAATACACACGGTACCTTTTTTATCCCAATAGTAGGAGGTTCAATAACTGCTAACTGTCCCTATCTAAGCATTGTAAAATTAACATATAGGTACCTACACCTTATTCAATTTATATTAATATTGCCTGGTAATTGACTAACAATACACACGGTACCTTTTTTATCCCAATAGTAGGAGGTTCAATAACTGCTAACTTTCCCTATCTAATCATTGTAAAATTAACATATAGGTACCTACACCTTATTCAATTTATATTAATATTGCCTGGTAATTGATTAACAATACACACGGTACCTTTTTTATCCCAATAGCAGGAGGTTCAATAACTGCTAACTTTCCCTATCTAAGCATTGTAAAATTAACATATAGGTACCTACACCTTATTCAATTTATATTAATATTGCCTGGTAATTGATTAACAATACACATGGTACCTTTTTTATCTAAATAGCAGGAGGTTCAATAACTGCTAACTTTCCCTATCTAAGCATTGTAAAATTAACATATAGGTACCTACACCTTATTCAATTTATATTAATATTGCCTGGTAATTGATTAACAATACACACGGTACCTTTTTTATCCCAATAGCAGGAGGTTCAATAACTGCTAACTTTCCCTATCTAAGCATTGTAAAATTAACATATAGGTACCTACACCTTATTCAATTTATGTTATAAGATAGATTATACATCTTATATAATATGTATTTTTGTCTTTATAGCTTTACCGCACATCTGTCCACCGCCATCTACTCTTCATAAACCTGAAGTATACGCTCTAGTTTTATCCAACAGTAAGTAAAGTAAAAACAAAAATGATCTTAATTTATTCCAAGTCGACCAGCGACTCTTTAGACGTGAATCTACGGCTCTTTAATTCTATACACCAATTTAGTTTATTTAAAAAAATACTAAAGAAATATTTGAATTAATTAATGAGGATTAGGCTCTCCCGTAACAGGCGTCGTAATGGACGTCAGAAAAATGTGGCTCTTTAAAAAAAATAAGATGTCGTAAACTGTATTTTTGACTCGTCCGACTCAAGAGGTTACCTACACCAACAATTAAAAGTAACTAAATACGCCCAACAATCACATACATATCCTGACTCCCAACTAACATTCACTCATGTGTCGTGGGTATCAGGCACTACGAGAGACTTTTCGGTCCCCTAAACAACCACACAAAATAAATACCAATGAATCACAGAAATATTTGTCTCGTACGGGGATCAAACCCGCGGCCTCACTTTTACAGCTTATTTAACTAAAACAGCCTGTCATAATAATTATACAAGCCCATTCGAAATCGGTTGTAAATAGGTTGATCCCATACTATCCCATAGCTATGGCGAGCTTTACAACGGCGTGCGGTAGTCGCTACGTGGATAAAAATATGAAATTCTTTCCATTTTCAGATTGCAAGAAACCTAAAGTAATGGTGCATAAAATGACACGCGTGGATTTAGATGAGTGCAAGGTCTATTACAGAAGATCTGGGGTGAGTACCATCAGGTAGAGAAAATAGTAATAAAATATGGAATCCCAATTGATCCACAGTTTATTATATCGCCCGGATTGGTTACTTTAGTGTTTTGTCTAATATCCATATATGGGCGTATTTGCTGACAGATCTGCCTTACAGCTATTGCTGAAAGGCAAAAATGAAACCATTTGTTGTATATTCCGAATCACATCTTCTCAGACACCGCCGACGGATAAATCAGTGCCGTATGACTAGTTATGACTGATGTTAAACATTGGGTATTTTCTGCAAAATTTCTAAATTATGTACTCCAAATACTATGCTAGATACTGGCAAAGCGAAGAAATAGATCGAAAAGCTATTGAGTTTGATAGTGTTCACTTCTAGAGTATGTACTCGATAGCCAAAAGACAGCTCCTCATAATAATGTATTTAGAAAAATAATGAATATAAATCTGTTTAGGAATACATTTTGTAAGAAGGTTTGTTGTTTCCTTTCACCCCGATGATAAATAATTAAAATAAATCTGCTTCTACATTTTGTGAGAAATTTTGTTGTTTCCTTTCAGCTCGATGTCGATGGAATCTGGCCGACCAACACCATCTGTGCTAAAGGAATATCAGGCGGGCATTGCACTTGGAAGAATGGCGCAGTCCTTGCTATGAAAGATGTTGATAAATGGTATTTGGTAAGTTGATCTTTGCTTGGTTAGTGGCATAATGCAGAAGTAGGCAAATACACGTAATTTAATATAATGAGTGGTATCTATCATAAAGAACGTAATAAGCACGTGATACAATATGTCTAAACAAAGAAAGAAAGAAAAACCATTTATTGTCGCATGGCGAACACATAACAATAAAAACAACAATATAAAAATACAAGGCGAAAATAACATGAATTGAACATTGTGAATGGCCAGACAACAAAGATCTCCCGTTAAGCTGCAATACAACGCAGCAATAAAAAACGACGCAGAAACAACGTATAGAGCATCTTAAATTATATCAAAATATACTTTGATTCTACTTTTGCTGAACCTAAATGGCAACGCACCTATGGCAGGAAATTCCATATATTCCTTTGAAAGCTATTAGCTTCTTACGGTCCATGAGTTTGTCATTCATTGATAATACATAGAAATAAAGGTTTCGAGTACATAATATACTCAACGGTACGTCTCTGGTATAGATTTAGAGGGTATGATCCAACAATACCAATATGATTCCATAAGATAATTAAAAGTTTACTCTCAGCTCGGGTTTGGAGTAAATGGACCAGGATGCGAAGCGCCAGCGAGATTTTTGGACTACGGGACGCAGCACGGATGGGTTAGGAGGAGCATGCAAAGGACCGGAAGACCAGCTGTTACCGTGATCGGACCCGACTATGTCGTATTGAGGAGAAGTATGTTCTTTATATCTTTGTATGTACGCTGAGTGAATTTACAAAAGTGTCATCAATTTGCTATGATAAAATTAGATTTTAAGCTAAGAACATATGAGAATGTTATAGGTTAGTCAATACTACTGTATTAGGTCCCACCCTGTAAAATTATTTGTTAGTGAATAAATTAATTAATCAAATAAAATAAATGTTTGTATTCACAAAGTGGACAGACGACCTCGCTAAGGATGCAGGATATCACTGGATGCAGGTCACTTAAACAGGTCCCTGTGGAAAGCCTTGGGGGAAGACTATGCTCAATTGTAGAAAGAAAGAGATATATAAATAGTTTTAACATGCTTTACATTCGTTTCCTTAAACTTATTGGTGACAGATTCTTTAAACGTAATTCTTACAAACTTAGATTCATCAGAATGATATGAAAATGTTCATAATGTCAAGCGCCAAACTATATCCTAACTTCTTCCTAAAATCCTGAATAAAGTCTTCAAGATGATGATTTTAATAATTTTTTGAAATATACTATTTCAGAAACGGAGTTCGTCCAAAGATTCGGACCTTGTGATATTGAAGAGGTAGTAGCTGAGATTTACACAGACAATACCATTATAGTACCACCAAAACCCAATTTCACACGACGTCCTTACAGAGCGAAATACAACGTAAGTTACTGAAATTTATCTCTAAACACCCGAATAAAATAAATTACTATAAAGTTTATGAAGAAATGTTATGTTTAAATTTATAATGTTTGCATTTATTATAATATTATTTAATTGTTTTTTTATGCTTCGCTACTCCTGTATAGTACTCATGTAGTGACTGTCTATTATAAGAGATACAATGAAAATGTACCTATATTCGTGTTAATGTATACTTTGTTATTATATTCTCCGTTTGATGGTCCTAAATAAATATAAAAATAAATAAAAATATAAAAATTAAATAGTTCTTCGCATTTAGTTCAGCCGGCTGAGGAATGACATGCCGCAGGTTTGATCACCAAATTATTCGCATCTGCTAAGTTGCACCGAAAAATATTTCGTAATTGCGAACCCTACACTTGGCATATTACTGTGGGATTAGGATAATAATGACTATTGAGTGTCTTTATCCCACCATCACGTCGTGTTCGCGCAAACTCACTTATTCATGGGGATGATACTGTTTTCGTATAGTGAATCTATACTGGGTATATCAAGAGTGCTACCGTAAACGAAGCTGGGTGGTAGTTTTAGTGACTTCAGACATAATGCAACTAAATTTTGCAAAAAATTTTTTTTGTTGAAATAAAACTATTATTTACGGATTTTATCGCGAATTTAGTTTAATTTTTTGACTTCCCCGCGTTTCGATTACTTTACAGCTTTCGTGGTCACGGGGCGGACTTTTATTTGTATTTTTTTTCTTTAGTCCTATTTGGGTAGTAAATACATATTTTTTCTTAAATAACAGTGTACACCCTTTTATTATTAAAGACGATATGGTACGCAAGGCTTCAAATCATTATTTTAGCAAAAACTATGGATTTACCACCCAAACTCGACGATATTTAAAAAATAATTTATAAAAATTGTCGCATTTCTTTGCATAATTTTTAGTTATATTGTGTTTGTAGTCACTAAAACTACCACCCGGCTTCGTTTTCGGTAGCACTATTGATATACCAGGTATAAAATGCTAGTGAAATACTCGTATCTTGTCACAAGTGCTCTATAAATGCGCTAAATCACATATCACATTTAATTTCATTTAAATAAATAAATATAAATAATAAATAAATAACACCCAACAGTCACATACATAGTCCTTACCCCACACTAAGATCGAGTCTTGTGTCGTGGGTATCAGGAACTACGAGAGACTTTTCGGTCTTACAAACAACTAGACCCGGAAGAAATATTTGTGGGCCGCACAAACATTTCTCTCGGTGCGCGGATCGAATCCGCGGCCTCTCGTTTCACAGGCGGCGCCTAACCAACTGCGCCACGGAGGCTGTCGGCTGGATTTAATTTTCCATCTAATGATTTTACAACTGGGCGCGTATTGATATTATTTTATTATCGCGTATTTTTATCAGACAAATTGATGGCGAACTGCGATACCTGGTATAGAACTCAAGATGCCACAGTTCATAGCCTGTCCAATCTTCAATTAAATGACGTCAGAGAGAAAGAACAGAGGCTACTTCTGCATTTCTTCTATTCCGTGCCATCCTCCAGCTTCCGTGGCGCAGTTGGTTAGACGGCGACATTGAAAACAGAGGCCGCGGGTTCAATCCCCTCACCAAGACAAATGTTTGTGTGGCCCAGAAACATTTTTTGTGAGACCGAAAAGTAATAAATAAATAATAAATTCAGCCAACAGTCACATACATAGTCCTGACCCCACACTAAGATCGAGTCTTGTGTCGTGTGTATCAGGAACTATTAGAGACAAATATTTCTTTAGGGTCTGGGTGTTTGTGAGACCAAAAAGTCTCTCAAAGGGTCAAGACTATTTATGTATTTGGGTGTATTTATTTTAATAATGATCTTTTTCAGGTAACATTGTTCGCAAACGTGGACTACTCGTGTGTGGTCTTCACTGTGATCCCAGACCTAAGGTACGACATACAGATGGGGCTGCCAGACAAGCCGAGGCTTCGTCTGCGGCGGTGGTGTATAGCCCCACCGTGGACCTGTTACGACTTCCAGTGGATCCAAATAGACTTCTACGTTGAAATTGAATTCCGTGGTGTAGTTGAGTACAAAATGAGTGCGTATGGAAAAGAAGTGATTACAATAGAACGGAAGAAGCTAATGGCCTACATGAATCGTAACAAGCATCACCCTAATACCTACTGGTATCAAAAATAGCGATCTTCTTAAGTGTGTATAGTTCTGGAATCAACCTGAGTATATCAGGCGTCAAATGGTGAAAAAATATCTTAAATAAGTGTATTAATAACGATATGATGACAGATACGTACACATGAGATTGGCATGTGCGCCAATCGGACTCAAAAATTGATACTTACTGTATTTTTCATGCTATTTGATGACATGTGGCGCTGTTGGTAGCCCGATTTAATAAATAAATACAGGTAATATAACAGAGGAAAAATACTTAAAATCACATCTTTCCTTTAGATTACGGTATATTATTACTCTCCAGCATTTGATTCTTGTTATAAATTATAAATCGAATGGTGCACGGTTTGATTCCTAGGAATATTTATCTTTTTAAATTCTCGTGTTCCAATGTTTGTATTCATTAAAATTGGACATATGACTCCGTGTAGTATTTTTCTATATTCATCATAGTTTTAGATTAAGCCATCCATGCCCAATTGCAAAAGTTACCTTGTGAAACAAATTAAATATAACTACATTGGAACAGTCAAACAGAAATTCAATTTATAGTCTGGAAAACTAGAAATTTAAAAAAAAAACGTAGCTATAGGTAAAATGTTCAAATAATCGGTCCTGGGTATTATGATACACTAATGAATGTATGTTTACAATGTAATATAATGTATCCTGTGTTTAGAAACTTAAAGTAAATTGTACTGTAAATATCTGTTATCAAACATCAATGTTTGTGTCAATACAATGTCTTCGAAACACATTCTTTTATTGCGCTTCAACCTGTCTGTTACTTTGTACGAAATATCTAAAATGTATTTAATGTTAATTGTTGTTTTAACTTTATACCGAGGTAAGTGCTTATTTATTACTTTTTTGGTATTTCAAATTAAAATTATAATTATTGTTTAAGTATACAATATATTGTATCGTCCCATGGCAGAGTACGGGTCACCTCTATGATTGAGTACGCTCAATTGAGAGTGGTTTCGGCTGTATAATCCAACACGCTATACACAATGATATAAAATAAATAAATTCCATTTTAATTCTGCATATATCCAAAGCAATGTTTGGCATTCCAATATGGTCGCCAGCCTGAGACGGTAGATGTTAAATCTCAATATGTCCAGTAGTTACTACAGTTAGTAGGGAGAATTAGACATTACGTCTACCTCAAACAGCCTCTCATATAATTTGAGAGACTTAACACCAGTTAAAAGTACCCATAGAAACATCCACGCACTATACCATACTAGGCACTTTTTTCTGCCTTTAAACAATTTCTTATAAGCCAGTATCAAATGGAGAATTTAAATAAAAGAATTAATCCACAGCAATGATTACACAGAGCCACAGAGCGAGTTGCGGTGTCGACAACTCGCCTATAAAAGTCGTGTATGAAGGATTCGCACAAGTCCACGTCTATCCATGGATGGGAATACTGTTCTACCCGTTGTACAGTACGTAGTTTTATTTACTTTTTTATTTAGTGATGAGACGAGCATACCATTTGCCTTATGGTAAACGATACGACAGATCATGGACAGTAGCATAACCAAACAACACCATGTATTAGAAAGGAATGCTTGGCTTTCCACTGCGCTCGATTTTTGAGACCCCGGTTTATATCCTGCTAAGCGAAACATTTCCATATACCGGGTATATCAAGACTGCTAACGAAAACGCAGCCGGGTGGTAGTTTTAGTGACTACAAACATAATGCAACTAAAAATTTCGCTAAAAACGCGACAATTTTTTTTATATCGTCTAGTTTGGGTGGTAAATCCCTAGTTTTTGCTAAAATAATAATTTAAAGCCTCGTATTACATAGCGTCCTCAAAAATAAAAGAGTGTACACTATTATTAAAGAAAAAACTATATATTAACCACACTAATTCAACGATAGAAAAAAAATTCGTCACAATTTTTTGCACAAAATTTAGTTGCATAGTGTCTGAAGTCACTAAAGATACCAACCAGCTTCGTTTTCGGTAGCAGTCTTAACATACCCTGTATGTGTAGTCCACCGAAACGTACTAAGTCTGTATGATAAAGTATAGGTCAACCCCTTTGAGTGCTTACCGCTGCTCATAAACATCTGCAACACTTAAATTGTACCGGCTTGGCGTCTCAAACCGAAAGTAAAAGATAAACACTGGAAGAAAAGGGCGCTCGACCTACGGCAATCTTACTCTGCGAATTAAACGCGACAGTATAGTCAACACTTCACGCCGTTTTCCTGTAAAATAACAGTATGTAGGTACCACCACAGTCAAGCAGACCCATTCCTACAATAGTTCATCAATGAATTATTAGGTAATAGGTATCAGAAACTACGAGAAACTTTTCGGTCTCACAAACACGCATCAATTAAGTCTTGTGTTGTTGGTAATAGGTTTCAGGAACTACAAGAAACGTTTCGGTCCCACAAACACCCAGACCTGAAACAAACATCAAATTAAACATTTGTTTCGGTGTAAGAATAAACGCACTGCCTCTGGTTAACCAACTGCGCTACGGATTCTGTCATATCAACTAAAGTGAAGATCCACCTCTCATCTCAACCTATTTAGTTGTCCCAAGGCTGAAAAAATGTACTACGGTCGGAAAGAAAATATTTCAAACCAAAATATCTTGGATTTAACGGTTTTTTTTTATTTATTAAAACAGATAAGAAGCGCTTAACAACTGCCGTGGTTCTGGTGACCAGGCAAATGGCTATCGGAACAGCTACTGAAATTGACAAACTGCCTAAACGGGACCTCAGGTAATTTTTGTATCCTGTATGATAAAGTAATTGCATATGATGTCACTGAAATCAAGTCGACATTACTCACAACAATCTATTTTAATTATTAAATAGTTTTGTCTCTTTTAAATGACTTTTGAATTCAGTTCGAGTGATGGAGACAAAAATTCAATTACTAAAATATGTTTTTTAAACTATTTATTAGACAGGCCATTCCAAGACAAACCATAAGACCGCCGCTTAAAAAATAAGTGTTGTATAAAAAAACATTAAAAAGCAGAAACGAATAAACAGAAAACTCATAAACGTTGCTCGATTTCTTTGAATCGTTCAAACGTTAACAAGCATTTCGCTATAAGGACACTCGCTTGAGTTCTTTGTAAAAACACTCTCGCCTTTTCAGAGAAAGATCAAAAGTGGTGTTTGGGAGTAATTGCAGCGGGCTTGCAGTTGGCGTCCGAGATTATACCTTCCATCCTGATTATGGAGCGAATAGTTACAGTGCATTAGCTATGATACAACTGGAGACTGACCATATACAAATAGGTAAGGTAGTTATAACTTTCACGCCTACAACTCTTTTGTAAAATAAAGCACCGAGAGGTGATATAACTTTTTCGAATGACCTGAAATTACTATGAATGTAAATCGATGAGTACAGACAACAGCCAACATCACTTAAGAAGACTTATCCTACCCTATCCCACCTATAGATATTCCGCTCGGATTTGAGTTATTTTTCTGAAGACATAAGTAATTTGATTGTATTTATGTTCGCGAATAAAAAAAATGTGTTAAAATATACCAAATAAAATTAATCATATTTCAAAGCCGTTTTAGATTGGTAGTTTTACATTGCTGGGAGAATACCAGACAATTCTACAACAGGCGATAGACACAGACCAATGTACATGGATACCACTAATAGAGTCAGCCCTTTGAGAACAATAGGATGGCTGCGTGCCATCCCGTTGATGTTATTGTCGGCTAATGGGCAATTCCCCTGAATGCAGTAGGCAGGAAGTTATTATCCATTGTACTACCGTCCGCCGCATCTCCTTACGACCCAGCAGTGCGTTCAAATCTACCTCAATCTTTATTAAGTATAAACGTATTGGCGAAATTCGAATAAATTATATCCAGATAGCTCAGAAACAAAAAGGTGTATAGCCTATTTTGGGTATTTTTCAATACCTATTTACATTTTCTTACGTACTAACCCAGTAATTCTGAAAGGCTACATTATAATGTTGTAACTTTTGAGATACAAGTCTCGATACGTATAATTATAGATATAGAAAATAAATCTGGACGAAAAAAACTTTTTGAATTCGTTTTGCTAAAATCAATATTTAAAAAAAAATACTCAAATCGCTGCATATATTCCTATATTCTAAAATATAGCGTTCTGTCTTTTCATCTAAACTAAAGCAGGCTGTTCTAGGATAACATAGATGTTTTGTGTTATAATTATTTACCGCACGCAAAACAAGCGGTTCCAAATGATGGCTAAATGTTCAATTCCAAATTTACAATATCAACCAATCGGACTACAAAAAATAAAAATTTCCTCGTACCTATTTGCTAGATTTTTCACTACTCCTTCCCTCCTATAGATTATAGCGTGATGATATATACTCTATAGCATTCCTCAATAAATGACCTATCGAACAAAAAGTTCTTGAGATTAGAGGTAACAAACAAACTCTTCAGCTTTTTAAATTAGAATAGATATTAACACTACAACTTAAATTAAAATTCTGTTGCAGATTTGCATCCCATATGCCCGCCTCCGCCTCATTTCGTTGACCCGAAGATCTACGCCATGACTTTATCTAATGTTATGTAACCGTTTTTAGACTTTTATCACAAATTTTATTTTATTTTATTTCATTTGGGGGGCTCACAGCCATCAATAGCAAACAAACATATATTGTATACAAAAGATAGCCAATTACGAATCTACATATTAAATTACTTAAAGAAATAGCGTCTGTTATATTAAGAAATTCTTGAACGAAATATGTTTACAGACTGCAACAATCCAATATTAAAAATTCACAAAATGGTGTATGTGAATAACGAGGAATGCAAACAATATTACAGGAGAACTGAGGTTTGTTGTTCCATGTTTTGTATGAATCATAATAGCAATAAGTAATCAAATTGTTCATTATCTGCACCTGAATGAAGAATGTGGCTGCCTCGGTGGCGTAGGTACTGTATACGGTTCGATTACAAAGCTGAGGTCTCGGGTTCGAATCCCGTTTCGGGCAAAGTGATATTAGATTTTTTTTATTGCAATGAATGGCGAGACGAGCATGCTGTTCGCCTGATGGTAAACGATACGAACGCTCATAAACAGTAGCAAAACCCAACACCTTGAATCACAAAGCAATGCTTGCCGTTCCACTGCGCTCGCCATCCTGAGACATAAGATGTAAAGTCTCAATATGTCCAGTAGTTACTCTGGCTACAATGTATTTCAATCCGAAACACAACAATGCATTTACATTGCTATTTAGCGGGAGAAATAGACATTGCGGTGGTACCCACCCGGGCGGCAAAATTATATTCATTCGTATGAATGAAGAATGGTCAAAGGGTTGGTAAAATAAAAGGACAGCCGACATAAGAAGATAGTTCTATTACAGCTTTACTACAACAAAACTACCTTTCGACAGCCTCCGTGACGCCGTTAGTTAGACGCCAGTTGTAAAACCTGAAGCCGTGGGTTCGATTCTCGCACCGAGAGAAATGTTTGTGCGTCCCACAAATATTTCTTTCTGGTCCAGGTGTTTGTACGACCGAAAAGTCTGTCATAGTTTCTGATGCCCACGACACATGACTTTATCATAATGTAGGGTCAGGACTTATGTGCGATTGTTGGGTGTATATTTATTAATTATAGTTGGATATAGCCACGCTATGGCCTCTACACGCGACATGCGCTCGGGCGCTCAGCGGCGGAGACTGCGTGTGGCGCAGTGGAGCTGCATTGGTGATGAAACTCAACGGCAAATGGAGACTGGTGCGTATAAAACACAGGGTATATCAAGAGTGCTACCGAAAACGAAGCTGGGTGGTAGTTTTAGTGACTACAAACACAATGTATCTAAATTTTGTGCAAAAAATTGTGACGATTTTTTTTGGCATTTTTTTTTCTATCGTCTTATTAGGGTGGTAAATACATATTATTTTCTTAAATAATAGTGTACACCCTTTTATTTTTAGAGACGCTATGGTACGCAAGGCTTTAAATTATTATTTTAACAATAACTATGGATTTACCACCCAAACTCGACGACGGTTAAAAAATAAAATAAAAAAAATGTCGTGTTTATTGCGAAATTTTTAGTGACATTGTGTTTGTATTAACTAAAACTACCACCCGGCTTCGTTTTCGGTAGCAGTCTTGATATACCTGGTATAGACCGTTTCCGTACAGAGGCAAATAAGACAGTCTCCGTAGTGCATTTGGTTGGTAGAGCTGTATAACGTGGCGCAGCAGGTTCGAAGTTCCAAAACAAATATATCGGGATTCCGAATATTTGTTTTCGATATCGGTGTCTTGTGTGGGTAGTGGCGCCACAAACTACAATAAAGTTAGTTTTTAGTTAGGTTGATGAATTTCGATGCTGGTTAGAGATAAGCTAGTGACCCTAAGAGACTTGCTGAGCTCCGCTGCTCGCTGTTAATTCTTTGCATGTCGCTGTTGATCCTGGCTGACAGGAGTTGCAGAGTCGGCGGCAAAGTCACAAGTTTATTTTTTAGCTTGGCTTTGGCGTGTACGGGCCAGGGTGTAAGGCGCCAGCCAGATTTCTGGACTACGGGATGTATCACAAATGGGTGAAACGTAGCATCGCCCGGATCGGACAACCAGCTGTAACCAGACTCGCTCGCAACCACATCGTATTGCGAAGAAGTAAGACACTTACTTTAAATCTCTGGTATCTACTATTTACAAAGACAAGAATGAGTTTGTTTCTTACGCTTTAACATCTTAACGACTAAAGTGATCATCATGGAAATTTCCACACACGTTGTGGAGGACACAAAAAAAAATCATTTTTTTTAACCTAAATTGAATTTTAAAAGGATGTCATTTTATAGATTCCACTTCTCACCAGCCAGGATAAAAAATATAACAATTGCGTGTCGATTTTCACAGCAATGTCAACGCTTCAAAGATACGGTCCGTGCGATATCGAAGAAACTAAAACTGAGATATACACAGACACTATCGAGATGGAGAAGCAAGCGCAATACTTCCACATAACGTACAATGTAAGAGCACTTACTGCGAGCTATTTACTTTCTTTAACTGGAGTTTTATTCTTAAAGTAATGAAGTGTAATAAACCTAATTACTGTAGCTATTCAGACAG
This sequence comes from Hyles euphorbiae, assembly GCA_023078785.2. Taxonomy (NCBI): domain Eukaryota; kingdom Metazoa; phylum Arthropoda; class Insecta; order Lepidoptera; family Sphingidae; genus Hyles; species Hyles euphorbiae. The sequence goes on along the minus strand of CM041056.1, from coordinate 10,256,835 downwards.
CGTACAGCGGAAAACCTCTCATAGAATCTCTCAGGTTTAGCCTAAATCTAGTTTCACTAATGCATAATTTATGCATAGTATAAGAAGTCACTATATCAGCCTCCCTGGCGCAGTTTTTAAAGCGTGAGATCGCGGGTTCGATCCCCGCATCTAGAAGATTAATTATTTATTCATATGATCCATAAGTGTTAGTTTTAGTGGGTAGTTATCTCGTAGTTTCCGATACCCACGACAAAAACACGATCATATGGGACTGTTGGGTGTATTTGTTAATTTACCAGTGATCCTATGAAAGCTTCGATAATTTACTAGTAATTACGCAACTGACTTTAATAGATAGTGATTAATTAGAAATTATTATACGTAAAAAACCATATTGTTAATTTAATTATTTATTTTCAGTTGACCCTCTACACAAACGTGGAATACTCATGCGTGGTGTTCCGCGCAGACCATTTCAACCCTATACAATGGCACACGCCCAGCGAATATAGGAATCCCAGGATATCGCTCCGGCGCTGGTGTGCTGGCTCCAGTGGCGTCTGCTACGACTTCCAGCACTTGGAGATACACTTCAACATCGAAATATACTTCATCCAACACATGATATTCAAAGTCAGCGCCTACGGGAAAGAAGCTAAGATCGTCGAACCAACGTTGGCCAGTGTGTATGCCAACAAAGTACACAAGAAACCAACCATCATGGAAATCAAGGCGGTGCGCGGACAATTGCATCAAAAGAAAAACTCACGGAATTGGTTTTGGTTTTATAAATCGGATTTAAAGGCAGAGGACAATAAGGCTTCGATCAAAAATACACCAGAGACACAGTTCCCTATAAATGTTTTGTTAAAAAGTGGCACCGATGCATTGACACAAAAAAATAAACAAAAAGATCACATGTTCCAAATATATTAACACAAATTCTTATTTCTGGACCTTAAAGTAGCTTTTCACATAATATTGTCTAAAGTTTTGGGACGTTTTAGAAGCAACGGTCGGTGCGTGACTGAAGGCGAAAGAGTGCTCAAAGCACTCTTTTTTGGTGCTATTTTCTAAGCGCTCATGTTGTATCTAGTGTATATTTGATCGAAGCAATCAGGCATAAATAGTACTAGAAAATCGTTTATAAATTAATTCTTCTCTTCAGCCCCTGGAAATGCACTGCGGAACATAGTACTCCTCCTATAATCTCCGGGTTAACCTGTTGAAAGTGGCCTACCTCCTTAACCTGGTCGTCCGTCTACCTTGTATACGGTTGTGCAACACAGCGCTTGCCTGTACGTGGTCTCCACTCCAGAATCTTTCGGCCCCAAGGACCATGATTCCTTCGAGCTGTGTGCTATAAATTATGCAGTAGTTTTAGGTATAATACTGATACAATCATAAATTTTATACATAATTGTTATTCCTGTAATAAAAAAATATATCAAGTTAAATAAATACATATTATGTACTGCTTCAAACATCGACCAGTAAAAAAAGTATATTTAGAATATTTATTTTATCCTATGGCAAATGCTCTCTAGTTATATGGAAACGCAACGGAAATTACGCTCTGCAACGTATGTTTCATTCAAATTATACATTACCTCTACTCGAAGCTGTAAGATCTTTTACAAGAGGAGAGAACGATAATACATTTTTGAAAATTGATTTTTCATTTCGATTCAGTTACTATTTTCTAAGTTTAGTTACTATTTTCCTCCCGCTCAACTGAGATCTCGCGTTATATATTACACCCATTAGTCACACACAGTCCTGGTAAGATCGAGTCTTGTATTGTCTTGTAATAGTTGAGTATTGTCTTCTAATAGTCACACACAATCCTAACCCTACGGTAAGACCGAGCCTTGGGTCGTGAGTATCAGAAACTGCGAGACTTTTCGGTCTCACAAACAAGCCGAAACAAATAACTTTGGATTACACAATTGTCTCCGTGAGATTGAACCCGAGGCCTCTTGTTTTAGAGCCAGCGTCTAAGTGCTTCGCGGAGGCTGTCAATGACGTAATACCTACGTTAAACACCCGAAGCAGTAAAATACTTCGAATACCTAATACCCATAAGAACACTCATCAAACTAGAACTTTTAAAAAATCCATATATTTTTTTCTAACAAACTGTGAGGTAAGTTGGAGAGTTTGACTGCCATTTGCATAATTTCTGTCGTCGTTCACAAGTTTCCGAGGCTGACCTCTGATTCGTTTTGTGTCTCAACTATGCGGGATGGACGAGAAAATGACGGCACAAGTTTTATTATTAAAAGTTACCAGACGACCTTTGATGACTTCGAAGATAGTAAAGGTTGTAAAGGAAAAATTATGATTCTCGCTATAGGTCCGATGAAACGTGATGTTGCTAAATTACATTTTATCACTTTAAAATGAAATTATTTTACTTTTATTTTGTCAGGCTTATCCACACTTGCATGAGACAAACTTTAAGTCTACCTGCAGTTATAATTTTAGACCGACATCTTGAAACTGAGCCGTTTAATCCACTTCTCGGGTAAAAACAGCAGCAGCTAGTTTTCTTTAAAATGTATCTAATGGCAAGACGAGCATTCCGATCACTTGATGGCAAGACCGCTCATGAACAGTAGCGAAATCAAATAACACCATGAATTACAAAAAAATGTTTGGGATTCCACTGCGCTCGCCATCCTGAGGCATAAGATGTTAAGTCTCAATATGTCCAGTAGTTAATCTGGCTACAATTTCTTTCAAACCGAAACACAACAGTGCGTTTACACAATAGACATTGCAGTGGTACCTACCCAGGCAGCCTCTCCGATGCCTATATCTCCCACCAAACAGTTGTGTTGCGGTTTTAAGGACATTGTAGCCAGAGTAACTACTAAACATGTGGAGACTTAATATCTTATGTCCCACATGTCATTCATAGGATTGAAAAAATCTTATTATCATCACTAAATAGAGGCCCGCAACAAAGTTATTGAAGCGAATATGCTCGAAAACTAGATACTTAGGCTAACTTTATAATACTACATTCACCGAATAAGCGAAAGCAGGGTTTTCACTTCAGGTTGAGTTTCTGAGAGAAATGAAATGTAACATAGACAAGTTACAAGATATTAAGCATAATCTGATTTGCCGCAACAATTGCGAAATCTTCAACACACCTAAATAATGTAGGATTCTTGTTAGATGTGCGTCGGTCGAGCTTATTAATAGGAGTTACTAAAAAACCTATTAGGGTTTTGTAACGGAAATCTTAATCAAATTCGGTACGGTACCGGAATTTCCTATTGCAAATATTGATTTAAGAACTATGGCCTTTTCGTACATGTGGAGTTTCTAAAAGATGGCCATAAAAATCGTGTCAAAATAAACATTAAATTGACTTAATATCATCAATTTCATCCAAACGGTGATAAATTCATAATTCAATACCTACAAGGACACTTTTTCAAAATCGTTGTGAGCGACGACTAATTACAGTAATGCTCCACTAGAGATGTAGGTACTGGAGCGCGCGCAACACTTACGTGGGAACACTTCACGCGCTTTCCGCCCTTTTCATATATTTATGTCTATCATTGCAACATAATTCTATCCACTATATCTGTTCTTGATGGCACAAAATCAGTTATAATAGTCTACCCAAGGACAAGACTATATTATATTTCAAGATAAATACGCACTTAGTAATAGTTGTTAAACGTCACAAGGGTTCGGTCAAAGGAAAATCGTAAGTGAGCCGAACTAATCCGAACCGTGAGCTCCATTCAGAAAATCGTTTCGGCTAGAAGGTTCTCCAACCGTCAATTGTTTGCTCTATTCTTCGTATAATGGCAAACGTTTTGTGGCAATTCGCAATGTTTTTCTATTAATTTAGCTTTTGTATGTGTCTTTATTGTGTTTAAGTGCGTGGTGGCCTGTTGGTAAACGGACTACGCGGTCGCGGGTTCGAATCCCAGGGCACACCTCTGACTTTCCGGAGTCATGTGTGTATTGATAGTCAATCACCACGCACTAAAACGGTGAAGGAAAACATCGTGAGGAAACCTACATACCATAGCGATTTATAAGAATTTCTATGGTATGTAAGTCCGCCAACCCGCACTAGGCCAGCGTGGTGGACTATATGGCCTAACCACTCTCAATCGTATTCTCGATTGTAGAGGAGGCCCGTGCCCTGCAGTGGGACGTATATGGGCTGATACAGATGTGTCTTTATTTGAGAAAAATACCTTTTACCCATTATTTTTTTCTCCGGCTTAGCTATGTATCTTAATTCTAGGTGGACAATTAATTATATTCACACTCATTTTTTTATTCTCTTTACTTTTTCGTATTATAAGTCCAGCAACCAATCCTGAAATAATCACTGCCGCCCATCAACATCCACGACGCTTGAATTATGAATACTTTGTCAACCCATTAAATCGGGAGAAGAACGTGAAGATGAAAATTTTATTTTTTATTACATATCTGCTCTTATATAATAGATAGAATTCATACATTCATACGCTTATAACCAATTCCTATTTCTTGTTTGTATTACCAATAATTATAGTGTGGTATCGTTTAACAATGTAGATTAACCTAAACAATCGCATTATAAGTGTATAATGAAAAGGAATTTAAAAATAAATATTTGCCGCATTACTCACGAAATTGCAGAGGTAACGAAAAAAATACCCACGAAATGTTACAGCTATCGAATTAAATCTAGGCTTTTTCATCGGGTCGTGCGCGTAAAATATTCACTGAACCAACCATACGCTTTGTAGGGAGAAACCCAAGCCAATTTAACCTGCATAATTTAATACAGTCGAATTTCGAAGTTCACTCAAAGTCGAAATGGACATTTACAATTTAGCAATATTATAGGCCTAACCCCGACGAGTTATCCAAGATTCCAAATCGTGAGTGGGACAGTGAAATATACCTAAATGAATTTAATGACAACTACGGTAGGTGACAGCAATAGGAATCGAAGAAAACAAACAAAAGATTCAGATTTTTGGAGATATTCTTTGCACAAATGTACAAATACAATTCCATAAATATGCTAAAAGCGCGGATAAAAATTGTTATCAAATTATGCGTACTTATAAGTGTCGTGCTCTCGAAAATCCTATTACTGTTTAAACTTAATTAACACTTATAAACCGGTGTTTTATAAATCTGCCATAATTAAAATTATTTATTTCATTATTTTACACTACTACTTAATTCAACTATTGAACACTCAGAAAATCAATTTTCAATACGCCATAATATCGAATACATACTACTAAATAAAACAGCGCTGGATCTAAGTATTTTTCGAGGCTGGGCAAAAACTGAAAAATGCTGCCTATATTTTTATCTTAATCATCATAATCATTTTTAGCAACCATATGACATAGGCCTTCGGGTAAGTTATATAAATTAGTACTTAAACATCAATTTCAAGTTTCTTACTGACTAACACGATAAGATAACTGCTCTATAATATTGCCGTCACGATAAATTATCACATAACTTTTTAAGACCATCAAGGTGGGCCATAAGCGTCAAGATTTTCAAGTAATTAAAATGTCTTCATGTCTGTGACTCGTCATGTAGCCAAGTCATTACATCGCATAAATGTGGTCTTCACACTTTTTGCTATTCCATTCATTATCTTAAAGATGTGTTCACAAAGCCAACATCCATCAGTGCGTCTTGTTTTACTGTGATTACGTTTCAAAAAGATGACAACAAAAAATACCACGCGTTACAGCCCACAGGCTTTCTCAAAGCCAGGCAAAAACTCTTTTGTTTTCCATGCGAACTGGCGCGGGAAATTCTTGATTCGCGCCTTCGGGCGGTGCGACGACTGCTTTTTGCTTCAAAACTAGAGATTTTTCTATCAAAACCAGTGATTTAGGATCTTGAACTTTATTTCGTTGTGATAAGACATTTAAATAGTTAGGTTAGGGGCAAAAGCAAATGTGTTATAGTGTACAAAAGACTGATTGTGGCAACGGAACGCCCGTGAGGCAAGCGACCTTTGTAGTTCGTTTGTTTATATTTAAGGAATTTGTTGAACTTTAGTCATAGTTGCCATGGTTATTTCATTCAATTTAGGCTTTTGTTTTTATTTCACGTGCAACTGGTGGTTACCACAAAGTTAAACATTTTGTGGGAAATTTGGCTTATGGCAAAATATTTGACAGAGGTGATAAATCATTTAAACAGCGACACATCGATAGAAAGCCTGATTGTCGTACCTATGTTAACTTGTATGTTGTGTATAAACACTGTACTACTCTTATTATTCATGATTCAAAATAGCAATTTCTCCTGCTTAAGCTCTCATGCTACCTAATTATGTAATTACATTTATATAGAAGAGGAGATATTCGTTATTTGTCTTCTAACGTCGTGAGAATGAGGGTAGTAGTAAAAATATTTATACCATATTAAGACCACATTCACAAGGAATTCAAACATTTAATACATATTATTTCCTTTAAAAATCTAGCAACACTCTTTCTAAACATAGAAATATTATATAAATTATGTAAAACGAAGAAATACGTATGTATATTGTATATTTAATCATAGAACGTAAGCAGCTAGTATCAAATAAATATGAGTAAACGCATAGATGTTATTTCTTATCTGTATCAGTCCATATACGTTCCACTGCAGGGCACGGGCCTTCTTTACAATCGTAAGTACGATTGAGAGTGGTTAGGCCATATATAGTCCATCACGCTGGCCTAGTGCGGGTTGGCAGACTTACATAGAAATTTTTAGGGATTCGAATCCCGGGGCACACCTCTGACTTTTCGGAGTCATGTGTATATTAATAGTCAATCACCACGCACTAAAACGGTGAAGGAAAACATCGTAAGGAAATCTGCATACCATAGCGTTATTTCTTATATAAACTGTAATTACCTCAACGACCTCAAGGATTTAAGGGTTCAAGTACATAATTTTTTCGAAATTTTATGTTACGTTACGGTTACGATTCTAGAAATAAAAATTAACAAATGACCTAAAGTGATGTACATACGTATGCACATCTCATCACCATCAAATCAAATGAGTAGTAGACAGTCCCGGTGCCGTAGTTGTACTACAGTACGGTTACAAAGCTGAGGTCTCGGGTACAAAACCCGAATTGGGCTTAGTGACATTGGATTTTTCTATTCATTATCAGTCCTGAGTCAATAATTTATGCTCGATATGGCAATAGGTTCGCCACCTATCACTTCGTGGGATGGAATATACGATGCGACATATGGGTGTCCTGGTAGCACTCTTCTGGGAAAAAGGTAGGAGTTTATGTATATATATATATATATATATATAAAAACTCCTACCTTCTTATATACAAGAAAACGGCGCACCTGCTAATATACATTATAGTATATGGTGAAGGCATCTTAATTAATACGGATTTGCATGGCGCTAGCGAATATTAAGAAAGATGCCGAGAAAAAAAAAACTAACCTTACATATGCTAACCCTTAACACATTACGCTAAAGTGATTGAACCTTACAACTGAACGGTAGACACTCAACAATAAATAAGCATAGCTCATTATTTACTTATAAGTCGTGCGATTATGTACATAACGCTCAGGGTACATAAAAAGGATATTAAATTAATACTGTCAACAGTCACATACATGGGTACTACCCCCACACTAAGATACAAATCTTGTGTCGCGGGGATTAGAAAAATAATTATGGTTCATGGAAATTATTTGTCTCGGGGCAGAAACCGAACCCGCGGTCTCTCATTTCACAGGCAGTTCTAACCAACTGTTCCACTGAGGCCGTCGGTGACTCATATGGGCTGGTTAGTTGTCATTAATGACCACTAAAACAGTTAACTGACCTTGTAATGTAAACCGTAATGACCTTGATAGGCAAGGATGGAAGCGCAGGATCCGCCAAAACCCGCACGAAAACACTGTCACAGTTTGGTAGCACAAATCACTTTTTCTTTTACATTTCACATAACACGAATCCAACTAATAAAAAATAAATTATTATTTTGATTTTTGAAAGATAAAGGCCTGTTCACATTAGATACAAAGCTTTCCTATTTGAGTTCATAATAATTCATGTGAACAATTAGTATTAGTACTGTATCAGCTCATATACGTGCCACTGCAGGGCACGGGGTCTCCAGTACAGTAAATTAGTGGTTAGTGTTTATTGATTTCACTAATTTTATCTCACAGAAGTCTCATATGTAAATTCTATGCTGTAATGGTAGGCGACATTTCTCTAGGTATAAGAATTTAGAAGAAATTTTATTACTTTAAAGTAACATTATTTTCAAAACACATTAAAGTAATGTTAAATACAATAATAAGCAAAATTAAATAGGCAATTTGTAACTGACTGGATCGGTTGATGACATATTTAAATAATATTATAAGCTCTTGAGCAAGTAAGGAACATTCTATCAGTCCAATAAGATCTTTTTTTTTAACGTAACTTTTATATCGGAATAGGTACTTAATCAAATTAAGTTATATCAAGTGTGTAGTGTGAACACACCTCAAGATGTCGGTCTTCTTTTGCAAAATGCTAAAAGTTACCGACAAAGACATTGCCGCCTTTCGGCTCGCGCTCACAAAGGGCGGCGGCAACCTCAAAGGAAGAATAATCGAGCCGCGTTGGATCCGACGAAGTACACTATGACCGGCGGCTTCCTTTGACTAATAGGGCCGAATTGGGCCATCATTTTAAAAATATTATTTTTTATTAATCAGTGTCATCAGGTTATTTTTACAATGAATATTAATAAGTTAGATAATTTAAATGTTATGTAGGTATTACGAAAACTTTTCTAATTAGAATTAAATTCGCAATCTTACATGATTTAAGCTATGACCAATGTGATTTCTTGGTGTCTTTCAGTTTGGATTTGTGACACTAAGGAAAATAATGACAAACAAAATAATAGTCAATCCATACACGATGCAACTGCACCTAAAGTTATTATGTTGTTAATTTATTGACGCTTAAATCTGAGTACGTCCCTGTTTAACTGATTGATTTATTTGAAATGAAACAAAAAATATCCTTTTTTGAAGTTAGAGAAGGATAAATTATACAGCTAAGAGTTCATGACCTTACCCATGTGTAAACAACGGTTAAAGCGATGTCTAAGAAAGTTTTGATGCTGTTAAAAATGGTTTTCGTGGTATATTTCGTTAACCGTTCAATTAACGACGAAACGAAAAAATACGTATATGTTTAAATCTTGTTCTTCATCTATTCCAACTAGTTTTATGCGAAAAAGTGGTGATTAAACTGAAAACTTTAAACGGTCATAACTTCAAAACGGATAGGTATTTTCCAAATATTATTTTTTTATTACGATATTAATATTATGCCCTTGTACCCGACTGAGCAAGTGCGCCATTTTTTTGCGCTCCCTGTATATGTATGTATGTAAAATAAATAGCTGGTTGTGTTAAAATGTAATAAACGAACAATCAAGATTTCAAGTTTTGCCAGGACCAACAAAAGGTTCGGTGATATTGCTTTTTAAACAGCTACTGCCATCTATTAGTTTAGCTGTTAACTATATACTTGGCAAAATGATGAGTGCAAGTACTAAGAAGCTTAAACCCAAATGGAGATTGCATTCCGTATATAAAAGTGAAGCACAAAAATTTGACCTTGAATGACGTTGTTGTTGCCTGCTATCCTTTTCTTTAGGGTGACAATGAATGAAAATTACCTACTTTTTGTTCATTCATTGTTACTCGAAAGAAAAGGATAGCAGGCAACAGCGACTGCATTCAAGGTCAAATTTTTGTGCTTCAGTGTTTTATACGGAATGCAATCTCCATTTGGGTATAAGCTTCTTGGCAAGTACATTTAAATAAGTGATCAGCTTAATTATTTTAAAACAAACTTTCCAGTTCCTTAAATAAGTTTTGAATTGGGGACGTAAATAATTGGCGTATTTGGATTCTCTTAATCATAATAATTATGAAGTTGGTCTATTAAAACCTCAAATTGAAACTAGCGAGTTTTTATTTACAATTATGCGGCACGGTGCATAGCCCGCCACTACTGGCCACTACCACTGGCCGCGTTTCTCTTGAGATTCACTGGCCGAGTCATTCCACTTGATGATCACGATCATAATGTTGATCACGAAAACATCATTATTGACTTCATGCAATATGCTCACAGGACTCTCATGACGACCAATGTCTAATTGAGTTGGTGAGGGTTGAGATATTGGCGGGATTAAGAAAAGTCAAAACAAGAAAAATAGTGACTTTAAAGAATTGGTAATATATTTTAGAAACAGTGTTTTTTTTTTCAAGTCGATGCTCAACTTGCCTCCATTTGTCCAATGAACTGATTAAATTATTACTTTCTGGGGCATTATTGCGAAGCATCGTCAAATTTTGTATTCAAACATAAATTAATTAAATAACTCACTAAAATGGAGTATAAAAATTATTTAATAATTCATAAAAAAAAGATTTTCGCCTATAATTCTTAAAGTATATTTTATAGTATCACGATTATCTGACGTGTTTAAATGTTTTGTTTGTCTATGTAACGCGCCATTCATTAACGCTAAATTATAGTATAGTTAAATGCCCCAATAGCCTGTTTCTCGGGTTTGCGATCGCAACGCTCACGAACAAGTGGAAACGGGAAAATCGTGGTCATTAGTGTGGTTGTTGTGATCGTCAAGTGGAACACACGAGTCAATGCTTTCCCATTTATGATCATAATAACATAGGCGTAGAACTCTGTCTACGATGAACAATAATTTAATATAATATAATTATTAAGATATTTCTTACACAGTTCGATGTATTCGTTGAGAAATCCAGATGAATTCCGGAAGCGTCATTTCTGAAAACGTCATTTTTGCAAACGTCGCCCATAAAAATGTCAATGTGACAGCTAACGGATGTAAATACTAACCGGCAAATTACAAAGTCGTATTTAACGCTAGAAAAAGAATACATTGAACGTATTCCGAGAAACCAATGGATAGCTTTACATCTTATAAGAATAATCCTGTTAATATTTATAAGTGGAGCAGTGTGCAATCATTTTAATTTATTCGTGAAATAGACGTATCGGATTCTTAACGTATCTTAATACAGTATTATTTTTTATACTCTTTTACAACTGTGATTATTATTTAATTTAATAAACTTTCAATAGTATTTTATTTTGACCACAAATATATTATTTTGGTAAGTGTTATTTATTTATTACAAGTAAAATTTATATGTTTATTTGATGACAAATACCTAATGAGTACCTACACTATCTGTAGGCCAATAAGAAATGTTTAGAACGTTTAGTTTGAAAAGTAATAATTTTGAATTGCTTTAATAAAAAAATATAAACTATAGAAGAGTCTTGTGGACTCTGGACTGTGGATTCAGCACTGGGCTTACACAGCCAGATATTCATTAGTTCAAGGAATTGTTATTTAGGATTATTAAATAAATACCCAGAATTGTGCAGATTTATTCATTTAAAATATTCACACTAGTTAGTATTGTTTATATCTCTAATTTTAAAATGAACGCCAGGAACTGTTTGTTAGTACTTAGTTAAATATTCACAAATATGATAACATATCCCATGTCTCTTATTTGTTTTAAAAAGCTGGATGTAGTTAAAATGTTATATTTTTTTTACCTTGTGTTGATATAGACATTACAAATGTCCTGAAGGCTAAACCTTCTTGATTTTGCCCTATTCATATTATGGTCAATAACTTAGGAACTATATCCATCCACCTGCTTCATATCTCAATTTTCTAAAATATACCCTATTTATAATCACAATAAGGCTGTCATTACATTGACATTGACAATTTAAATATACAATCATAAAAGTGATAGTACATTGACAAACTGGTATACCAACCGGATGTTAGAGCACTTATTCAATAAAGAGAATTGATTTTGCAATGACGCTACAAGTGAAAAAGTTCTTTCAACAACCAAGATTGTATATGGCAATGTTGTTTTAATAAATATTTTTGCTATTTACTCTGTTATTTATTTTAATAATACATCTTATTTTATTTAGTTTTTTGCTTGTTTACCATGCAAATTTAAGTACCTCTTATTTTTTTAAATATATTTCCTACTTATCAATCATTGAATATAATTACAGATAATTGAAAATGAGTGAAGATTACAGTACATTACTGCATGTGTCTCCAGCACTCACCAATGACATGCTGAGCAAAGCGCTCACAGACTGGTTTAAAGAGCCTGTCATATTTACACACTGGGAGGTAAATATTGTCACTATAATATGTTATATTAAAATATTAATAGGTCTAAATTAGATTTTAATTTGATTAATTCAAGAGAGGTATTGCAAGACATAGGATTAGCAAGTTTAAGTGGCAGTAGGCTGGGCACATAGCTCGTAGAACCAATGCCCATTGGGACCGAAAGGCTCTTGAGTGGAGGCCATTTTGGAGATCCTTGGGGGATGGGTCTATGTTCAGCAGTGGACTTACGGTGGCTGTTATGATGATGATGATGATTGCAAAACAATGACCTTTTCCTAATAATATAGTTGATATTATAATTTAATTAATTAATCGGAATTTAATAATTTAATGTATTCCGAGTAGTGGAGCCACCCTGTTGTTATAATTAGCATTTATGGGTAAGCTTGGCAGTGAGATTGTCTGATGCTCCATATCCGTTTTGTTAATATCCGTCTCCATATCTTCACATCCTTTTTCTTTTCCGCTCTTCTCCTGATTTGTTGAGCTGTCAACTCATCTATTATTATCATTATGAGTGTTAATAAACAGCAATTACCATCAAGTGTCCTATTTGCTCCATAGCCGGACCCATTGTATAAAAAAAAATCTAAATATGTTCCTGTCAAAAATAATATTAATTTTATTTAAGCTTTTTTAGAGATCTCACTTACTGAGAGGAACACAATAGAGGAGCCGTAATTTTACGATATTTTCCATAAGACAATGGTAGCAAGCCGATCAAACCATTTCATTCCTAATTCCTATTATAGTCCAAACCAAACAACAAACACCAAAGTATTTACACAAATGGCCTCCATAGCGCAGCCGGATAGATCCCGGCTGTGAAACGAGAAGCGGCGGTTTCGATCCCCGCACCGAGAGAAATGTTTGTGCGGCCCACACAATAATTATCTCGGAATGCAAATATTTCACTCGGGTCTGGGTGTTTGTGGGACCGAAAAGACCCTCGTAGTTCCCGATACCCACGACACAAGACTCGATCTTCGTGCGGGGTCAGGACTATGTATTTGACTGTTGGGTGTTATTTATTAAATAATCTATAATGTTGTTTAATGGTTTTGTATCCTCAGTTATATTAAAATTTTCAGTATGTCAGCGATACCGGGAAAGGCGATTCATATCTCAGCGAGTTGATTAGAATAAAAATTCACGGATCAAACAAGGAGAACGTCGCTAAACACGTGCAAGTAATCCTTAAGAACATACCGAAGAGTAAATCCCGACAGCTTACTTTTAGAAGTCACGATTTCTTCAAAAACGAGATCTACTTCTACGAGAAAGTTCTACCTACGCTGATGAACTTTCAGTCTGGTAAAAATGTTAGTGAGCCATTCGATAAATGTGTGAATTTGTTCCTCGCGTACAGTGATGGCACAAATGACGTCATTTGTTTGGAAGACGCTTCGCTAGCAAATTTCGGAAGCGCTGTACGCCAAGAAGGGATCGATTATGAGCATTGCAAGTTGACTTTTAAAGTCTTGGCCCAGTTCCACGCTTTATCATTTGCCATGAAAGACCAGCAGCCCGAAGAATTCGAAAAAATAAGGTCCCAAGTGTTCGAAACATACTATGACGAACGTTTATGGGATTGGTACGCGAGGTTTTGGAAAAGGATTTCTGGTATCGCCATCGACGCTGTGGAAAAGGAGTATCCAGACTCTATATACGTAGAGAAAATTAAAAAGTTTGCCGTTCCTGAACGGTACCAAGATATGATAAACGCAGCTACCAAGACCACGGCTACTGGTGTGATATCCCATGGAGATTCCTGGACAAACAATTTTTTGTACAAATACGAAGACGGGCGGCCGGTTGACGCCAAAATTATTGATTTTCAACTGTCTCGGTGTGCGAGCCCAGTTTTGGATTTAACCTTTGTCATATATGCTTGCACTTCTCAAGATCTACGGTTGAAACATTACGACGAGCTGTTGAAATATTATCACGATGTGCTGACAAAAGAGATCAAGGAAATGGGGAGCGATCCAGAAACAATATACCCTTGGACTTTGTTCATGGAGGAAGTCAAAAAGTATTCGTACTTCGGTCTCGCTTTCAGCTTTGAATCAACTCCGTTCATTATTTTGGACCCGGAAGATGCCGTCAATATGGAGATGGAGGTATGGAATATTCTATAAATCTTATCTTTGGTCAATATATGCACAGGATCAATTTAAATATTTCAAGAGAAAGCTACCGAGTCCGTACCGATATTTCTGATTCTGTCTCTGTCCTTTCTACGTAATCACCGTATATTCTCTCTCTTTTTAAAGGTTTCCCGCTTTTACTAATATCTGCACTTTATTATAATGTTTTCTCAAACCCTTAGAGTATTTATATATAGAGGGAGCGCTGTCATACATTCGCGATTTGAAAAACGTAGATATTTTCTTGTTCATAATGTTGGTAGCGCTCCTATATTAGTAAAAATTGAATTAATTATTTAGCAATAAATTGCTATAAATTCCTTTATTAGCCGAAATTATATTTAGCTATTATCCTTTTAAAACGAGTTTGAGTGGAATTAAATATACCTAAACTACTTATTTTTTTAAAAAAATTCAAATATTTATGTATGTTGCACAACCTGTTCCAATATTAGCCAATAGGAGGGCAGAAAAAGGTGGCCCGGCACCACCATTTTTATCTACGTTTTTGAAGTACCAGCGCTCCCTCTATACTATATATATATACTCTAAGCTCAAACCATTGATATATTATACCTACGTGACACTACAAACAAAATGTACCTATGTTACTAATGAACGATACTTTTCGATCAAATATACACTACATTATAAGTGACTGTCTAAAAAACGGCATGTGAAATAAGAGCACAAATTAGAGTGTGCTCTTATTTGATTTTAGTATGGTCCAAACCATAATAAGTCTTAAGTTAAAGGAATAAGTTTTATTGTTACCTGAAGTTGTTTATAATTTAAGACTGCTACATCTTGTAGTTCGAAATCCAAATGTATGAGTACACGCAACCTCGGCCACTTTTGGCGTGTGATTTTGTTCCGGACCCTGTATCTAGTATATATTTTATCGAAGACGGTACTATACCACTCGTGCTGTTTCTATATCTGTCACTCCTATGCAGTAACAACATCTTCGCTCTCTCTTCACTGGGTCTTAGTATTATGCGCAAAGATTTTGTCCCCGATGTCCGCTCTTCCTCAATGACTCCGCGTCTAATAGCGGTATCGTATATTCTTTATCTTGTAAAAAAAAATCCAAGTCTCGCAGCTCAGTTTTTCTACCGCAAAAAGTTGTGAGATCCATGTAATACCAAGTTGGTAAATTTATTTAGTCCTTGCTTAAGGGACCTTCTATATAAAGTTATTACGTAAGTTATTATCATATCAATATTAAAAATACTGTACGTTTTAAATCCACTACGCTGGCCTAATACGGGTATCGTATATTTCTTAGTAATATTAACTATTTTATACTTTTCCAGGGGGAAGAAAAATTAAACATCGATGACGTATGGACCCTTGCGCCTATCAAAAGTAAAAAGGGTCGACTCCGGGAAGCGAACAACGTGGTGCATTGTGTGGACAGAGGATACATATAGACCAAGGACTTTCAAAATGAATTTTATACACGTATTATCCGAATATATAACATTTGTAATATTTATTATTTTTTACTCTTTACAATTCCCTATTAACAATAAGAATTTTATTGCTTGGTGACTAAGTGTATTATTTTAGATTTTGCAACTTGAATAGTAAACGCATTGCTCGTTTTACACAAAAATATTGCTGAATTTGTTATTTTTCTGATTTTTACGTTTTTGTTTGACTTTCTTGAACATTTTGACTGCCTGTTACACGTATAACTTTTATTCTTATGACCGACTTCAAAAGAGGAGGTAAATAATTCAACTGTTTTTTTTTGTATGTTTGTTACGCGATTTTTCCGGCAATTAGGAACCGATTTTGAACATTTCTTTTTTGTCGGAAGGATGGTATTCAGGGTTGGTCCCATAAAAAATTGGTGAAGACCTGATGAATATCTTCGGATCTGCCGACCGGAACTCCTCAAAATCGAGCAGTCCAGTATTTATTCTTTTTGCGTTAGTTTAACTTTAAATGTATTATTACAAAAGATGGTTGAAAATTGGAAAAGGGTGGGGATGGAGGGGTAGAAAATAGGTACATTTATAAATATTCAATATTTCCGGCAGTACTTAACCGATTAATAAAATAACTTTTTTGTCAAAGAGATTATATGTTAGGTTGGACCACAAAAACTTCATGAACACCTGATGAGTGATAAATATCTTAGGACCTGAAGGGCAGAACTCCTGAAAGTTGAACAGTACAGCAATAATTATTTTTACATTAGGATTTAGTATAGGTGTACACAGAAGAGGAAGGAAAGAGTAAAGTGCAAAGCGCGTGAAGGGGGGGGGGGGAATATATAGAAATATAAATGCTTAGTATAACCGACAGTGTGTTGAACTGATAAAAAAAATCCTTTGGACGAGTGATATGTAATGTTGGTCATATAAAAATGGTGAATCTGATGAATAAGTACATATCTAGAAATCAGAACTCCTCAAAATTTTGCAGAAACTATAAAGACATTTTAAAGGATCACTAAATATTGCTTCAAAATATTACGTATGTGTAGTATATTGATAAATTCATACTCTTAGCATCTGTCGTCTCGAACTATACAATACGCGAACCAAGGGTGAGATAGATATAGAATGAGATAGATCAGAGACGTAGAGGACGGAACGGGGTGAAGACGTGGTGTATAGCAAACGAGCCGATAAATATTAATAATTGTATTCTACTACAATGTTACACATGTTAACCATAAATAGTGAGTATTACAGTATGTATTTAAGATTTGTTGGCTAGTCAAGTCAATAAGAAAATTAATGTGCACTAGCACACTGAAATATATATATTGTTTGTTACTTAATAGTGGCACGTAGAAGACGATCTTTTAATTTTTTTTAATTAAAATTATTAATATTTAAATTCACATCGGTTCTTATTCGTAAGATATGTCAACGTATCAGTTGTATTAAGGGCTGTGAAAAGAAAAACACTCTTTATAATCCAAAAAAATATAATCATTTTAATTGATAAACATCGTTATGGCAAATATTGAAACTAAATTACACTAATATAAAAGGACTTATTCATACTGGTTTGAAACCTATTCCTTTGTTGTTTTTTTACGTCAAATACAATACAATATTTTTTATTGCACACCAAACAACAGAACTCAGTACCCCAAGCAGGAACATTTTGAAGTATCGTATAGTAATAGTATCGTGACAACGATTACTATACTATTACTACTCCATATCGGTAGCATGAATCGATTAACCATACTCTCGTGAACTCGATACTATTACGTTACGATAGTGACAGATAACCCAGGGTAATGAACGAATGTTATTGAATGATTCGTGCGGAATTGTCGTTCACTACGTGGGTAAATTAATTTATTATTATTATAAAATAACAAAAAAATATAAAACATGCATTAATGTTGCGTAGAAAGGTTATTAGAAATAAATTAATAAGCAAATACATATTTCTTGCTTTTATTCCGCAATATACAAAAATGACTCCAATTAATTATGCGTTTAGATTTCCGAACGTAGCATTTTTTTATTTTATTAGTTGTCAAACAATTAATGCAAATTAATAACTCTCATATTATTTAAGTTATAGATAAAGATATGTACATATGTTTTATAAAATCCCTCTACATTTTTAAGGAGGAGAGCTTTATGAAAGTATTCTCTATATTTTTGCTCGTTAAGTTCCTCGGCAATTATTTTCACATATTATATGCTCACACTTCTCTGCCCTAAGAGCTTGCTCGACTATACATTGACTTATAAGCTTATAAGTATCCCATAAAATGATTAAGTAGGTACGCAAAACGAAAATCAAAGTTCCATGTAAATATTTTATTTATAAGTTTTTTTACAGTTTTAGGTTAGGTATGTTTTTAACTACAATAAATTCCAGACTTTCTATATCCTCATACTTGTTCGCAAGATTCCCAAGTTCGTTGCTCCGATTCCAAACAGTCCATAGTCTAAGAAATAACCTTCATATTTGAGTTAGGTATCACAATAATTATAACTTCATATCGCAGCATTGAATTTCATATAACTAGCGAAATACGAAGTAGATAATTACACACAATAACACTAAGGCATCGGGAAACACTAAACATGACCTTAATTAACACATTTTTCCTTATTTCGATGTGTAGAAATACAAAAATATACTCTCGATAATGTTCTCACGGTAAAAATGTCGGTGACAAAACAATCGTATTTCTCGATAGTAAATCGGCGATACTATACGTCAAAAATGATTCCTGCTACCACTTTTCATACATTTGTATAGTAAAACTATCGTTATTACCATACTATAGTATCGTAAACGTTTCCTGCTGCCATAATTTAGTTCCAAATACGCTCACAATGGCGCTGTTCAAATTCCCATACAAAATTTTACTATTACGATTACTATACTATAGAGCCAAATGTTCCTGCTTGGGGTACAGGTTAAAGATAAGTTATGTTTGGTAATACAATAGGCGATATTATCGCTTATAGCGATTTCTACCAGTCAACCGTGGGATGGATGAAACGAAATGAAATTGGTTTAATGATCATGTAGGCAATGAAATAGCCCTTACAATAATACTAATGCAAGTCAATACATAGTACTTATTTTATATTTACAAAATAATTGATTATAATATCACTAGTATAAAACAAAGTCGCTTTCTCTGTCCCTATATCCCTATGTCCCTTTGTATGCTTAAATCTTTCAAACTACGCAACGGATGTTGATGCGGTTTTTTAATAGATAGAGTGATTCAAGAGGAAGGTTTATGTGTATAATACGTGCATATTATTGTAGAGAAATCTATATGCACCCGGCCGAAGCTGGGCCGGGCCTAGTATAAATTCGGGAATAGTGATATGTAGATGGCACTAAACAATAAACTATGTAATAGCATACCTACTTAAATACCAAAATCAAATAAGCTAATACATATTTAAAAAGTGGTTTCGTACCTGATTTTTAAATGTGTGTATAGTTTTTGAGCGTTTTATATCTAATGGCAGCGCGTTCCGTTGCTTGAATGGTAAAAGACAAATCGACGCTTCTTACGTAAACTATCGAAACTAAAAAAATGACATATTGGCAATTGCAAGTAGAGATAAATATTTATAATTTAACTAGCGGCCCGACCCAGCTTCGCCTGGGTGCATATATTTTTTGATTCCACTCCACACCAAGTATATGTAGTTTTTCGTATAAACTCTTACATAACGTCCTAACAAATCTGTCGGCTATAACACCCCTCTCCCGTACCTATTTTACTTTATGTCCCTTCTCTTCATATGCATCCATATACATAAACATATAAAGATTGCCTTATGAATTTTTGACATTAAAAACTTTAGCGTTTTTTATTGTCCATTCAATATTCCTTCTCTTATTTCAGCACCAAAATGCTGTTTTTCCAAAAAATAATGCACTCCATCAAAATGATTAAATTACTAAAATGGCTATTAAAAAAAAAATAGGGGTTGGTGATAAAAAGGGTAAAAATTTTGGGTTGTATGTATTTTCAATGCGACATAATAAAAAAAATAAAGAAATAAAAAAAAAGTCTAAAAATTAAAGAAAAATGTTAACCCTTATCACTTTGGGGTATGAAAAATATATGTTGGCCGATTCTCAGACCTACTCAATAAGCTCACAAAATTTCATAAGAATCGGTCAAGCCGTTTCGGAGGAGTTCGAGAACGAACATTGTGACACGAGAATTTTATATATAAGATATGATTATATTAAAATATATATTCCTTCAATTGTTATTCATTCAAACAAATAAAATAGAAAGTTAATTAAATGTACATAATAAAGTATAGAAATTGCTACATCAAATGGTATTAGTGTAAACTAGAGAATTTACAGTTTAGATAGTTCTCGTTGGGAGCGTCGAAATACTGATATTTAAAAACTTGCTCCATGGCGGGCAAGCATTAGCCTGTTATAATTTATCCTATTAAGTCTAACCCTTTTTGGGAAACGACTTTTTCGTAGTCGGTGTCGTTGTGCTTGGCCCTGGTGTCGGTTTAAAATCGTAACCTGTTTTGTCGCTGTTTGGCGCTTCTGAAAATACATTATATCTTGTTAATACATTTTGTTATTGCACTGAATGGCGGGACGAGCATGCCGTTCGCCATGGTAAGCGATACGACTGCTCATGAACAGTAGCAAACCTCGCAACACATTGAATTACAAAGCAATGCTCGGCATTCCACTGTACTCGCTAACCTGAGACATAAGATGTTAAGTCTCAATATTTCTAGTAGTTACTTTTTGTACCGTATCATTTAAACCGGAACACAACAGTGCGTTTACACTGCTGTTTGGTAGGAGACTTGATGTGTCTATGGTCACCCGTACTCTATGACACTTTCCCGCCAATTTGAAAAATTAAAAAGTTAACGAAAAGAATCAGCTTCTAAAGTGAATTGTTGTTTAATTACGTATAACAAGCGTATAACATTATTAAGACTACTTTGGATTTCAAATAGATTAGATAGCACATGCGTTCACAAGGTATTGTACGCACATTTTTTGCAGTATACGTTTTAATGAATGGACAGTGGCGCATGGTGTTACATCTGACTGTCCACACGTCATTTGTCTTATTAAGCTATAATAACAATTCCCGCCAAACAGAAGTGTAAATGATGTGTTCTAGTTTGAAGGACATTGCAGCCAGAATAACTACTGGACATAATAAACATTAACATCTTATGACTCAGAATGACGAGCATAGTGGAATGCCAAGCATTGCTTTGTAATTCATGGCGTTGATTGGATTTGCTACTGTCCATGAGCTGCCTTATCTTTTACCACCAGGTGAATGGCATACCTCATCATTCAACGGAATAAAAATAAAATTAAAAAAATAATAGTTTAACTGTAGCGTACCTTCTTCCTTCAAGGGCGGTGGAGTTGTGCTGGACCAACTGCTGTTGTCGAACTCTGTTGTTGTCCACACGTCATACTCTGGGACCCACATCTTGTACTCGATGGGTTCAAAACCATAGTCCGTCATGAACGTTTGACCTCGATACTCGACCCTACTCATAGTGAAATCTTCGTAATACGTGCCCTCTTCCAATTTGCCTTGGTGAATATCTATTAAAGACATTTCTTGTATTTCTCCCCAAACGTACATTTCAAATATACATGTGTCCGAAAACATTATATTCACAGATACATCTAAAACGGTACCTGAAAAAAATAAGCCATTGTAGCCAGAGTAACTACCTACTCGACATATTGGGACATCTTTTGTGCCGGGATCGCGAGCTCAGTGGAATGCCAAGCATTGCTTTATAATTCAAGGTGTTCTTGGTTTTGCTACTATTCATGAGCGGTCGGATCGCTTACCATCAGGCGAGCGGCATACTCGTCTCGCCATTCATTGTAAAGTTCAGTGCTGAACTGCAGTTTCCTCTAAAATTCTCTCCTACCATCCATTCAAAATAATCGTGGTATCGGTCTTACAGCAGTATATCCAGGGTATATCAAGACTACGACTAAAAACGAAGCGTGGTTATCACCAGGCTACTGACTAACTAGGCAAACTATCGTTTTAGTGACTTTAAACACAGCTAAACTTGCAGGAAAAGCGAAGATTATTTTTGTTATATTTTTCTATTTGCGTATTTGTGTGTTTTTTTTTTCTATTATAATAATGTACACCCTTTTATTTTTGAAGACGCTATAGTACGCAACAGTTTAAATAGCAAAACTAGTTTAACCACACAAACGCGACGATATAAAAAAATACGCGTTTCAGTCCGAAATTTTTAGTTGTATTAACTGCCATCCAGCTTCGTTTTCGGCAGCAGTCTTGATATACCCTATGTACTATGAGTTGTGACCCAATGTAACGTAAACATGTATGATCAACCTTTGTAAGCATAACACGCGGGCCCACGGGCATATCTGTTACAATAGTGAGTGACCTTCATTTCAGACACGGCAGAAGCATTCACCAGCTCCAAAGTTATACACTTGTAGTCTACGTTATTGAATAAAGTCATCTGAAACAAAATAAAACAAACATTTTACAAGACTTTCATCACGCGAAAGCTGCTTTAAGTTTAATGAGGATAATTATAGATTGCATGAATTTGATGCGCAATAGTGCCGATTGAGTCTCCAGTTCGTGAATAAACCACCAATTTACGTATCTCTGTTTGTTGTATAAGATTTTAGTAAAAAAAAATTAACTGGTAGTAAGTCTATCATACGTAATTTGCAAATGCACTCTTGTGTTTCGGTCTGAAGGACATTGTAGCCTAAGTATTATAACTACTGGGCATTTTGAGACTTAAAACATGTCTCAGGATGGCATGCGCAATAGAATGTCAAGCATTGCTTTGTAATTCAAAGTGTTGTTTGGTTTGCTACTGTTCATGAGCTGTTGTATCGCTTACCACCAGGCGAATTGCATAGTCGTCTCGACATTTATAGTGATAAAAAAATAAAAATATAATATGTAAGTCTCACATTGTACGTAAGGAATTGATACTGGTTGTTTGTCGTCCTCAAATGAATAAACTCTCTGAATATGAGGTTGGTTGTTTCCTCTGGGTCGCAAGCGCCAAACTTTTGCATAACTCCGCCATTGGCTGAAAAGAAATTATGACTGTCATCTAAACTGCTCTGTAACTCTCAGGTCATATAACTCAATATTAAATACTGTTAGAGCTAATGCGTGTTACGATCACCGAGGGGTTTTTAGTCAGTATCCTGGCGTAGGTTTGGCCGCCTGGGTAGTTGGACCTACCACCGCAATCTCTTTTTCTCCCGTCAAACAGCAGTATTAATACACTGTTGTGTTTTGGTTAGAAGGACATTACAGCCAGAGTAACTACTGGACATATTGAGACTTAACATCTTATGCCTTAGGATGGCGAGCGCAGTAAAATACCAAGCATTGCTTTGAAATTAAAGGTGTTGTTTGGTTTTACTACTGTTCCTTCCTGTCTTCAAATCGTTGACCATCAGACGAACGGCATGCTCGTCTCGGCATTCATTGCAATAAACAAAATTAGGGCAACACCCAAATAGGTTATTTATGTAGGATTTAAGCGACAGAAAAAAAAATGTATGAAAGCGCACATACACCGCAGTATATACTTCTGCTTGTTCATCCTGGTGATGGTGATACGTTGGAACTTGCGGAGGCTGGACCGTAGCCAGGGGTCGAAGCTCATCATGTCGAGATATCTGGAGGGCACGCCGCAGCCAGGACCTCTCACGCCAAACCCCAGCTAACACATACTTTTTGTAAGCAAAGGCAATGTCTTACAGGCAACCATGGGATTTATATAAAATAATGTAAAAAGAATCATTGGAATATATTCAATTTTGAGGAGTTTTCTTTCTTGTTGAAATTTATTTATGATAATTGTGATTTATGGGACCAAATGATAAGCACCAGCTTTCAGTCAAAGAAAGAATGTTTAATATCGATTCACCCAGTACATTGGGACAGCAAACAAAAAAACCAACACACAGGCGAATTGACAACCTCCTCCTTTTTTGAAGTCGGTTAAAAAAGGATGAGTCAGTTTTAAAAAGAATGCGTATGACTCACCAGCTGCCAGCGTCCCCATACATCTCGGGAAACCAGCGCACCGCCAGCGTTCCACACGCAAGGGTACTGCATCTCCAGAGACAGCGCGCATGCCACGTGCGACGGCCTCATCATCTCACTGTATAACTACATAAACATATATTAGGAGACTGTCCCGCCCTCACACCCACCACTGTAACTCCTGTGTCGCAGAATCAACAGTGGCACGCAATGTGATAACGAGCGTTGAGCGAGTCTCCGGAAAAGTCTAACTTGTCTTTAACCCTCAAAGAAATTAATCAAAAAGTTAAATTAATAAGAGGAGTTGGAAAATAATTATTGTAACTGTAAGTACATAAACATCTACTTCAATAATCACATAATAAATTAAAACAATGAGTACGTATCTTAAGTCGTTCTGCTAAACTTATCCTACATCAAAGTGAGATGCCGGACAGTGTTCATACTTTTTTTATTGCGATGAAACGGGACACGAACATGCCACTCGCCTGATGGTAAGCGATAAGGCTGTTCATGAAAAGTAGTAAAATAAAACAACACCATGAATAACAAAGCAATGCAAAGCATTCCACTGCGCTCGACATTCTAAAAAAGATGTTAATGATCTCCAGTGGTTATGTACTTTGGTTACAATATCCTTCAAACCTTCAAAAATATTGTAGCCATTAGTCCGGTGCATTTGCACAGCTGTTTAGCGAGAGAAATAGACATTGCGGTGGAACCTTACCAGGCGGCCTATCACATATGAGTGGTATCTAGGCTTAGGCAGTAATAGATACTCACATTAGCTGCTACGTAAAATTCTCTGCACCAACTACCAGGTATGTGTTCGACCTTAAACACCTGCTTCTGCAGCTCTTTGTAGTCTGCGAAATAGCCAACGGTTATAGAAATAATTTAGATTACATATTATACATACTTATATCACCCAACCCAACCGTCTCTAAAAAGTAAAATATGTAATACGTTCCATGGCTGCCCCGTTGGTGCAATTGTACGGTACTACATTGGCTACGGTACGATTATAAAGTTGAAGTCTCGGGTTCGAATCCCAGATCGGTCAAAATCAAATCGGTATTATATTATACAAATATTGTAATTTCATATTCTTAATCCACACTGGTCTTGGCTAACTTATAGCTAATTTTGAATTGGCTAACATGAAAAGGAGATACAATGAATTAATGTTATTATATACCTACTTCGATAAGTGGTAAACAACAGTTATTCACCTTCATTAAATTTAACAAGGTAAAACGTCGGTCTCCGGAGTATCTCCGGTGGTGGACATAATGGTTTGATGTGTGCTGAAATATAATAACACATGTTTAGCTATAAATAATATGGCTTGTAATTTGTATTCAATAAGCGTAATAAAACATCTAGTCATATTCCTAGAGGAGAGAACTTTGACCACGTCTAAATTAGTCCACACTGTGCTACTGACCATCGATGTACCATTCATAATTTAATTGTAGACCATTAGTCGAAAGATGATGAATTCCTAACCGTTTTCTGCTTCGGCGAATGTGATATTGGACACAAGAATCTTTAAATTGGACGTTGTGCTTCCATCCTCCTATGCGCTCTAGTGTGGCTTACGTACCCAAGTTTGTTCGTAAAAGATCGAACTCATTTTGGACACGTCAACACCTCGTTAACATAGTAATTAATGGACACAAGTTTTCGGGACCTTAGCATGTCAGGTTTTTGTCAAGACCTTCGCGATATTCAGCGACAAAGGCACCAGGTAGACATCTGGACCTGAACAAGACAGTCGGACCACTACTGAGTAAGTACGTGATATTAGTGGTGGTAGTGGCCTATAGTAACTGATAAGACGCAGCTGCCAACATACTCACGGTGGTCGCAATTTGTTATATCAGGACACAGAAGTCATGTGTTTTGATATTTAATTAACAATCACCACGCGCTACGGGTATGTAAAACTTCGTGAGGAAAGCTGCATACTATAGCGATCTATAAGAATTTCTATGGTATGTAAACTCCGTCAATACGAACTAGGCCAGCTTGGTACACTATATAGCCTAAACTTTCTGAATCGTCTCTACCCTCGACTCTAGAGATCGGGACGTATATAGGCCGATCCACGTACAGAGGTAATCCAGGCAAAGCTAAGTTTGATACTGCCTACCTAAGGAACTGTACATCTAATTTGGAGAAGGAATTGTAAATACTCACGGTCCCTGACAATATCCTTAAGTTGTACGAGAGCTAAAGTGTTGTATGTTTCTCCATATTCGGGGTGAATGACATAGCTCCTTATTCTTCTGCCGGGAGCCTCCCAATCCTCGCCCAAGAGGACACGAGAACTTTTCCTAAATTAATTAAATCTTAATTACTTAGTTCTTTTCAAACGCTTTATAAATGAACTTTTTCAAAATATCATTGTTAAAAATATATATAAATATACCCAACAGTCACAAACGCAGTCCTGCCCCAGACTAAGAACTACTACTGAACTAGGAGAGAATTTTCGGTCTAAAAAAAAACACCCAAACCCGTAAGAAATATTTGTGGGCTGCACAAACATTTCTCTAGGTGCGGGGATTGAACCCGCAGCCTCTCGTTTCACAGGCAGTGTCCAACCAACTGCGCTACGCCGGCTGTCAAGGAATTAAATATCGAATGCTTTGTCCGATTCGAACGACCTTTAAATTCAGTTCGATCGAAGAATATAAAACATACGATATTTAAAATACGTTTTAAAACTGTTTATGAATTTTGCCGTTAATGTATGTGATAACAAGATGCAACCTGAAGTGCCTCCTAGATATAGGTCCTATATCAGCCGCGGCTGCCAGCACAAACTCCTTGTGTATTAAAACAACATTTGTTACTGCTCTTACTTCTCCTTTAGCGTCTGCGAAGGAAATGACCAATTGGTAAAAGTTAGAACATCAAAATAGATTCATCAATTTTCAACACAATCAATTATACTGGATCAAGTCTAGTAACCTGATAGTAGCCTGATAGTTGATACTATCTACTATTTGTAGGCAGGCACACTACAAGCAACCATAGTCACAAACTTGCATACCTAATCATGATGATTCTAGATTTTTAGATACCAATGGTTTTAGGTTCAAGACTGCGAAAGATACACAAACTTACGTGCCTGGTGTACGTTCTAATAGAACTAATAGGTAGATACTTAACTTTAAAAACTATTTAGTGGTTTGAAGTCAATAAAAGGATTACATGTGCGAACAGTGAATATATAAGTATTAATTAGTATATATCTAAAATAAGTAATAATTAGTAAAAGTTGTAAAATAACTTACAGTCTAAATAATAAAGTATTCCGCTCCACGGGTATGTGTCGAGAGATACATTTCCAGTGGTAACGTCGACACTGTGATCAACGCCACAGTTTATTAGATCTAAATCTACAGCATTTGTCACTTGCGCTGAAATAAAAAATCTAAGGTAAATACATGCCCACATAATTTACTAGCCCACACGCACTGGGCCAGCTTGGTGGACTATATGGCCAACCACTCTCAATCGTAGGTACTCTCGATTGTAGAGGAGAGCTGTGCCCTGCAGTGGGACGTATATGAGCTGGGGCCCTACTATATAAATCCGAAGTTCGAATCTTCGTGACGTTTTTCGTTTCGAAACCTACTCTGTAACACGAAATTCAAAACTTCGGATCGAAGAATGAATGATTCGCATATATCGGCAATCCGAACATTTACATTTTTATTTACTATATTCATCCGAAACGAAGTTTGAAACTTCGGACGAACGAAGTTACCTACTACCTACTCTGCAAATGTTCGTATTGCCGATATATTGGAATAATTCATTCTTCGATCCGAAGATTCGAACTTCGTGTTATAGAGTAGGTTTCGAAACGAAAAACGTCACGAAGTTTCGAACTTCGTTTCGGATTTATATAGTAGGGCCCCTGATACAGTATGATTTAATTATTATTTTCAGCCACAGAAAGACTGTTGCTGATGAGAAACCGCCCTGAGATATTTTGTAGCGTCCTCCAGCCGCATGGCGGAATATTACAAACAATCGTTCAGCCTGTTACTAACACATATTGAAATAGGTACGGTTTTAAGCTTTATTGTAGCCTGTAGGCAATTAATGATGCGTTGGTATAAAAGCAAAAGTTACTTATGCTACGGGCTACACCACATCCAGTGACATTCTTTTCTTGAACGTAATTTTTGAATAAAACTTTATATGTAATACACAGTTTGTACGAAAAATAAAATGTCTCTGGTATGCGCGGGCCATTAGTTTCAAATAAAGCAAATAAATCTTACCATGGACAAGTAAAAATGCAATTAAACTATACATATTTATGCAAAGTATGTACTTCACGCTGTCTCACTTAAGATTCGTATTGTAATTAACAACATACGAATCACGATCAACTCTTTTAAGCATGAAAATTTGTTATGAAATGTGATTTTGCTTACATATTACTCATTTTAATTTGTTCGCTATGACAATGCTTCGGCTACGGTTATAATGTAAGTATTATTTTTCTGGACTGGATGTATATGATATCCCACGTGAATACGTCAATTTGGCGAGCTTAGACTACAGTCCACGTTGCTCTAGTGCGCATTGTGGACTTCACACACCGCTAAAATTCAAATGCCTATTATGCAGGTTTCCTCCAGATGTTTTACTTCATCTATTTGACCATTAATACTTAAAATAAATTCTGAGAATAGTCTGAATTCGGAGAATAGTCTGATTCGTACCAGTGTCTACCGTCTTGGGAACCTCAGTCCGAAACTCACAAGCTACCATGCACTTGTAAAATGATTAGGTATAGTCTTTTCTATACTTATCTGAATTATTTTTATGGTTTAGGTTGCCCAATAGCCCTTTACTCTTGCCATCCTTGTTCCTTCCCTCTCTCCTCCCGATTGAGGGGTCGGCAACATGATGATCCAAGCGCTGTGGATGGTCATGAGCGGCAATGTTCATTTACCATCAGACGACACGTTTGCTCGTTTGTTAGACCCCAGCTATAAAACATGAAGTCGCGGTTTTGACCCTCGTACCAAGACAAGTATTTAAATGATCCAAAGGTTTTTGTGTCGGGTAAGTGTGTTTGTGAGACAGAAAAGTCTCTCGTGGTTACTAATGCCCACAAGATTCGATCTTAGTGCGGGGTCAGGACTAGGTTTGTAAGTGACTGTTGAGTGTGTTTGTTAGATTTTATTATAATCAGACAGACAATTGAAATAAAACTATTATTTACGGATTTTATCGCGGATTTGGTTTAATTTTTACATTTTTTTTTTAAGTTTCCGACCTTTCGATTACTTTACAGCTTTTGTGGTCACGGGGCGGACTTGTAAAAGTTAAACCAAATCCGCGTTAAATCCGTAAATAACAGTTTTATTTCAATGTGTAACATTCGCGTAAATCTAAGAAACCATTATCAGACGGACAAATTTTCCGATCGATAATATTATTAAGAATGACGTCTTCCGACAAAAAATATGAAAACAGGATGTTGTTTATATTCAAAAGAACGGAGGAAACTCAATTTACAACTTGTGTGGGTACCCATCACTCGGATGTATGGATAAAGACATTCCATCATTCTATCTGCGCATTACGCATAAATGAGTTCACACGTCTGCTGCGCTTTGGCATGCACCTTTGGGAGAGGCCTATGTCCAGCAGTAGACTGCAACGGGTGATGAACAATGGTCAATGAGTGAACAACTGATGATAATGATGCAACTTTTCAGGGTCGTATGTATATTAATAGGCAATCCTTTTCCAACAACCTTTTAACATTAGATTTCTACTGTATACCTGATGAACATAGGTGATAGAATCATAATATATTAAAAAAGTATATCTGCGCCTTGGCAGAGCCGGGTCGGGTCGCTAGTACTATATAAATTTATAATTCAATAAGCTAGACAGGCTCTATGGCTTACATATTAGGTACACGTGTGTGACTGATCCGAGATTAAATTTAAATTAAATGATGACCCGACAGTCACATAGATAAATAAATAATAAATAATTTAAATCTTTATTTAAATAACATGACATGATACAACTAGGAGATAGTTCCGAGTCTTGATCCCACACTGAGATCGAGTATTGTGTCGTGGGCATCAGGAACTACGAGATACATTTCAGTCTCACAAACACCCAGACCCGAAAGAAATATTTGTGGGTCGCACGAATATTTCTCCCGGTGCGGGATCGGACCTACTATTCTTTTCACAGCCGGCGTCTAACCAAGTATGCCATGGAGCCTTTCGAAATGAGATGGATACTTCATCAGACTTTTATTTCTTGCCGCCATTAGCACCGCAAGAGGGCGACTGAAACAAGACTTTTCTATCCATGTCCCAGACACACTACATCATAGTCTTTTTGTGATCATAGACAATTCGGTTGCGTTTTTAATATGCCCAATGGTCAATGAATAAAAACCAACAAGCATTTGCAAATGTTTATTCTTTATATAACTATCTTATTTACAAAGAGCAATACACATTTAAATTGAAACTTGAATTCTGTATATGATTTAATGCACACAAAAGAAACATGTATATTTAAATTTTAAGTAAACAGACTGTAATCATATTGATTTATTTTGAATTAAATAATAGTTTAATAAATCATAAGTATGATGGTTCAAGATATACCAAACAAATGTTGATTCTACCCATAACTTTAATTTTCATTGACACAAAGCCTACAGATGAACACAGACCTTTTGTAATGTTTTAACAGCAATCTGTTAAAAACAAACTGCAACCAGTGTTTACAACTCACATAATATATTTAAATTTAATTGCAGTCTTATTATTGAATGCTTTAGATCAAATTGCTGAAAAATTGTTTTCAAGCACTCCTCATTCCAGTGGTTTTTCTGTATGCACTAAAATGTTCTAGATACTGGTATATTGTGTCTATTGGGGTGTAAATCTCGTTCATTCTGGTCAGTAGATGTTGTGGAGGTTGCACTGGCACTGAAGGCCCAAGCAGACCTTGCAGAAACTCACGCAGCAGACCCCAAACTGCATTCGCCATCACACATGGACGGTACTCCACCTGATCACATTAAACTCTTGTCAGTATAAACTTAGATAAATGTACTTAACAACTTAACACAGTCATGGACTTGACACATGTTGGGGATGTAAAAAATAATGCAACTTTTTAATCCCACAACAAAAGCTATACAAATATTTGCCTCAGTCAACCACTTTTAACAGCTGGCTCCTGACTAAAGCATGAAGGTTAATTTAATTCTAAAATATGTGATGTAAAATTCAAATCTCTGATATGTGTTGTCTGCCAACTTAAAATTGACCAACATGGTTGACTATATTTCAGATCTCTAAATAGTAACAAATTCCTGAACTCAGCATTGTGCAAAACATCTTACTTACCTCAATTAAAACTCCTTTAAAATTCTGGTTCATAGTGACAGAACCCAGTTTAACACAAAAATCACCCAGTTCAAATCTGGGCCCTTTGCTTTCAATCTTGGTCTGTTTCTTTGATGTGTAATGTTGTGAAAGTTTCATCATGAGTAGGTCAAACAGGCCATCCGCTATGACATGGATGTTCTTAGTGCCACTCTCAAGTATTGAGAAGACGGATGCCGGCTGTTCAGAATTATGGAGAATGTGCACTGTTTTTGTAGTTCCTGCAATATATTCAAACATTAAAAAAAATATACACGCAAATGGAAAGTCCTCTGCTGGACATAGGCTTGCTCCAACGATGTCCATAACACCGGAAGAATTTTGGAAGCAGCCGAATTCTTAGCTAAAGTTGTAGTTTAAAAACCTCTAATTTAGTCTATTTTAACTGTTAGCTATTTAAATTCTATAATGTACGTCGTCAATTATACTTACCCATTTGTGGATGTGACAGGTAGCTCTCACAATCCACCAGAAACTGGCCCTGTTGCGTGGCCCCCAGTGCAAGAATACGTTTTGTAAGTAAATCTATAACATATGTCCCAGTCTTGTTTTCCGGCACCGGGAACTGCTGTAAACTAAAATAAGGCCTTCGTTAAATATATAGCATGCATCTCTAGTACAAGTTCTCTCAGAAAACCACAAAACATTGGACTTACACTGTGACACCCATTTTCAATTGAGTTTGGGGTTATTATTTCGTGTACATAATTATTATATTAGATGCAAAAATATAATAGTTACTAAAGCCAAGTTTTACATTCAAAATACTTATTACGTTTCTTTCCTAAATGTAGAAAAATATTTGTGAACTTTTTCGTAAACAATTTTGAGTTATGACAAGTGACAGATCGCTGATACAGATTTTTTTAAATATTATCCGAAGGAACGAGCTAAGATCAAAAACCATGCTGCCAAGTTCTTAGCCGGTATTTATCGTTCTTTTTTTTTTAATTTAGGTCCCTCAGTTCAATTTCTTTCAATTCTTGCTAAAGAAAAATATGGAAAAGTTCAAGGAAGAAGTTTGCTCAAATGCAGATCTTCATCCAACTTAGAACTAAAAACCTAATTTTTGTATGCTTTCATGATTATATTCTCAAATTGATATTTAATAATACAGTAATGGAAGGAAATTGAGCAATATTTTACTGTATTTAAAACAATTATTTTAAGCAGCAGAAAAGATTTCTTCAGATATTGTGATTGATTCTCAGCTTCTTTCATTAATAAACAACCAATCGGGAAGCTCCGCACGTCGTCACCTGCATAAACAACCAATCGTATCAAATAACAACTATACTTGATTCATAAAGGTAACCCTGAAACCCGAGGTGGTCCAATCGTAAGTCGACAAATAATTTCACGGACAAATTGACAAGTACGGGGCCCTGATTATTGCAGTATTTATTTACATCAAAATTATAATTTGGCCATTGTATATTTAGATAAGAGTGTGTAAATAAAAAAATCATCAGTCCTAATATTGCGTCAGCCATAAATCGTAGTGATTGTCGAGTAATTGTAACTGTTCTGAGGATATTAGTGCAGTGCGTTTGATCACGGGATTCGCTTATTATCTAACACGAAAAATTTATTGGATGATTGAAAATGATACCTGATAACGTGACGTTGGTAGTGAAGGCGCCTAATCAACAAATTGAAGATCAGAACATTGAGTGTCGCACGTCATGGACAGTGAGGCAGCTGAAAGGACATATCTCCGAAGTGTATCCTAGTAAACCGGTAAATATACTGAGATAACTTTAGCATATTATGTTATCGCATGTTAATTTCCAGCTTAATTCGCAGTCTGATCGATTTAGGGAGACAGTATTATTAC
Organism: Hyles euphorbiae; assembly: GCA_023078785.2. NCBI lineage: Eukaryota > Metazoa > Arthropoda > Insecta > Lepidoptera > Sphingidae > Hyles > Hyles euphorbiae. The sequence goes on along the minus strand of CM041056.1, from coordinate 10,223,561 downwards.
CTAGCCCATACCCTGAAAAAATTACCTGCGTCGTTTAACTATTAAAAAGGTTTAAAGGTCGATACAAACCTCCGATGTCAGACTCAAATAGCACTTTGATCGTCTGAGTTACATGAAATAAACTCGGTTCGATAAAAGTTTGTCAATATTATTATTAAATCAACTTTGTTGGATAAATTGGTTGAAATTACAGCCTATAATTTAGTCTCATGGGCTACAGTTATCATTTGCTTAATTTAATATTGTGCATAAAGAATATTATAGTACACTCTAAAATATTTTTGTCTTCTCTTAGTTATTCAAACATAAAATGTTCATAAAATGTACATGAAAAACAAAGTATTTTCTCAGGATGAAAAATAGCCTGTTCAACTCGTTGGTTAATAAATATCCCATATGTAAATTATAGAAAATATGTTATGAGGACAAACTATGCAACACCTTTGATATTATAATAGAAATTTTATTTAAGTTTGTTTTGGCATTACTTATATTTCACATAGAATTTTATAACTTTGATATGTAATTTGTCAGATTATGCTCTGACAAATTACATATCTTAAATGGTGCTTTATGTAAAATTGTCCAGACTATAAAAGGTCTTTGTAATCCGACTAATTTGAATGCCCAACACTGCCTTTCTAGGTTTGTTGGATAATTGAACGCTCACACTATAAGTTTCAACACACTCAAACAATTTTTTTTTTTTAATATAGTTTGTATTGGGCCCTTGATATAAAATTAAATCTGTTTATATATTATATTGCAATACTATTCTTCATTAGAATAAAGATTCTTAATTTTAAATTCATTCATTAATAATATTTCTCATTTTACAAACAGGTATAGTTATAGTTGGAAAGCATACATATAAGATATGCATAAACATATCTAATGTCTAGATTATGGTACACATTTAGATTATATAATTTTATGCAAATATAATACAATATGGTCAAAGTGAATTTATTTATTTATAGTCTTTATTGTACATCTCAAGTTACATAATTATTAAATATAATAGATATACATTATTATGGTATAATGGGTGGCCATATCGCATTGAGTAATTTCTCATTATCTCTGAATTAATACCAGGATTGATTGATACCATATCTTACAAGGGCGGATCCAGCTTTTACTTTATAAATTTTGTCAATCTGGGGCCAGACCAGGGGGGTCATGACCCCCATGACCTCTCCCCTGGATCCACCCTTGATACCTTAACACAACTACAAAAAAAAACAAGAGTACATTACATAAATATAAAGACCGAATTAAACAAATACCTCACAAAAAGTGTAACGAATGGCTGGTGTGTGCAAATTAGCATGTCATGTTTATTCAGAAGTTGAACTTGAACTCAAAATGAACTCACCGACATTATACTATTGTAAAGAACGAAGAATTTCAATTTGTTTTGAAACTATATTAAAAAAAAAAGTTGTTTGTTTAATATATTCCGATTTATGTATAATATATGCTTTGTGAGATAGCATGTAATCACATTGCTATACTAGAAAAAAAATATTTAAAAAGTACAATATATTGTACCCCCTGTATTTGACTCCGTAGTCCAAACATAGTGAGTTGTCTCGGTGCTAAGTTACTTTCCAACTAAACAAATGGGTAATAATTGATATTTCTTAATTTTCAAGTCAAAAAACTTTGTACAGGTCCTACAATTCCATATAACAGAAAATATTATAGAAATCGTATGAGTTATGTACAAAGTTGACAAGTATGAAACGTCAAACGGCACATATCAGTTTAGTTGTATAGTAACAACACATGACTTCTTGAATAAGCTATTAAATGAGAATTGAAATAATTGGATGATATGCCACTGTTTTCTAGAAACTCTGTATTCTAGCAATGTTACAGTGATGCATTGTTTACACTGATAACAATGTAAGTCAATCAGCTGTACATATATGTGCATACAAGGTCGTACATATGTTTCCAATGTCATTTGGGCATTGAATCAATTACTATTTATAATACGCTTTTATTTTATGAAATTTATTTTTCATAGTGCCTTGATTGACCTGATTGCCTCGGTGGCGTAGTTGTACTACGGTACAGTTACAAAGCTGAGGTCTCGGGTACGAATCCCGGGTTGGCCAAAGTGATATTGGGTTTTTCTATTCATTATCAGCCCAGAATCAGGAATTTGTGTTCTATATGGCGATACGCTCGCCACCTATCACATCGTGCGCCGGGCTGGCATGCACTAGGCCAGCATGGTAGTAATGCCAGGTACTCTCAATTGTACTCTTGATTGTAGAGGAGGCATATGCAATGGGATGTATATGGAATGATACAAATACAAAAATCTTTGTCTTGGTGCTAGGACCACAGTCAGTGCTGAAATCTTAACTGTTTTGATTCACAGCCATTTAGCTAATATATGGAATAATAGTAACTCTAAATTCACACCTATATTGGATTTGTGATATTGGTGTATTTTTGATGATTCGGTTTACTCATTATTCCTTAATGAAAAGTGTGCAATTATATACATAATGGACATTTACTGTTTGGCAACCAAAGATTTTCATGTATCTATCTGCTCCAGAAAAAATGGTTTGAAACATTTCTTACAAATATTTCATAGTTCTTTTACCCCCTTCAGCAACAGGATGTCTACTGCTAAACACAGGCTCCCCGCAAGGATATTCAAAGGTACTTGTTGGCAACAGTCTGTATGCAGTGGCGTCCTACACCCTTAACTCTGTAGTCAATCTACCTGCCAATGAATGCATAGCCTCCACTCAAGAACTTTTCAGCCCTATTGTCCTTAATTTTTCAATACTTTATGTCCGGCCAATGCCACTTCAATTCACAGGAGTACTTACTCCTCATTTTGAAATGTAACTCCTCAAACATAATCACTAAATTATCTTTAATGATAAATGGTTTAGATATACCCAAACTGGCTTTTATCACAATCATAGATATCAAGTATGTAATGAAAATCACTTACCTATAAGTGTAGTGTGTACATATACATGATAATAAATACAAACATATAAACACTTATCATACTATATCTCCATAATGGAATTCTGACACCAAACCGGCTGAAAATAAGTTAAAAAGTGAGACTAATAGCATCTACTGTGATAAAATTGATGCCCATTGATGATTCTTCATCCATCTCATAAAATATAATTTTATAGTTATGTGTATCGACTATACTTTAAAATTATTTAAATTAAGATATAGCAGTATATTTTTCTGATAAATAAATGCTGATTATGAATGCAGAAAAAATAATCCCATCAAAAACATCCTGTAAAAAAATTCCAAGTCTCGCAGCTCAGGTTTTCTACCGCAAAAAGTTGTGAGATGCATGTAATACCAAGTCGATTAATTTATTTAGTCCTTAAGAGACCTTCTATATAAAGTTATTACGTTAGTTATTACCATATCAATATTAAAAATTCTTTACGTTTTAAATAAATGGATCGACTTATACTGTATGTAATCCTGTATGTAATCCTATACATTTATATGGGATTACAAAGTTATTCACGCAGTTGGTCTATCTAGAAAACTAGACACAAATTATAAAATGTTTGAATTTTCCCTTACTTTAGACACTAAACACTAATTATATTCTAAATTTGAAGGTTCTATGTCTGCTAGAAGTGCCTTAGACTTTTGATGATCGGTCAGTCAGTCAGTGAGTGACAAAATTAAGAAAGTTTGACTAGTTACAATTCTTAAACTACTGGTTCAATTTGAATGAAATTTTAAATATGCCGTGTTTACACAATGCCTGCTTAGTAACTGAAAATTCAGGCTTCATGCTTTAGCCACAACGAAGTTATAGGGGGTTGAAAATGGTCTGAATTGCTTCGAGAAAAGGATGTTACGGCCTATAGCTCGACTTGGAGGGGGCTCGGCCGCGCCCACAGATTTAGAAAATGTCGCAAATGCTTCTTGTGTCTATTAGGGCACTGGCATTAAATGATCTTATTACATAAATTATCTAATTCAGTATATGACCCAGATCCAGTTATTGTGAGCTGCTAGAGCGCGGAAGTAACTAATAGAGTGAAGAATTCACTCATATTTAATAGGGTTTTTTTTGTTGCACAACTCTGCCAAACTAATAAGCGGGAGAGTTTTACTGGTGGTAGGTCTCTCATATGTGCCTGGATAGGATCCACCGCATTGTCTGGTTGTCCCGCCCAAAAGCAGTGTAACTGCACTGTTGTGTTTCTGATTCAAGGACATAAAAGCACTGGAATGCCAAGCAGTGCGTTGTAAAGTTTGCTTTTGCTACTGTCCATGAGCGGTCGTATCGCTTACCATCAGATGAATTACATGCTCGTCTCGCCATTCATTGAAATGAAATAATAATATGGGAATTGATTATCGCCGCCTATGAACATTTTATAAACATTGATAATAATATAATGCTTTGTGAATTAAAAAAAAAAAAGCAGATGAAAGGTTTATAAGGGTCTGTCAATTTCACTCAACGAACGAAATACTATAGCAAAGCCTTCGCATCATTAGATATGACATCGGCTTTTTGTGTGACAGTAATAATGCCTGGGTTGAGTAAATAAATCCTACTCATACAATAGCTGAAGGAGACGTGTCGTTTTTAGTTTTTATTATAGTTTTAAAATATGTTTTAGTAATCGAATGCAATGAACGACTTTTGAATTCAGTTTGAGCGCAGAACACAAAATATTCGCTAACTAAAATAAGTTTTAAAACATAATAAGGCTACTTGTGTTTTGTTTACCCCAAAGTTAAAATAAAACGGATATTAAGCATTTTATAGTGTGGTTCTACCACTTTAAAATATAAATAATCTAAAACAAGTGCTTAAGGTAAAGTAGGGCGTAACATACGTCAATGCATGTTGCAAAAAGGATACGGCTTATGGTTTTAAGACTGGTTACATCATTAATCCTTATATAGGAGTGATGCAATTTGTTTAGTAGGTACGTTAAATTTATAATAACAGTAGCTGTGCCCGCGACTTCGTCCGCGTGGAATTTAACAAAAACTTTATTACTACCATACAGTAAAAGTCCCGTCAAAATCGGTCCAGCCATTTCAGAGATTAGCCGCAACAAACAGACAGACAGACAGACAAAAAAAATCTAAGATCATTTTCGTTATAAGTATCGTATATATAACGATATCTAGTTGGACATTTTCTTTAATTTTCACTTTACAAACAGACACTTCAATTTTATTTATGTGTATAGAGTATAGATTCTCCGAATTCAGTTGATGCTTACGACGTACCATAAAGGATTCGAACATTTCGTGGAACATGTAGGCACATTAGTAAAGTTTTATATACGACGTCCGAACATACTAACTTCGTATCGAATCATAGGGTAATCACACTGGATCAGCGCAAAATGGCAGTAAGCGCGTCGCTTCTAGATACTGTGGGGGGAAGGAGGCGTAGGGTCGGGAATGTGCTGGAACTATAGCAATCGTTCTAATTTAATGTTATTCGAAAACAAAACATTACGTAATACCCCAACAAAGTAAACAGGTAAACATCGAAAACTATTTACTGGTGGTATGTCTCTCATACGTGAGAGGCCGCCTGGGTAGGTACCACCGCAAAACAGCAGTTTAAATGGACTGTTATGTTTCGGTTTGAAGGACGTTGTAGCCAGAGTAACTTCTGCACATATTGAGACTTAACATCTTATGTCTCAGGATGGCGAGCGCAGTGGAATGCCAAGCGTTAATTTGTAATACAATTTGTTGTTTGGTTTTGCTATTGTTTATGAGCAATCGTATCACTTCCCATCAGGCGAACGGTATGCTCGTCTCGCCATTCATTGCAATAAAAAAATGCCATTAGAACAATGAAGCGATAACCTGGCCGCGCTATAAATCATACATTCCGCAAATGTATGAAAAAATCTGTACATCGCAAACGTATTATGTGATCAATTGTTATCAGTGCAAACACTATACGTATTGCAATTAAATGTACATGTTTTGATAAGGTGCTAACGAGCATTTAGTTTTTACGGCTCGCTGCGATAGGACATTTCATTTATCCAATTGTGTTATTCTTATAGCGATAGATGTAAGTGTTTTGTGTTGGTGAAAGTCTAATAAAAATAATTTTCTGATTTTATCGGGTTTATTGTGAAGCTAGTTGATAGGTTCCAATGCGTGATCTGTTGCATGTTTAGTGAAGTCTAGAATAATGGGATTATTAACGATGTCTCATACTGATTGTAATGATTAAATTATAGTGAAGTGAAGGAAAGAAAGTGTGATAACAAAATTTCTCAGGGATAAGTTTGTAATGCAATATGACGTGAATTTAAGATTTTATCAAATTCGTTTCTGAAGAACAGATTATTACATATTTACAATAGTTGCTTACTTAATGTATGAATAATATGTAATTCGCGAACATTGGTTGTTAAAAGTTAAACATTGTTTCGTAATAAGTTAGTAATTACATAGCCCCTTACTTAAATTTTAAAGTAATAAGTATATGTGTACTGTCGTGGATATCAGACACAAAAAAATTGACAGTCATCATTGCGCAGTTGTGCGTATACATTTTAGTTTGTAAACGCACCCATATACAGAAGCAATCCTAACGTGCAATAAAAACCGACTGCAAAACAAAAAACCACTAAAAATAAAAAAATAAAATAATAAGTACCACTGCAAAGCAAAAAAATAATATTTATTTCATGGAACTTGTGCTTGTTAAATAATTTGCTTAATGACTTGACTAGCCAACAAATCAAAATATATGCATAACACATTGAAGGCGGGCCGCCAAGTACCAAACATGTAGGACCTATGCCTTGTATTAATTTAAATATCTATATGTTTGGTACTGGGCGACCCGCCTTCAATATGTTATGCATATATTTTGATTTGTTGGCTAGTCAAGTCATTAAGCAAATTATTCAACAAGCACAAGTTCCATGAAATAAATATTATTTTTTTGCTTTGCAGTGGTACTTATTATTTTGTTATTTTTTTATTTTTAGTGGTTTTTTGTTTTGAAGTCGGTTTTTATTTTTTTTATTAAAATTTTTAGTTATTTTTATCTTTTTAGTGTTGATAGGCATTTAAATGAAAAAGATTTGGTCCCCACAAGGAATATGTTCTTTCCGATGACAATGAAATCGCTAAAATCAGCTAAAAGCTGCCAAAGATATTGGAATATTCACATGTTTATTATTTTTCTCCCCCCCCCCCTTCCCCTCCCTTCGCCCCTACCCCTTTTTCCCTCAACCACTGTAGCCTAGCTTTTATACTGAACCCAATGCAAAAAGAACCATTGAAATCCTATTAAATTTTGAGGAGTTCTACTCTCCAGGTCCGAACATGATAATCAGATCTTAATGTTGTGTTCCTGGGATCAACCTGTCAATACGTTCTTTCCAATGAAAAAGAAATCACTAAAATCGGTTATAAGCTGCTGAAGATATTAGAATTTACGGGTATTTTAATTTTATCACCCACCCCCCCTCACCCCCACCCCTTTTTCCCTCTCTCACTGTAACTTAACTTTTCTAATGAACGTAATGCAAAAAGAACCATTGCAATTCTCCTTAATTTTAAGGAGTTCCCCTCTCCAGGTCCGAAGATATTCATCAGATCTTCACCATATTTTTATGGGACCAAACAACAAGCACCAGCTTTCAATTAAAGAAAGAATGATCGAAATCGGTTCACGCAGTACAGAGAAACGAGGTAACAAACATAAAAAAAAAACAACACAGTCGAATTGAGAACCTCCTCCTTTTTTTGAAGTCGGTTAAAAATATATTATAATAATCGTTTTTTCAATTACAGAGAACAGAAGAACAAAAGATAATATACTCAGGCCGCCTACTGGAAGACAACATAAAACTAAAAGACGTACTGCGAACGTACGACAGTGAGACAGTGCATACTATGCACCTGGTCTGCGCTCCCAACAGAAGAATGCCTGACCCACAGCCGAAGAGAGAAGAACCCGTCGCCGAAGGTCTTAGGCGTAGGAACGTCGAACCAGAGAGAACCACAGAAACGGCTCGTCCAGAGACAAGGCAGAACGATCAGAACCATAATGTTGAGATGCAGAACTATATTAGTTCTTTCGTGAACAACTATGGTAGGGTCCCGCCTTACCCTAATTACGGGATTGGGGAAGGCTACCTCCCAGTGCCCAATGATCCGGCGTCAATGGCTAACCACATGATGATGATTCAACAAGCTTACTTGCAGTATATGCAGCAGTATGCTAATATGTAAGTACTACCCTTTATTTCATGTTGAAAAATCTTAGACTAGAAGTAATTATTTTCATCCATAAAATACAAGGGTATAGATTAGTCCCTCGCTTTGACTTGATACATTTGATAGATTGAACATATAGCTTGGCAAAAAAAGAGTGCGTTGCGGTGACAATTGGCATTTAAGAAAAACAATTATGGCAACACTATTAAATATGTCATTGTGTTGAATAATTTAATACGTTGGTATCTCTATACATTTTCGTACGGATTTTATGTATTTCGATTTAAAATAAACAAAGAGACCATTAACAATAATAAATAAAAATTCAAAAACAAGCATCTAAACATTCTCCGTTGTAGCATATCGGTTTGCCATATTAATGTTAAGTTCGACCTTAGCGCCCACATTGAAAACAGGTTCTTATTTGCCAAGCTATACCTTTTGATTCTTTTAGGAATCCTTATGAATGCAAGTTTCCTTATTACTGTTTCTAATTATAAAACATACGTGACTAAGGAAAATCTGATCAGTGGTCTCAGAGTAAATAGTAAGTACGTAAAACTTCACTAATGTGCCTAGATACTCCACAAAATGTTAGAATCCTCTATCATAAGTCGCAACCATAGACTAAATTCGAAGAAAATGATATAGATAATAGAGAATAGTATCGAATTTTAGAAGTGGAAAACTTATATCTTACTCCGGATGTCGAACATCCGAACAATCGAAGTTCGTATCGTTTCATAGAGTAACTCCCCTGGAAACGAAATACATAGTCTCAAATAGAATTAAAAAATTATGTCACGTACTGACACTATTAAACCAAATTATCGCATCATGCATCCTTACTTGACATTAAGGTCAAACGTTATCTAAGTCCGGTTAAATAGGTGCAGATAATAGATATTATCATTTTGCGGTTCAATAGAAAATGCTAGCTGATGTATTATGACCTCACGGGTTACTAGACGAATGGTAGACAGCGCGAAACTATTTTCTAGTCGATTATTCTGAAAATTGCATTGGGTATTTCTCGGATTTCGTCTATCGTCTATCGTCGATCGTATCAGGTATCGTCTCGAGTAACTGTTGATGGTGGTCGCACTTTAGTCTGAATGTTCGAAAACAGATGTAATCTGAATGATTTCGAATCACGAAATACTTGCGTGATTTGCCATGACTGGTTATTGTAAAGTGTTTATTGATTACTAATTAGATATAAGTTTATAAAACAAAAATTTGTACAGCAGGTGTGAATTTATCGTAATCATGTTTGTTATGTATACAAAATAATATATGTTACTAAACTAAGTTTTACAAATGATTAAGTGATCAACCTGATGGCATTTGGTAATCCAAAGTGTTTTTGTGGAAAGTATGGAGCGGGATTCATTATTTAAAAATTAGAAATGATGGAGATATAAATGATGATATAAAGATAATTAAACTGCCCACTTATTTTCCTATTTCAATATCCCTCCAAAGGTTGCCTGGAACAAATTACTCTCTTAATAAGGCCGCCTCTTGTACTATTATTATTGTGTTGTTTCTTCACTGTATTTTTATTTTGTATTTTATGCAATAAAGGATTAAATCTGTATCAGCCCATATACGTCCCACTGCAGGGCACGGGCCTACTCTACAATCGAGAATACGATTGAGAGTGGTTAGGCCATATAGTCCACCACGCTGGCCTAGTGCGGGTTGGCGGACTTACATACCATAGAAATTCTTATAAATCGCTATGGTATGCAGGTTTCCTCACGATGTTTTCCTTCACCGTTTTAGTGCGTGGTGATTGATTACACTGGTCAACAAAAAAAATAAAATCGTTTGTTTCCTTTAATTTTTTTTTTGTTTCTGTCTCAAACTAACGCGTATTTTTTAAATATGGTAACAATTTTTCTCTCACAGCTTTTGTTTTTGAGTTACAGCTAACTACCCTCCATTACTATTTTTACTTATAGTTGCGTTTTTTATTGGACATTGAAATATATTTTGTTGTTGTTTTCGATATGGCTTCGTCAAGAAGGTGTTGTGTACTTAATCCTGATTCTTTTTGCTACATTTGTGGTGAATATGTATTTGCAAAATATCGAAAACCTATATCGGACTTTGTAAAAACTGCGTAATACTTTAAAATAAAATTGTGTAATCAGGACAAGCCATGGGTTCCTCATATTGTATGCCAGAAATGTGTGGTATGTCTACGGGTATTGTCCAGTGGAAAAAGAGATGCAGTAATGTTCGTAACGATACACGAAGTTCCCTTTTTTCATGTGTCTCTGGGACAGTCGTGACCAACAACACCATTGGTCACAAAAAGTTTGGCCAGTGCGGGAAGAGCTAAAAGTTGGTACAAAGAATGTTATAAATATGCCTTTAGTTAGCCGAGATCGCATCATACTTCCACCACTTCATATTAAACTCGGCATAATGAAACAGTTTGTGAAGGCGCTTGACAAAAGTGGCGATTGATTCAATTTTCTTTCACGCATGTTTCCAAGATTAAGTACAGAAAAATTAAAAGCTGGCATTTTTGATGGGCCACAGATTAGGCAACTCGTGAAAGATCCTAATTTTGTCAAATCAAAGACTGAAGTCGAATCCAAAGCTTGGAAATCATTCGTTTTGCTTATGAGTAATTTCCTAGGCAAAAAGAAATCTGACGACCACGTCGAGCTTGTTGAGTCCATGCTATCGAACTTGCAAGAGTTAGGGTGCAACATGAGCATAAAAATCCACTTCCTGAACTCACATTTAGACTGATTTCCACAAAATCTAGGTGATTTTAGTTAGGAGCAGGGTGAAAGATTCCATCAGGATCTTCGAACAATGGAAGAGCGGTATCAGGGGCGGTGGGACTCACATATGATGGCAGACTACTGCTGGAGTTTGCAACTTGATCTACCTAAAGTCGTTCATTCAAGAAAATCGTATAAAAGATCATTTAATAGTGTTCAATAGAAATTTTGTTAACATCATTTATTAATTTTCTGTACTTTTTTATCAAAATAATAAAACTCTATATTTCCAATACTGAAGCTGTTAGCAATCTTCTAGTATTTTTTTCATACTCAGGGCCATAGAAATACCCAATAACAGAAAAAAAATTAAAGGAAACAAGACTTGTGTTGACCAGTGTTATCAATACACACATGACTCCGAAAAGTCAGAGGTGTGCCCTGGGATTCCAACCCGCGACCACCGTGAACATTTGGGCAGCCGCGTCTAGTCCGTTTACCAACAGGCCACCACGCACTTTCGCAAAGGATTAAATAAATAAATAAAAATTATCTTAATACAAAACACAATATATGACTATTGTTGTAATGATCGACAATTTGTATGACCTTAACACACTTGTATGTTTGTCATATACGGATCAAGAAGCTTATACCCAAATGGAGATTGCATGCCGTATATAAAAGTGAAGCACAAAAATTTTACCTTGAATGACGTCACTGATGCCTGCTATCCTTTTCTTTAGCGTAACAATGAATGAACTTCACGTGAACTTCATTCATTGACACTCTACAGAAAAGGATAGCAGGCAACAGCGATTGCATTCAAGGTCAAATTTTTGTGCTTCAGTGTTTTATACGGAATGCAATCTCCATTTGGGTATAAGCTTCTTGATACGGATGTATAATAGTGAGGACCTTTAATTGGTTTATTTGCGTCTTTCCAATTGCTTAATCTGTTGTTGTTCTTCCATGAAATAAAAAATAAAATAAATGAAATCAATGATATAAATGAAATAAAATAAATAAATATTATATAATGGTGGCGTGTGATTGTTGCAGGTGGCAAGCCACCAACGGCCCGGCGGCCCCCGCCACCGAGGCGCCTCCGCAGCCGGCGGCGGAGGCTGCGCCCGCGCCCGACGACGGCGAGGAGGGCGCCGCCCCTCGCGACTGGCTCGATCACTTGTACGCGGCCTCGCGACTCGCCATACTGTTCTCGCTTGTATACTTGTACGGCAGTCCGGCTAGGCTGCTACTGGTGCTTTTGCTCGTCGCCGCTGGGTATTTGTGAGTATCATTTAATACTAGACTAATATCCAAATAGGTGATACCCTCAATGAGGATCGATAGTACCCTGTATGAAGAATGCAAGAAGACATGGTTTTTTTTTTATTGCAATGATTGGCGAGGCGACCATGCTGTTCGCCTGATGGTAAACGATATGACCGCTCATGAACAACAGCAAAACATTCCACTGCGCTTGCCATCCTGAGAAATATATATCTAGAAAAAAGATAGTTTAGTGTTAAATTGTATACGACCGATATTGTAATTCAGACAGCAACAACAATAAAAATACCTGATGTAATATGTCGCCTTTTTCCTTGACGATTCATTTAACACTGCAGTTAACAATAAAATTAAATGTAATAGTTATTTTTATATTATCGAAAATTGTTGAAGTAAGGAAAATCAAATTTTATAACCAGGTATAGAATGGATGTAGACAAATAAAATGAACACATCATATTGTTATTTTTAACTATAGGATCAAGTTATGTAATGAAAATACAAATAATCTTGATTCTTAGGGAATACTATTGTAGATGTAGACTAGACTTTTGAAGGTTTAAAAGTGGTGAAAAAAGTGAACAACAACAAAAATGATCAGTGAAATTAATCATCACCTTTAATTTGTTTCAGGCACCAAATAGGTTTCTTCCGCGACCTCCACGTGAACCCTGCTAACAACGAGGGTCAAAACAACCCCCAGCCGAACGACCCCAACCCTCCCCCGAGCCGTCCCGGGGAGGAGACTGGGACAAACGCACCCCCAGCCCGAGACGACCAGTCAGTCTTCGATATCGCCAGAGTCGTCTTCACATCATTCTTCGCCTCTCTTATACCCGACACCAACATTTAAAAGGTTCTGATTTTAGTAGAATTTTTAACGGAAATCTTCAATGTAACAATAGTCGACACGAAACTGCGGCCTTATCAGACGGGCGATAGTTACGATTATCGATATATCGAGCGTTTCTGTGTGCTTCTAGTGTCTTCGTTTTTACGCATATCGACTTTTGAACGATACAACAGTGTTGACAAGTGTCGCTTAAGATGTATTTATAGTAAAAATGAAGCCACTAACGGTAAATTATAATACGAAGAATCGCACGATTTATCGAATATCGGTTAATTATAGTTGCCCTCATGCATAGAAATAGTCTCGATGACGTATTTCGGTTGTGACGTCGATATTTTGATTGTGATTAATTTTAACCTAACAAATGTCACAAATAAAAAATATTAATTAAAGTCGATAATCAGCATCGTCTATTTGTGTAAATACGATATATCGATGTCGAGATTATCTCGGTGCGTGTATGATAGGTCGGCTGGTCCCTTAGAATACTGGATATACCTAGGATTAGAAAATGAAGGACTTTGGTTTCATAGTAAATATTAAAGTAGTATATATTTGACTACAAGGGGATGTCATACTCAGTTTTCCCCGTCATTACCAAACCGGATGGGAATGATTGCCGAGAGCAACCTTTTAAATGGTTATACCTCTAAGTTTTTAGTTATCGAAATGATATATTCTTTGTAGGAATTAAAATAAAAGTTGGTTAATTAGGAATACACATAGATCATGTGTTCACTCTGAATGTTATTTAAAAATACTTATCTATATTTTTATGAATAATCACCTCATACTGATAGATTGTACTAAATCATTTTAACTTATATTTATATCACTTAGAATAATCCACGTAATATTGACCCAGTGGTTTAATTTCAAATAAGTGTATATAGATCAAGAGCCCGTGGCCGTCAGACATTCGTCATTTCATAAAAGCTAAACGTTCGTCTGTGCATGCCTTTAATATAAAATAGTATAAAACCTGAATTTTATGTATTTTATTAAGGCAACTGTCAAAAGGGTTTTTCCTTGGTAGTCAGACACTTGATGGACTTTCATCTTGCCAGACACACTAAAGTTAATAACTTACAAAGCCATCACGATTGGAACTTCATAATAGCTGATCGTGTGATGCGTATCTTAGAAGTTAGAAGCATACGCAGACAAATTTTCAGCTTTTGTAAAATGACTAAAGTCTGGTTTCCACGGGCTCGTGCTCTTATAGTAAATGCCTTATAAAAATTATTATTTCGGTGCGAATAATCGATTAATCGACTAATTTGAATGAATCGATTTTTAATTATAGCATAGTCTATTGAATTTGGCGTTAGACTAGATATTAAAGCACGCCTGCGCTCGAACTGGCTGACAATAATTTTATTCGATTTCTGCTGTTTAAAAAATAAATATCAATTTTCTACGCCTTGAAAGTATTGCCTGATATGAAAGATCTCTGAGCCAACTTTCTATTATATTTTAATTATTTATGTAAAAGATTTTCATAATTAAAAAAATAACTGCAATATTCCTAACAGTTTTATTTAAATCGAAAATCATAATGAATTCTAAAAGCTTGTGACGTTGTATTTAAATTTTCGTGTACTGAATACCAAACCAAATATATATACGCGTGTACATATTTAGTGATAGATATGAAAATGTTATATTAACTTAGAACTATACGATGCCTGTATAACTCACATTGGGGTAACTTTGTTACTTTGCTATTGGCGGTTTTAACGTCTGTGGTTATCGTTTGTAACGCGAATATTATGGAATGTAAATTTCGCACTTGTTTCGTATATCAGCCAATATACATATTGCCGGTAAATAAAGCCTCCTTTACAATTGAATAGGTAGGCTTTAGTCCACTATTATATACTATTGGAAGAAAATATTACACTGGTTACTAAATAGGGTATTTGACTGTGATAGATTTTTTTATGTTGCGTTCTAACACAAAAATAAAACAACAAAGTTAAATTTGTTTGTAACGTAGTTCGGACATCTTTCCGTCTCTTTCACACGCGCACGCTATGATGCATATTAAGAATTTGAAACCAGTGACGTCAGTAGTTTTGTTTTGCGTCCCTTTTCTTTTACTCTCACTGCACGATTTAAAAAGTTCATTTAATTCTAAATGGTTTTACAAATTTCTTTATTTATTATATTTTTAAAATTATACCATTTATTGAATATACAAATAATTTAAGTTAAATACCCTATTGTGACCAGACCACTCTCATTATAATGAAATTAGAAATTACTATATCAAAAAATGTTTGAAAATGTTTGAATTGTTTTGCAAATTGAAAGTATTTGCTGTACAAACGAAAATTGCATGAAACGTATTTATTCCGATCGTATCCATTATTAGTTTAAATACACAGTAGTGGAGTTAGCGAGACAGTATTCAACTCTTCATTGTAGTTAAAATAGTAACAATTGCTGGATCCCAGAAAGCCTTTCATACTGATTCGAAAGCGGTTATTACACGAGGCTTTATTAATTAGGTTTTTTTTTTTTAAATTGATGGTGGAATTCAAAAACAGATTGCTTGATATTTGGTCACAATCGGACTCGATATCTGTAATATGATGTTACACATTGCAGATATAAAACCATTTTTACTAGAAATCTCCCATTACAATAATATGTAAGCTATATAATGTATTTAAATGAATGAAGTTCTATTCTTTCATTGAAATATAATAAAAATATTTTTGTATATCATGCACCAAATTTAATTTTATTGCAGTGAAATCTATTTTATAGAAATCCTCTTTACGTTGACGAAGCATATTTAGATGATTTTTGATTATAAATTTCGTTCTCACAATAATTATTGGAATGGATACGATCGATTCTAAAATGAACATACGAGGCTCCACCTCGCCATGCTGAGAGCTTTTAGGTAGATTTTGTAAATACCTTGTAGTTTTTAACTCTTTTTGTGATTACCCACTGCATTTTCATCATGCGATTATATTTATCCTTCGCGAGTCATGTTTATGTAGTTTAATTTCATTGTAAGTTTTTTTAGTCGATAACGTCGTGGTTATGATGGCAGCGAAATATCAGATCATTTGATAAATATTTGTTTCAAAATACAGACAGATTGATTTTATTTTCTTACATTTTTGCGATATACGTATATGCAGAAATGTAAAAAAACTTAATTCATTAGGTTATAGATACCAATTTTGAAAAAATCTAGTGCATCAGAAATGCTAAGCAGACAGGTATTATTACAAAATTGGCGGCAAAACGTTAACCAATGTTTTCCCGCCCATCGCCGCCATCTTAGCCACAGCGTCAACTCGATATTTTTTTATAAATTATCGTGCTAATCTCCACAAATTAACACGAGTTATTGTGTTGGTTTGTCGGGACGTGTTTTCATACAAAGATATCTGCATTTTGTAATTTAAGGTTATTGGAAATCTATTGATATTAAGCACGATTCGGTTGGAAAGTTATTGTTTACTGTGATAAGGTTTGTTTTCGTTTGCAACATCATTAATAAATTTTGAAATGTGATACCGTGTTTTATTTTAATTATAAGGAACTTTAGAATATGAAAAACGTTGATTATAACTCTATTTTTTATTGGGTAACTTAATAGTCCATTAGAAAGGGCTTGTTAACTCCTAACACTAATTAGAGTATTCAAAAAAACAACGAAAGAATAAACTTGAAATTATAATAAATAGGTTTATTCAAAAATCATCATCAAAATCCACATCCATTAGATCTTCCTCAACAATTTTATCGATTTGAGAAGCATCTTCATCTTGAACAACTTTTGTCTTATTTACTTCAGTACTATTCGGTATATTTTCTTCATTTTCAGTGGATATATTTAGTGATCTTCTGGTATTAATTGTTTCAATCTTGTCTTCAGTTACAATCTCAGTCATTTTGTCCTCATTATTGCCCATAGCATGTTCTGATTCTTTGCTACCTAAATAATTTTCTTCAACATTCTGTAAAGCTTCAATATGATTTATTTTAGGGCTGTTAGTAATTTCTTTATTTTCTGTTATTGTTCTGTCATCAGTACTTTTCTTAGTAAAGATGTTGTGTTTTTCCCGATTTCGGTCATCTAGCTCTTCAGAACCTATTTCCATATCTTGTTGTTCTGTATAGGTGTCACTTAGGTTTTGTTGTTCAGTATAAGTCAGACTTTTCTGTTCCCGTTCAGTATAAGAACGACTTAGATTTTGTTGCTCTGTGTAAGTTTCGCTTTCTTGTACTAAACAAGACTCAGTTTCTTGTTGTTCTGTAAAAGTTTCAGTCTGTTTTTGTTGTTCTGTAAAAATATCATTTACTTGTTGCTGCTCTGTGTAAGTCTCACTTAGTTGATCATCTTCAACAGTCATTGTAGTCTGTTTTATTTCAGTACCTAATTCTTTTGATTCATTTCGATTTTCACTAATATCAGTTATATCTTGATCTGTATGTTTCTCAATCTCAACTTCTCTATTACTTGCTGCATTTATTTCTACTGTTACAGACTGGTTTACCATTGTCATACTAGTGTCTTCATCTGAAGAATCTTCATTGACATTGGATAATCTTTCTTGTAAGGTATTTAACCTTACAGTTTCCTCTTCAATTGGTTTCTCCATTATAGTATTTTGTTTCAGCCTTGCTAGACGCCTTTCTTCGGCTAATTTACGATTTCTTTGCATTCGTTCTCGTTGTTCCTCGCTAATAGATGGCGATGAAGTCGCTTTAGGCATCGCAAATGGTGACCTGTAGACAAAAATAATGTATATTTATTGTTTTTAGATTGTTATTGGACACATTTATTGACTCACTACTAATCTCCTATGTGGCTTATAAAGACAGAAGAAGCAATGTTTAAAATTTCGTTTTAATTATGCCTAGGAAATAGAGATCATATATTTATATTTGTGGCAAGTATAATATTATTTATATTACTTTTATGCTTAGATTATAGACTATTTTATCAAATACCTACATTCATACAGATACCTACACATTTACATTTGCAACATTTTCATGGTTGCTCACTTTAGTAATTTATTGCAGTGATTCTAGGTCTATTTCTAAATTATTTTAATTATTCTAAACTAACTTACATAATAACATGTCTGGGAGTGGCGGCCGTTTTTCTAACTGAATCAGGTGCGGGAGTAGCCCTTGCTAAATCTATTTGCTGCTGTAATAACTTATCAAACTCATCTTCTTCCACAGGTGGTGCATTGTCCTCATCGCTCGAGTCTTTCTGAACTACTGTTTCTTCTGATTGGAATTGATCAGATCTTATTTTATGCAGATGTACCTGAATTGAAAGTATATTAAATATTTCGAGTGTTCTTCTATTTTCACATATTTTTGCATATTGGCGCCAAAGGAATGAATAAAATAACCGACTGCAATAAGACCGCCAATTGTACTGTAAATATAGCTAGTTTTTTTTGTTGTGTATTTTTTCAGTTTATGTTGTACAATGGAGTGTAATAAAATATAATAAACATAATCGCGAATCGAGCGAATTATACATCGAAAAACACGCAACACAGTACAATGGTTAGGAGTTTCACAACTGAGTTTCCAACTATTGCAATACAATCATTATTCTTAAAAATTATAAAATGAACAATTTAAAAACATTCTTACCATAACCGGTTTCTTTTTCCCCAATGTTTCAATTTTCTTAAGACAGTCTTCGAAGCCAAACTTTGGGTAAAGTCTGTAAGCCCAATGCTCTAATTTCTTTAGTACTAAATCCAAATCCTCTTTCTCATGTCCTTTACCTATAAAGGAAAATTAACCAATTTACTAATGTTATGCTAATTTTTTTTTTTATTTTATGTATGGCGAAACAAAAGTTTATGAACAGTAGCAAAACCAAACAAGACCTTGAATTACAAAGCAATGCTTAGTATTCCACTGCTTTTGCAATCCAAAGACATAAAATGCTAAGACTAATTATGTCTAGAAGTTACTCTGGTTACCATGTCCTTTAATCCTCAACACAACAGTGCATTTACACTACTGTTTTGCGAAATAAATCGATATTGCAGTGGTATATAACCAGATCCCCTCTCACATATGAGAGACCTACCTCCAGTACTGTGTTATTTTCTTTAATTGATTTCTTTAAGTGATGAACCAAAAGTTATACCTCTTTATTAAGATTGTAGAAAATAGATATTTTGATTTTTTTACCAAATTACCTCTAAATTTAAAATCCTTGAAATGCTCTGGTATCACTTGTATGCCCCTAGGTCCAGTGAGACGGGCAGGGTTCAATAAAAATCTAGGATTCTTAACTATCCTTTTTGGTTTATCACCAGCTGGGTCCACCCTTCTTTTTTCTTCCTCTGAAACATGATTTTATTTGATAATAGTATTCCTTTAAGGTAGTTGATGTTTGCAGGAAGTCACTCAACACCAGCCTTTTTTAAGAGGTTGCATAAAAAACTTAAAGTCGCTGGATGCAGGCCGCTTCCAACAGGTAATTGAGAAGATCCTTGGGGGAGGCCTATGTTCAGCAGTGGATTTCTTGTGGCTGATATGATGATGATGATAAAAATAATTGTAAGAAGACTGTTTAGCAGAGGGTTACCTGAATGAAAATAGTATTTAATTTCAATTATTCATTGCAGTAATGTGTTTATAATGATTACATATATAATATCGACGCAGGAAAGAGATTTTGTCCTCTCTAAAAATGCACATGTGTTTTGTATATTATTTAATTCATAAAAAAAAATACTGCATTGAATTTATTCATGAAAATATAAGGTTTTATTTTAAAATGTTATTATTAAAGAAATGGTATTCCTAAATTTTGTAGTTCAGAGGTTATTCATTTTTTAAATATTTTTTTGATTCTGGTGTAAAATTGCTTGTTTCGAGATACGACAAAATCATTTTCCTGCATTGATATAATCGACACCCAATATATATTTGGCACCTGTACAAAAATTATGTAATTAGTTTAGAGTTAAGAAATAAATAATGAATATTGGTTTTAAACTAGAGTTAGGAAAACCGTCATTTTAATAAAACTCATTTATGGAAATACATTATAATATTTGAAAGTTACATAAAATATTTTCAAATCATTTACGAATCTTTAATATAGTGATGTACAATCACTGCAGACTGCAATAGTTCAAAGTACTAGTAAACAAATCGTAATAGCCATTTAATGCACCGATATTGTTTATTAATATGTATTTTACTAAAGAATGGAAGAAGAAGCAGTAAAAATATAAGTGAAATTTTTTGACTTGAATGAAGTTCATTTTCATAAACCCTAATTATCTCAAAATATAGAATTTATAGCAAAACTTCCACTTCATTTTTAAGTAATAAATAACACAAATTAATTAGCTAAATGTACACACCGGCCTCATCTTCTTTGGCGCTATTGTCATCACTATTTGAAGCAACACTTCGCGGTCTTTCGTCGTATTCATCGCCTTCTATCACCCGTTCTAGCTCCTGAGCCTCATTTGCTTCATCTTGAAGAAATATATCTTCTAAAAGAGACATTTTCTAATTTATGAGAAATGTTTTCATTGAAAATATTTGACAAGAAATTGGGCGGGAATTTAGTTTGTACTGGTTTGTACTTTACTTCGTTCTGAAACCACAGACCAAGTAGTATTCTGAAACGTATCTCAATTCCAAACACATTCCAAAGAATAAAGACATTATTTATAATTTTTAATTCTCTTTACTCTTGGTTGGTACTGCTTAAGTTTATATGCATTTATTAAGTAGTAGAAAAAAATATTCTTCGGTGATAAGCATTTTTACCAATTCTTTCCAATTTTTTTTCATAATTTAAAAATAGTAAGGTACTTATATGATACGAAAAATCGTTACAATTTAAGCATTATCGACTTTTAAGAATCTAATTTTATATTTTAGTAATTTCGTGGATACATTTCAGAACTCATCACAACATCATTCGTAAATCTTAACTTTTATAAGTTTAAAAAGTTTTACTTGTGTCCTCTTCAAATAGGTATTTATTTATTCCAATTATAGTAAGTTACAACAGTGCCAGTGCGTTTTATACTA
Source organism: Hyles euphorbiae (assembly GCA_023078785.2). Taxonomy (NCBI): domain Eukaryota; kingdom Metazoa; phylum Arthropoda; class Insecta; order Lepidoptera; family Sphingidae; genus Hyles; species Hyles euphorbiae. The sequence goes on along the minus strand of CM041056.1, from coordinate 10,202,348 downwards.
GAACAAGTAATACATTATTTGTATCGTCATTTTATCATCTCATCATATATCTAATAATTTAGTCAACTATTTGTGCATTAGATCCACAGTGTACATTTTAAATATTGTAAATTAGATCTTTCTGAAAAAAACTATAACAAGACTAGCTGTCGGGCCCGGCTTCGCCCGGGTGCAGATAGTTTTTGAGTCCAATCCACATCAAGAACATATTATTTCGCGTGTCTACTAACTATATTTCCCGCGTGCCGTCGACTATATTTCCCTTCCGTAGGAGAGGACATCCCGTGCCAACAATTTGAATTTGAAAGAGTAGAAAATATGTATATTTGGTTTCCTGACTCATCCCACGGGAACACTACATTTTTCGGGATAAAAAGTAGCCTATGTGTTAATCCAGGGTGTCAGCTATCACTATACCAAATTTCATCAAAATCTGTTGAGCCGTTTTTTTCATGAAAGAGTAACAAACATCCATACATACATACAAACTTTCACCTTTATAATATTAGTAAGGATGTTCCACTACTATCCACAGACTATTAAACAAGACAGACCGCTAATTTCATACAAATAATTTTACACGTTAAGAAAACTCACACAACCAAAGCACTCACATGTAATTTATATCTATATCGTGTTTATATTTCATTCATGTCTTAATCGGTCGTTTCTTTTTATCCTGTGCACATTTTCTTTACGCATGGTTTTGTTTTTTTCGCACACAGGTTATATCTATAAAAATACATGGATACTAGTGCTGGAAATCGATACTTTTCCGCAGTACCGATCTTTAAATAATTAGGGATGTCCCAAATGCCTGGTTTACATCGCTCCTTCAAATTTACCGGTTTTTGATACCGGTTTATATAGATGCACTCATGCATCAAATTTAATTAGGTATTTAAAAAATTAAATCATTTTCAGGAAAAGTAAATTTTATTTTATAATTTATTATAATTTAAAAAAATATACATTACACATTTCGTCCATCTTACATTTAGTTTTAACCATGCATGGATCTCATAATTTTTTTAATGTTTCCATGATTATTTACAATTTAGTGTAATTGCGTACAATGTGTAAGCATTATCACTAGCATATATCTACTATTTTTATAAATAGAAAACGAATAATTATATAATTCAATACATCATTGATGACTTTAGTTGTGATGTAAACAGTTAAGACATGTTCTATTTGGTTCAGTTTAAATATAATGAAACAGTACTCATGAATAGAATACACATTTTTAACAAATTCCGACAAGTGAGGCATTCTATGCTTAATAATATATGTATTTGGTTATATCATATAAAGACACACTTAAAAGTTAAATATAATAATATCAGATGCATGCTAAAGACAAATAGACAATAAATAAATGACTGTAACAGGATACTGCAAATCAATAATATTAAAATAATTGTCATACAATTTAAAGCAAAAATGTTCTTTAGTTGACAAACATCGAGTAGGTAAATTTCAGGGTGTAGGAGAATGTTTACCAACATAGGTTTACTTTGATTTTCACCCTGAAAGGAGACTTGAGGGGCCACATTCAAATTTCATCTCAACAATTTTAATTTTAAAACAATGTTTCAATCAAGTAACAAAAATTATGCTATTAAAATAATGATAGTAACTATTATACAATACAATAAAGCTAAGGATTGAATTTGACTACATACAATTGGGGCCACTGTGACCTGAGGATGATGATTACTATAGTTGTCATTAAGTATGGGCTACGCCTCATTACTGACCTATGAAAATTCAAAAAATTCTTTAACAACAGAGGTTTTGCTTTCCTTTGATTGGGAGAGTCAAGTCAGATTGATAATATTTATTACACATATATTCCAGAATTAAATATGTTCAGAATCAAAGGACATAGCATGTGTCAACTTATTACCGTTCCGGCCAAAACCAATTAAACTATCAAGCAAATCATTTATAAACAAAGTTAATGTGAAAGTAGTAGTATCACATTTTAATCCTTGAATAATCATGGTCTTGGAGTTGTAGAATGTCAGCCGTCCTTATAAACTTGTATAGTGATGTAGCCACTTGCCGGCTAAAAACTTGGGCTGCAAGTATGACCTGGAATGTACATACATTCTAATTATTATTATGTAAGAATAAACAATATCAAATCTTATATTTCTCATCCCTCTAGTTGATATTCAGGACTTGAAAACAAAAACAAAGATTATATTTTATCAAAAATAGTGCTTTTAGTTTTCACCACTTAGCTGAACTTTGGTTCGATTGGGAAACTTATCTGAGTGGTAGAGTCTCGTACATGTAGGGGTTGTTCAAATTATTTTTCAAATTTGGCAAAATGTTAACCTGGTATGGTTAGGAACACATGATATAAATTAAATATCACTCCGTTTCCACATGTTGAACAACTATTGATAACTTTAAAACAGACTTTCCTTAGAAATAATTTACATTAATTATGACATTACCTTCATTTTGTAATAAGATGTTGGATTTATGTGTTTCTCAAGAAGTTTAGTGCTTCAAGCTCCAACAACGCCATTCTTTTTGTATATGTTTTCAATACATTCCCACGTTGCCCTTCAATAGCCAGCGAGAAGAATATTTTTCTGAAAAATGATTACCATATCATTTTAATAAATGAGGTACATTATTAATTTGATACATGTAATTGCTTGAATACAATTTTGAAACAGATATCATTAGTGCAATATTTAATATGTTCAGTTAGGAATTGGATATTAATGACTGAGCAGCAATTAGCAACATTAGCAGAGCCTTTATCACTAATTGTAGCTCTACTATGAAACAAGATCAAAAAACTTCCAAAATTATATCTTAATAATATTCTTTAAAACATAAGTTTTAACTTTAGTCTATAGTTGGTTCATCTACTCTATCACACAAGGCAACTGCTTTAAAAATATAAGATTCTGTGAAGCTAGTGGTCTATTCTTTGCTGTGAAGCTATTACCGCGCGTTTATCTAAACTTATCTAAACGCGTTTCTTAAAAATCGTATATAAGTTTATGCACAGAATTGCACAAAGGTTAATTCTAAGTTTTTCGTATTTATATCTTTCGAAAGAAATCATTTATTACAAAAACGAATATCGTCGCGTTTAATAAACGCAATCTTTTGTAAATAAGTAATTAAACTTCTTACCAGTGTCCACTTTTCCTACCTTGCTTAGTTTCTGAAGGTAACAGAAAAATATGTATGTTTCAGTCCTGTATGAATGCTGCACCCAAGTATAATACACATATTTACCATTAGTATCACACTATTATCACAAAAATATAAAGTATTTTACACAAATTAGTTAAACTCTTACTCGTTCGAGCCGGTTAGCACTAAGGTTTCCAAAGGCTATTTTGTCTTTTACGTAAACAGTAGCAACGAAATTAACAAATAAAGGAAAAATCTGCCTTCAAAACAAACTGTTGCACCAAAATCTACGGTGGGAATAATAATGATTATAATAATATTTTAATCGCCATATTATGGTTTAATCACGGAACAATACAAAATGGCAGCTATACGCTATGACGCAACAACAGTTTGACAAGTAGCAATTTCAAATTTACTACGACACACACACAAATATATGTAAACGGAGAAACTACCATGCCATCCATTTAAAAAAGTGGGATAGCATATCATCCTTAACGTGTAACTTTTTTTGTACTGAGTTGAACGGGCCTGCTACTATCTATCTAATTATAAAAGTTCCATTTGACATATCTCAAAATTGTGAAATAGGGATGATGTCAAATAAATCGGTTAGTACAATATCCGATTATTAACGAGATATCGATACTATTTGTTTGTATTTCTTAATCGATTACAGTTTATATTTTTAGTTTACATTATTTCGTTTTTTTTATGCACATCTTTATCCTAATGAGACATCCACAATTGCATAAGTCACTTTAGTATTAAGGAACAAAAGCAATGATTTATTTATTACTAGCGGCCCGGCCCACTGAGTCGAAATGGCAATTTTTTGTGACACGATTTTTTTCGGAATTTCCAATTTATTTTGACGCCAACGGTTCGATATTATCATTCCTTACAATATTTATTCTTTGTACATTTTTGTTTAACCCTATAATTTTGGCTAAAAAAAATATTTTAGATTTTTGATGTATGGAACGCACTATAAAACCCTACATTTCTACGAAATCCTGCTAGATCCTGCGTTGAAATCTTATTTTTCTGAATCTTGGTCTGTTCTACTATATTTGTATACTTCGGACGTCTGTATCGACCTGCAATTTTCAGTTATGCAGTTCGAAAGAAAAGATAAAAATCAATATTTCCCAAAACTCTTTTTACGATTATCTTTAGTAAATATGACACAAATAAAATAAATTAATCGAATAAATTAACAAATACCAAGGAAAACTTGTATAATTTATAATACGAAGGATACAATTGAAAGCCTTTTTCGATTGCTGATTCTCTTAGGTTTATATATTGTATTTACATAATGTAACTTCAACAAAGGACATGGCCAGTTTTTGTATGGCGCTGTGCCTAGTACTTCGAATCTCGTCTACATCAATTAGTTTTGCATTGTTGGGGTAAGGTTTGTTCCAAGATTAATACAGAAAAGTTACAAAGCCTAGGAAGTTCAGGGTTTTTAGATATTTAGAAAAACATATCTTATTTTCAGGTAAGGTTTTGTAGGTTATCTGTCAATTTATTGAATCGAATAAAAATACGTTTACATAAATACTTTATCATCGAATTTGGAATTTAAAGAAACTATTATTTTATAAGTTACACAAAATATACATCGAGACGTATTTTATTTGTGCCACAATGCCCTGAGATTCGAACCCGCGACCACCGTGAACATGTGGGCAGCCGCGTCTCAGCAGTCCGTTTACCAACAGGCCACCACATACACAAAATTATTGTTAAATTATTAAATTGTTAAATTATTGCCTTTTATTAAAATTATTATTGCATTATTTACTGATGGTTGTTCGGTGATAGTATGCTTGTTATTAGCTGATAATTCAGTACTTTTTAAAATTAGAAAACAACTGGATTAAAATTGCTCGATTATTTCTATATTTTTACCGATTATGCGTATACAAATCCGTTTGCATAGTCTCAACTCTACACATGGAAGACCTAACGACGTGACTTTGTAATGACGTCTAGTAAAAAAGTATGTTGTTTAAAATGGTTGTTTTGCTTTATTTAAAGGATTTATATTTAAATTTAGTTATTATGGATTGTAAATCCTGTAATAAAATAAGAATAGCTTCATAAATCTATGGTTTTACGGAAAGTTTTATTGAAATTGTGTGAGTTACGTCTTCACAAAGTTATTTATGATAAAAGTATGAAATGTCAAATGAGATTTCTTGAATTAGAAATACAATAGTTATGTATCATAAAGCATAATTAGAAAATACTATATTAAGTAGCTGATTTTGTTGCAATCAATTATCAGTTAGATCCATATAACAAGATAGATCATTACTAAATTGCTAGTTTTATTACACACAATTACATTTTAAGTACATTCAATTTCGGATCTAAATAAACTTTGACTAATTCAAAACCGTAAAACTAAACAGAACTCACAATCATGGTACATCCCTAGGAAGTCACGTGACCAGCTTGCGTTTGAGCGCATTCACAGGTATGGAAATCGGTCAATTTTATTGGAAATTCAGTTAGATTTTGGACGTTATTGTAGAAATAAGGTAATAAATATTATTAAGCGTTGATTGTGTAATGATGTGCGTATTAATGTTGCGTTAATTGGTGCCGTGCACGTTTATTTCATCAACAAAGACTGTCATTTTGATACCAAGAATGGTGTTCAAGAATGGCGTCCCCCACATGTGCCGCTGCCCTATTGAGTTTCGTCTTGGCGTTGCTCAAATATGATGACGTGAGCTATCAGAATGGCGTGGAAAATAAAAAGCGTCGTGTTTTTACCAGTGTTCCGGTGGTAATCTGGCGGTTTTCAAACGCAACTCTTGTATTCTGCAACAATGATTCATTGCCCTGATTTTTGCATTTAACTGCAAAAAATTCCATGATAACGCATCGGTAACCGTCGTAAATCATGAATTTCGTGTTCACACATGCATCTTTCATAAACTTCTCATTTAAAATGGCCTAAAACTCGCGAAATGCTTCCGTTAGTTTTGTTTACTAAATTACCGCCCGGAATTGTGTGCGAGTGAAATTATCAGTTATCATTGTTTTTGTCTGTTGTAGGTACTTTCCATATTTTTACACATGTTTATCAATAAGCGATTATCACACAGTATTATTTGATTGAATTCTAATTTCTAAGTCTTTGTTTCGTGTTTAGGGTGTGTTGTGTGGAATATTTTCATAATAGTAAATATTGGTATAAACTCTAAATATAGTTGACACAATTTATAGAAAAGTAGCACCACGCCCAAAGATATATTTTGTCTGGAAACTCATATAATTCCTTTATATTTGAATTGGTTTTGGGAGCTTCAAGGTCCACATGTTCATGATATTTATGAAACTTGAAATGCATCATGTAAGTAGGATTGGGTTAATTTAAAATTAATTAAAATTTTATGAATTACAACAAATGTACTGTGTTAAAATTAATTGGGATATTTTTAAATTTCTGCTTGTACTTCTATTATGCTTATGGACCAGTTTTCTATACAGTAATTTATGTAACTGATATCATATTTGTTTAAGTAAACAAATGATGTAATTATTATTTTCAAACAACATCAATGAAAAAAACAAGACAACTAAAAATTCCAGTGTAATTTCTAACTTTTAAAATATGTCAACAAACTCTAGGGAACTTCTTAATGATAGAGGTAATGTTTACAAAACTTTTTAAGAGTAAACATACTGCCATTAAGTAATTGCTTTTACACAATTATTATAGTAACAAGGTGTATAAGTGTATCAAAATTAATTAATTACTTTGTGCACTTAACAATTAACATTGATGTAAGTTAGTTGTTCATTTATATTACAATATTTTTATTTAAATTTGGACATGCTCATTCTCAAAAACACTTTCTTTGTGTAAATATGGCCATGGATTTTTCATGAGGTTATTTTAATTTCACTAAAATAATTAAAAGCTTCAGAATGTAGTTTCTGTTTAGCAGTTTATATAATTCAAAAATGCTTTACCAGGGTGGGGCAGTCCCCATGAGATATAGAACTGTTTCATTTACCAAATGTTATAAATTTATTCTCATGTCTATTTGTTGGCTATCCTTACTGACTCATAATTTGCAGCATTTGGCTATTTTCCAGGACACAATTGTCCCATTTTATGGAAAAGGACTGAGAATTTTATTACAAAGTGTCTATATGTGCTAAGTTTCTGTAGAAGTCTGATACAGTTATTTGGATTTTTTTACTGTTTTTTTTTTAATATAGTTAAAATGAACATATTTAGCAAAATTAAAAGAAACAGAACAATATTACTTTATTACACATAGTAAGTAATTATTAATTGTTTATTTATCTATTTGTTATTTTAAAGCACACAGTTGATAGGATCACAAGGCATATAAAATTGTTAGGACTAAAGTTGAGGTGTACCATATGTTAATATGGAGTTTTAGTAGAAACCAAATCAGAGTAAGAATGCAAATTCACTTTAATAATTAAAAAAATGTCTAAACTTTACTATTACTTAACTTTTACAAAACTTACATTGTAATTAGGATTGAAGTCTAAAACAATGCCATAATAGTGTTTATCTTTGATTACATTAAACAAAGCTTAATATTTATAATCATGAAAAGCTGCAACATCTTTGTTGATTTATAATTCACAAAGTTACAAATTCTTAAAAATCTCATTCTTCAGTATAATTAAACTTTGATATAATTATTATGACTCAATAAAAATACTTTAAAAGTATATGAGTTGTCATCACATCAACATTAAGCAATCCATTTACATATAAATTGAATGGAAATTATATTATTTAAAATAGTAATCAATTTTAATTTACTATTTACTTTTAGTGTGTAAAATGGTGAAGCATGGTTTTATGTTGTTTTCATCACCTGTAAAACTAGTGTTATTCCTTGTTTAAAACCAGTTCTCCTGTTTATTATCTCCCTTTATGCTGCATCTATGTAGTTAATTTTAAATCAATCAAGTTTAAACACATCTCACTCAGGTTTTCGCATCCTTTTCAATATACAAATATGTAATGACCATTTTCCTGTCGCTGCTTGCATTGGGTACACAATTCTGAAGAATTGTATGGACACAATGTGTGTGTAGTTATGTTGATTTAGCAGTTGGTAGTGATTTATGAAGTTTACTAGTTGTATGGGTTTTACATACTTGAAAGTTTATAGATTTATACATACACATATACACATCACACCTTCAGCCTATAGGCTTAGGCAAATAATATAATAATAAAGAAATTATGGATCTCCACTTTGCTCTATCTCGATATGTGGTATATTGTGGTTTTGCTTTGTCAACTTTCATCAATCTCTTCAGTCATTATGGATTCAATTTTAAAATATTTTTATTATCAATGATGACATATAATCTTTTTATGGCTTTGGGCGTATTTGGGAATTATATAGTCTTTTTCATCTTGTCTAGTCATTGGTCTAGTGACAGTAGGAGGATAGATCATAAAGTATGGATATTATTTGTAATTGGCATGATGATAGACTTATTGTCACATCTTGAGACAGTAATGAGCTTGGTGATTCAATGGCACTATTGCTTACCCCTTGGTAACAGGAGTATGTTTACGTATTTTCTCTATTAAACGGTTTGATTGTGAATTTAATTGTTAATGGTCATATAATTGTGACCTTAGATAAGTACACATTTTTTGCCACAATTGTTTTTTGTTTATTATGTCTTAGGTTTTTGACATCATTTCCAACAAATTTATTAAATTGATAAGTAGGCTTCTAGGTTCTAAGTTTGAAAGACTTATTTCTTTTTTGTTACTTATTGCTATGTTTTGAAATGCTGTAACATATTTTAATAATTTAAGCTCGAACTAAATTTTATTTATAAATAATTGTCAGTTCATAAATGGTTTTTAATAGTGGAAATAGCCTATGATTTAGATACATTGAAAAAATATATTTCTAATGTGGATAAAAGTTTCAGCTTCTGCTATATTTATAGCAAGGTTTTAGTTTTGTTTCTTGACTCCTGGACCATATCTTTATATGTACATTTAAATGAGCATCACTGCTGTAAACAGCAAATCTGTTAAGGAAATTGAAAGGGAAAATAGCTCTCAGACATCAATCAATTGATATTCTAACACACTGGTACATAATGCAGGCAATATAGATGTATATATTTAAATATTTATTACTTTACACATATTATAGATTTTTTAATATTTATAAACTTGACACATACACATTACATACTTACAAACTTATTGATAGACATTTACAATCTATTCTTGTTATGGAACTTTTCATTTGTTTTTTTATTGTTTATTTAAATCTTAATTGTACACAAACATAAACTACTATATACAAAAAATAAAAAATACATATGGTGGTCTTATCGCTCTAGCAATGTATTATAGACAATCATGGAATGGATTTAAAAGAAGGAGCGAGAGAGGGCCATGTAAAAAATAAAGAAGTAATTTTTGTTTACTCAAAGATAATTCAAAAGTTGTTGAAAAGGGACTTAACATTGATAATTTAAATAGGTTTTAAAACTATAAGGCTAATAGTATACAACATTGTTAACAGAACATTAATAAAGTTTGTTCTTATGTGTGTATAAAAATGGATTTCTGGCCATCTTTCATGATAGTACATATAATTATCCATTCTTTAAATAAAGAGTGGTTTCCATTCTTTATTTCTATTTTTTTACACTGCCCTCTCTTTCTATTAAATATGTTATGGTTGTCTGTAAGACATTGCTTCAAGCGGTAAGACAGCCATTAGGATTTTATATTTAATAATTTTGTTTCTGCATATTGTATTTATTTCTATGTCTAGAATAAATATTTTAATAATAATAATAGTCTAGTTCAAAATGGACATACATACATTATTTTTTTTTGGAAATGTACAGAAAACATATACATCAGATTATTCTTCAATTAAAGTTGTTGAAACTTGAAACTACACAAAATTGTTGCAATAATTAGATCATTGCTATAAGTAACAAGCATGACGCATGCCATTTTATCACTTTGTTTTTACAAACTTCTTACTTAATTCTATATCATACTGCAATGTGACTTCGTCATAAAACTTTCAAAGTATTTGCAATAATGTAAGCTCTCTTTAGAAACTTCAACAACCTTAGTTCTGTACTCTTTTTAAGGGTTTTCGTAATATGTATTTATAATCACAGAACCTTTCACAAGATTTATCAGCCGCTGCCAATAAACAATCCCAATCCAAAATTTGCCGTTTTAGATTGACAGCTCAATCGTTTTTCTGATACTATATTGCCAATAATCAATCTCAGTAGTGAAAAAACTATGGCAACATGACAGGAGACCAATCGAAAAGTAGAAAACAATTGACAACAAAACAGATTGACTTCAATCTAATTTTTTCGATTGATTATTGGCATCGGCCGTTATAAGTTATATTTGGAACATAAGTTTATCTTGACGTACATTGCTACATATGCCAATATCCATGTTCAACACCTAATGGCGAATGTTCGCGTATCATAAACTTCAGGAGTTTAGTCTTTGTTCAAAATGAGTGTAAAACAATGCTTGATAGTATGAAAATATCATCTAGGGTTGTATACTACATGGACCTTGTAGAGACTACAAAGAACTTTCGTACTTTCTGGCGTTTTTGTCATAACTATTACTCACATAATAGTTACATTTAAATGTAATCATGATTTGATCCGTGGTCCTCAACAGCTGGCTTCACAGGCTGTAAGTTTTTTGCGAGGTTATTTACCTCTTTAGTTCATTGTTTTGTCGACCGCTTTACACGGAGGGAAGTGGTAATTGTTGCTTGGCTACATAAACAATTTAGTTAAAAATACTACTTCATGGGATTCAATGTCTACAACGGACAGTTTACATTTTCTTCACGCCTCTCAAAGTAAAAGATTCGTGGTGGTACCTAGTACCTACTAATTGCTCTCCAATTATCTTCGACGTATAAATTTTACATAACGCGTATTGTCAAAACACCGAAAAAATCCAATTATAGATCTGTTGAATAAAGTTTTGAAATGAAAAACCGCCAAATAAAGGATTCAAAGGCTTCTCAGCTTTTGTTTATATTGTTGATTTTGTTCGTTGTAATTCAGTTGCGAGCGAAGTTGAGAAATATTTCGCAAGTAAAAACGCGAAAATATTTTCAGATGCCGGACTGACGCTCAAGGGATTTCGAATACCGGTGAAATCTTTCGTAGTAATAATTTTAACTTCCGAATTTGGAGGTAATGTTGGTAATTATTAGTGTTATATCAAACTGCACGACTTTAGTGAGTTAATAATCAACTGGTTTACTCTTGACTTTGGATTCCATTTAGTTCCATTAAATGCCACCGCGATTGAATAAAAAGAGTAAAATCGCGCTATTATAGTAATACACGAGAATTGGTATTATTGGTATTGGCTTATTTGTATTAATGAGTAGTACAAAACTTACAATTTGTTTATAAGGTTTAAGACAAGGTTATTAGGCATAGGACATAGATTGAGACACGCATATACTCATAAAACACAACTTATCTCTTAATCTATTTGGGTTTTTTAAATTAAATTATACTTTTATTATTATACTTGCAACCAGGCCTGGCTCCACCCAAATGCAGATACACTTATATGAAAATATTCTATCCCCTATGTTCTTCAGGGATAATGTAGAGTTATGATTGTAATAAAGATATTTTCAAATTAGTCTTTTAGGTTCAGAGACTATTAAATACGGACAATCAAATATTTCAACTCATTAATATTAGTTTAGATAAACGCCGCACCGATTTGTATGATTATTTTGGCTAAATATTACGATTATTTATAGCGAACACGGAATTTTGGTATGTTACAAGTCGATTAAATACCGGAAGCGTTCACTTAAATGCTAAGTAAATTGTACAGCAACTACAATCATACTAGATTCAAGAAGGAAAAAATATAATTAGTTTTATCCGTAAAGAAAAAAAAATAGATTCTGGAACTCACGATAGCTATTATTATAAAAACTTTTATCGTATGCAGAATACCTCACGATGTTTTTCTTTTTACCCAAATGTCTGGTAATCCATGAAACAATACATACATGACTCCTTGTGCCCAAAGCCGTTGTTAGGGTATGGCTCGGTTGGGTGCCAGTGCAAAAGGGCGCTGAATGATTAGCAATGAATTACTGTACTTGTGCTTGAATTTGGAAAGCACTTATAAGCGCCTTAAAAGTGTCGCCCAGGGCGTCCCTGATCCTACGTCTGCTACTGCCATAGGATTCCAATCGAATCCGAACTGAAAACTGTTTCTGCAGTCATATTCCATCCGTTACCAACACGACACCGCTTGGTATCATGCTGTATTGTAGGGTAATAAAAATGTTACTTCAATCAGATAAAAATAGTTTTGCAGTATATGGTGATATTTGAATTAAATCTATTTTCGTAGTGTTTATTTGTAGAAGGACCTCGGAAGTTGATACACTTTCTAGGAAACAATAGCCTTCATATTGATTTCGTCTGGTGTTCCTCTACTAAAGTGACGGTTTCTTGAACAACATTGACTAATTTTAATAATTTTAGAAGAGTTTTACAACTTTGCATGCGGTTTTATAAGCTCTCTTTTATAACTGAAAACTTAGGCAAAATCATCATCTCCCACGAAGGTTGCCGGGCGTTTAACTTACTTTATATCCAATAGTTGGGGATGAGCCTATAAACAAATTTAAGTCGACTAAAAATCATTATTTGTACTTACATTTTTCATACTTAGGAATTTAACTGAAAATGTCACGGTTCCCGCCCCCTAGATGCTACCACTAGTCCAATAAACCAATTTTAATCTATGAAACCCCTCTCAATCGTATTATCAATTACAGAGAAGACTAGTGCCCTGCAGTGGGACTTATAGAGTATACTAAAAAAATAAAAATAAGTCAAACGATTTTTTGTTGTAATATTCGTCGATGCTAAACGCATTTGTTTGTTTGTTCCAGCTGCTTGTAAATAGAGGCTGTATATATAAAGTATAGAGTAAAGATGAGTTTGGGTGCGCGCGCCACCAAGGGTGGTGCGAAGGCTGGCAAGGAAGGCAAGCACGTGCAGGACAAGGGCAAAAGCACAGACAAACCACAGCCCAAGGAGAAGGTGAAACCACAGGTAAATATACGTATATATACAACTGTCACATACATATTATCCCACATTTTGATAAAGCTCGGCAAAAAAAGTACGATACTGTGACAATAGCCATTAAAAAAAACAATCATGGTAACACTATTAAAAATGTCATTGTGACATTTTCGCACTGTTTTTTTTTTTCAATTTAAATAAATAACACACAACAGTCATAGTCCTGACCTCACACTAAGATCGAATGTATCGAATGTGAAATGTCGTGGGTATCAGAAACTACGAGAGACTTTTTTGAGATAATAGAGTAATCTCCTAAATCATGTCGTCGGTCCATTTTGTGATTGATCAACTACTATAATCTTCAACCGCAAGAAATGCACTGCTAAACAAAGACCTCGTAGGATGCCGAAAGCTGTAAGAAGCGGCTTGCAACCATCGATTTCCTACAGCTTCATTATTTTGTATCTGTGTTAGCCCATATACGTCCCACTGCAGAGCACGGGCCTCTTCTACAATCGAGAGTATGATTGAGAGTGGTTAGGCCATATAGTCCACCACGCTGGCCTGATGCGAGTTGGTGGACTTTACATACCATAGAAATTTCCTCACGATGTTTTCCTTCACCGTTTTAGTGCCTGGTGTTTGACTATCTACATTTTTGAAATGAATGAACGTTTTGTGTTGTAGGCGACCACAGAACAGCTCCGAATGGCACACATGATCGATCGTAAAAGCGAAGACGCGTCCGACGTTCGGAGAATGGTAAGTGTATTATTCATACATTAACCTTTTCACTACAGTCACGCAAACTTTAGTCCAAAGCTTCTTTAAAGGCATTTAAAATGCAATAGGTTAGAAGAATCCACAAAGAATGAACGGATTTTCGCTACTGTAATAAGACGGTACAGTTAAAGCTGAGGTCTCGGGTTCGAGACCCGGGACGGGTAAAGTCATATTGGATGTTTTATCAATTTATCAGCTCGTCAGGAATAGGTGCACGATATGGCGATAGGCTCGCCCCCTATCACATCACATACAAGGCGAATTGTTGGTGTCCTGGCACCTCTGCCTACCCCTTCTGGGAGAAAACTTATGAGTTTATATACCCATTTAAAATGACTGGATATAGTAGTACAAATCAAGTTCTAGAAAAATTGTAACATGATTAAAAATCTTTAAGAGAACGTAAAACGAAAGTATTTCAACAATAATGTGATATTGGAGTCTAAGTAAACGGCTTTAGAAATTGACTTTCAATGAAAAGGCTTTTAGGTGTAGACCGCAACAAAATTATGTTAGAAGGTCTGTGAATTGATGGCCGTACAATGGACTTATTGAAAATCGAATTTAAAAACCTGAAGATCAGATCTATAGCCTCTGTCTATTTTTACGACATACAAGCGTAACATTAATATATATATAGTATAGCTATAACAGCAATATAACTTTTTATTTAGCTTACTGGAATGTGGTCTCATCATCATCATCATCATCATCAGCCTATTCTTATTACTATTGTTCATTACTTAACATATGCCGCCACCAATTTGCGTTATTTCACCCTGTATTTGGCTTGTCGCATCCAGCATATGATAGCGACCTTTCGGAAATCATCACTCCAGTTAGTTTGAGGGCGTCCTACACTACGCTTGCCAAAACACCCACATTTCGCCTTGTATGTTCCGTCCCACGATGTGATATGTGGCGAGCCTGTTGCCATATCGAGCACAAATTCCTGACTCTGGGCTGATAATTAATAGAAAAATCCAATATCACTTTGCCTAAAACTGTACCCTGGTACAATTAATCCACCGAGGCAGTCTTATGATGAATCTATATACTGTTAACAAAACTACAATATGATGGTGTTATTTAGGTGCTGGAGTTGATGGAGATGACTTGTCGCACGGAGGACGAGGTTTGCTCCGCGCTGTACGACACAGACAACGATCTGGTGGCCGCCTGCAACCTTCTGCTTGAGGACAGCCAGCGGATACAGGTGACCACATACCACCCACCACCACATATCAACCCAACACACATCGCCGTATGCCACCGATTAACATATACCACCCTACCTTTTACCACATTGCTGTGTGCCATTTACCACCCTAAAACCTATCAACTTACCTCTTACCATCATATGTAACCCATCATCATATTCTACAACTCACATTGAAATATACTTGAGTGATAACCACAATTAAAATATGTGTGTACTGCATTGTATCTACAAAAAGAGTGGAAGTCAGACATAATATTGTCTGATTGCCAGAGAGTGTCAGAAACAGTATGAAAATAGTTTCAATTTACAAGCACACACACAAATAGAGCCTTGAGCCAAGATGAGTATACATATACTTATGTTTTTGTTGCACTAGTAATTGTACATGAAATTTCCTCTCGTTCTTATTGTAATTTATGCCCATACTGTGATTAGTTTTCAGCAACTAGCTTTATGAAACAAATATGTCTGAAATACAAGTAAACTTATTTACCTAGTTCAGACACATAAGCCTCATAAAAATGCATAAAAAAATAAGTTGTATGTATAATAAATAAATATAATGCAAAGCAGATTTACATAGATCCATATCTGTTATTATGTTATTTTTGTTTGAATAATAGTTTATTTGTAATGTTTTTCTACTAGTGTATATTACCTTCGCTTTGTAAATGTTGTACACACCTCTCATAGGCATGTGCATCAGCAATATATTGTAATAAGTGCTTCGGTTAACCTTTAATACATATGCAGGTGTGTCTTTATTAAATAAATAAAAAAAATTTAATAAAATAAATGTTTTATTGATGCAGGGCGAATGGCAGACCACTGAAAAGAAGAAAAAGAAACCGCCCGCCGCCGCCGGCAACGGAGAACTAGAGCCGCAGCGGGACCCGCGCAGCCGCTCCGGACCACGCCCACGTACGTACTGCGTACTACACTTCATCACAATAGTTTACTATAACACAACACCTTGGTAAAAGGTTGTCCTGTGATTAGGGTTTAATAGTTTCATAAGGGTCGACTGTAGTAAGCCCTATCTAGTTGCGGCACTAGGATGGCTATTGCTAACGTTTTGAACGAGCATCTAAATTCGGTTAGAAGAAATGGGGGATGGGTAAATACTTACAGATGGCGCTGAATCCTATCCTATTACGGAAACTACAACAAAGCCATTGCATCGCTTTTTTGAGATACAGATGTATTTCCTATTAGGCCGGTAACATATTATTGCAACACCACGCGATTCGAACCGATACGTATTAAGTCAAATTAAATCGTACTATCTTCGATGAACAGAACTACACTACGAATACGCAATGCTACGTTACATGGCGTGTTCGTAGTGTGATTCTGGTCATAGAAAAGAGTACAAACTAATTTGACGTAACAAATGTTGCATCTTATTGGTTCTCGAGCTGTTTCGCCAGCATGTTTCTGCCTTTATAGCCTGAGGTAGCTATAGTGTGGCTTCTGTAACTGGTGTTGTATTCCAATGGGTTCCTGGGTGTATACAGTTTTTTTACTGGATGCCAGCGCTCGTATACTTCAATGGATATAACTAAGCCAGTAGGTGTAACGTTTGTATTGGTGCAGGTCGCGGAGAAGGCGAGCGGGGTGAGCGCGGCGAGAGAGGGGAGCGCGGTGAGCGCGGCGAGCGTGGTGAGCGTGGTGAGCGTGGCGAGCGCGGCGAAGGTGGTTGGCGTGGACGTGGCGCGGCGCGGGGTCGAGGCGGCGCGCGGGGCGGGCGTGGAGGCGCGCGCGGCGGCCGCGGGGCGCCGGGACGTCCGCGCGCCGCCCGGCCCAGCGCAGACTGGCAGGACAACGCCAACCTCGGTAATTATTTACTTTTTCTTTTTTTTCTAAATTCCTGGCGAAGGCAAACTGGCCAGTAATATTATGCATACTTAAATACATATTATAATCCACTACTTTACAATAATGTCCTCTATGGATAGGTATAAACCTAAGTTTATCACACTCTAAATTAAACACTTTAAATTGAATTCGACTAACGGCCGATGCCAATAATCAATCGAAAAAATTAGATTGATGTCAATCTGTTTTGTTGTCAATTGTTTTCTACTTTTCGATTGGTCTCCTGTCATGTTGCCATAGTTTATTCACTACTGAGATTGATTATTGGCAATATAGTATCAGAAAAACGATTGAGCTGTCAATCTAAAACAGCAAATTTTGGATTGGGTTTGTTTATTGGCAGCAGATGTTCCATCCATCATCCATCCATCAGCCAAAGGAAGTCCACTGCTGAACATAGGCCTCCCCCAATGATTTCCACAGAGACCTGTTGGAGGCAGCCTGCATCCAGCGACGTCCCGCGACCTTTATCAGGTCGTCGGACCATCTTGTGGGTGGACGTCCTACGCTGCGCTTTCCGATACGCGGCCTCCATTCGAGCACTTTCCGACCCCATCGGTCATCAGATCTCCGCGCTATGTGCCCTGCCCAATGCCACTTCAACTTGCTAATCCGGTGGGCTATGTCAGTTATTTTAGTTCTCCTACGGATCTCCTCATTTCTGATTCGATCTCGTAGGGAAACCCCGAGCATAGCCCTCTCCATAGCTCGTTGAGTGACTTTGAGCTTCCTAATAAGGCCCATAGTGAGAGGCCACGTCTCGGTGCCGTAAGTCATCACTGGCAACACACAACTATCGAAGACTTTCGATTTAAGGCACTGAGGTATTTTGGACGAGAAGACGTCGCGTAGTTTCCCGAACGCTGCCCAACCGAGTTGGATTCGACGATTGACCTCTCTCTCGAAGTTGGACCTGCCTAACCGGACCACTTGTCCTAAATAGACATATTCGTCAACAACTTCAAGAGTCGAGCCCCCAACACCGATGGGGGTGGGCACAACATGGACATTCGACATGATCTTCGTTTTGTCCATGTTCATTTTAAGACCCACCTGTTGGGAGACTCGATTGAGGTCTTCGAGCATAGTGCTAAGGTCTTCCAGCGATTCTGCCAAGACTACAATATCGTCGGCAAACCGAAGGTGAGTAATATACTCGCCGTTGATGTTGATGCCGAATCCTTTCCACTGTAAGAGCTTGAAGGCATTTTCCAGCGCGGCAGTGAACAGTTTCGGAGATATGACATCTCCCTGTCTCACGCCTCTCTGTAGTGGAATAGCCTTCGTACTCTGATCTTGTACTCGGACCGACATGGTGGCGTTGTTGTATATACACTTCAACACTTCGATGTACCGATAGTCGATATGGCACCGCTGGAGAGACTGTAGCACAGCCCAAGTCTCGATCGAATCAAAGGCTTTCTCATAGTCCACAAACGCTAAACAAAGCGGCAAGTTATATTCCTCGGTTTTCTGTATAACTTGCCGAAGCGTATGGATGTGGTCTATGGTACTAAAGCCTTTTCGGAAACCGGCTTGTTCGGGAGGCTGGAAGTCATCAAACCTGCGTTCGAGACGATTTGTGATGACCCTCGAAAACAACTTATAGACATGGCTCAGGAGCGAGATGGGCCTGTAATTCTTCAGCAAAGTGTTATCACCTTTTTTGAAGAACAGTACCACCACGCTCCTGCTCCATGCCTCTGGCGTTGAGCCCTCGAGGAGAACGGAATTGAAGAGCCTCTGAAGGACTTTCAGTATCGGCGTTCCGCCCGCTTTCAGAAGCTCTGAAGTTATTCCGTCCTCGCCCGGCGCCTTGTTGTTTTTAAGTTGCTTCAGGGCCATCTCAATCTCACACAGGCTGATGTCCGGGATATCATCGCTAAAGTGTCGGATCAACTCGGCTCTCGGGTCTTCGGCCGAGCTATTAGCAGGTTTGGCAACCGAGGTGTAAAGCTGTCCGTAGAACCTCTCGATCTCCCTTAATACCTCTGCCCTCGTCGATTCCACGCGGCCGTCCTCCGTCTTCAGCCTAGACAACTGGCTTTGCCCAATAGACAAGTCTCTTGCAAACACTTTGGAGCCTCCGTTCCGCTCAATTGTCTCCTTAATGCTCACAGTATTGTGAGCACGGACATCGTGTCGCAAGGACTTCCAGATTTGTCTATTGAGCCGCCGATATGCTTCGGCGTCAACGGAAGACTGCAGCGCTAAAGATCGACGTTCGGCCATGAGGTCAAGAGTGTGGATCGAGAGTTTTTGTGGTCTATCTCTACGGCGAGGTCTAAAATACTTAGATCCCACCGTATGGACAGCTTCTACCAAACCGCTGTTTAGCTCGTCCACTGCAAGGTTTTCTCCTAGACAATCAAAGCGATTTGTCAGCTCGAGTTGAAAGCTCTCGGGGTTTTGGATATGGGCGCGAGTAGGTCGGAGCGTAGATTTCATCAAGCGACGCCTTTCCGATTGGACATTGATATTCAGTGTGCCCC
Organism: Hyles euphorbiae; assembly: GCA_023078785.2. Lineage (NCBI taxonomy): Eukaryota > Metazoa > Arthropoda > Insecta > Lepidoptera > Sphingidae > Hyles > Hyles euphorbiae. Next base: position 10,182,659 of record CM041056.1, on the reverse strand, counting down.
TAACCATTCGGTGATCACTGCCGGTTTTCACCCTGTTGATCACAGAGACATCTCTGAATATCCGTCTATTCGTCGTCAAGATGAAATCTATCTCGTTTCTCGTAGAACCGTCAGGACTCAGCCAGGTCCATTTCCTGTGAGGCGGCTTCTGGAAGAAAGAGTTCATCGCAAAGAGTCCCTCTTTCTCCAGAAAGTCGGCCAGCCTCTGACCCCTGTGGTTCCGTTGCCCATGTCCAAATTGCCCCACTTTCAACTCTGCATCGCTTCTCTTGCCCAACTTTGCGTTGAAGTCTCCCATAACAACATTGAAGTAGGTTTTGGAAGTATGTATGGCCTAGTGTTGTAAAAATGAGCGCTGAGAGTCGAGCGTCGAGCGCTGAGTCGACGCTTTGGAGCGTTTTAGACTCGAGCGTTAAACGCTTGAGCGTTTAAGGCTTGCGAGCGTTGAGAGTTTAGACTTTCATGCTCGAGTTATGCGCTCGAGCGTTCAAGCGTTGTAGTTTTTAAATACGGATAGATGAAAAAATTGTGATTAATAAAAATGTTAGGAGTTGTGGGGGGCGGTAGGTACGGTGAGTATTACTTATCTTTTGACTTTGGTCGTATAAGCTGGCCTTATCTATACATATAAATAAAATTGAAGTGTCTGTTTGTAAAGTGAAAATAAATAAAAATATCCAAGTACATATCGTTGTATACACGATACCTATAACGAAAATGACCTTAGATTTTTTTGTCTGTCTGTCTGTCCGTCTGTCTGTCTGTCTGTTTGTTCCGGCTAATCTCTGAAATGGCTGGACCGATTTTGACGGGACTTTTTTTGTCAGGTAGCTGATATAATAAGGAGTAACTTAGGCTACATTTGTTGTAGAAAATTTCATTTGTTTAAAAAATATTATAACTAAAAGACCTAATTAACTTTTTTGTTAAACTTCACGCGGACGAAGTCGCGGGCACAGCTAGTCATAACTAAAGAAGGAACAGACTTAGTAACGAAAATATACAGGCCAGTATGTGACTTTTCTCATGGTTAAAAAAAATATAGTGTTGCAAAGGTGTGTGATTATTTTAGGTAGGTATTTAATTTAACTTAGTTGCTAAGAAAAATCAGTAGGTAGTCAGGAATTGTACAGAAACTTCAGCTATTTTTTTTTTATTGCATTGAATGGCGAGACGAGCACGCCGTTCGCCTGATGGTAAGCGATGCGACCGCTCATGAACAGTAGCAAAACCAAACAACACCTTGATTTACAAAGCAATGCTTGGCATTCCACTGCGCTCGCCATCCTGAGACACAAGATGTTAAGTCTCAATATGTCCAGTAGTTACTCTGACTACAATGTCCTTCAATCCGAATCACAAAAGTGCATTTAAACTGCTGTTTGACGGGAGAAATAGACATTGCGGTGGTACCCACCAAGACAGCCTCTCACATATTAGAGACTTACCACCAGTAAAACACAAAAACCAAAAACAAACAAAAAGCTAAACCACACTTGTAATGTAATTTGGGCCTTATGGCGTAGATCATATGGCATATTGTATACTAATAATAAATGAGTATTTTTCTACTATTATAATATAAATATCGTTAAAAATAAAATTGAAATTGTCTTATTTCAATTATACTATCTTTTTTACGGTGGTCGCGGGTTCGAATCCCAGGGCACACCTCTGACTTTTCGGAGTCATGTGTGTATTGATAGTCAATCACCATGCACTAAAACGGTGAAGGAAAACATCATGAGGAAACCTGCATACCATAGCGATTTATAAAAAATTCTATGGTATGTAAGTCCGCCAACCCGCACTAGGCTAGTGTGGTGGACTATATGGCCTAAACACTCTCAATCGAACTCTCGATTGTAGAGTAGGCCCGTGCCTTGCAGTGGGACGTATATGGGCTGATACAGATACAGATCTTTTTTACAGTTTCTCTAACTATGTAAACTAAGCGCGCTCTCAAGCTCGAGCCGAGCGCTCAAGCCACTGCTCGAGCGTCGAGCGCTTCAGTCGAGTCCCGACTCGAGCACGAGCAATCTGCTTGAGCGTCGACTCGAGCGTTTAAGCGCCGACTCGAGCTTTTTTACAACACTGGTATGGCCCGACTTATGTCCTCATACATCTCCTCTACTTCTTCATCTGGGTGTGTCGAGGTCGGCGCGTATACCTGTATGACCTTCAACGAATATCTTTTGGATATTCTGAGTATAAGGTATACTACCCTGCTCGACACACTTTCGATGGATACGATGTTGTTGATGAGAGACCTGTGGACGAGAAATCCGACACCTCCTCGGGACTGTTGGTCGTCCCCCCGGTAGAAGAGCAGGTTACCAGACTTCAGGGTTATCGTATCCTCCCCGATTCTTCGGACTTCCGATAACCCCAGAATATCCCAGTGTAACCTGCTCAATTCTTCTTCCAGTTCGACAATCTTCTCGTCTGTCCTCAATGTGCGAATGTTGTGTGTTACCAGGGCCAGTCGTCGTCGGGGGTGGTAGCCGGGGCCAACCCGGGGATTCTTAGCACCCCCTGCCCCACCGTAACCATGACTGCTACCATAGCCAGGAATAGTGGGGCTGCCGGGGACTGGGGGCCTGGTCTCAATATGTGTCGCCATTAAGGGGGTATTTGCCATTACTCGCCACGCTTGGCAGGCGGGTTGGCGAGCGCAGTAGGGGACTGGCGTTAATGACGCTGCTGCCCGCCATTAACCGGGGAAAGGAAATAGGATTTGTGGGTAGAGGATGTTATAGGAAAGGTATGGCCTGAGGGAGTGGATACTGCAGTCACGGACGGGAAGTTAAGGTGACTGCAGTAGCTCGGGGGCCGAGGTCGCGTACTCGTAGCACCTATACTAGGGCAGGCCATGACCACTAGATAGGAGCATCCCTGACCTTAATGTTAATGAACTTTATTTAAACTTCCAGTTAACAAAAATTCTTCTGCATAATTATTGCTGTACAATTAATAATTTATTGTTATACTGTGATATCTTGTCAACAGCTCCTAACGCGGTGGATCCGTTCCCCGCCACAGAAGACTGGGACAATGAGGAGTGGTCAGGATCTCTCTCAGACACAAAGGTAATGTTATTTAAAATCAATATTAACGATTTTTAAAATATCATTGGTATACAAAACATTCTGCAATAAATATTATTATATGGACACATAACCACAGATTATGGCTACATGGTAATAGCTAAGATCGGAAATTCAGAGAAGGCGGTCAGCTTTCGTCGAATTTGCGCATTTGAACAATGATACAAACATACTAAATATGCTGGAACAGCTTTTTACTTCAATGTTACCTTCAGAAATAAAATTAATTCAGTTTCAAATTGTTGTGTAGTTCTTGGTGGCAAGACAACACAATAAAATATAAAAATAATTTTGATATATTACATATAATAAAGTAATTCTTTTATCACCAGGTGTTCACAGCGAGTTCGGCTGTACAGAACGCCATTGTGGATCCGGACGCTGCTGCTGCACAAAACAATGTTACAGTGAGTTATACGCCATATTGTTTTCATCTATAGATTATTGAGATTTAGTACCAATTTGATCATGTTGGGAGAGACTAATGCATAACAAGCCAGCTACAAGCTCATACAATCTCTGCAATTCCTGTTAGCCAGGTCAATAGACGCATGCAAATTCACTTCAGTAACTAAAGATTGGTGCTTCTTTATAATACGTTTTTTAAGTAAGCTAGTCATGAAACGACGTGCCACGGTATTTTATGGTCGAAAAGTTTATTAAAACTGTTGGGCATTGCCTGAAAAATATGTGCATGAAAAATCGAAAGTGGCTGAATCAAAAGTGATACCTCTTCATCAAGGAAATTATAGGTCTTCACCATAAATTTCCTATGCTTTACTACCTACCCTGGCAGTCGCTATTAAATCTGCAACATGATATATTTTGTTTTGCAGGAGGACTGGGACACTCCGGAGGCAAATGGTCCTACGGAGGGCCACATCCCAACGTACACATACCACAACACAGCACACACAACTCATCACCACCATTCCATTATCGATGTATGTATCTAGAATTTCTATTAGTGATATTTAGTTTTTGATTGTATCCATATAAACATTGTTATTAGGTCGTAATTAGTGGTGTTATTCATAGACAATTTATAAATTTATTTTATTTAAATTGAATTCAAAAGTCGTCCGCAAGTGCTAAAACATTTAAAAACTAAAATAGGTTTACAAACTCTATGAATAAGATATAGATGTACAACAATCTTAACACCATTCTAAATTCAATGAAGTCATATCAATTAGTCTAATCATAATTTTTATCAGTTGGTTTAATATAACTAATTAACCATAAAATGTTTTTCTAGCTAAGCAAATAATTTTTTCCCTAAAGATATGCTCTTTTTAACACTCTTATTACTTTGGATATTATGTTAATGATGTGTTATTCCATAAGCAGCAGCAGATGAACTCTGGCAGTCGGTCGTCGCCGGTGAGTGCGGCGCCCGAGCCCGCGCTCACGGAACAGTACCACGCGCAACATCCGCACCAGGTAACCACCACCTATCATACCTAGTGACCGTCATACCACCTAGCGTCATACTAGGGACCGTCATACCACCTAGCGTCATACTAGCGACCTTCATCCACCTAGCGTCATACCACCTACCGTCATACCACCTATCGCCATACCATCTACCGTCATACCATCGACCACCATACCACCTACTACCATACCACCTACCATCTACTAAATATTGCTTAGAGACGTCAGAGCACTTTGCAAACTCAAACTTATTTTGGACCTTGTGGTCGGTAGTATGCTTGAGTCCAATTGGAATGCTTTCGGGCCCACATTGATTCAACCTAGTCGGAGCTTCATTGACATTACCGCCAGCACCACCATTACCACCACAATGACCATTTACCATTTGTTATTTGTTGCAGCCTATGGGCATGTCAGGTAGCCTGACGGCGGCGCAATCTCAGTACCTGTCGCAACTCACGCAGCAGTCGCAGAGGCACGACAATAGTACGTATTTGTTATATATTGTACGGTTATTTGTTGCACGGGTTTGTTATATATTGTAAAATCAATCAGAGGAAAATTACTGTGTCGTACCACCATCCGCATTACAATTAAAATTATTTAAAAAAAAATGAATGGCCCGTTGACAAAGAGTAAGTTCAAATAGATATTATATAAGTGTAGGTATTAGAATAAGCACTCACTTCCAGGAACTAACTATTGTATATTTATAAATGAACACTTAATACATTCACAGAGTAAAATTATAACTATGCGACTCGGAGCGAGATGTGCTCGTGACGAGAGATGGCAGACTGTTTTTCCATCCAAATAAACCGACCCTTTTAAAGAACTATCCGAATGAGGATCGGTGGGGATAAATCTTACAGAAAATATATTTAAACCATAAAATAGGGTCTATCCTTTCGACAAAAAATTAAGGTCTGCCCAACATCTGGGCTATTGTCCAAATCGAAAGGTTTACAAAACATGTGTACTATTGTCTAAAAAAACATAAATTGGTTGCAAAGGATTGCCGCCACTAAAGAACTTAACTATAATAATACAGTTTTATTGCCCCGGCATGAACGGGCCATTACAATTAGGAAACAATAATTTAGAACAGCGTCTTTTCAACGAATATTATACAATAAGGTACACAAAAATTCTTACTGTAATAAAACGACTCGCAGATGTTTTATGGTTAAACATCTGCAGTCATATCTTAAAATGAAATGCATGTTTAAATAAAGTTAAAATTACAAATAATAAGCGTGTTAATTTCAAGCTAAATCTAAGTTGGCGTATTGCAACCGCCACAATAATATAGTTATCGAGCCACTAACACCAGTATCATCCGCAGGCGTGTACAGTTCGAACTACGGCGTGTACGGCGCGACGGGCGCGTCCCCGGCCGCGGGCGCGGAGCTGCCGGGCGCGGCTCGCAAGGCGCGCGCGCGCGTGCCGCCGCCCTCCAAGATCCCCGCCTCCGCCGTCGAGATGCCGGGCGGGGAGGCCGCCGCGCTGTTCCTCGACGTGCAGTTTGGTGCCTTGGAGCCGGAGGATGCTGATAAACCGGTACGTGCTCATATGCACGCACGCACGCACGTACATACGTACGTACGCACGCACGCACACGCACACACCTCTACAACTTCTCTAAGCCCAGGATCAACAGCACCACGTTTTAATATCTTTTTTTTTAAACTATTAAGCGCAAAAAAAAAACAGATATACAATGAAAATAAAGTAACTTATTCTAACTTAAAACTATTGCTAATTATATACACACACATAAATATAGCAAATACTACATAAACTTAGCTACAAAACTGATAGTAAAAGAAAATGAACATATTCTATTACCTATTAAAATGCTGATATTATTGTATATTTGAGTCGGATAGTGCATCATATATTTATGTTTTAAATCTCCTTTGAGAGAAATGGTAAATATCAATTTCAGCAAAAAAATCGACTGAAGCTCAGTGAGTACGCACATACGAGCGTACGTAAATACGTGGAATATATTGTATAAATGAATATTCAATTTACGAGAGAAATTAATTCGTAAACTCTAAATAACATTTTTTTAATAAAAACTAGCGAGACTTAAATATGTTTTAATAATATTAATATTTTTAATATTTAACTATCACAAAATTCAGATGTGCTGTAATATTTGCGTATGTGTCATCAGGTGACGACACAAGCGGAGAGTCAGCCAGTGCCAGTGTCCACGAGCCACGAGACCACGACAGAGGTCCCGCCCACCACGTACCCCAGCTCAAACAGTATGGTGAGTGCATACTATAACTCTCGTTATAGACTACAACCAGGGGTTGGCAACGTTTTGAGTCAGAAGAGTTCAAAGTTACAATTTATAACATTTGTAAGGTTTTTAAAGAGCCACATTTTTATCTAAGGACTTTTACGGGGCCGGGGTGCGATAAAAAGCGAGGATATGTGCCTGAAAGATAAAAATAGTGCCTAATCCACATTAATCAATTCAGAATGTTCATATTTTTATTTTATTGCAATCAATGGCGAGCCGAGCATGCCGTTTGGCCGATGGTAATCGTTACGATTACTCATGATCAGTAGCAAAATCAAACAATACCTACCAAATTAAAAAGCAATGCTTGGCATTCCACTGCGTTCGACACCCTCAGACATTAGATATTAAGTCACAATATGTCCAGTTGTTACTTTGGCTATAATTTCTTTCAAACGTAATGGTTGTGTTACCACAAAAGTGCATTTACACTATTGTTTGGCAAGAGAAATAGACCTTGCGGTGGTACCCACCTAAGTGAACTCCCACATATGAGAGACCTAACACCAGTAAAATGTTTTAATGCTATGTAAAATGTACACTATATTTGTTGGTGTATTAAGAGCGTATACACCTTGCGCGCAAAGTCAACTATAGGTATTTCTTCGTTAATTTCACGCACACATAAGCGACCAAAGCTGTGTGCGTAGAGCTGCCGCGTCGGCTCGCTATACAATCGGCTCAAACAACTTTGATCCGTGCGCTTCAAATATTCAATTGAAATGTAACTGTAATATAATATCATAAAAATATTTTATTTGCATTATAAGTAGACAAATATTACGGTGCAAGCAAATTTAGATACTAATCATATTTTCGTTATTATTACATTGTTAAGTTGCATTCAAATCAGTGTTCAATCAGTACACACTACGGACGTTTTATTAACCATTTCGTGTTCGAACACATAAATAGTGTTAGGGGCCTTACAACCTCTTACAATTACGAAATATATTTAATTTTATATTACAATACATAACATAATTTAGCCTCGGAATTACATCCCATTATATTATCTGAAACATAATTTATACTCCCTACAAAATCATTGTAGGTAATAAAAATAATTAAATATTTTACTACCAAAGTACTAAGATGTGGTAATCGCAGTCCGCGCGTGGCTATTTTTACTACGCACGGCAAAAATCGACTGCAGTTAGGCCGGAGCGACGAGCGATACGTCCTCCCTCTAGAAGGCCTTGCGGCGGTCTGATTTGAGGCACGTCGGACAGCGTGTTTTATAGTGGTTTTTAAAATATTTGTAGAAAACATGAAAACTAATTTTGTTGAAATATAAAAATGGTAATTTATTGATAAGATGTTCTTCTATTATAATATGCAATTGCTATAAAAAATTATGTACGATAAGTTGGTGAAAAAAAATATGTTCTTGACGAGAGTTTCTGAATAATTTCGTATTGTTTAAATTTTTATTTTTCAGGAACTAAACATAAAAAGATTATTTTTCTCAGCAAAATCCCTCCATAAGGGTCTTATTAGTCTGATAATATTTTTATTTTCATCTTATATTTAGTGGTTTCGGATATCTTAAGCTTCTAAATTGCCATTTAAAGCCTAAATAACGAAACTTGTGTTCAGTAATCCTTATAGTACTCACAAATTATCCATCAATCTATAATGTTTTCCACCAAAATCCCTAGATGACAACCTTTTCTAAAATAAATACTAATTATTTTTCCTTTAAATTGTTTATTGGTGGCTATTAACTCATTTGAAAAGTCCTGTTTTTAAGCCAAAAAGCGCGCACAGGGTATAAACGCTCTTAATATGTTTTGTTTTGTTACAGTTAAGTGAGAGTCTATCAGTAGCGGAGTCGACGGCGCCGAGTCAGCCAGTCACATCCGAACCTGTAGTCACAAACGCTACCTGTGAGTATATTATGTATTACTTGTACATAAGTACATAATACATATGTTAACCTATACCCTATGTAACATGATGATCATACAATAAACAATATTATTGCAAGGTTTTATTTTCTGATCATTATAAAATAAGAAATTCAACAAAAAAAAAAATACTGCTGCAATTGCAACACAAACTCTTTATTTTTATTGCAGTAAAAAGGCGCAATATTTCGCACATCATACCAATAAATCTACAACAAAAATTATGCATGTTAAGTAATTTTAAACATCATTTACGTAATCTTTTCTAAACCTGAAAAGTTTCCTAAAACTAAATTTACTTTTTTATTTTAGTTGGATTTTAATTGTGTAAAACGCACGCGGCTAGAGCAACACGACACATTGTCGTGTTTGTGTAAAACTCGTGCCACAACACTTGACCCTACCGCCCGGTCCATTCTCTCCCATGATTGAGTGGAGCATACGGGCCGTACATTTGATTACTTATATTATTACCTATTTACGCAGTGACCAAAATGTACATGGGCCTAAATTTCTCAAAACTTTATTTGATTCATATATTTATTAGTAATTGATATCATTGGCGATTTTTTTGGATATATTTTTAATATGACGAGTGCATATTGGTTGTTATTTGCTATATTATTTTTAAGGTTTTGTATGATATCATTTAGATTACGAATTGAAATATAAATTTGTTTGTGATCATAAAACAGATTAGTATTGAAGGTATAAAATAGATCATTTATATAAACGAGCTAGCGGTTCGCTTGGTGGAAAGCGGTTACTGCCGCTCATGGGTTATTGAAATGTCAGGGGCGCGGCCAAATTGCTGTCTACAGTAATTAAAGTGTAACATTTAAAATATTTTTATGCCCTACTAACAAGGCTGTGTTCACACCACGCCATGCGTCAGTGTTGCGTTGTTTTACATCAAAAAAATAATATTGTACGCACGGCGTGCTGCGTCCGCGCGTACACTACGGCCGGTCTCTCATAGGAGGGGGACGGAGGGGGAAGAGCGGGGGGGGGGGTTACTTATTTTATCGCTAGAGACGCAACGCTCAGTTGTGATGAACGTTTAAAATGCCATTTCATAGTAAATGCACGCCCTAGTGATGTGTATAGACTATGCCTGAATTTGCATCAGTCCTTAAGTGTTCTAGTGCAGTCCTCTACTAAGTTGCTGATGGTAAGCGATACGACCGCTTAAGGCCGGAAGAATATCCAAATAACACCTTCAATTACAAATATGGGTTGTGGTCAATGGTTGGCATTCCACTACAGCCATCCTGAGACATACGATGTTAAGTTTCCATATGTCTATTAGTTGTTCTGGCATCAATGTTTTTCAAATCGGAACACAACAAACCATTTCTTGATATTTGTGTTTTAGCGTCATTGGAGAAGCAACTCAGCGTGTCGATGAAGCAACTGGCGGTATCGGAGGCTGCAGGAGCGCAACACTACGCGCCGCCTCGCAAGCCGCAGCCGCCGCCACAACAACAACCCGCACAGAACGTGTACGCGCACCACGCCACGCACGCGTCCCACGTGTCGCACCACCCGCCCGTGTACGGAGCCAACGTGTACGCGCCGCAGGTAACTATCTATATTACTCTATGTGCTACATGCTACATGTAGCCACCGCGCCGCCACAACAACAACCCGCACAGAACGTGTACGCGCACCACGCCACGCACGCGTCCCACGTGTCGCACCACCCGCCCGTGTACGGAGCCAACGTGTACGCGCCGCAGGTAACTATCTATATTACTCTATGTGCTACATGCTACATGTAGCCACCGCGCCGCCACAACAACAACCCGCACAGAACGTGTACGCGCACCACGCCACGCACGCGTCCCACGTGTCGCACCACCCGCCCGTGTACGGAGCCAACGTGTACGCGCCGCAGGTAACTATCTATATTACTCTATGTGCTACATGCTACATGCTACATGTAGCCACCGCGCCGCCACAACAACAACCCGCACAGAACGTGTACGCGCACCACGCCACGCACGCGTCCCACGTGTCGCACCACCCGCCCGTGTACGGAGCCAACGTGTACGCGCCGCAGGTAACTATCTATATTACTCTATGTGCTACATGCTACATGTAGCCACCGCGCCGCCACAACAACAACCCGCACAGAACGTGTACGCGCACCACGCCACGCACGCGTCCCACGTGTCGCACCACCCGCCCGTGTACGGAGCCAACGTGTACGCGCCGCAGGTAACTATCTATATTACTCTATGTGCTACATGCTACATGTAGCCACCGCGCCGCCACAACAACAACCCGCACAGAACGTGTACGCGCACCACGCCACGCACGCGTCCCACGTGTCGCACCACCCGCCCGTGTACGGAGCCAACGTGTACGCGCCGCAGGTAACTATCTATATTACTCTATGTGCTACATGCTACATGCTACATGTAGCCACCGCGCCGCCACAACAACAACCCGCACAGAACGTGTACGCGCACCACGCCACGCACGCGTCCCACGTGTCGCACCACCCGCCCGTGTACGGAGCCAACGTGTACGCGCCGCAGGTAACTATCGATATTACTCTATGTGCTATTATACTAGACTGACTATATCCGGATATACAGGGTGATATTGACACATGATACTTAAATTATTCCACATGTTTGCTCATCACCCCAGGTGACATTGTATATAATTTGAAAGCAATATGAGAAGATTTTTTTGTCATAAATCGTGATTTTCGTTTTTACGATTTTCGGACTTCCCATGTAGATAAGAGTATTTTTACCGCTTAGATGAACTTCAGTTCGGTTAAGGAACTTATCTGAACCAAAAAAAACTAAGTATCTATAGGGGTTGATCAAAAGCCTTGAAATCTAAAATCGTCCGCCCCGTGACCACGAAAGTAATCGAAACGTCGGGAACTCAAAAAATGGAAAAATTAAACCAAATCCGCGATAAAATTCGTAAATAATAGTTTTATTTCAATCGTGATTTTTTACAAAACTATCAGGCAGTTTTTATTCAAATTTGGCACGTAGTACCTAGGGGGATTAAGAAACATGTGTTTTAAATTAAATACCATATGTCAATATCACGCTGTATACAGGTAAAATTATGCTAGACTGACTATATCCGGATATATACAGGTAAAATTATGCTAGACTAATTATATCCGGTTATAACGGTATATAATATTGTCATATTTTTTATACTGAAATACTGAAAAAAGTGCAGTGCATTCCAGGTAGTGAGATATGATCTCACGCAGGTCGATAAAATTATGCGAGACTGACTATATCCGGATATATACAGGTAAAATTATGCTAGACTGACTATATCCGGATATATACAGAATGAACTCGAAACGCGATATATAAGTGCACTGCAAGCGAATTTCACCTTCTGAAGTGAAACCTCTTTAGCAGCGTAATGATTTGAAAATTCGATGAATCGACAACAGAGTTAACTTATAAATCCAATAATTGAAAAAAGTAGTCAAAGTATTAGGGCGACAGATAAAGAAAGTAGTTTGCCTAACAGTTTTATAACGTTGTGTTAGCAGGTGAACTCTACGAACGCGTCGTTGACTGGCGCGTCGGCCATCACGGCCACCGCCTACCCCTCCAGCGTCACGCTCACGCAGTACCAGCCCATCATCAACTCATACCAGGTAACCACTATCATTGCAAGATATTGCTATGAATGGTGACACGAGCTTGCCGTTCGCCTGATAGTAAGCGATACGAGCGCTCATAAACAGTAGCAGAAACAAACGTACCTTCGATTGTAGAGAGGAGGCCCGTTCCCTGTAGTGGGACGTATATGGACTGATACGTATACACAATATTACATTGACATGCCGCATAAGTATGAGTAGAGTATTAATGTTAATGTGTAATGTGTGTTTAGACGTCGTCATCAGCGGCGGTGTACGGCGGCAGCGCGTTGTACACGGCGGCCGCGCCCTACACGCCCTACCAGCCCACCGCGCAACCCAAACTGCAGCCCAAGGACACGCAACCGGTAAGTATACAAACTTATATTCTATAGGGCAGACGAACTGCCAAACAGAGGTCTAGATAAATGACACTTTTTTGTTGGCGTGAACGCCTAGGGAAAGTCAAAAAAGTATGGAAATGACATTTGGTAAATGGAAGTCACGAATGCCTAATATAATTTCCATACTATGATATTTGGGCAGGCGTTCATGCTAACAGAAAAAAATCATTTTTCTAAGCCCCCCGGTCGCTTGAATTGCACTACACTCTGAAACCGCCGGCCCGGTGACAAAACACGTCCTCACAACTCAACCTAGCGACCAATAAGAAAACAATCATGTCGGCAACAAGCGTCCACATGTGTTTTCTGCGACATGTTGGCATGATGACACGTTTCTCACGTCATTTCAAGCCACATATAAGCACCACATAACAGCTGCCATGTCGCCAACTTGGAACGTCTGAAGTCGCCGATTAGCCCGCCAGCAAAAGTTGCCGACATAAACTATCGAGTGGGTGGTTTTGGAGTATATTGCTCTTGATGGTAAAGTGATCAGTGCCACCCATGAACTCCAATAATGCTTGGAATTATAGGTGTGTTGCCGGCCCATTAAATTGCGATGGGAAGGATAAAAGGATGGAGATGTAAGGGGTATTGGGTATTTGGCAATTTACTTCTACTTATTAACTCTTTAATTTTAACACTATGTTTGTACTGAATAGGAGATGCGCTGAATGGAGCATATTATGTAAATGTGCACGAATCCACCAAATATGTTGATAATCTATTTCATAATTGTTTAACCTATGTGAATAGGAGATTTTATACTTTTCTACTCTGCCTCGCCTGTCCTCCATTTAGTGGAAAAAAATTCAACTAAGTTTACTCACATATCATATTTTAGTGCAAGTTCCCATTAGTTCCTAAGTTGCTAAAGTATATATTATTTTCTTTTACACATAGACCTGTCATATTAAAATATGTTGTAATTTATCAGCAGCAACAACAGCAACAGTACGATAGCTCAGTGGCGTCGAGTAACAGTCTCACGAGCACGTCCACCACGCAGACCTCAACCTCTAAAGTCACCACCACCACCGGTACGTACGCCAATATAGCCTGTATTGTAACGGCATAGCAACTAGATTGCTCTGAAGTTACTCGAGAGGCCTATTGATACAAATATATAGTGGAGTAGTATGGCAAAACTTCACGAATAAGTTGTTTTGTGTTGATTGTTCTTATAATTATTGGTATTGTTAACATAATGAAATGTTACACTATCATTTTCTTGCATTTTAAATCTGTTTTATGTGCAGTTTTTTTTTTATAAATTACTGTTGGGTTTAATATCCTATTGTTGAATGAAAAAATATAAAACTCATCATTTTAAGATACCAATCAAAAGGCTGGATTATTTTTATCCATACACCCATAGCATCTCAAGTAAAACGAAGAACAAATAATGGATGAAATTAGAATATTTTATTTTATTTTTACTTTCTTAAAACAGTCAATATAAAATTTCATCAATATTTACTATGTGGCGGGTTCGAAATTCGCTTCATACATGCGATTATTAAAAAATCTTTGAATACAGTTCCATATTTCAAAATTAAAATGTCTTTTTTCAGTAAAATTTCCTACCTACAATTGATATTTAACTATATTTCCCCTCCATATGTCATCGCCGTTGAACATCCTATACATATGAGCGTATTGTATGTACATATATATTAACAAGTTGTATGTTGTTCAGGCGGCGCGGGCGGCGCGGGCGGTGCGACGGGCGCGACGGGCGCGGCGGGCAGCGCGTACGGCGGCGCGACGGGCGCGCTGTACAGCGGCGCCGCCACCGCCACGCCCTACCCGTACGACGAGCCGCAACTCATGCGCACCACCATGCCGCACCATATGGTAACCACTTCCACTATACCACAACAACATACAAGTATACCACGCCAACATACCACTATACAACACCAATGTACCACTATACCGCACCAACATAACCACTATACCACTATTCAGATCCATTTCAGATCACAATCGATTAACCTATCCATAACATAAATGAAATTAATTAAAAATAGCTACTTTATCTACAATGGGAAGCTGTACCCAAGTGCTGAAATAAATATATTTGATTTAATGAGTTGAAAACACCTGTAACCTAATATGTACAATCATTCCATTTTTCTTTATTATATTTAGTGGTGTCAACACATTTGCTCACTACACTATAGTATGTTTATATAATATGCTGTAATGAATATAAAACGAGTAATTGTATATTGCTCTATTCTCTTTTTAATTTTATTTATTTGGTCGCCAAAAATTGTTTACACTATCTCTTTTTTGACACTCCTTTGTCAATTATTTTCACACAAATTATCATTTTTTTCTGATTAATTATTACTGATTTACCGTTTCATAAACGATCAATTTTCATTAAACAATATAACAAAGATATCATGAATAATATCGGTTGCATTACAGGGTGGTTACTACGAGGTGGGTTACGGCGTGGGCGGCGGCCGGGACGCCGCCTTCGGTCTCGGAGCGGCCGACAGATTCGGACGCGCCGATGCTGCCTCACCACAACAGGTAAAATATTCAAAAAATCTATAATTTTACATAGACTTAGCCCAAACAGTTAGCAAGTTGAATTAGGCGGTAAACAGAACACATAGCGCGGCCTCCACTACACTTAACAGTACATGAATTAGCCAACAATATTTTTTATTAATTTCTTTTGTAGGTCTCTAATACGTAAAAGGCTGCTTGGGTAGGTACCGCCGCAATGTTTATTTCCGCCGCTAAACAAGCGTTTAAATGCACTGTTCTGTTTCGGATTGAAGGATATTGTTGCCAGAATAACTATTGGACATAATGAGACTTAACATCTTATGTCTCAGGATGGCAAGCGCAGGGGAATGCAAAGCATTGCTCTGTAATTCAAGGTGTTATTTGGTTTTGCTACTGTACATGAGCGGTCATACACTTACCATCAGGCGAAATGCATAATCATCTCGCCATTAACTGCAACAACAAAAAAAGACATCTACTGTACAAATGGCTGTTTGATATTGATTTTTTAATGTATGTAATTGTACGTTTGCAGGTACCAGCGGCGGCGTTACCACCCGGCTACGCGTACTTCACATACCAGCCACCACCAACCACGTACCAGTATGGAGTATACCCCACGGTGAGTGTCTATACATATACTCCCTCTAGTAGTCTATTGACAGCCTCTGTGGTGCAGTTAGTAAAACAAGGGCTGTTTTACAAGTCGAGAGTGGTTCAATACTCAAACCGAGACCAATATTTATGTGATCCCACAGGTATTTTAACAGTGAGTTTTAGTATCTGTGGGGTATTTGTTAATATTTTTTTAAAATACTATTGATTATGGCCACATAATATGATCAGTATTCATTGGGTTGTTATGCGCTGTTAATGCTTCCACTGACTGGCTTCATGTCTTAATACATTTAGCCTAAAATAAACTGCTTCTTTAGATAGTTCTTTAAAGATCTTACAATGTTTAAGAAAAGGTTTTCAGCTCTTTTGAATTTAATAGAGTGTGGCGATTCTAAGGTTATTGTATAGGTATTATTAGTTCAGCAGTGGCTTATAATGTAGCCTCTATATCGAGTCCCGTGTGTGACAGTATCATATTATTTTGTCAGTGTTTTATAACCGCTGGCTGTGAAGCGAGACGCTACTGTTTCGTTTCCCGCTCTGTAACAAATGATTTTGGAAACAGAATGTCTAATAAGCGAGAGTTGTTAAAAATATGTCAAAAAGTTCAATATTTTTTAAATATTTTGTAAATTATTTTATTTTGTAACTAAAATAAAGCCAGTTTTCTCACCCCACATTGTTATAAAATGTATTTTTTCTACAATTTCCAGTACGGCGGCGGTTCGAACGTGGGCGGTGTGGGCGGAGTGGGCGGCGTGGGCGGCGTGTCGGGCGCCGGCAAGGTCAACACGTACGCGCAGCAGCAGCCGCCGTACGACGCGCAGGACACATACAAACCTGGTACTTATATGCACTAGTACATACAGACTGCATGTCATGTCATGTACACTAGCAATAAATTATACTAACAAACTTGTTACTTATTTTCCGCTTTATTATTATTTTTAAATTATATAGATATCATAATTAAAAATAACCTTTATTTGTAAGGTCTATAGACCCCACTTCATAATGTGGTATGGTTTTCAGAAATTAGTAAAATAGCCTATTCTGTCATTAACAGAACCTCCAACTATGGATCAACTTGGAAGAAATTAAACAGGAAGGACAAAGTGATATTGGATTTTTCCATTCATTATCAGTCCGAATATATATGGCGATAGGCTCACCTCCCATCACATTGTGTGACGGAATACACAAGACCAAACGTGGTTGTCTTGGAAACGCCTCTGACTACTCCTTTTATTTATTTATTTAGTATTATTTGGGAAACAAAAAGAAAATTTAACATGTAGATAAAATATGCATGTTTTACAGAACCCAGTAAAGTTTCCACTAATAAAACGACACCTTTTTCTTTCTGTGAACAAGGCGTAATTTGATGTATATATGTACGTAGGGACGATATAGTGCAGTTTATAACAGTGTGTGTGTGTGCGCAGGCGCAGCGTACTCGGGCAGCGGCGCCAAGAGCGGCGCGGCGGCCGACCTCACCAACGCCATGTACGCCAAGACGCACGTCGCGCTCAACAAGGTCAATGTGAGTACACACCAAGCACTCACTACTATACAGGGTGTCCACTACTACTACTACTTTTGGTAGGAGTTTTGATACACCTGTATATTGTACATTCAGTGTACAAGTCAATTACGGAGCAACAATCACTTGATTGAAGTCTGAAGCTGAAATCTCTTTGCAGTGTTATATTGCTAAAGCTTGTTAGTGCTGTTTCCTCTAGAATATATGTCTATTTAAATAGTTGCTGTAGTATGTGGAATCCATTGGTATTGATACTAAATTAGTAGAACCGTAAATAGTTATTTAAAAAATCAAGTACTGTATCATACTACGATTCTGGTTACTAATTTGGTCACTCTTACGTAGTAAATCTATGTATCCTCCCATTTAACCAAATTCATTTCATCCAATTCATCCAAATTCATTCAAATAGATTTAATCGTCGATTCGTTTCGATAACAATCCATTGTGACAGCTTCTGTGATGCATTCGGCCAAGTGCCGGCTGTAAAACGATAAATCCGCGGTTTCGATCATATGCATTTGTATAATGACCGAGTATTTATTTCGGCTTTGGATGTTTAACTGTGGGTGTTTAAGTCTCTACTTGCTGATAATTTCGAAAATAAATATTACATGTGATGGAAGGACTATGTATGTAATATGTATAATCTTGATCGTCTTCTTAATGCAGTTAGTTACACGCCGCTCGTGAAACCAGGGCCGCGGGTTCGATTTCCGTGCCGAATTAATTTGTGTGATCCATATTTATTTGTTTCCAGTCTGGCTGATGGTAAGGCCAAAAAGTATCTCATAGTTCTTCATACCCACGACGCAAGACTAGATCTTAGTATGGGTTGAAGAGTATGTATGTAGTTGGGTGTATTAATCATTATTATTTATTCATTTACTTTATACCGGCTGTTCAACGGCGATGGAGGGAAAGTATCATAAATATTGTGTAGGTTAGACAATATAACTGAAAGAAGACATCATTTTCATTGTATTTATTTATTTATGTTCTCGTTCTCGTTGCAGAGCTACGAGAAGGCAGGTTTCGCTGGCGGCACGCCGCCTCCGTTCGGCGCGTCGCACCTGTACATCCCCGCGCCGCCGCACCACCACCCGCACCACCACGCGCACACGCAGCAGCACCAGATGCAGCCGGTACGTACACGCGCACACACAGACACACAGACACGCACACACACGGACACACACGCACAGGCCATCACCAACAGCTAACCTGAAAATGATCATTTAAATAAATAAAACAAATTAATCTAACATTGAAATTTATAACAAACACCACAGTTTACTTGTTATAAAGATGATACATTTTAATGTTGACATCTTAACTTATCCAATTATTGAATTGATATTATTCGTAATCTTTACTATACTAATGATACATGCTTTTAAATAATTGTTAGTACGTTGTATTTTTAAAATATTTATCTTCAATCTTTTGATAATCGTATTGCCACTATTTACATTTTGCAAGTACACACAATTAAAAAAAAACAATAGCTATATTGTTTACTAGATTTTGTACCGTATATACGATAGGTATTGTAAACTAATTATCTATAATTTTAAAAAAATGTTTCTGCTATTTTTTGCGTCTGATTGTTATTGAGATCAGAAAGTCTGCACTTTCAGACACATTTGAATTAAGATGATGTAATATTTGTATATTAGTCTCGACTGTTAGCTGTATATATTTAATATCTATGTTTCTTAGTATAAGCCAAACATAATAATAACAATTTTCAGACTTAAGACTTCAAGTTGTACTCAAGATTTGCAAGAAGAATCATCGTGAACGGAGTTGTCTACGAAGTCTCTGAGCCGCATTTAAATTTGGCGCGTAGTATACTTTATAGCCAGTGCGTAGTACTCGCCAAACTTATATGTGTTTCGAGCAATCATCGACAACGCAGCATTATTATGTATTAATATTATATTATTGTATACCATTGTCTATAAAGGATAATGCCCATTCATAGAATTTGTAAAAAAAAAATTCATTTAATGTATTAAAATTATTTATAGCATTTTTTAAGGTTTGAGTTTACACATATCCCTGTTATTCCAGACGACAGATTTTAAGAAATAAAGTTATTATCATAAAATTTTCTTGATGTTGTCTTTATTATTAAGTTCTAGCTAATGCCACTGCCTCTGTGACTTTGTTGTCCTATAGTATGGTTACAAAGCTGAGTCTCGGGTTCGAATCCTGGGTCGGGCAAAATGTTATGAATTTTTCTATTCATTAATAGCCTGAAGTCAAACGTGTGCCCAATATGGCGATAAGCTTGCTCTGTCACATCGTGGGACGGAACACAAAAGGCGAAATGTGGGTGTTCCTACCGCTTCTCAGCCACCTGCTGTACATACTGAGACATAACATCTTATGTCTCAGGGTGGCGAGCGTAGTGTAATGCCAAGCATTGCTTTGTAATATAAGATTTTTTGTTTTACGACTGTTCCTGAGCAGTCGTCATGCTCATCTCGCCATCCGACGCAATAAAAAAAATCATGTATGTATCTATAAATAGTGTGAAAATAGTGGCAATATGTTTTCAAAATATGCATGTATTGACTGTTCAGCATTTTGAAATTTAAAAAAAACAATACATGAAAAATAAACAAAAATATTTTTGTCGTTATTAATGTGGTGATTTCTGTTGGTGAAATATAATCTAAATTAGTGTATCAAATTCATATACAATACATATTTATGCTCAAATGGTGTAAAAATAAATAAGGGTATATGATAATATTGTATTATTAACATATCTAGCAGCTTGCTATTTTAAACTTGTTCATAGGTTTGGAGAAGAATTGTTAACTTTAAGATCCATCATTCCAGAGGCATTATTCTATAATTAAGACATGACACTGTTACCCTTATTTTAAACAGAGTTGAACCTAAACACAAATAAACAGTGGCCATTTTGAAACTATGACACATTACACAAGTACACTAATAAAACAAAACAACAGAATTTCTGGTTTTTGGTGCGGTGTTTTTAAATATGGTCTATTTGGTTTTTGTGATATCAATTTTGGAATAATATTCAGTGAATTTTTTTTTAGAATTACATGATTTCATTGGTCGTTTCGATAAGTGCTGCTGTCCAAAATTGATCTCACATCTATTGTATATTTATATATAATACCGATTTGGAAATGATTGTCATTTCCAATTTGGCATTATTTGTGCGTGAAATATGTTACTCTGTGTGCCGTTGGGATCGACGCTTAGTGATATATTTATTTTCTTGAAAAGCGAGGTTTAATAAGCTAAGAGAAGGTTTTTTTTTTTATTGATTTGTTTTTACATTGGTTTAACAATTGCGCACAACTGTGAATCATTTTAATTATATTCCTATGTTAACCAAACTATTGAGATTTTTGATTCATTAATAAAAATAAAAATCTATTTCAAAATACTATTCCTTGGCTGATTAAACTATGTTCTGTATTGTACGAGCAAATAAGCATTGCAATAGAGTGCTTGATTTCATGAATGAATATGAGCTGAAATGATAATGTATGACGTCATACTCTACTTTTATAAGCATCGTGTATAGTTGAATATCAACTTTGGAACATCGCATGCGATTGTCGCGTTTGTATTCGATTTACGATTATTTACTTTAAATGTACTGCATTTTCATTTCCACTAAAAAGTAAACTAATGATTCAATAATAAAATACTGAGACGAAAATAAATATTTCATACATTTGAAAATTTATTTTTTATTCGAAAAATTATCTGACTCAAAATAAATTAGTGTAGTAACAGCTTAAATAAATTATTGTCATTTGTGTAAGAATAAATATAATAAAAATATGCTGCATGTTGGAACTTCAGTTGTATTAATCTTTTGTCAATTAGCTAGTATATCATATTTTGTAGTATTTTTTGCTAATTTATATGAAAGTATTAAGAAGTCCCTTCTCAATTTATCCAGGCATCTTTATTTTAATTATTTAATAATAGATAATATTTACAATCTCAAACCATGATTCATAATTTATATATATTTTTGTAAATAGATAGATATTTTCTCGTATTAAAAATTACTAACTTACATCCCAATATTTATGATGTCATTGACAATAAACTAATGAATTATGAATTTTTAATGAAGTATGTACAGCCATGGTAAGTGTAAATATGGACAGGTGTCAGCGAGAATGTATTTAGCTATTACATATACAAATGTATGACAAAGTAAGTAAATATTATTTCTTTACTTATTTGGAGTGGTGGAACTATTATACCTTTTGTTATCATTGACAAAGTAATATACGACGTAATTAATAGTCAGAAAGGGACAAAGGATTTGATTCGTTTTAAAATTGTCTACGAATAAGTATAGTCTTTTAGAATATTCTGAGAGTTGTTTGATATCAACATTTAATTGTGTAGAGAATTATAACTCAGTTTAATATTTTCTGGTTTTTATTAGAGAAAAATGCCTGCCGCTTGATTGGGTTCTTATTTAAACGAGAATTTGTATAGCGCAAATATTACCTTTATAGAAAATATAGGTGTGAGGGAATAATACCTACTTACTTTTATGTATTGAATAGAACGCTTGGACGATCGTGGAAGGAATTAGAAGACTTTTAATTTTTTTATAGCATGTGTATTTTATTATATTGGTTGAGTTGTTCTCAATATTCGTACAAACTCTGTGTTTCAGTGACGAATAAATCTAATATATATTTTGATATTATATGTTTCTAGGATCATTGTATTTAGATTATAGTGTTAGTTTTAGTTATATATATTTATAATTTAAAATATAGTATTTAATTAGAATAATATAATATTAATTTAACTCATGTTAAAGTAAATATTCGTAAATCGCGCGACGTACGCATCCCAACTATCACACAGTAATGCATGTATGTATAGTTTTTTTTTTCAGTTGTCACATATTTTTGTTTATTATATTACAATAGTTTGCTTTCGTTTGTAGATGGATGTACGGGTGAACAGTAGTCATAACAGGCGGGTAAGTCGTGTCCGTGTGTCATTATATTATATATGTATATATTTATGCTATTATATGTAGCTATATATAAATATTTATGTTGGTACTACCCGCCTTAACTAACACTGGCATGCATTTTTATATTGTGTTTTAAATGTTTAGTTTATTATGTTTATTTTTTTGGTTCATATGTAGCTTTACTTTTGTTTTGTAAAAATTTTCGGCCCCATGGTGTCTGTTTAGGCATAAAATCGGTTTTTGGGTCCAGTGAACTTTAATTATAAGTTTCGTGTTCCTACTTTGATAGATACAAGCTATTGTGCACTAAAATCCAGTATAATTAATTATGTCCGCTTAAAACCAGTTTTTGGGCATACTTGTGTAACTCTTTAGAAACCTTGTATGCATATACGCATAGCAGAGATATTCTATAAAAATGCAGATCAAAGGAACATTTGGTCATAGATATATTAAACCCTCGGCTTATTTCCACGGAACAAAATGGTAGTTTTTCTTTGATGCAAGAACGCGAGACAGTTTAAATAATATATTCAAAGCATTATGAATAAAATTATAATTCATCACGCGTTTCAGTTTTAAATAAGTTGCAACAACCTAGCATGACAAAATAAACAATATCTGTAGATACCTCGGATATGACGAGAAAGTATTGTGTTTTTCTTTTTATAACACAGCATTATGGTTAGGTAAATAGGTTTTAATTGTTACAGTATTAAAAATAAAATAAAAAATAAATTAACAGCGCAATGTAACTCCAATAAAAATCAGCTGGTGCACGGGTGAACGACCGCTGTCGTAAAATTTTGCACTCTTTTAATATGGGTTATTGAGCTATCAAATAATTAAAATGTGAGCTAAATCAATGCTATCCATTTGTGATACCCTATCACCAATTGGATTATTGCTTTTTTTTTTTAATTTAACGGCCTGTTGATAAACGAATAATTACAATTCTCTCTTTTCCGACCACATTAAATTTACTACGAAATAAATTATGTTCACTAAACAATATAAATAATTTGTGCAGCTTTTTGCATAACCCATGTAGTGTTTTTGCTTTTTTATTCACTGCATTGTTATTTTTTTACACCTAAATTGATAATTTTATTTGTTTTAACCTAGCGACTTAGTTCATAAAACGTCTTAATAACCCTGTATAATTATAAATGTAATGAATACGATGACGACATCCATTTTTATCTATAGTTACTGTAACATTTTTTGATGCAGAATACTTTCTATTATTGATTTACCGAAACTAAATAGCCCTAAGATGTGCATATATTGTTTAAAATGTATGTCGTTATATATCAAAAGTAAATTTAAAAATATTGTTAAATTGACGACGAGCACTGTAATATGTTTTTAATGAAGCTTAAATAACTGAGAACCTACAAGGGTTACTCTATGAAACGATACCCACTTCGAGTGTTGGACGTCCGTAATAAGATGTAAGTTGTCCAATTTTAAAAATCAATACTTTTCTCTGTTTTACTTCTAATTTTCTCCAAACTTAGTCTATGGTTACGACGTACGATAGAGGATTCCAACATTTTGTGGAATATCTACGTACATTAGTGAAGTTTTACGTACGGCGTCTGAACATTCGAAAATCGTATCGTTTCATAGAGAAACCCCCCAGATCATAGATGTGATAAGCTTACACAGGGTGATATCGACATATTATCATTAATTAAATACATTTTTTTTCTATCAGTATCTGCTTATATATGTACAATATTAAGGCACGGATCTCTTCTTGCAATCCAAAGTACCATTGAGGGGGTGAGGCCATAAGAAATTGTAAAAATAAAACTATTTTTCGTCACAATCGTGATGACGTTCAAGTACCATATTGATTTCGCAAATGAATTAAACGTATGATGATGTCAATATCACCCAGTTTTAGTATCGGTGTGTGAGTTGTGTGTTGATGTTGTATGTTCCCGCAGGAGAGCGGGTCGGGCGGCGGGCGCGCGGCGGCCAGCAAGCCTCCCGCCAGCAAGCCCAGCTACTCGCAGTCATACTGGGCGCCTAACTAGCTGTTGCAGGTATACACACACACATACTTCCTACACAGGCTTGTACAGGAGAGTACAGCTACTACTTAATTAAAGATACACGCAAAATGTTATCTTCGTTGGAGATTCTAATAAATAAAAAAAAAACAGGCCGGTAAAATTGTGTCCGAGTGCTCTGATCTCATATCACCGTCTGATGCCATTTGAAGCTCTATCTGGGCGGCATTATACTGAATATCAGGTGCAATGCAGTCACTTAGTCGTGTGAAAATAAAAATGAGACCAAAACTTCCTTTATTTATTGTTCTAAATTAATATTATATTATGGCCACTTATAGTATTATGGTCAGACGACCTGGTAAAGGTCGCGGCATGTCACTGGATGCAGGCTACCTCCAACAGGTCTCTGTGGAAATCATTGGGGGAGGCCTATGTTCAGCAGTGGACTTCGTTTGGCTGATGGATGGATAGTATTATGGCTAGAGATAGCGCTGTCATGTCATACGTTTTCCACAACATACTTATAAATATTTAACAATAAATTCAGTCGGTAACTGGAATATATTTTGCTATTATTTCCCTGATGGTACTGGACTAAAAGAGTAGTAAAGTTTTGACTTTAGGCGCACCCTGTTGCGTGATTTATATTAAAATAAAATAAAAGTGTATTTTTTTCGGCAGGCACTCTCCATTCACGCAGTCGTCAGACAAATGTACATAGACAACGGCGCGACCCCGCCCCCCCTCACCGTGCAGTCAATTGTGTGCCGGGCGCCGCCACCACACGCTCCCATGTCTAACTCATTGTAAAATAAAAAGGAATTCGATTGAACTATGTTAATATTATTGTTTAAATTGAGTGCGAGCGGTCGGGCCGCGGCGGCGTGGTATGTGAAGTATATGCTGTATGCTGTACTGTAGTGTAGTGTGTCTGCGACGAGACGCCGCGCCCGCCTCACTGTCCACTCCTCATAGGTTACGGTGTGTTTAAAATAAAATAATTAAAAAAAATTAAGTAGTGCTATGTATATCTTATGTCTACGAAATATGTATATGGATGTAAGCGTTTGGTACGCTATGCGCGCCGAATTTTTTTGTATTTAGTTGACACACTTTTTGTAATTAACTATATGATTATTGAAAATAAAGTAAAAAAAATATTAAAGTTGTCATAGGCCGTTAATCGTAATGTAACAAGTAAATAGTCAAGGTCTTTTTTATGTGAAAGAATGCTGTTGTGATCTCGCGGGCATATGAAGCTGAGGGTAATACACATATTGGAACTTGTCACTTCGTTTTATTGATCTTTCCCTATAGTATATGTATGCAGCGTGAAGGGCCGAGAGGCGAGTGAGAATGAAACCAGCAAGGTAATTTAAGACAGGTATTATTAAATAAATAATAAATTAATATCAATTTAATCAACGTAATGTATTGCAAAGTATTAGCAGATGCCAGAGGTCAATGACACGCGCGGTCATCTAGTTATGAACGTGTTACATTGCGGCTTATAAGTTATCAAAGATATTTTTCGTTTATCTTGAGATGTTACTTTACACTGATCGCCCTTTAAATTAACCGCATGTTAATTTAATACACTGATAACAATATAACGCATCATCATATTTTAAGTAATTTTACTAAAGTCTATTAAATAATACCACAGATTGTTTATAACAATTTATTCATAACAAATGCAACAAGGAATGTATGCAAAACATTTGTAAAAAAACTATTTGAAATCACATTGTATTATCAACCTACACCGAGAATAAAAGCGATTGTGGTGTTTATAAATTAATTAGTTTTAGTTTTCAATGCCTGAACGCCTTTTGGTTTTAGGACTTGCATAGGTTCCCATCAAGTATGATACAAAGTTCCGCTGTAAAGTAAAGCCCAAATTTACATTGTAACATCGTATACTCTCGATAAGGCAGGCACTTATAATCGCACCACAGCAAATGTTTACAATACATCACAGATGCACCGCGGCTGCCTCATCAACTATCCAGTATAGAGAGCCAGCTTCAGGCTTCACTCTGCCGGCAGGCAAGTCTTCCTTGTCCTTCAGAATTCGCTGAAACATAAAGGGAAGATTGGCATGGAGTTAGAAATATTCGGGGAATTATAATTATTTTTATAATGGTACATCATCAGTCCTTTGAAGTCCACTGCTGGACATAGGCCTCTCCCAAAGTACACAGAGGCCGGTCTGCTGCTTTATGCATCTAGTTGCTGCCGGCCTTTTGCAAGTCGCCCCGCTATCTGGCCAGACGGCGTCCCACGCTACGTTTGCCAAGACGCGGTCTCCACTCCAGAACACGCTTACTCCAGCGAATATCCGTTCTGCGACATATGTGACCAGCCCATTGCCACTTAAACCTACATACTAACTTTTAGAGCTATGTCGGTCACTTTGGTTCTCTGACGGATCACTTCGTTTCGAATTTTGTCCTTCAGAAAGACTCCGAGCATAGCTTTTTCCATAAAGCGTTGAGCAACTTTTAACTTATGAATTAGCCCTAGAGTCAGTGTCCACGTCTCGGCTCCGTACGTCATTACAGCGTGGACGCACTGGTTGAACACTATAACAGTACGGAATATTCCCTAATTTAGACACGATAAAATATAATGTAGAAATCTACCCGCATTTAAATTACTGTAATGTAAAGGTTCAGGTTACTTTTTGTATTTTTTATCTTGTGCATAGTGCCTTACATTTAGAAGGTTCAACATGTTACGAAGCTTAATGTTTGAGAACTGTAAAGTCTTGGATTCAGATCTAACATTCCATTATGTGTGTGTTTATTTATTTCTTAGAAATCATATTTTTCCCACTATTACGATTGTTAATGGGCGGGCAGTGTTTCGAAATTGAAAAAATAAATTATTCGCAAATCTGAGAAGTAATTTCGTGCGAGGATTCTATTATCTTTAACATTTTGTTCAAAAGTAGTGGGTAGTTTACTACAATTATAGTTGTGATAATAATACAACAGTGCCTGTGTAAACGGGATTATTGAAGAAATATAGTGATTTGATTAACCTAATGATTGTGATTAATAAAATAATGATGATTAATAAAATTGACTTCATAATGTGCTGTTGTGTGTGTTCAAAGTGTATTACAATTTATAGAAAATTTGAGATTTGAAATTCTGGAGTCACAAAACAAACAGTAGGTACCTATTTATTCTTTATTTTAACAAACTTCTGTCTGCCAGGATCGCACATGACTATCGCATCATGAGCTATGTTACAAAAAGTTTGGGCTTGTAACTTTATAATTGACCTCATATTTGAACGAGACCAAACGAGAAGCGGGTTCAATTCCCGCATCGAGACAAATGTTTGTGTTATCCACAGGTATTTGTTCCGAGTCTGGGTGTTTGTGAGACCGAAAATTTGCTCGTAGTTTTTTATTATTCACGACACGAGACTCGATATTAGTTTGGGGTCAGGACTATGCATGTGACTGTTTTGTATTTATGTATTTACAACTAGTTTTCTGCATAACATCAGCTTTCATATTTCGGGAGTAGTTCTTATACTTTGTAGTCTACCATATTCGTAGTCTTAATAAAAAAATAGTAGAAGTATGCTCAACTGTTTTATGAAATGAAATGAAATTTTCCAGATTAATATATTATGGTGTATGGTCTATGAAAAGTCAACTTAGCTGCTGAACCAGTAATTTAAAATTCTTAAGATTATGATCCCTACATAATTATGACCTTAACAGTATTTATGACTTACCTTAACCATATCAGCTTTTCCCGATCCACTTATAGCATAAATACAGTTCCTGGCATTATTGATGACAGGGTAAGTGAGTGTAATGCGTGCTGGAGGTGGCTTCGGTGAGTCAGTTATTGGTGCCACTGATACACAAGTTTCTGATAACAGCGGATGGCCCGGGAACAATGAGCAAGTGTGTCCATCAGGACCCATCCCCAGTAACAGTAAGTCGAATTTAAATTCTTCCCCATTGAATGCCTTTTTTAGTTTTTCTGCATAGTCTATTGCTGCCTCTTCAGCTGAAAAAATAATCATTTTTTAATAATACCTGAATTAATCAGAATAATTGTAATGTTTTGATTAAACAATTATTTTAAGATTATCAGCATTTCAAGAGACAAACATACTTCAAGCATTTAATAATCTATCAAGTATACATTATGACTTGCATATTATATGTAAAAATAACAATTCTGAAACTAATCAACTTTGGATTACTAACACAGGGTTGATTGGGAAAAAAATTTGTTCAATCAACTTAAAATGGACTATTATGGATTATAATAAACTACACTTAATTTTTAGTAAAGATTACAATAACATAGGCTGCAACCCAGCCTCTTTAAGTATTGGAAATAAAATGCAGGTAATCAGCATGTGAAAATATTTTTTCCCATAAATATGCTTAGGTATGCTCACACTTTTGCAATAAGCTCCCCATAGCATACCCAGTTTGTGATGTGGCAAAGCACACATCCAGTTCCAAGCTATAAATATTAGAATATTGATACTGAATTGGTACACAAATGGTTTTCTCAACCATGGAACATAAGCCTTATACATAAGCAAGCCATGGAGGGAACTTTGTTTATAATTTTATATTCTATTTACCTGAAACTCCCTGCTTTATTACTACAAACTGACTTTCCTTTAAGGCAGTTTTGGGTATAAGATCCCTTTTGTAAGTGCCAAATGTGGAGTCACTACTGTCTTCAGGTACAACTCTTTCATCACAAAATGCAAGTGTCCATTTTGACCATTCTGTATCAATTTTAGGCAGACTTTCGCAGAGGTATTTCACCACTGAGCCACCTGAAAAGTGGAGGGAAGAAATAATAATAATTGGATACATTTAGATACCCAAAATTCATATATTGTTTGTTGTTTTTTTTGACTAAATAGAAAATACTGAAATGATTTACCGGATAACCCAATAAAGAAGTTTCCTCTATTGTAAATAGAATCATTGGAGATCTTCTGAATATAAGATGCTAGTTTGTTGATGATTTCCTGCTCGTTACTCACTATAATTGTAGTCATATTGATTATTTATAAAAATAATTAAAGACAATAATTTATATTTTTAGGTTATGTGTATCACAAATGATCACAAACTTTTGAAGTTAATGACCTTGTCATGACTTTAATAACTTTGAATTTGAAATGCCATTCCATTTCACGAAGATTATTTCATCTACTATTTTGTTGATAGTACAAAGATTTATTATTATATCATTATTTTTATTGAAACACACCGTAAAAAATAATACAAGTTAATACAATTTTGTAAAGCGATCTTTAAATTGATCGTATTTCGTTTTTAACCCAAATGAAATCGCCTTATATCGGTAATTTAACTAATTAGTAAAAGTTTACCAATCTTGACTATATTTATGTGGTTATGTTTATTGTAATTTAGGTATTAGTAATTCTTGATAAAAAATTGTAGTAAAAACAAAATATTTGTCAGAAGTGGGATTCGAACCCACGCCCACAGAAGTGGACTGCGACCTGAACGCAGCGCCTTAGACCGCTCGGCCATCCTGACTTGACAAGTCGTGATGAAATTACTAATATGAATTCTAAAACAATAATTGGCTTAATATCACAAGCTGGTGCATAATTTCAGTAAAATTAATAACATATTCTACAGGCTTTCATTGAACAATTTGGATACATTAATATAGGTTCTAATTTTGTATTATAATTGCTCAGTATGTTGTCTTAACTATTAAAAAGTTCTTGGTAGTAAAATATAATAATTACTTCAATAATGGTTACAATTTTAGGTAAACCATTGTATCATGGTTAGGTTTTATTAAATTATTTAAAATATTGCTACTGTAAAGATACAAAAGCAATTACATATAACCAACAAATTATTGCTCTAATATGACGCCAGGCGGTAAAGTATAAACAGTTTATTAATATTCCCGTTAAAATTATGCAGCGTCCATAAATTAAAAAAAGTTAATATTTTGAAAGAACATACATAAAACACAAATAAACTAAATTCACACGATTAAATAGCAACCAATAAGTTCAAAACTAGTTTGGATGTTAACTTGGCAGTTACGCGACTTTTGGAGACTGTCCCACCCTCACACCCACCACTGTAACTCTTGTGAGCCAGGATCAACAGTGGCACGCAAAGTAATGACACCGAGCATTGAAGCTCGGCGAGTCTCCGGGAATGCTAACTTGTCTTTAACCCGCAACGAAATTAACCAGAAAGTTAAATTAATAGGAGGAGTTGGAAATAAATTATTGTCCACTTCCCTCCGTGCAAAGCGGGCGACAAAACAATGAACTAAACAGGTAAATAAACTCGTAAAAAGACTTTTACAGCCGGAGAAGCCAGCTGTAAAGCACTACGGATCATATCATTATTACATTTAAATGGGACCTATTATGTGAGCTTTTAGACTTGATTCCAATAATAAGTATGGCAAAAACGCCGGAAAGCACGGAAGTTCTTCCTAGTCTCTACAAGGTCCATGTAGTATACGACTCCAGATGATATCTGCATACTATCCAGCATGATTTTACGCTCATTCTGCCAAAGACTACACTCCCAAAGTATATGATGCGCGGACTGCTCATACTCGCAATTAGGTGTTGAACATGAGCACGCACGCGATTCAACAAGCTTAAAAGAGTGAAGTTTAGACCTAAAGTTACCATGGCCCGCGAGGAACTGCGATACGCAATAATCGATATCCAACCAAGTCTTTGTCAAACGATCACGAACGCAAGGAAAATATTGGTATAGATGTCGTCCCTTCAAAGATACCTCCCATCTATTTTGCCATTCATCTAATAGTTCGCTATATACCACTTAAAGCGGTTTAAATAATCTATCAATTTTTAAAAGTTCACGTGCGTTTAAAAATCTTTTATCCATATTTTCCCTAGTAGAGTAATACATGGCGGCGCGTCGTTGCACCTCCAGGTCGACTGGAAGAACACCCACCAGGACAGGCAAAGCTTCGGTACTAACAGTTCTATATGCCTTACACAAGAATATCAAGGCCATGCGTTGGCTCTGGAGCAGTTTTCTTCGCACAGCGCCGATACTAGCTCTATCAGCCCATACGGGAGATCCGTAACAAATACATCCTAAGTAAGTTGCTCCATAGATGATTTTTAGAGTATTGAAAGATAGCCCCCATGTTGATTTTGATATTCTTGTCAAAGCAAAAAAGTTCCTTTTTGACTTTTCCCCGACGTTTTTAATATGTTCAAGAAAGGAAAAATTCCTTTCCAAAATTAAACCAAGATAACAAACCGATTCTTTTTTCTTAACAGTGATATTATTAAATTTAATACGCGGCGGTGATTGTAAACTTCCTTTTAAAAGTAATTGGAACGTTTTATGTGGTGCAAACTTTAAGCGATTTCGATGGGCCCAGTCATATATTAATTTTAAACACGCGTCTGCACTATTTTCTAGTCCCGACCTACTGTTTGATTCTATTAGCAAGAGGCCATCGTCCGCATATCCGATCAAAGAACACCCTGACGGTAAGGGAATCGTAAGAAAATCGTCGAAGCCTAAATTCCACAAATAAGGACCTAAGACCGAGCCTTGTGGACAACCCATCGTCAGTGGTTTCTACACTGCATAGTGTCCAAGTTTAAGTTTGGTTGTTTCGTGCGAGAAATACGAGTAAATAAGTGAATATATATTTTTAAAGCAACCTCGTAATTTCAACTTAAGAAGCAGCATTGGCCACCAAGCGTTGTCGAAAGCACCGGAGATGTCCAGGAAAATACCGAGTATACATATTTGCGCACCGATGTACTTACCGCTCTTCTAACCGAAACTGCCGCGTCGATCGTTGACTTACCCGTAGTAAATCCGAACTGATTTTCGTGAAATTTTGGTCCACCCGGTAGCAATCGAGGGACGATAAGACGTTCTAAAAGTTTACCTAGCGACGCGACGGCAAGAGTGTAATAGGTCTATACGACTTCGGATCATGTGGGGATTTATCGCCACTCTTGGGTATTATCCGAATGAAACCGGTACGCCATACTCGCGGAAAAACCCCTTCAGCAATACATCTATTATAAACAGTAAGTAATGCATCGTCGGCCGATTTACACGCTTCTTTTATCATTTTATTGAATATTTTGTCGTCACCGCAAGCCTTGTTTAGGGGCAAAGATCGTATGATTTCACTAAATTCATCAAACGACGAGAGATTTGAATCTGAAGAGTTCGGCAGTTCCACGGCCCACATTCTAATCTGCTGGTGGTATTCTGTGTCATTTTTAACATTATCATCCGGAATTAATGATTGTAATAGAGCTTCCGTTGTCTCCTCAATACCAGTGGTGAAGTTGTTGTCAATTTTTACTAATTTGACAGCCTCCGTGGCGCAGTTGGTTAGACGCCAACTGTGAAGCGAGAGGCCGCCAAATTATGTTTTTGCTTATTGCCAAATTATGTTTTTAATTATGTTTATGCGCGGTTTGTGCGGCCCACAAATATTTCTTCCGGGTCTGGGTGTTTGTGAGACCGAAAAGTCTCTCGTAGTTCCTGATACCCACGACACAAGACTCGATCTTAGTGTGGGGTCAGGACTATGTATGTGACTATTGGGTGTTATTTTTTTTTTTAATTTTTAAATTCTCAATATAAGCCAGATTGATCGACCTATTCGCTTTGAATTCATGGTATAAAGGAGGCCATGGACCGTCACTATCTAACCTAGCCACAATTTTTCGTAACAAATTTCCTTTCGATTTTTGGACGGCCGCTTTATAATGAGACTGAACTTGGCAGTTAGTTAGAAGTTGAAACTGGTAACTGAAAAAATGTAAACCGTTAAAAAAAAAAGATGCAAAAGAGCGTCGCACTGGATCGGAACGTTGCTGGTCGGCAGCAACGTAATTACGGGTCAACAGCGTACTGCTCGGAGCGTACGCCAGGCGCGCAGCCGAACCCTGCGAGCCTGTTCGCAGCCTTCCGTGGTTCGGTCGCAGTCGCGCTGCGATGTCCAACGATCCAGTACGACGCCCCGCCATACTAATAAAATATTGCACTTAGATTCAACGGTTAGACCTAAGATCAAAACCTGAAATTAATGTCACTCACTGTAAATAAAGTTTTTATACACTTTTTGCGATTGCTTTTGTTTAATGGAGTGGGACTTAAATTAGAAATATTTTAGGAAGTGAGGAATTGAATGGAATGGTAAAGTATATTTTTAACAAAAATATTATCTAGTTAATTTTGAGCGTTTATAGTTACATGTTTAGTTAAGTGACAACATATTTTTTTTATGGAAATTAATTTCCATATTTATGACTATGAAAATGAATATTTCAATTTTGATTTTCAATGTTGGTTACCTCTACTTAGCGATAGAGGGCGATAATGACGAACGAGTTCATGTACTAAAGACTAAAAAGGAAGTAATGAATCAACGAGTTTCGCTCACCGCGCCGCGCCGGTTTGTTTTTATGGACTTGTTATGACACATGTTCAATATTAGTTAGAAATGATTTGATCCAATACTATTACCATCACAGCAGATCGTTTATGTTTTGCCTAATTGACCTTCGATACACCTTCATAATATGTACCGAACATATTAATTATTATACATCTACACAAGAACTAGTAAACCAAAGTTAGTTTATGCGACGTATCATAGATGTCGTTGTGCTGACGCGAAAAATGTGTAACGCGTAGTAAAAAGTGAAAGTACGATGCAGTTTGCGTTTGCGCACGTTGACCGCGACCGGATCGGTTGTTGACCGCCAAAAAACCATTCCTTCGGTGACGTAACTGGTAATAGTGGTTACGAGGCACTCTTTAGGGCTTCGATTTAGTTTGTGAATTCGAAAAGGACAAAATAACTTTCTTATAGATTTAATACCTTAATTAACCACATAGTAAGATCTTATCATACGAAAGGACTATGTTTTAACACCTATCAATCCTTAAATAAAATAAATAAATAAAAATATATTTAGTAAAAACAGAGTTCCAAATATTTTTTCACAGGAGTCCCCAAACTAACCGAGGCTTGTATCTTGGGGTACCAATACAAACTTTAAGCATGCAGAAATTAAAGATTCTAGTCTAATTTGGGGCCCTACTATATTCATTCGAAACGAAGTTCGAAACTTCGGAGGAGTGAAGTTTTTATACGATACGAATGTACCTACATATACTTATGGTCGTTATTGACTTATTTTCATAACAATAGACTTATGGTTACGATGTACGTTTTATAAATTCGAACTTTTACAGAGTAGATACATTCGTATCTTATAAAAAAGTTCGTTCGTCCGAAGTTTCGAACTTCGTTTCGGATGAATATAGTAGGGCCCTTGGTTCTAGTAAATCGAAGTTTTATTTATTTATTTATAAATGCTTTATTGTAAACCAAAATGTAAGACGCATACAAAATACTTAAAAACTAAAGCTGCGTCATAAACGCCAAGAAATACCACCTTATCTCTTATAGTCTCAATGATTCATCGCATGATAAAAATAATATTAGTATGTATATATATATAAGAGGGTTTAGGCCAATTGTATGAAAAGCTAAAGTAGTTTTATTACGCATTCTAAATAAACCTTTCCAATAAGTTTCTTCGACAAAACCAGTGAATCGCAGTCCATGCAACAGTCACATTCATGATGCGATCAATTATTGACTCCTTGTTTTTGAACCGACAACTGGCCTACTGTGCCAATGAAGTTGTCATAAAACACCGCGGTGTAGTCATAAATTGATAAAGTCGATGTATAAATATATTTAATTACTGCTCATAAATAAAGGATAATAAATAAGAGTTCAGTGGTGCATGGTTGAGTCTACATCAGTTAAAGTTAAATTTAAAGTTAAATTTGAGAGCAGTAGGTATTCATTTTTGGGTGACTGTACTCGTATGGATGATAATTACTATTCTTAATATGATTAGCACTAAATAAATTCTATTATAGTAAGCAATTTTTGTAGGTGATTTTTTTATAGCTATAAATGGCGAGACGAACATGCCATTCACCCGATGGTAAGCGATATGACTGCTCAACCTCGTGGACTGTATTAAAACCAAGCAATACCAATAATTATAAAGCAATGCTTGTTAGCAATAAAGCGCTCATAAAAGATTACCAGCTATGGAGCGTTATCCTTTTTTGTCAAGATAATAAGTAAAGACTTACAGCCGTTCTCAATAATCTATCTATCTTTAACAAGAGATTTCGTTAGATATTTAGATGCATTTTATGTTTCAGTTAACAGAGATAAAGAGGTAGGAACATTTTGCACATATTTATAGATAGCTAAATTATATAAATATATATGTCTATTTATATTTTATGAAGCGTAGTATTGTACCGACATAGTCATGTTAGCTATTTTAACCCCTTGTTAAAGATAGATAGGATATTGAGAACGGCCGTTAGTCGTGACCAAAAATATAATAAATAAATAATGTAACTTACCGATTAATTTATTACATTTTTCTCTCTATTATGACTGTAACTATTAGAGATAACATGTGTAAGGCGGAGCATAAGCTTTTATCTGTATATGATCAATTGTGGTTTCATATTTTTTCAAGTGCAAATAGTGTGGATTTTAATAGCCTCTTTTCCATATGAGCTGGTGTATACCATCTTTGTAATTGCAACGTGAGATTGTAGCATTATATCACACCATTTGCCACACCCTAGCGACATATGAGAGGTCAAACGAGCCAGCCACATGTTCTCGCCCGCTAACCTCCGCACAACCATTGCCTTTTGAA
Source organism: Hyles euphorbiae (assembly GCA_023078785.2). Classification (NCBI taxonomy): domain Eukaryota; kingdom Metazoa; phylum Arthropoda; class Insecta; order Lepidoptera; family Sphingidae; genus Hyles; species Hyles euphorbiae. The sequence continues at coordinate 10,146,329 of CM041056.1, read as the reverse complement.
TGTGGACGCAACGAGTTTAATGATATATCTACATTATACGCTCTTACACGGGATACATAATTTTACCGTTTATTGCTTGTAAAATACGAGTTAAAATTGAATTTTAACGTTTCATTTTATGTATAAGGGTCTGTATTGGCTATTTGCAATTTAGTGACAGTTAAAAATGAAACTTTAATATTGTAGTCACGTTGCTGTAAATTAAACATTTGTTGTCATAAGTTCTGCTGTTATAAAAAGTAAAGAACATTAAAAGAATATTGTTTATTCAGTGCTGACTTTAGAGCTGAGTTCATCTCCTGATTCCTCGAGGGATGGAAATACCGCCTGTAATGTGGTTTTTTCTCTCGCTTTGACAATAAACATTTGGCTTTATCATGTATTTACCTAGTCTCATATACTTAAAAGGACTATTTTTTTATTTATATATACCTCTGCTCAGCCGCAGGTAGTCCACTGAAGAACGTAGGCCTCCCCCAAAAATCTCCACATCGACTTCCTAATAAAATTAGTATCTACATATCTTAAGTAATGACCAAAAATAATACGTTATGCAGGCGCAGCGAGAATTTATAAAAGCGCAGACTATAATACGTATAATAATAGTTAGCATTACTAAATTATAGTAACTATGCCCCTTAAGCGACCATTAAACAATTTATGTTATCTCGCAACCAACACGGCTAGACTGGTCGAGTCAAATGAACAGTTCTAATTAATAGTTCACACACGCACCTTGGTGACTAGTTTTAGTTTTAGGAAAAGCATAAAAGATGGCGCTGTCTAGCGAGGAAAAGGAACAAAAGATGTTATATTGCGTCGATTATGATCCATTATTTTAAATATGAATGTTGGCTTGTAATTTTCCCTTTAAAATAAACAACACACAAACGCGTAAGTATAATGTTTAAAAAAATAAAAAAAATATAAATTACAATTTCTAACTTCTTTTTTAATAAAGAACTGTCATGGAGGGTATATACCAACTTCATTAAAATAAGAGGTTATATGTATTAGGTACACTGTATGCATTTGCCGAAGTTGCGTGTTTACCTGAGATTAACCATTTTCTTTTGTAAGCAACCAGTGGAAAACTTTATGAGGAAACTGATGGACTAGATGGTTTTTCAAAAAGGATTTAGCAAATATGCCAATTATTTTAGCCAGCATTTGGTGGATCAATGCTTAAACGCTCAAAGGTAGAGTAGAATAGGTCTTTCCCTAGGCAAATGAAGCCTATGTATAGTCTGAAATACATAATCTTAAACACAGAGTTTTTATTCTTGTGCGGCAAAGCGTCTGCTGTGAAGCTAAACATAAATACAGTGCTGGTCAAATATAATAAACAGATTTTTGGTCGTTTGCAAGTGAGAAACTACCCAAAAGATTACTTTAAAAAAACTAACGCCCTCTGTCAGTTGTGTATATGTTTAGTTTGTGATTTATGCAGTCGAAAGCGGTTGACCATTACATTTAGCTAGACGGCCTGGCCGGCTGTCAATAGTCCCCAGGCAATCGGATTAATATATATGGAAAGGTCGATTTTTATAATCATGTGCTCGTACCTTAAAACATATGTGTTAGCAGTTGCACTTGACCTACTTACAAGACTTTCTGCACACATACACGACTTGTGTACTTACCGATACAGTACTTGTTATAGAGAACCGAAGACCATTATAAGATAAATGCTCGGAGATGCTTTTTTATTTCACCCGCTCGACTAGGGTGAAATAAAAAGAGACTTTAGACTACATTCTAGATGTCCTCCAGGTAGTTGGCGAGACGATTTGCGAAATATCACTGGCAGATGCTGGATACGTCAAGCCGAACACAGGGTGAAATGACGCAATTTGGAGAAAGTCTATATTCGGAAGTGGAGTGGTCAGGCTGATGATGAATGGGGTAGCAACTCTCTCTTACACTTACAGAAAACCACCGAGAAGGAATGAATTTCCGTTTCGTTTGGTGAGTGAGATTGCCTGGGAATTTGCTGGGCTTGACTAAAAACCGTACATCTGTCGTAGTGATCGATCTAATTCTGTCGTTTTTCGGGTTCATTCTCCGGATATGCGGATACAACCGGACAGAGTTTAACATCTCACGTCAGTAAATTCTCTATCTGCGCTGTTGGTTGACCATTGTCGTCACTATGTCGTCCAATTATAATAAATAGTCGTTGGCAGACGAGCTACTTAATCGCCCGATGGTAAGCTGGTATTAAAGTTTATGATTGTTTGCAATGGCATCCTCATAGTTCACAGATATAAGTACTGATTATTCAAATTGTTGTGTGTAAAATTATACAAATTCCCTAAACGATTGTATTAACTACTATACCAAGAATATATATAGTATATACCACTGGACATATTGAAACTTAACATCTTATGGCGAGTGCAGTGGAATGTCTAGCATTGCTTTGTAATTCATGGTGTTTGGCTACTGTTCATTAGCGGTCGTATCGCTTACCATCAGGTGAACGGTAAGCTCGTCTCGCCATTCATTGCAAAGAAAAAATCTAGGATTTGATAGTTTTGGCAACTCCTGAGGATGGGAGCTAAATAATTCTACGAAAAGAATATCAGAAAAATTAATCAATCAATATTCCCATGTCCATAATCCATCACAACCAATATCAATGGCACAGAAATGATGATTTTAATACCAAGACAGTACAAATGATGAGTCATAAAACAAGGTAATGAGGTTGCGGCGTCGCTTACCTTACGAGGCGCGTGAGGGAAAACATCAATAATACACTATAATAAATCTGTTTACATTGCAGTTTATTTCGGCAAGGTTATACGCAGGAAAACAATCATTTTCGGCAGTCTTGGCAATGTTTGTGTGTTGATCGACTATTGTTTAAGCTAAATATGCTGAATTAAAAAATGATGAGTTTAATTGTGCAATATAGACCGACGAGATACGACTATTTCTCAATGGATACGCCATATTTTTATTGTATAAGTCCAGCAAACGAGCAAACAGGTCACGTAATATTAAGGTTTCGTTGTCGCCGATAATCATCCACAACGCTTGAATCATGGATGAGTTGCCAACCCCTCAAATCGGGAGGAGAGCGAGAATAAATGGATAGGAAGACTAAAAGGGTATTGGGTATCCAGCAATCTCACTCACCTAACGAAACGTGACAGCAAGGCGGTTGCTTTAAACCGATTTTCTATGAAATAGTGGTTACGCTCCGAACAAGTCTACTGCCTACCCATTTATGCGTAGTCATACCTCACAACAGCAGTGGCTTCACCATTTCCCAGTAATTTTTCAGAATTTCCGTGGTATGTAAATCCGCCAACCCGCAATAAGCCCGCGTGGTGGACTATAGGACCAAGCCCCTCTGAACCGTATTCTTGGTTATACAAGAGGCCTGTGCCGTGCAGAATGACGTATATGGGCTGATTTAGTACAGTATTAAATAGCATTACACTGAAGAATCCCATAATTCTTATTTTCGGCGCACATTCGCGTAATGTAAAGGTTAAACAAATATCTATAAGCGCGCGACATTCACCTAGATACAATGATAGTGCGTGATAAAGTACAGATAGCCGAGGACAAACTCACGCCGCTCTTAAAACTACATCCCATATTTGTTTTTTTACACGGCGAATTTTATTGTTTGTTTTAGACTAATTTATGAGTATTTTTTTATGAGGAGACTTATTTTTATCATTCTATAGGCCGAGCAAATGAGTCAACAGTCACCTGATGATGAGAGATCACTGCCGCTCCTGAACTTCCACAACGTTAGGATCATATACCTACTTTAGCAATGAAAGAATATGTGTAATTAGAGGTAACTACTTATTTTTAACGAGTATATTGTGTATCCAAGAGTTTTCCACACTGATTTCAAAGAATATTCGTATCCGGTTGTATTGCAAACATTCAGAACCCATCATATTTACTAATTTACACCGCATTTTTAATTGCAAAGATTAGGCAAACGAGTAAACAATTCACCTGATGGTAAGTGAGCACTATTCAGTATCAGTATCAGCCCATATACGTCCCACTGCAGGGCACGGGCCTACTCTACAATCCAGAGTACGATTGAGAATGGTTAGGCTATATAGTCCACCACGCTGGCCTAGTGCAGGTTGGTAGTGAGCACTATTGCCCATGGACATAACCCAAAGCTTGGATCGTAGATGTGTGTTGCCGCCCCATCAAAATTGGGAGGAAGCGGATAGGAAATAGCATGGAAAGAGAAAAGGAATATTACCTTATGCATTTTGGGAATACCTAACATGAATCCACCAATTGGCAAGTATTCTTAACTATAGGCGGTTATGCCACTTACGCCACCCACATAAGTTATTTTTGACCTGCCGTGTGAGAGAGCGATCAACAAAAATAGCACAGTATTTGAAGATTCGAATACAATATGTTCTATATTATTGCTTATTCCGGTGAATTCCATCGATCCATTCATAGCTTGTTTGAGAAAGATAACGACACTTACTCGCGATTGTTCTAATCTAAATTAGTGTTTAAGTCTTGTTTTTGTCATTCTATAGAGTAAAAAAACATAATACCAATAATACTATGCCATAGTTAATTGTATATACATAAAAAATAATCCTGGCAGCGGTGGGATTCGAACCCACGCCTCCGAAGAGACTGGTGCCTTAAACCAGCGCCTTAGACCGCTCGGCCACGCTACCTCGTGTTCAAAGTCGCGTATATGCGTATCACATTATTTTTATATTATCACACTCGTGTAAAGTGTGAACTAATCTTGGATCCAACTGTGCGTAGTTTTATAAATCCCTCTGAAATTCCTTTGATATTTGTAATCAAAAAGGATAGGACAGGTGTTCAAACTGGCATAATGTTACAATAGAAAGAAAAACAGATTTATCGTCACAGACAATCATCACACAACGCACTCAATATAATGTAACATGCAAACCAATCGACCAATTATGAAAGAAAAGAGAAAAATAGAAACAAAAACATATTTATTGTCCCAAACAACAACAACATTATGACGAATTTATTTTACATTAAAGAGTGAAATTATTAGAAATTTAAATGATAGTATGAATAACAAAAGAACACGACCGAATTTGCGATAATATGTAGAGCTAAATCAAATAATTGAACTAATACTGATCGGCAAGTCAGTACCGAATACCAGCGACAAACTTCTCATACAAAAATCTAAATAGAGGGTTTTTTTAAAGAACTTAGTGAGAGATTGTAGTAATATTAATAAATAAGTACAGAAGAGCGTAAGAGGAAAGAGAATTAACAGTGTAAAATCAACGTAAATATCCATTTCAGTAGATATAGTTTACCTTTTTACATTTATATGTTACCTTTTAGTTTTATTTTACATTTTAGTCAATACAGTTTAGAAATATAAATCCCATCAAAAACATCCTATAAAAAAATTCCAAGTCTCGCAGCTCAGGTTTTCTACCGCAAAAAGTTGTGAGATGCATGTAATACCAAGTCGATTAATTTATTTAGTCCTTAAGGAACCTTCTATATAAAGTTATTACCATATCAATATTAAAAATTCTTTACGTTTTAAATAAATGGATCGACTTGGCCATCGCATGAAAACATAATGTATCGTACAATTTATACATAATGCTGCTGGCCAAGTCGATCTATTTATTTAAAACGTAAAGAATTTTTAATATTGATATGGTAATAACTTACGTAATAACTTTATATAGAAGGTTCCTTAAGGACTAAATAAATTAATCGACTTGGTATTACATGCATCTCACAACTTTTTGCGGTAGAAAACCTGAGCTGCGAGACTTGGAATTTTTTTACAGGATGTTTTTGATGGGATCTCACGTCTTTTTGTAGAGTCCTACTTTTTTCCATTTCGGTACTTCTTACTTCTAGAATATCACTAACGATTTTTCTTAAAGCCTCTGTCTTATGGATTTTTCTTATTTTTGTAGGTATCAATTTATCACAAATATAGCGGATTTGATTATTAATGTTCTTTCTTTCATTGTAATTGATATTTTCGAGCTATTTAGTCTATTTATTTGCAAGTTTTTCTTCGTCATGTTTTTCTAGAGGAATGTTGTACAGTTTCATGGGCTGAATATACCATTTCCCTCTCTATATCCCCTCCTGTTATGCCTCATATTTATAGATATCTATCTACAACTATTATTCCAATATAACGGGTACAATGATTAATTAACTGCAAATGTAACTTTGTAATCCTATACATTTGTATGGGATTACAAAGTTATTCACGCAGTTGGTCTATCTAGAAAACTAGACACAAATTATGAAATGTTTGAATTTTCCCTTACTTTAGACACTAAACACTAATTATATTCTAAATTTGAAGGTTCTATGTCTGCTAGAAGTGCCTTAGACTTTTGATGATCGGTCAGTCAGTCAGTGAGTGACAAAATTAAGAAAGTTTGACTAGTTACAATTCTTAAACTACTGGTTTAAATTGAATGAAATTTTAAATATACCGTGTTTACCCAATGCCTGCTTAGTAACTGAAAATTCAGGCTTCATGCTTTAGCCACAACGAAGTTATAGGGGGTTGAAAATGGTCTGAATTGCTTCGAGAAAAGGATGTTACGGCCTATAGCTCGACTTGGACGGGGGCTCGGCCGCGCCCCCAGATAAATAAAGGATTTTTCTGTCTATCAATATATATAGACATTATAAATATAAGCATAAAGTTGTTTTAAGGACGGCTTTAGGATGGCTCCGCGTACTACTGGTTAGGAACCACTGGTGGTGACAGCCCATATACGTCCCACTGCAGGGCACGGGCCTACTCTACAATCGAGAATACGATTGAGAGTGGTTAGGCCATATAGTCCACCACGCTGGCCTAGTGCGGGTTGGCGGACTTACATACCATAGAAATTCTTATGAATCGCTATGGTATGCAGGTTTCCTCACGATGTTTTCCTTCACCGTTTTAGTGCGTGGTGATTGACTATCAATACACACATGACTCCGAAAAGTCAGAGGTGTGCCCTGGGATTCGAACCCGCGACCACCCTGAACATATGGGCAGCCGCGTCTAGTCCGTTTACCAACAGGCCACCACGCACTTCCAGTCCAGGAACCACTGGACTACACGAAAAATGAATTCCATTACTGCACTGATGTAACTGTACCAACCACAAATATTATCTACAGTTTTGATGTTACGTAACCTATTTTATCTACTTCAAAAGATTTGTCTTTTTAACATATTGTGTCTACATCGAAAGATTTATCTTTTTAAAATCTTGACTATTGATTCGTAAATATATTTAAATACATGGGTAATTAAGGTTTTAGAGTGCAAGATGGTGGTCGATAACAGGCAAGTAAACACCGCTAATGAACAATGTAGGTGGCTGTGCGGCACTCAATCTGGCGGCACATGTCCACGCTATCAGGGATATCAATCTACATCGCTTGTTTAACTGTACAGACAGCATGCTATTACAATTATTAAATTTCGATTAAAATAATAGACTAAATTAGCAATTGTATGTTTAATATAAATAATACTATAAAAATATGTTGTATTTAGAGATGTGTAATTAATTGGCATAAGAACTATTTAATGCCTTCGTGACCAACAAATTTCTTTTCATTGAAATATAATTTCATTAAAATGAAATGAAATTTGTATTTATATATCTACTATTTCAATAGTATATTAAAACATCTAAATAGTTAAAACGTGGTAACCCAAGTTTTTATAAATAACGTAAAATAACGTAAACCTACATGACAAAAGTATCGATTGGTAAGAATTAAGACTTTTTTAAATTTAAATCTTCTACATATTTAAACAAATATTGAGTTTAAAGTACACAGTACCTATAAACATGATTTTCTCGCTAGACAATAATTATGATATGAAGATAATTTACCTATTCATTCTCATTATCTGTTTAGTATAATTAATACAATTAAATGTAATTAAAATAATTGATATGATATTAAAATGCAATATTAAAGTGAGGAAATAACGTCAGTTAGTGTGAAATCCAGATGTTTATCACTAGTGTTGAGACTTGAGACGTACATTGCGCTGTGATTGATTAGTTCCTGTGTTTGATTCTCAGCGTCCGACCATCTAGCCATTTAGGCATCTACGCCATTTCAAAGCGATTATTTTTTTTATTAAAAATCATCTTATCCATATTTTTTTATTTAAGCTAAAATAAAATATCATTATACATACTGGATATATCAAGACTGCTACCGAAAACGAAGCCGGGTGGTAGTTTAAGTGACTACAAACACAATGCAACTAAAAAATTCTCAAAGAAACGCGACAATTATTTTTAATGATTTTTTGAATATCATCATTTTTGGATGGTAAATCCATAGTTTTTGCTAAAATAATAATTTAAACTCTTATACCTTAGAGTATTTATAAATAAAATGTTATAAACTATTATTTCAGGAAAAAATGTATTGAACACTCAAATACGACCATAGTAAAAATAAACAAAAAAAATTTTTTTGCTTTTTTTGCAACATTTTCTGTTGCATTGTATCTGAAGACGTCCGATTTGTTTTCGGTAGCAGTCTTGATATACCCCGTATGTTGGTCGTGAATCAGTTCATTTATATCTCCGTCTTGTATCAGTTTATCCATAAATAGAATCAATAGAAATAATACATAGTACATAATTCACTTTATGGATACAAATAAATTATTATACGATATTCTAATTATTATTCTGTTTCAAACGGTTTTAAAATCCATTACGTAGTTTAAAGTATCCAAGCTGTTCAAAGGTTAGCAGGGAGAAATTTTATACTTATTCTCTTACTGTATTATTTAGTCGGTAAATGTTATTTTTAAAATGTTAATCCATTATTGGCCGTAAGATAAGCACACCAATTGTATTTTATTAGTATACTAGCGGCCCGGCCCAGCTTCGCCCGGGTGCATATAAATTTCTCTGCAATAATATGCACGTATTATTCACATAAACCTTCCTCTTGGATCACTCTATCTATTAAAAAAACCGCATCAAAATCCGTTGCGTAGTTTTAAAGATTTAAGCATACAAAGGGACATAGGGACAGAGAAAGCGACTTTGTTTTATACTATGTATGGATTTTGTTGAATAAAGAAAATAAAATAAAAATAAGTGTTGTTGCTGTCGGTACGGGGTGGAGTATGTGTGTCGGGGCGCGGCGTGTTACACTAGATCCGTATGTTGCTGACCCTACAGTCCACTCGCTACTCGTTCTACACACAATTACCGCCTTTATCTCACTTTATGGTTTAAATGAAATATCAATCCACTAATCTCTAACTTTTAATAGCCAGCTATATACATTACACACAGAATTAACCCGAATTTAGTAATGAGACTGGTGGTAGGTACTCTCATATGTGAGTGACCGCCTGAGTATCAACGCAAGTTCTATTTCCACCAAACAACAGTGTAAATGCACTGTTCTGTTGCGGATTGAAGGACATTGTAGCCAGAGTGACTACTGGACATATTGAAACTTAACATCTTACGCCTCAGGATGGCGACCGCAGTGGAATGACAAGCACTGCTTTGTAATTGAAGGTGTTGTTTAGTTTTGCTACTGTTCATGAGCGATTACATCGCTTAACATTAGACGAACGACATGCTCGTCTCGCCACTCACCGCAACAACAAAAAAAAATGGTAGAGCCACATAGAGCCATGCTGTTATCAGTCATAACTCAGCAAGAATGGGCAGGCTCTTCTGAGGCGGTACCACCGTCTCACAGGAGATCGACATGAAGTTACAGCTTACTTATCGCGTTTCGTTTGGTGAGTGAGATTGTCGGGTGCCCAATAAGAGGAAAGGTGTCCACTTCCGATCCTTTTTTCATTCCCGCACTCCTCACGATTTGATGCCGGCAACACATGGTTCAAGCGTCGTGGATGTTCATGGATGGCAGTGATCACATACTATCAGTTAACCTATTTGTTCGTTTGCTGGACCTGTGTAATAAAGAAAACGCTATGTGAGTTGGTAAATATGACGGGATTCAAACTATGGGTGGCGGTCGCTATCTGGGTGGTTACAATACAATACAATACAATACAAAACTCTTTATTGTAAACCAAATACCAAAACACACAAAATCATACAAATTAAATATAAGGCTCATGGTATTACAATGGGCGGCCTTATCGCTTAGAGCGATCTCTTCCAGACAACCTTTATATGGATAGTATCAGAAGAAGGTGGCGGTACACAATAAAGAAAATCTAGAGGACATTGCGGAAAGAATAAAATATATACTAATACACGAATACTTAGATAAATACAAATATACTAATATATACTATAATATATTGAAGATAGAATAAACACACAAAAGTGAAAATATATGAGGTTATCCGACAGAGAACCAAGGTGACCGACATAGCCCAGCGTATCAGCAAGTTGAAGTGGCAGTGGGCTGGTCACATTTGTCGGAGAACCGACAACCGTTGGGGTAGACGTGTTCTCGAGTGGAGACCGCGCCTCGGTAAGCGTAGTGTAGGACGCCCTCCGACGAGGTGGAGTGATGATAATAATAAATAATAATCAAGTATATGGTTACAAATATTTGTGCTGACCGCAGAGCTTCATTTTCTTTGAATTTCGTGTAGATATACAAAAGTTATACAAATTGTATCACTAACATTCTTTGAAGTGAGCCCAAAACGTTTTGCTGTATCGAAAACTCTCTCTTCATAATAATTTTTTTTGCTCATTCCCATTCCAATATGTTCTATAGTTATTCAAATATGAAACTTTACTTAATATTTTAGTCTATTCAAATAGAACCTACGTTTCCTAAATGTATTCATTAATATATCGTGATTGAACATAACAAATCGATTTTCCCCGCAAATTATGTCGGTATCGATTTCAGTATTACATGCCTATTCAAATTAATCTTACTCGTTTACATATTAATTTCGCGTGTTTTGATACCTATTGAATAATTCACTGGTTTTATACAATTCACGTGAAATGTTATTTATGTTTGAATAACTTAATGACACTAGCGCCTCGGTTCTGATTTACCTAGGTTGAATTTTATTTTGATTCCTTTTGAGGTAGTTTTAGAATTATATGAGACACTTATCATATTAACATCAACTACAAGAAGGCTACACCCGAAAGTACTGAGGCTCCAAAATTTGAACATCCATCAGTATGAAGCCCGTATCCAGCTTTTTCCCAACAACTACATATTTTATTTTATTTTTATTTATTCGGTAACAAACAATTTTATATATAGGTAATACACAATATGTAAATTTAAAAAACCATAGTCATGACTTCAAGTATTTTCAAATTGATTTATTATACAAGAGTAGAAAGATTTTGAAGCGTAATATATTAATGGGTTTCTAGTTAGTATCCACTTGTTCAAAGCACGATACCCTCAAACATATTTTCATATTATAAGATACACAGCAACATAAATTGATCTGTTTTAAAATGTGTTTATTTTTTGTAAAAACCCAGTATTGCGGATTTCAATTATTTATTACCATTCAAATAAGACATTTTACGGTCTGTCTTCTCTGTTTATTAATATTCATGATTTTACGAGCGATGTTATAATATAAATTACAATTGCATGAAATATACATACATATCGTTATCACATCATGATCATCGGTTCACGATTGTATGAGTTTTTACAAAAACTTTTTCGTAATAAGTACCTAATATTTTTGGTTGAAATAAATATTTCTATATCGATGAATTAAAAATGTAAGCACATTGGCGTTAGACTGAAATGTTAATATTTATTTATTTATTTTATTCTTTTTTGTACACCAATGAAACTTATTGAACAAATTATTAAATCTTAGTACAAATGATGGCCGTATCGCTTAAGGCAATCTCTTACCGTCTACCATAGGATGGAATATCAGTAGGACTTAGGAAAACATAATATTAATATTTTTTCTTTTTTTTTTCAGAATTCATATTAATAGGACACTGTAGCCAGAGTAACTATTGTACATATTGAGACTTTACATCTTATGTCTGAGGTTGGCGAGCGCAGTGGAATGCCAAGCATGGCTTTGTAATTCAAGGCTTTGGTTTTGCTACTGCTCATGAGCGGTCGAATCGCTTACCATCAGACGAACCGCACACTATTTATGGCAATAAAAAAACGGTCTCCGGCAATCCCATTGCTCAAAGCAAAGAATTATTTAAATAACTTTATATTTAGTCCGCGTCACTTTGTCTATTAATAGCCGTTGAATGTGAATAAAGTGAATATGATAGTTTCCACGTAGGCGCCGCGCGGGACCGTGACATGCTTGGCCTCCCGCCAGGTTCAAGACTATACCATGCTTTACGCTAGCTTTTTATTCACTAAGGAGTTTGTTTACAAATCCTTGTTTGTTTTTCAATATAATGGTTCGGGCAAAGTGATATTGAGATATTTTATAATCAGACTGGAGTCTGGAATTTGTGCCCGATATGGCGATAATTATTCTTATGGATGGTAGCGAAAGTTGGGAATGAATAAGATGCATGGCAGTAAAATTAGGATAGTAGAGACAAGATCATTAAGGGGATTGTGTGGTGTAAGTTTGTGTGACAGAGTGCCAAATAGCGTAGTGATGAAAACTTCTGAAGTGAAAGAGGATGCTGTGACGAGAATTAACAAAGGAATGTTACGATGGTTTGGTCATGTAGAGAGGATGGATGACAGGAGATTAACAAAGCAAATATAAAATGCGAGTGTGGATGGAAGAGTCCGTAGAGGTCGACCCTCTGAACATACAAATTGGTGATATCCTCAAAAGTGTCAGGTAAAAAGTATCCAGAATCGACGGGAATGCAACAAGGTTGATGAAATTGGATGAAGTGAAAGTATTATGTCAAGATCGAGCAAAGCTAGTCTCTGCCTAGGTCAGGATACAGGCGTGCCGATTATGTATGTACGTATTATTGTTAATTAACAGTAAAGTGCTAACTCGTTTAAATATGCCCTTAAGCTAATTGTCGATATATTTTGCCAAACCGCCCGGAGCGATGTGTGACCTGATCGGCGAGAGAGGTCAGCTGCTCGCGTGAAAAACACTTCAATCATAGCAGGCAAGGTTATTAGATGTATACCATATTTAGCAACGCGAATCAGCATAATACGGCTATGCTATTCTAGATTATTTTTCAACCTGACAGGGTAATGTGCACCGGATATGATGATTTGTATCGTTCAGAGAGAATGCACTTTGTAATAGGTTATTATTGCCACTTGACATAATTATAACGGCGTAATTAACTTACGCCCAAATACTGGAACGCAACTTAAATATAAATGGCGCTTAACTACGTTAATCCCGATTAAATGTACTGGCTAAGTGGGCCGTGCGCTGTTAAGAGCAACTTATTATTTGAAAGGCGTTCCAGTATTCGGGCGTTAGTCCTTCACATTGCAAAGGAAGAAACTGGGAATGTAGGAAAGGAACACTTTAGGTGCGAAACTGTTTTACAGCTTAATGAAGGTAAAGATTTAAGATTTGGTAAAGGTCGCGGGACGTTGCTGGATGCAAGCTGCCTCCAACAGGTGTGGAAATTGGGGGAGGCCTATGTTCAGCAGTGGACTTCCTTTGGCTGATGGATGGATGATGGAAGGTAAAGATTTAAGTTTGATCGAGCTTTTAGTGAACCTTTTTAATTCGGGTCCATATTTTGACCATAAAACTAAGTCTGCGTAATCCAGCTTGTGTGCTTCTACTAAGTATGTGATAGGAGATGATGGGGTAAAACAAATTAATTCTTTTATTTCTCGCCCGCCTACAAGGTTGCAGGAAGTCGCTAGATGCAGGCCGACGACAGGCGACGTGGAGATCATTGGAGGAGGCCAATGTTCAGAAGTGGACTTCCTATAGCTGGGATGATGATGATGATAAATATAGTCCTCTTGATTCATCATTGTAAATGGTTTTGGCGTTATAGTATTGCATCTTAAATATCGCTGTCGCAGGCCATATATGTACATATAATTCTATTTTATTCATCGAATAGGCCACCGTAAGTAGTAGTATTAGCTGTCTATTTTAAATAATGGGGCTCTTTAAGTCGCAAATAAAGGTTTCTTCTGAGCAACCATGCTACATGATTCATCTTAAACCGCATTAATGCATAACATCGGGCGTATGGTGGTCAAAAATGGTTCTGATGACTATATTTTAGACTGATACTATTTATACCGTCATATTATTTGATTATTAATACAAGCGAATTCAGTGCAATTCTCTGTTCATGAGAGGCTACAGACTCACGTCGCGTCGTGACTTGTGATACAACAACAAAAAAATCAACGCAATGCCTTATATGAGATGATTTTTACACATGCATCGGCAATGTCAATGATTGTCGCATTAGCATACAATTATGGCTCGGAGGAAAGGACGCCCACTTCACTCGGGTATTGTAGGCTTACAAGGGCTTGGAACTGTCTTATTACTGTATAATATGTTGCGAAATATATTAATGGTCATTATATGGTAAGCAGATGAAGTGGTGGACTTCCTGTGACGGAAGAGAAAGAGAATATTATTAGTTGCAAGAAGTTGCTGGATGCAGGTCGCTTCCAATAGGTCGCTATGAAAATCTTTAGCAATTGGGGTATAGCGGATTGGCAATTTTAGTGGCTGAAGAAATACTGAAACAGAGAGCAAGAACATCATTGGTTAGCTTCAGGGGTTCGCTGGAAGTAGGTGGCTTCTAACATGGAAATTCTTCTATAAAAATCCTTCGCAAAGGTGGGATAATATACAGGGTATATCAAGACTGCTACCGAAAACGAAGCCGGGTGGTAGTTTAAGCGACTTCAGACACAATGCAACAGAAAATGTTGGAAAAAAGCGACAATTTTTTATTGTTATTTTTTTTATATGGTCGTATTTAGGTGGTAAATACATTTTTTCGTTTAATAACAGTGTATACCCTTTTATTTATAAAGACTCTAAGGTATAAAAGAGTTTAAATCATTATTTTAGCAAAAACTATGGATTAATCGCCCAAAAATGACGATATTTAAAAAATGATAAAAAAAATTGTCGCGTTTCTTAGCAAAATTTTTAGTTGCATTGTGTTTGTAGTCACTAAAACTACCACTCGGCTTCGTTTTCGGTAGCAGTCTTGAGATACCCGGTATAATTAGGATTAGTAATTCTTGTGGCTGAAAGAGAGAGAGAGAGAGAAGGCGGATATTGGATATATCCTTTAGCTATACCATTGCTAATGGTGAAAACGCGCGTTATAGTGATGCAATTGTGCTGAATTTTGCAGTAGGTCGTTTTGATTCTACATTCTGGAGCCCATTCGATAAGGGTGTCAGGACTGAACTACTAAAAAAAACGTAAAGCAACGACTTTATTGCCATACATGTAGGATTTGAATGTTATCATGAAAGATGAGTAGAATGGAACGTTGACGTATGACGGATATGGAACGTGGTTTGTGTGAAAGAGATGACTGATAAAAATATTTAAGATGGAAAGAGTAAGAGGATGAATGATATAGATGTTGAAGTATGCAAGGACGGAATAGCAGAGAACAGTCTGGAAGACGACGGAAGACGTGAAAGACGGAAGACGTATGAAGTGAAGACGAGTTTTATTTAACATTAAATGTATTGAAGATTAACAAGACGACCTTTATTTCATTTGACCCGATACAGAAATTATCCCACATACATATATCGATTGCTGAAGGATATTGCCTGAGCCCAGCAAATTTCTCCTCTCGCCCTTTTCTTACAATTGTCTTCCCATTTTTATTGACAAGCAACGCATCAAAAAATGAATTGTAGATATTCATGGGCGGCCGGAATCTCTTATCTGCCCTAATTCGTATCTATCCAAAATTAAACGGTAGCAAACATTTAAAATAAGCAACTTGAGAACGTATTAATTTTTAAAGTCGTTTAAAAACTATTCTATTATTGTAGATGAGTTCCATACTCTTCATTAATTTACTAGTTGATACTAATGACTCTTTATTGTCAGGAGTTCTTTGCAGTGCGGTATGGGTTGATGTAAATATAAAGGGCTGAGTACTAAGCTGTAGTACGAGTGCAGTGCGTACTCGGCGACATTGTCGCGGGCGCGGCAGGGCTGGTGTTGCGACACACACGTGTTACACAATCAACGCCACGCGTGACGTTGTCGCCTCAGATAGTGCTGGCCGCACTCGATAATATTTCTAACAGGACACGCTGCCATGAAATATATATGTACGTAATACGTAATACGTCAAACATAATCCCGTGCCTGATAAATAGACATACATAACATTAGTACCACTGAAAGTTCGACGAGTTTTTAACCAGTCTGAAATTTGCCTTGATAAATCTTTGTATTTGTTTTGTTTTGTGCAATAAAGTGTAAATAAATAAATTTCAAGACGATTCTTTATGATACAAATCTATTATATTTTGAGTAGCTTTTCCCATTTAATTTTACTGTTGTTATTATCCTGGTCCTTCTCTAGATTGCTAGGCCTTTCCAGAAAATATGAATTTCCGACGATTATTTTCATTGGCTTATTCATTCCCGAGCGTTTCATCGTCCTCCGCATCTCTTACTCCTGTAATGACGTGTTGTTTAGTTTTTACGTGTGTGGGAGGTGTAATATTATAATGATCGATATGCTGTTTGTGAGTAATGATAGCACTATTAACCTGATCGCGGCTGCGCTGGGCGCGGCTGCTTGCCTTGCGCAGACACATGTGGCGTGTCACACGTACCGATAGCATCTACACGCACATATGAAATGAAAAAATATACTATTTAATATAAAGGATTTTTGTTTAGGTATTCTGGAACACCATCACGTACATAAGAACTGAAAAAATATAGTATAACCGTAATATAAAAGATTGTTTAGGTACACCATCTACCCTTGTAAATGTCCGCATATATGAAGAATAAATCCCATCAAAAACATCCTGTAAAAAAATTCCAAGTCTCGCAGCTCAGGTTTTCTACCGCAAAAAGTTGTGAGATGCATGTAATACCAAGTCGATTAATTTATTTAGTCCTTAAGGGACCTTCTATATAAAGTTATTACGTTAGTTATTACCATATCAATCTTAAAAATTCTTTACGATTTAAATAAATGGATCGACTTGGCCATCGCATGAAAACATAATGTATCGTACAATTTATACATAATGCTGCTGTTGGAGGATGTTTTTGATGGGATCTCACGTCTTTTTGTAGAGTCCTACTTTTTTCCTTTTCGGTACTTCTTACTTCTAGAATATCACTAACGATTTTTCTTAAAGCCTCTGTCTTATGGATTTTTCTTATTTTTGTAGGCATCAATTTATCACAAATATAGCGGATTTGATTATTAATGTTCTGGCTTTCATTGTAATTGATATTTTCGAGCTATTTAGTCTATTTATTTGCAAGGGCATGTGACATGCTGAATACACCATTTCCTTCTCTATATCCCCTCCTGTTATGCCTCATATATATAGATATCTATCTACAACTATTATTCCATTATATACGGGTACAATGATTCATTAACTGCAAATGTAACTTTGTAATCCTATACATTTATATGGGATTACAAAGTTATCCGCACCGCCGCTCATGCCCGTCAAGGTTAAAATAGTAAGACAAATTGCCCTTAGTGCGACCGAAATGGCCATATTTAACGGATTTCTAAAGGCCTGGTCTGTCGAAGGATACGCGCTGCACTGCGGTAAGCGGCAACGTCGTGACGTCATACAACGTAGTTCACATAACAAAAAAGGTGGTTCATATAGGTTTTACTCTGTGCGTAAAACCGTTGACCAATAGCAGAACTTTTCATTGACAACCAACGTTACTATGACAATTTCACATTGAAGTTTTCTTGAATTTCCATGACAACAAATAACAATCATTTATGTTCGAAAATATATATAATTTCTTTAAAAAAATGTTTGTGCGTAATTTTAAAAAGACTGGGTTTATATGTTTACGAGATGATTTACGCAATATTGATATGTGATAAAAGTGGTTCGTATCATTCTAATGAAATACGCGTCTGCTGTATACATCTTTTTTCGCCTAAACAACTTATTGTTCGATCAAATTAAATTTCACTGGATTTATTTAGATATCCATTCTTAAGTTATCGTTATAGATCGTACCGTAATTGGGTAAAAGTAAATTACATAACGGTAAAATTATTTTCCTATAAAATTTTCACAACCAAAACTTGGAACAATACTGATAGACAATTTTTACAATAATAATTTTATTTTAGTATTTAACAGAATTCATAACACAGAGCTCAAAATATCTGCATAGGTGTAAGTAGCATAAATTACAATATACATAGAGGTGGTTCTGATGGAGTGAGAATGGAAAAACGGGGAAAACACAGAACTTAATACTACATTGAGGAACTACATATTTAAGATTGCACCATATCGTAACATGATGCTCTCTAGGTGCTAGGAGAGTGGTGCTAATTGTGTCGAATGGCGATAGTTCTCTTGTAGTAGATCTTGCAGGTGGATTTTGTAAATAACTACGACGATAATATACAACCATTATGCATCGAATGTATGTATATGGGCTGATACACAACTCATATAAAAATCGGGTGCACTTAAACGATTGATGTTTTTATTGGGTTTGTTGTTTGTATTTATTTCTATGCACATATAGGGATAAGGCCAGCTAGCGCAGTGGACTATAGTATGGCCTAACCACTCTCAATCGTATTCTCGATTGTAGAGGAGACCGGTGCTCTGCAGTGAGACGTATATGGGCTGATAAAGTGCCCTGCGAATTCGGATAAAGACTGAATTTATATAGATACTTACTAATAAATCGTCTCCAATTATACTCCAATTGTACCCTGATCAGTTGGGAACTAATTCCGTTGCTATATTTTAAGTACTAGGTACTTAGAACAATTAACATACAGTTCCGTATGCCATTTTTATAACAATAAAATAAATGTAATTGACTCCATTTTATAATCATATACTTATTACATTCTAATTATTTCTACTTTTTAACTGTATTTTTTTTTACCAACGCAAGGTTTTAAAGTTGTATCCACAGAACAGTTGAATATGGTTAGAAAGGCAATAGCCGTCAAATTGTATGAAAACCAGCGTCGTCGTTTTCGGAACACAAAACCTCAACAAAATCCAATATATAAAGCTTGCAATAGTCGATTTAAAGTATCGATAAAATTATGGAAATATGTCTTTGTTATAAGACCGGAATTTATTTTATAGATATGCTTAATAGTTTTTTCTGATACAGTTATTTCATTAGTATTATGTCAATAGGCGGAAAATAAATGAGACTAGTATTAAAAATTCATTTTAATTTGTATACTATTTTACAAATCTATATGTACAGGATTTTTAAGATTTTTAGCTGTGTGTGAGGTATTAACATTTTTACTATTGGAAAGGCATACATATAAGCAATTATTATAATCAAATTACGATTTTTTACGTCAATAGATTCAGTGGTTTTGATTTTTCATACAATATTTAATTATTTCATCGCCATGATACTGTTTTTCCATAAGCGTTGCACGTAATTATTTTTGGTTTGTATATTACTTATGATCCAGATTTTTTTATTGTCTTCCGTTTCACGAAAATGAATACTTAGAACAAATCGTACTGGATTTTGTAGGAATCCAGTTGTCTCTACCTATTGCCTTTATCGACTCACTCTTGGAAACGTATAAATGAATAAGTTACTATATTATAATGTATTTTCACACAAAAATATGTTGTTCTCATGTTGGCAGAGGTATGAAATCAGAACATAAGGATAGGTCGTCAACGTTATCAAACGTTACTACAATTTAAAATGACTAAAAACTGATTTACGAGTATAGTAAATCTATAACTACATCGATATAGTTACTATGTACAAGACTACAACACTACGTGACATGTGCCAATTTTCGCTGTTGACATAACAAAAATGAGTCGTATGCATTGCGTAGGAACTTGGCATTCGCGAGCATTGTATGTACGCGTAATCAGCAATGTATATTTTTGATTTATCATCTATCATATTATCGAATTCTTCAAAATGTCGTAATTAATAACCGCAATTTTGGAAAATACAGGTGAAAATCAATAAAATCGGGTTGAATATTGGTATGGAATTCCTCCTCTATTGATATTTGATGCTTTACTATTGGAGCTGCAAGATAAAATAGCACAAATCTGCATTTTTACTCTATTTCGCCGGAGCACCTCTCTCCAAGGCATTTCGACAGCGACTAATTTGACAAATCATCCGTTCCGCGGCAGTGATGCTTTTTATGCACCACCTTGCGACGCGTCAAACGCTTTTATTTCCCTTCTATAATCCGGCCGCTCAGAGAATGCGTTCCTGAAAGGTTGTAATCGAATGGACGACGTAACTTTGAAGTGTCGTTGCAAATGCAACGACAGCAAATGTAAATACATTATCGAACAATTTTATTTATTTACCCTACTTACGAAATAAAACATCATAAAAAATTAAATAATATGTAAATTTAGGTTAAATTTTATCACTTTGGACTAAATTTGACGGTTAATAAAAATAAAAATATTTTATTTATAAGTTCATACCACGCCGTTACAAGGTTATGTCAACTGTTCATTTCTGGAGTGATGTGGCCAAAAAATAGCAGATTATTATAACGTTATTTTCCGTTATAATATAAAATAATACATTTGTGTTTTTAATAATGTATAACGTAATAATTAAACGGATCTAACTCTTTATTTCACCTGGCAGCAATATAAACCTTGTTGTTTTGTTTATTATTTTAACGACATGAAAATGTAGAATGCAGACAATTGGATATTTGACGGTTGTGGCAATAAAATATAAAATGTGTTGCATTATTATGATAAGTTAGTAAAAGACAATAATATTTGGTATTTTTATTTACATTTATATAAATTGTAAATATTATAATGATCTGAAAGAAGTTTGTGAGTTTTTATTTATTGATTAAATGTAACAAAACAGGATCGGCTGTCCTTGTGCAGCGTGTGACGTCACAATGTACAATTTTATTAATTTCTGCCACTAAGATCATTCACCAATTGTAAAGTGTGACGTAAATTTTAAAAAGTCACGTGACCAACCGTTTTGGTGACAATATTTTTAGTAATAAAGAAAAACATGTTTATTCGTTATAAAGATCTCTTTAAAAATATATTAACGGTTGGAAGATTTAAAGAATGATTATACCTAGATTTTAAAACACTTTATAGAAAATAGTCAAGTATCCAATTATTCTAACTTGCTACTTTTACTGGGAATAATTCAAAAGTTTAGCAAAATGATAATTATTTCCCATCACTACTCATGATCAACTGACATGTGTCAGGAACGCATTCTCTGAGCGGCCGGATTATAACTATATTCATCTGTTCTGTGGTTGTATCCCTACGTGATTTTATATTACGCCATTGTCATTGGAAATGCACGTGAACTGTATTCAACGTACTGCGCGGCAGTACATAGTCGATGGACGCGCCACAGCCTAAACAAAAGTTAAACCAAACGAAAATTGATAGAAATATTGTCTTCAAATAAATCCATTACGCAAGTACGCTTACCGCGACGAAATGATGAGAATGACGGCACGTTGTGCGGTGTATCCGCCCCGCACTTCACCACACTTGCCCCTCTACACCGACGCATACTGTGACAGTACCAAAGACCAGTCTACCCGTCACCCGGTTGACCCCTTACCGCAGACGCTGGCTGAGCATACTCCGGCGGAACGTCATGTAAATGTCAATGTTTTTCATACAAAACCGAGTTTGACACCGCATTCCGCGCAACGCAACGCTGTGCGTAGCTTCGACAGACCAGGGCTTAATGCATCCAAACGCGCCACGTCATGTCAACTACTAGTTGACAGTTGGTCTATCTAGAAAACTAGACACAAATTATGAAATGTTTGAATTTTCCCTTACTTTAGACACTAAACACTAATTATATTCTAAATTTGAAGGTTCTATGTCTGCTAGAAGTGCCTTAGACTTTTGATGATCGGTCAGTCAGTCAGTGAGTGACAAAATTAAGAAAGTTTGACTAGTTACAATTCTTAAACTACTGGTTCAAATTGAATGAAATTTTAAATATACCGTGTTTACACAATGCCTGCTTAGTAACTGAAAATTCAGGCTTCATGCTTTAGCCACAACGAAGTTATAGGGGGTTGAAAATGGTCTGAATTGCTTCGAGAAAAGAATGTTATTCGAGAAAAGAATGTTACGGCCTATAGCTCGACTTGGACGGGGGCTCGGCCGCGCCCCCAGAAAAGTTTTTGCTTATTTTATTTTTTTTATTGCAATGAATGGCGAGACGAGCAAGCCGTTTGCCTGATGGTACGTGATACGACCGCTCATAAGCAGTAGCAACATTCCACTGCACTAGCCATCCTGAGACATAAGATGTTAAGTCTCAATATGTCCAGTAGTTACTCTACAATACGCTACAATGTCCTTCAATCCGAAACACAACAGTGCATTTACACTGCTGTTTCACGGGAGAAATATACATTGCGTTGGTACCTACCCAGATGGCCTCTCACATATGAGAGACGTACCACCAGTAAAGAAGTAGTATTTATTCTCATATTTTTTGGTATACTGAAGTGCACTTATTGTAAGAACAATGCTGTCGAAACTCGAAAAGTAGACCATCTATTGTTATTGTATCTCATTTTCTTTCGGCCAAATATTGTTCTGCAACGGTTTGTAAATAGACCATGGAATTATTGATAAACTAGCGGCCCGGCCCAGCTTCGCCCAGGTACAAATAGATATCTGTACAATAATATGTACGTATATGATCCATGTTAGGTATATCGCTCAGAAATAGAGTCCGCAACGAGAAGATCCGACAGCAAACAGGAGTGTTTGACGTCGGTCAACGCATTGCTGGACTCAAGTGGAGGTGGGCAGGACACTTGGCCAGACGAAGCGATAGTCGGTGGACTAAGGCAGTTACGGAGTGGTGGCCTAGAGGGGCCAAGAGAAAGGTAGGCAGACCACCCGCCAGATGGATGGATGACATCGTTAGGTTTCAAGGGAAACGGTGGATGAGACAAGCACAGGACCAGAAGAAGTGGTGTAATGAAGAAGAGGCCTATGTCCAGCAGTGGATTAATGTGGGCTGATATGATGATGATGAATATGTACGTATTATACAAATAAACATTCCTTTTGAATCACTCTATCTATTAAAAAAAACCGCATCAAAATCCATTGCGTAGTTTTAAAGATTTAAGCATACAAAGGGACATAGGGACATAGGGACAGAGGAAGCGACTTTGTTTTGTACTATGTAGTGAAGACGCTTATCTCTATCGATACATTTTTGCAAGCTGTTCTAAATTTTCTTCGCGCCCCGCTCAAAAATATACGAAGAAGACACTATGTTTATTAGAATATTGTTCCTAAGCTTGGCACTTAGCACTATGCCGCAGTAGGCGCGTGAAATAAGCAACAAGATGAAATAAAGCTAGAATTCACTGAAAAATAAGATCTTAGAAGTGTAGCTTGGCCAGTTGATAAAGCAGAGACCTAAAAAGATATAGGACTAATTCTTAGTTGCAATCAACAGTTAAATACACGACGTGTTTTTTTAATATCGGGCAATCAATTAAAATTTAAACGAATGTATTGAAATAAAACTATTATTTACGGATTTTATCGCGGATTTGGTTTAATTTTTACATTTTTGACTTCCCGACGTTTCGATTACTTTACAGCTACTATCTAAATTTAAATTAACTTTTTATTTTTTTAAATTTAATAATTGTAAAATAAGGGTAGTTAAATTGTAACAGTGACAGAGCGGATGACTAATACCTCAGTCCGCCCCGTGACCACGAAAGCTGTAAAGTAATCAAAACGTCGGGAAGTCAAAAATGTAAAAATTAAACCAAATCCGCGATAAAATCCGTAAATAATCGTTTTATATCAATGAGTAACATTCGTGTAAACCCAAGAAATCATTAAACGAATGTATTTATTTCGTAACAGTACTTTTTTGCCAACGCTACGATTACAAATGCAATAACTATATATCAAAATTGAGATAATTCTGCGTTGAATAGACTCGGGAGCCGATTGCGTGCGCGCACGTTTTGCATACGCATTCGCATTACGCATTTAACTAACATGACCATATGTTACTGGTACAATATTATCACTATATACAGGTGGGCCACTGATTCCTAGTAACTGGTGAAGCAACTGCTTTGGTTTCGGATCTATGTTTCTTCATAGTTTAATAATGCCTGCCTTAGCCCTGTCATTTGGAATTTTAAAATTCTTTATCTTATTTAGGAATTGGTAGACATTTCCTGAGGTTTTTTGATTCTTAAGTTGGCATTTCGTCAGAATTACTACCTTTTTTATTGGCCATTAGTAGCGGCCATTGGTGGTAAGCGATTACCGCCGCTCATGGACTTTCGCAATACCAGGGATCCGGCACTGCCAAGTTGCTGCCTAGCGTAAGGATAGGACTCTCATTAAGCCTCATTTAAAAACGGCAGGTCATATAGCTCGGGAACACCGAAGCAGGGAGATCATTCTAGAGCTTGCACGTGCGTGGTAAAAATGAATTCTGGAAACGTATTGTAATAGTCACTATTTACGGTTAATATGTGTAACATTGTAGTAGAATACAATTATTAATATTTATCGGCTCGTTTGCTATACACCACGTCTTCACACCCCGTTCCGTCCTCCACGTCTATGATCTATCTCCTTCTATATCTATCTCACTCACCCTTGGTTCGCGTAGTGTATAGTTCGAGACGACAGATGCTAAGAGTATGAATTTATCAATACACTACACGTATCCTTCAGGAACTGATAGTTTCTAGTTTGTAGGTATGAACTCTACAGCGGTGACGGGTGAAGCGATGGTAGAAAGGCTTGCTTAACTAATAAAATATTTCATTAACATGACAAGTTTGTAAATAATCTTTAAAGCTTTTACAGTCGGTGCTAGACTCGTTTTCCAGTTCGACCTTTACCAAACTCCTAAATTAAAAATTCCCTCGGTCTTTCGCATCTTCTTCTGTGAGACCATTAGCTTTATGTCTTTCGTGACTTATCAAGCTATTGCAATTCAATGCACCCTCTATTTAAAATATAACTCCAATCTAGTTCGTGAGTACTGCGAAACGTGAAGCACATGTGCATATTGCCAAAGCCGAGTAATTACTAGCGTTCATAACGCGGTTATAATTAAACGGAAAGTTCTTGACTGTCAATATGCAAATGAATAGAGCTTTTGTAGCCACATATATAGCACACATATGTACGCAGCGACAACGCACTAGATCCGTGTCAAGGCCTGCAACTGTTTTTTAAAAACTTTGGATTGGCTATGCATTCTCACATACAACTCTGTCACAATCAAAAACTTCAACTATCATACTTGTTGTTTAAGATACAAAATATCCTTCCAATGCGACAGAGTTCTAGAGGTTTTTTTCACGCGGCGAATATAAATCAATGCATTCAACATTTGTAATTATGGTTGGCAGTTTTTTTTTCAATATGGCGACAGGGCTAACGGGTTGGCGGGAAAATCTATACGTATATATCTATTATTATCTGAGGTCATATTGTGCATTGTACGTTTTTTATGGATTGATAAGGTCTTACTCGGAGGCTTAGTTTAACTGCGGTATGATTGCAAATCTATGGTCTTGTGGTGAGTTTGAATCCCGCATAACATCCCGAATAATCGGACAAAGTGATATCTGGATAATTATAAGCCTGGAGTCAGGAATTCGGCCCGATATGGCGATAGGATCGCCACATGTCACATCATGGAATGGCAAATACAGGGCGAAACCTGAGTGTCTAGGTTGCACCTCAGCCTACCTCTTTTGGGAAAAAGGCGTGAGCTTATGTATTATGTAAGATCTTATATGGCTTATGTGGAATTAAATGACAATAGTCTTTTGACTAAAATCTTCAAGTGGTCTTGATGTAAATCGTAGAGATCGGTTGGATGGCAATAGTTTTCAACAAATCGCTATAGAGATTTATGGAAACAGTCCAAATTGAAATAATTAAGCAGTGTTTTTCCATGGTATAAAATATTATAACGGGTCTTGAAAATTAACATATTTTTCGAAAAAATATCTACACGTAGGTTTACTTTCGATTTAGAGTTCTTTGCAACTGCAATAATAATTTTTTATACTTTCATTACGTTGTTATGGTATATTTTCGGAACTTGTTATGGTAGCTATGATAAAGACTTTAGTGAGCAGAGATCCATTATAGGTTAAGTTCCCAATAGGTCACAAAGTCTATCAATCGTCTACACGGTCCATAATCATAATAATTATAGATCATCAAGTCACGATTTGACTTGTAAATACACATACACCGCGAAATTAATGACATCCACGTACAAAAACACGGAATAATAAATTTAGGACAAACAAACAACGAGTAATGAGATTTTATGGTTTATTACGAAATTGAACATAAATTTTTCACTTCCTTTAATAAAATCACAAGGTGTTATTGTAACGATTGCTAGATTAAGTACATGGTATAGTTGACATTTTTATGTCTTTATAATTTTTGTTTGTATTGAAAACAAGCCTGTAAACAGACGAATATATTTGTATTGGTACTATATCAGTCCATATACTTCCCACTACAGGAAACGGACCTCTTCTACAATCGAGAGGACGATTGAGAGTGGTTAGGCCATATATTCCACCACGCTGGCTTAGTGCGGTTTGGTGGACTTTATTTACTATAGAATTACTATAGAGTTCCAAGACAAATTGTTCGTATTAATACAATACACTAAATAAAGTTCTCGAACTATTGTTCGGCGTCGGGTCCCATAGTTGCCGGTAAGAAATTACCTAGAGTGATAAGGCCGCCACTTTTACTATTATTATTTGTTTATTGTTTCTCTGTACAGTGAAAAACTGATTAGATCAGTAAATAGTCGCGGAGTAGGTACCTAAAGACTTAACGCACATTCCGAGATTAACTAATACAGAACCAAATAAGCAGTACTGATATAGTCACAATGCTTTAATAAGGAGATTCAGTACAGTTCCAGTAAAAGAGTAATGTTTAAATTATAATTTTGACGGGTCTCTACCACAAGTTTTTGTTACGTATATTTCCACCCTGTGACCACGAAAGCTGTAAAGTAATCGAAACGTCGCGGAGATAAAATTAATTGAAATAAGAAGCTAAATATATAACATTCGCGTACATCTAAGAAACACATAAATTTTCGTAGCATTGTTATATATGAGTAAAGCCCCCTCATATTGTTATTAAATATTATTTATTTATTTACCGGTAAATATATATATGTGGGAATAGTTCCGTAAGGGGTCAAATTAAACAAAGATCGTCTTGGTAATCTTCAATATATTATCGTCTTAAAACTTCTTCACTTCAGCCGTCCTCTACGTCTTTCGTCTTTCACGTCTTCCGTCGTCTTCCAGACTGTTCTCTTCTATTCCGTCCTTGCATACTTCAACATCTATATCATTCATCCTCTTACTCTTTCCATCTTAAATACTTTCATTAGTCATCTCTTTCACACAAACCACGTTCCATACCAGTCATTCGTCTAACGTTTCATTCTACTCATCTTTCTTCTTAACATTCAAATCCTACATATAGCTATAAAATATTAATAACATACAGACAAGACATTAAAATAAGTTGATATGTAAAACAAGATATATCATCTTTGATACACATAAAATTATTTCCTGAGTCATTTATATAAAACTTCCCTATAGCTGTTTTGTAATGTTCGTAACCATTAGCGTGTCCCTTCGAGACTATAGATCCGTTTCTATTAAGGGCACATAATGGCTATTAAACATAATATGAAACTAGTGATTTATAACGATATATATGTGATTTATTTGTTGATAAATTTCAAAATAAACATTACCAATTGGTTCCTTAAACGGTTAAGTAAGCCAAGTCTATAAGCCGGATAAAATGAAAATCTAAATGTGGATTTGTGACTTTTCTTCTAGAATAGATGTGATTATCATTGAGCGCTCTACCAGGGTGGTAGACCAATGCAAATAGACTTATCTATCCAAATAGAAGAGATTTGATTGTTTGCATTGAATAGGGTATGAAACTACGGGACCAATTTGAAAAATTCTTTTACCACTAGAATTCTACATTATCCCTGATAAACATAGGTGAAAGAATATTTTCAAAAGAGTGTATCTGCACCCGGGCTAAGCCGGGCCGGGCTGCTAGTATGTTATAAAAGATTTATATAATTGATACAACATTTTCATTTTTATTATGCAAATATATGAAATAATTAGTGAAAAACTGGCTAATTATCATGGAACTGTGAGTGTCGCACTTAGTATTTACGAAAAGTTTTATGTAGTTAACAAAAAAATGTTTCATCTTTAGGTAATATAGACAAGTTTTCTGTAGTATATAGATAGTATATATTAGTTATATAGGCTTACAATATAGACTTCTCTTCATCCTTAAAATTTGGTGACATATAATATCTCTTATATTTAATTTATTTATCAAGTCCAACAGAGACTGATCTAAATACCTGAACTGCCTGCCCTAGAAGCAATAGTCTGATTGCTTTACGAAAATAATACATTAAGTGGGCAGTTACTGAGAGCAGCATTTTTCTAGTTACAAAACACTGTTTGCTAATACTTAATTTACCCATAAAATCACCGTAGTGAGAAATTGTGCCATATAATACTGGAAAATCGAGTGGCTTGCGGCTTGATCATGATCTAATGCCTTATGTAAGTCATTTAATTGACTTTAATTGGTATATTTTTATTGCTACATATCAGTATTGGTTGTTGGGATGCAGGTGCGTTTTGTCATGATGGCCTTCTAACTTAGATGGTCGTCTAGCAGTAAAATTTGTTCTAAGAAGGGTAATAATAATCGCCTAATCGCTAGTTTCACATATTTTTCTGTTATATTGTCTACTTATAATTTGATAGGTGTACAATAAAGTACGAAAATAAAATGGTTACTACTAGCTCAATCTCATGTATTATATATCTGAGCTTATGGTAAAATAAGTTCAATGATCACGATTGTTAATCGAACTTAAGACTGTTATGATTATAAGGGGAGTTTAAGTATTCAGCTTTTGATGTTCTATATTAATATGAAAACAGATCTAACAAAGAGTCTAGCCAATAACTGTGGGCTTCTAATTACCACACTGAATCTAGGATCATTGCGACAAATTACCAAAAACATAATCTAATATGAAATCTGTAGGGACTAAGTGCGATGAAATGATAGGTTTTATTGACAAATATTTTCAATAATCCCATACGAAAGTCGCAGCATTTCCTCCAATACTTTCAATTTGCTTTAAAATACGCATACCTAAATATTTTTTGATTTGATCAATTTGATCTTTGATCAATAAATACAATGGTTATGCAATATTTGCTTAATCAGAACCCGTAATTCTTTCTGTTATCAAGATGCACCTTAAAACAAAGACAATGCTGATTTATTCATAGTGCATGACAATATTAATCTGCTAAATGTCGATAATGCGTTGGGTCACACATGTTGGAACCAGTTGTGGCCATTAGCACACAATGATGGATTGTGATGTCATTGCACACATAGACCGACCAGTCTACTCTTGAAACCAATCTCAATCTTGAAACAATGCACTCTCAAACTAGTTTCAATTTGAATCAGTAAGTTATTCGTTCATTTAAGTCCACTGCTGAACTTCCTCCCCTATTGATTTCCACATAGACCTGTTGGAAGCGGCCTGCATCTAGCGACTTCCTGCAACCTTAACCAGGTCGTCCGTCCACCCTTTAGGCGGGCATCCAACACTGCCCTTGCCTATACGTGGTCTCTAGAACCTTTCGACCCCAACGGCAAATCAGTTCTTCATGCTATGTGGCCAGCCTACTGACGACAATGCCGACACAAATAAATATATTAGTTACTCTTGATCAAGTCGTGTTTGTAAAAAACGCAGTAACGCAATGACATGCTTAATTTTTTTACTTTAGATTTCCACTGCGTCCTAGTACAATAAATTGCAACAAATATTAAGAATTGATTGATTAGGCGAATATTATAGTAAAACAAACCAATAAGCTATCGTATGCATTATTACGTTTAGGTGCATTCTTATCGATTTTCTTCATTTGCATTGTATTTTGCTGAGGCAATACAAAAATCTGACGGGTGTCTTGATTCGTGATCTATTTAGAATGATAAATAAGCTGTGAAACTGTGAAGACAGATGTTCGTCGAGATAGAATGCTCGCGTCTTAATTTGGGTAATGATGCGAGGCCGCGCGCGGCGTGTTTTTGTTATCTTATTGTGTATTATTTTGCATTGGTAGCTAATTCACTATTATTTTTGAACCTTGAATTTACGTTTTTGATGCTTTAAAATTAATATGGAAGTTAACACATTTAAAGTAATTTGTTTGTATATTTAGGATGCAAAATATTTGGTTTTGTTCATATTCATTTAAACTCTGCAATTCAAATTAAAGTAGACTTGTTATGCTAAACTACTAAATTGCTAGTTGAATCTGTTAAAATTGTTTTATAAATATCTGTTTCTTATTTGTCGTAAGGGGGGCTCTAGGATTAATTATTATACGAGTAGTTATGTAAAATTACTATGTCAATTTCATTTTTTTTGTGATCTGTAATAAATAATACGATTGAAGTTGTTTACTTGTAGATAAATACATGCATATATAAATCACGCCTGTTTCCCAGAAGGGGTAGGCAGATATGCTGTCAGGACACTCACCTTCCGCCTTGTGTGTTCCGTCCCACGATATAATAAGGGGCGAGTCTATCGAAATATTGAGCACAAATTCCTGACTCCAGATAATGAATAGAAAAATCCAATATCAATTTGCCCGATCTGGGGATCGAACCCGAGACCTCAGCTTTGCAAAACCGTAATATAATTCTACCAATTGTCAGTCATTTGTTTCGTCATCATCGTATCAGCCCATATACGTCCCACTGCAGGGCACGGGCCTACTCTACAATCGAAAGTACGATTGAGAGTGGTTAGGCCATATAGTCCACCACGCTGGCCTAATGCGGGTTGGCGGACTTACATACCATAGAAATTCTTGTAAATCGCTATGGTATGCAGGTTTCCTCACGATGTTTTCCTTCACCGTTTTAGTGCGTGGTGATTGACTGTCAATACACACATGACTCCGAAAAGTCAGAGGTGTGCCCTGGGATTTGAACCCGCGACCACCGTGAACATGTTGGCAGCCGCGTCTAGTCCGTTTACCAACAGGCCACCACGCACTATAGTCATTGTCATTTGTTTACTAACTTGTAATTCTCAGAAAAATATTGTAATTGAGTCTGATATTATGTTTAAATAAAAATTTTACTACTGACAATAAAATATTGTTTACATTCATTTTGTATATCATTGGTATATGTTTAATGGACATGCATTATCATTATAAGGCGTTGCCATCTGTAAACATTGGACCACGGCGGACTGACACTGCGATCGGTCAGATAATATTTAAACAAATCACTGTCATTGAGACTATTGATTGTACAGTCGGCGAGCGTAGCTGTGATTTACGTGGGGATATTTATAAATTTCCAAAATTAATAAGCTATCCCAATACCTAACTAAGGATGGATCAAGAAATAGACCATTCTTATATTAATTTAATTATTTATTTAAGCCGAAACGTTTCACAAACTTACAAATAACATAAATTATTATGTTGATAAAATGGAAAACTTATAATAGTGTTATCGAACACTGGTACCTAAAGCAAGATTGAACTTGCGTTATGGGTGCGTTATTTCGGTTCTTTTCTTAGATATTTATAATCATAATTTAAACAAACAAATACATACATATCCCTGACCCCACACTAAGATCGAGTCTTGTGTCGTGGGATATCAAAAACTACGAGAGACTTGTCGGTCTCACAAACACCCAGACTCGAAACACATATCTGTGGCTTTGAGTCTGTTGACAATACCTTGAGCCGATTGGCCTATTTTACCGATCGAACCTTAGACAGATATCAAGATTGTTTATTCATTTCGTTTGTATTTGTAAGTCTGTAGCCGTACGCTGCTGTACGCAGGCCTCTCCAAGTAAGTGCGAAGTATCCCGTTCTTAAGCCCACGTCCATCACAAACTAGCCATACTTTTCAAATCGTCGCGTCGGTCGATCGTGCGGCAGGACTAAAAATGTCGGTGATTTTAGAAAGATTTTCATGCATTTTTTAAATACATTTTGTAAATACATCGTTTTTGATAAAATAATAATTTGATAGAAGGATTACTTATGTTATTAAAAACTACGTATTTACTCAAACATGACGATAGGTAAAAAATTACAAAAATAACGTCGCTTTTTGCTTGCGAAATGTATAGTTTAGCATTATGTCTGAAGTCACTAAAACTACCCCTTGACTTTGTTTAGATATACCCGGTTTAAAGGTGCACTAATAAAAATTATATGCCTAAGAAATAACCGATAGTTGGCAGCACTGTACCGTATTTTTCCTAAGCGTGCGATTAAAGATAACGTATTATTTACCTAAGTATTTGAGCTCGGGCGGTGACCTAGCATATTTGGCTGGTTGTCGCCCGCACCCACGCACCTTTCTTTTAAATGCGTGTACATGTCGCAATTATTGGCCAACACTAGTTGGTAATGAATGTTTGGACAAACTTATTATAATTTATTATAATATCGTACTATTTTTTGTATCTATAAGAAGCTCATCCCTATTATACGTAGTATTTAAATATATTAGGTTAATTGTCCTTTGTGGCGCAATTTATTGAGAGCTCGCTTTGAAACGAGGGCTACGGGTTCGATTCCCGCGTCAAGACACTGTTTGTATATTGTGTGGGCCATAAATAAAAGTTTCTGGTCGCTATCAGACCGAAATGTCTATTTTAATTTTAGACAGAAGGCTTGTGTCATAGTGCGGAATCAAAGCATTCGGCCCTAATTCTTTTTTTCTTGCTCACTCTAAGATTATAAGTATTTTTTAAGCCTTAACGGTTTTGTTTTAAAGAATTAATTCTCATCAAAGAATATAAAAATATGATCAAGCCGGCAAAACGTAAAACGATTAACAATAAAAAATGGAACCCCTGTATCCACGAGGTGCTACGGAAATCAATCATTGTGACCAACAAACATGCTAATTATATTTGTCATAATTTCATAATTACGCGACTTTACCTTAAAAACCGACATAATTACCCACCTTCATAATAAATGTCAAAAACAAAATATCGAACGTAAAAAATGTCAGATTAATATATTAAAGAGTATTTTGGGCAAATATTTATTGGTATTTTTTAAAATGGAAAATGAGCCTTATTCAATTGTAATAAGAGTGCTGATGTGCGTTGAGTCATTGTATGTAGTTAATGCTTTAGTATTGTCACTGGAGCGACATTCGGAAGGTCGACATCCGTTCAGTGCGGGTCGGGGAGCGTCAGCAAAATAAAATGGCTTTAATATTATAAATTAATATTGATTAAATATATTTTTTCTCCAGTATAGATAATTAAGCTATTGTGTATATAGCATTTTCTGCTAGTGGCTGAATAATAATTTAATTCTATAAATTATTCTTTTATTTATTTATCCAGTTTTTACCATTATATTTCATATTGTATCGCGAAATAAAAAGAAATAGTAATACGGATTATGAAAGTATAATATACGAGTTAAGATATTCGCAGTTTGTTCAGAAATTCCAGCAATGTGCTGGTTTTTTGATAGTTACAGACAGTTTGGTGCCACAGACAACACGACGCCTCGGTACCCTGAATATCCGCGAATGTGCGCAATAATTGAGTGAATATTTTGAAATGTATACTGTATGTAGTGACTAAATCGTTACATTTACCATTTGCAACAATATGTCGCATTCTGGATATAACCAGTATCTAACTTACTAACTTAATGTTTTTTTTATTGCAATGAATGACAAGCAAGCAAGCAAGCCGTTCGCCTGATGGTAAGCGATACGACCGCTCATAAACAGTAGCAACATTACATAAGATGTTAATTCTCAATATGTCCAGTAGTTACTCTGGCTACAATGTCCTTCAATCCGAAACACAACAGTGCATTTACGCAGTGTTGTTTCACGGGAAAAATAGATATTGCGGTGGTACCTACCCAGATAGCCTCTCACATATGAGAGACCTACCACCAGTAATGTAAGCAGTGACTGGCGTTTGACAAAAAGTACATTTGTGAATTTCGCTACACTTTTTAAAATCGAGGAAGCAAGTCTAAAAAAGACAATAAATTAAAATGAAAAATATATATTTAGTTGTGTAAAAAAATAAATAAAATAAAAATATGTTTTTGTTTGCTGTCGCTACCAGTTATCTTTCACCGGTAGTGTTACCGGCGGGCGGCGGGCGGCGCTGAGGTCGCCGCTCAGGAAACGTTCCCGCACTTTTGTGTGTCAATGACGTTTCAGCATTATCACTACAGCGATAACATTGTTCTACACTTATTTGCAATTCGATTCTCGATCAATTTCAATACTTGCGGAATGCGGTTAATCTTTACGATTGTATTAAACTTGTACGATTTTCAGATGTTATTGAAATTGGCGCATCTGCTTCCTATTATGGTAGGAAACTATGGATCTCTATTTTGATCTAATCTAATTATCATTTACTAGATGTCCGGCGCGGCTCCGCCCGGATGTAGATACACTTCTAAACATTTCCTCTTATTAGTTAGATTTTTGCTACACTACTGCATCCCTCCTATAGATTGTAGCGTGATGATATATTCCATGTAGAATTCCACGATAAATGACCTATCCAACATAACTTTTTTTTAAATTATTAAATTATATTATTAGAGGCAACAAACAAACAAACTCTTCAGCTATATAAATCAGTATTTATAATATTTTAATTTTACTGATTTATTCACGTAGTATATCAAGCTCTCCGAATTTCCTCACCTTTGAATGATGTATGGATTGCAATAACCTTTTCCCGAATTTTCTTAGTGGGTTTTATACTTACACGAATGTTACGAATATAAATTTTCTTCTGTGGTTTTCCTGTTCAGTCATAAATATAGTAGCATGAGCTTCAACTACTGCCTTTTCAATAGTGATAAAAAGTAGATATTTTCTGATTTTTTTTAAATGTTTGTAATTATTCGTATTTAATTTGTATATATTGTCATTTTTATTACTGTTAGTGTATGTCGTTGTAATAGTTTAAATAAATAATAATACATACTTACTTATTGCAAATTTTTAATTGTTTCAATATTTTGTAGAGACTAAAAAATTAACAATTGAAATTCGTACCACATATCGATTTCACAGCACGAAAACAAAGCGTATCTCGTCAACCTTAGCATTTCGCAACTGTTTCCCTTAAAGGACACACACAGGAAAAGTAAGTGTATCATTACTCACTTGACACTTCCGTGGTTGCAATCTAAGATTCTTTCCGCTTCTACTGCACACAATGGAATAAGGTGGTGTATCCATCAGAGCTGTAAGAAATACAAGGAGAGCGGTGCATTAATTAGTGGAATACTCTTGAGAAATGAAAGAAGGGAAAAGAAGAAAATTTGTGGCGAACCCTTTTTTATATAAACTCACACCTTTTTCCCAGAAGGAGTAGGTATGCATAGGTGCTGCCAGGATACCCACGTTTCGCCTTGTATATTCCGTCCCACGATGTGATAGGGGGCGAGCATATCGCCATGTCGGGTATAAACTGCTGACACCGGGTTGATAACGAATAGTAAAATCTCATAACACTTTGTTTGACCTGGGATTCGAATCCGTAACCTTAGCATAGTAATTATACCGTTGTAAAATTGTGCCACTATGGCACACATGATACGGCTGTAAAACAATAGAGCGGTATATATCAAGCATAATACTATCTGAGACATAAGATGTTGTTTCAATATGCTTAGTAGTTACTCTGGCTACAATGTCCTTCAAGACGGCATTTAGAACATTTACACTGTTTGGCGTAAATCAAAAATTTTATAAGGGCAAACGAGGATACGTTTCACCTAATGATAACTGATTACCACCGCCCATTATCATCTGCATTTGTGTATATAATTTCGCCGATCGAGGGTAGTAAAACCAAGCGATACTATAGATGGTATTCTGACAGCTCTGTGAATACACAGCTTAAGTTTTCAATAAAGAAGATTGTTATTTCTATATCCTTGTTTACCTAAGAGGTGTCGAAGTGGTGTCAATGAATACAGAACATGTTATTATGTTGTCTAGAGAAATTATATTGCGGAAATAATTGTCCATCGTTGTTTTATTGATTGAAGGAAAACGTAGTTATACTCAGGTATTGATTACTAGCAAAGAAGGATAGGTATTATATTTAAAATATAAAATTATGGTGTAGGAAGTTAGAGAAATTAACCTCTTCTATAATGATAATTAAATTAAAATAACCAGTACGGGACTAGTCTTTTGCAATATGTTTTGAATCGTTAAAATACTTTCATGGTCTCGAAACGAGTATACATATCATCTTATTTTTCAAACAGATAAAAAGTATAGTAATACAGAACTGATGGCCACTGGGGCCAAAAGGTTCTGGAGTGAAGACTACGTCTACAAGGTGAACAGGACAGACGGCCTGGTTATGGACTCAGAAAGTCGCTGGTTGCTAGTTGCTTCCAACAGGTCTTTGTGGCGATCCAGAGAGAGAGTAATTCAGGAGTGGATCCTGTGTCATTCAACACATTGGTGATAAAGCTGAAATGTGTATTATAGAGATACCTACGGCCAATAGTGGGGTAGGAATTGGGGTGATTTAGATAGATGTAATTGCAGAAATAAATATGGCGTACGTAGAATTAAATTCGTCCACTAGACGTCCACTAACCGTTTCACATTCAAAATGAAGGTTCGTGATTTACTGCTTAAGGAAGTTGCAGAATCATCACAATAGTTTGTTACTTATATATTACTATATGTATTTATGTATGTATATATATATATAAATATATTTATACACATATATATTTAAGATATATATTTATGTCATAATTATTCATACACATAACTATATATATCCACTATAGTATATAATGTATTGACCCTATATTTGTATGTATTTACATATTAATTATTTATGTTTCTATTTTTTTTTCTTTTTTCTAAAAATTTATACGCCCACTTGATCTCATCTCTGCATCACCCAAAGGTAGACTGGTAGATAATGCCTCTGGCATTAAGTCCGCCTTGTATACAATGTATATGAAGTATAATAAATAAATAAATAAATAAATAAATTATTGTAAGCATGAAATTTCTTCAGCTTGCCTGATGGCATTGCTCATTTCCACTGTAACACACGAGAATTGAACCTCAGAACTCACGGTTCTCTTACACACTTCTACTAATCCAATATGGCGAAACTGTATAAACACAAGATAAAGTTTATTCCGTTTTAATTCACTCATCCCTACAGACCTTGGTATAATCTTATGCGTTCTTCCGCATCACATTTCCTACATCTAGGCAATAAGTGCACGCACTAAGTACTTATTTATAGGTGGCCTAGGTCGCGCGATGGGCCTTGGTCTCATGCAATTGGAATAACAATTATTGCTCTTTATCTCGACGTGAGAGAGTAATAATAGACGGGTGTTTACGGATATCCACTGAATCACTTGTTTATCAGTTTCTACTGAAATGTCGTGTTTAACATTTCAATAAGTGTTTGTCGTTGGTATAAATACACTGCTTGTACAGTAATGCTAGCTTTAGTTTCATAAATGGCACTAGTTGCGTCTAGCTTTAAAGGGTGTGGTGATCTTGTTAGATCTTTAGGAGACTTTCGAACCCTTACGCCCCTCACTGTAACTCTGGTAAGCCATGATCAACAGTGGCACGCAATGTAACGACACCGAACATTGAAGCTCGGCGAGTCTCCGGGAATGATTAACTTGTCTTTAAACCGCAACGCATCAATCAGAAAGTTAAATTAATAGGTGGTGTTGGAAATCAATTATTCTCCACTTCCCTCTGTGCAAAGCGTTCCCTATCTACAAAAGATGTCAATAAAAATTGGTCTAAAACTTGTAGTCACGCTGTTGTCCATCATAACTCAGCATAAATGGGCAGGCTCATCCGCGGAACCATAGTCTCACAGAAAATCAACGTGAAGCGACAGCTTAGTTATCGCGTTTCGTTCGGTGGGTGAGATTGTCGGATGACCAATAATCATTTTCCCATCCTTTTTCCTTCCCGATCTCCTTCAGATTTGATGGGCCCGCGACACAGCCATGATGCAAGTATAATGGAATGCAGTGATCAATTACCACCAGGTGACATGTTTGTACGTTAGTCGGAACTGAGCAATTAAAAAGCAGGCATGGCACCTTAAGCAATCGTCCAATAGAGTACTTCCGCAATCCGATAGGCCCTTTTACAGCCTCTGCAACGTAGTTGGTTGAAAGAAGTCCACAAATGTTTACTGAGGGTGTTAATGAAGTCTGTGAGTAAAAAAATGTAAGCTGCTTAGTCTTTTGAAGGCGACTCAAAAGGAAAACATAATCTATATGACGTAAAATTAAACGTTTCCTACGAAAAACCCATTGCAAAAGGTTAGAAATACAGAGGTCAGGTACAAATGTATGTCAGTGGTTTCTGCGAATTGTTTCTCTTGATTAATTTGTGTTCATATTTATATGTTTGTTAAATGTATTACTCATACTACGCTCTGTGGGTTTTAATGATAGCGGCGTGCGAACAAGCATATGGAAAGTGAATTAATTGCCAATAACATATAACGCACGGCGAATCTTATTTAATTACAGTTTACTGCGCTCAATAAAACAATAACAAAACAAGCGGATTATGAAGTAAAAATGACGATCCTTTTGACTAGACAACCATTTTTACAGGTGGAAGGTTCAAGGTATCTCATATGTGAGAGCCCGCTTGGGTAAGTACTACCTCAATGTCTATTTCTCCATCCAAATAGCAGTGTAAATGCACTGTAGTTTCAGGCCTGAAGGACATTGGAGCCAGAGTAACTACGAGACACATTGAGACCTAACATCTTATGTTTCAAGAAG
Organism: Hyles euphorbiae; assembly: GCA_023078785.2. NCBI lineage: Eukaryota > Metazoa > Arthropoda > Insecta > Lepidoptera > Sphingidae > Hyles > Hyles euphorbiae. Next base: position 10,107,150 of record CM041056.1, on the reverse strand, counting down.
ATCGAGGGAAATGGAATGCCAAGTTTTCCTTTGAAATTTATGGTGTAGTTTGGTTTTGCGACTGTCTATGAGCGGTCGTATCGCTTACCTTCAGGCGAATGGCAAGCTCGTCTCGCCAATCATTGCAATTTAAAAAACTCAATACGTTCATGAATGGTCATGCAACGATACATCTGTCTTACCACTTATGATGTGGACGGATTTTTGTAGTATCATAACACTAATGTTATAATTTATGACATTTCTATTCCCTTGTATTGTGCAACATCGTGTTTGGTAGCCTGTGAGGTCACTCATCCGTTTCCCCTCCGAACGGCATCTACTTACAAGATTGCACATGCACAAAAACTAATTAAAAAACGAATAGTCGTGACCCTGTGTTCGAAGAACAGGTTGTAGATACACGCAACATTTATAAAATGGAGTATCGACACATAGACCCGTCGCCGAAGAGTTGCTTACCAACGAATTATGGGCGAAAACTTAAAGCATTTCAATTAAACATCGTTGGTAAGTTGTAAGCGGCAGCGGATTGGATAAAATTAAATGTTGTACCTTTTATGACTAGTAATTGGTTGTAATATTATTAACAATTAATTGATTTTAACGTTACTGGTGCAACTTTATTCATGTCCGATAGCTCAAGTCTCCTAAACACTCATTAACATTAGGTTTGAAATAAATCCAAACATATCATGCAATATTTTTTTGCGCCTCTTCAAAGGGCAAGAAAAAGTTTTTTTTTTAATTTCTGCTTCTGTTACAGCATTCTTTATATCATTACGTAAAATAGACTATATTCAATAACTAGACCAACAAATTCATAAATATTTTTTCAGTTGCGAAGGCAGGAATTTCGCGCGTTCAAACTCTACTGCATTAGAGTAATTTTTGTTTTTCTCTTCATCCATATAAAGTTCAGTTCAAAAAATAGACCTGCCTAAATATCCTTCCCTCCCTCCACATCAACCTGTTACAAGCGGCCTGTATCCAGCAACCTTCAATTTATTTTTTATTTTTTTTGGCTCTGTCGCTTTCATCCACTACCTAGGCGAACACCCGACCCTAAAAGAATGACATGTCGTTTAATTTAAATCTTAAAGTATTTTGATATACGTGTAGCAATCATGTTGTAGTTTGACGTGAATGTATTTACTTATTTTATGGTGCGTCCACACTGGATTTACCTTTTCTGGAGAGACATTGTGCAACAGTGTTGTCGTTAGTTACTACATGTTAGGCAACATTACTCATCATATACTAACACTGCAACGTGTACTAACAATAAATATTTTCAGATGTAGCTGAGTAACATTTGAAAACGATACTAAAAAAAAAACTGCGGTGTGGGTGCAACATGACGCGTATATCGACAGCAGACAGCACGCTTCAGCTGTCAACTTGCGCCACCATCAAAGCCTTTACTTTAAAAACATGAGAGTACATACGAGCATGTGCTGAGATCTTGGCCTTATTATATTTTGGCATTGAAAGTATCGCGAGTGTTCGACGTGACATGTCGGCTGGTTCGTAGTTCGTCTGACAAATCGGTCGGGAACCGAACCTACTTACTTTGTTACCTACTTACTCTGTTCGTACTGTCAGAAATTGGGACGTGATTGGTGTTTTTCAAGGATTTTTTGCCTTATGGTGAATTAGTGAGGGAAAAAAATAATTTGTTAAAGTTAAATAAAGGTAAAGGTTTGAGCTTTTATACACTGGCATAGTAACAAGTATTTGAAAAGTTTAGAAATTAAATATTGCTTTGGGTATAAATTATGAATAAATGAGTCTGTTTTAGTTACGGCAGTCCATTAATTTGATAAAAACAATAAATATCCCCTCGCGAAAAATCAATTTATGTAAAACAGAATAATATTTTCGAAAAACAGAACAAAACGCCGGTGGCGTGCCCTAAAATCATGACACACATGATTAAACATTATAATAAAACTTTGATTGATCTAAAACGTGTTATTAAACAGCGTGTATGTAAATAAGACAGGGTAAACACGACAGGCGTGACCTTACTTCCTTCCGTTACGACATTGACAACGCCGTGACTGCCGAAGGTATGATATTTTAGAGTTCCACACGATTCGTTGCTAGTAGCTTAAACCATTGTATCAAAACATTGAAAAAGCTTTTACGGGCGACTAATTGACGGTTGACAGCCTCTGTGGCGTTTATTAGATGCCGGCTGTGAAACAAATATTTGTGTGAACCACAAGTATTTATTTCGGGTCTGGGTGTTTGTGAGACCGAAAAGTCTCTCGTAGTTTCTGATAACCATGTCACAAGACTTGATCTTAGTGTGGGGTCAGGACAATATGTGGCTGCTGGGTATATTTATTTCTTACCTCACAGCCGGCGTTTAACCAACTGCGCCACTGTGTTGTAGTAAGTGAATTAAAGCATGCCGTTCGCTTGATGGTAAGCGATACGACCGCTCATGAACAGTAACAAAACCAAAAAACACCTTGAAATACAAAGCAATGCTTGCCATTCCACAGCGCACGCCATCCTGAGACATAAGATGTTAAGTCTCAATATGTCCAATAGTTATTCTGACTACTATGTCCTTCAATATGAAACACAATAGTACATTTAAACTGATGATTGGCGGGAGAAATAGACATTGCGGTGGTACCTACTCATGCGGCTTCTCACGTATGAGAGACATGGAGACTGTAACCACTGTAACTCCTGTGTCGCAGAATCAACAGTGGCACGCAATTTGACAACGAGCATTGAAGCTCGCCGATTCTTTGGTAATCTCTAACTTGCCTTTAACCCGCAAAGAAATAAATCCCGCTTTGTACGGAGGGAAGTGGACAATAATTTATTTCCAACTCCTTCTATTAATTTTACTTTTTGATAAATTTCGTATGAGATACAACCCGTAATGAATAATGAAGTGAATTAAAGCGCTAAAATGGATATGTATTTAGTTAAATTCGAGCCATATTTGCGCTGTGATGCCCGTGCTGAGGCCACGACATTTGGATGGGGCAGCGGCGGAGGTCACGCAAACCGCAAGCTTTGTACTGCACAGGTGCTTCAAGTGGCGACATGAGTCGAAGGGCTTGCGTCGAAGCTCCGGTTATGGACAGTTAGGCTTGGTTGCGTTGAGTAATATTTTCGTTTAAACTCAGATGATACAGCCGGGCGTTAGTGTTGGCAATGGTAATTTTTTTATTACTTTTGTTTAAGAAACTATTATTTTATTATTTTAAAACATGTCAAACTCTTTAGCTTCGCTTGAGTGGAAATAGATTTCTCTACAATAATATATACGTATTATACATATAAACCTTTCTCTTGAATTACTCTATCTGTTAAAAACCGTATGAAAATCCGTCGCGTAGTTTGAAAGGTCTAAGCATACATATGGAAAAGCAGAGGGAAGTGACTTTGTTTTATACTATGTAGTGATAATATTCAATAGTCTTTATTCAACAGTGATAATGTAGATTGTAGTATATTAATGGTAAAATATTTTCCCAAATCGGTCTAGTGATTTCAGAACCTATTCAATGCAAATAAACAACCAAATTTTACCTGTTTATAATATTAGTTAAGATGGATTATGTAATAGTCACTATTTATGGTTAATATGTGCAAAATTGTAGTAGAATACAATTATTATACGTCTTCCATTCGTTTATTTTATTTTTGACACATCGAGTACTGAATCAAATAGTGATGGCCTGATGCGTTATCGAATCAATTTTTTATAACAAACGATTTTATTTTTGAACAAGTTTTAATCGATTTAATACATATTTTATTTTTTGCTCCATGCATTGTTTTATAAAACTTCAGGGATATTTAAGTTACTTGATTTAATAATTATATTAAAATAAACCATTTACTCATGTTAAGTTAATATTCTTATCACTTCCGTCGGCAATAGTAATGTTGTTAAAAACAAATTGTGAAACGGCAACACTGGGCAGACAGGTGACGCGCGCCGCCATTTTGTGGTCACTCACAACGAGACGCCCGCGCCCGTGCTAGTGTTTTAGCGAACGGAAAACCGTTCGCTGAATTTTAATTCACATTTTTCATACGTCGAGTTGAGTATTTATATTCCTCCGTATTGTTTTACCCGTGAATTCCTACATTTGGTTGAATTGAGAACATCGTACCTGCCTTCATCACTTTCAAAATGCCTAAAGGAAAGGTGCTTAAAGGACAAACAAGGGAGTTTGTGTTGCGACTTCATGAGTACTTTGAAAGGGAAAGCCGTAATGGTGGACCTCTTATACCAGTGACTCAAATCAGAGACCGTGTTTCAGCAGCATTAGGTATTACTGCTCCAACAGTTTCAAAAATAATTAAAGAAGGCTACGGCAGTAGTGGCATGGAACAAAACAAGCCATCTACACCTAAGAAAAAACGTCAGCCCTTTAAAGTGACAGCAATTGACAGTTTTGATGGTGATGCTATTCGTCGTCATATATACGATTATTACCAAAGAAAAGAGATTCCTACTTTACATAACCTAGTACAATCTCTGAAAACTAGTGGCTTGTTCCGTGGTCAAAAGTCTTCTTTGGCGAAGGTATTGAATAGGATTGGATTCCAATACAAAAAATGTGACAAAAGAAAAATATTGATGGAACGCAATGATGTTGCTTTGTATCGATGCGAATTTTTAAGACAAGCTAAAAAAATAGAAGACTGGTCGAATGTTGTTTTCACCGATGAAACTTGGCTCAATGCGAATCACACGGTATCAAAAACTTGGACTGACAACACTGCTAGCTCCTCGACCGCAGTGCCAATGGGAAAAGGTGAAAGAATTATAATTTGTCATGCAGGAACCGCAAAAGGATTTGTGCAAGATGCTATGTTAGCTTTTAAATCAAAGAAAACAGGGGATTACCACGAAGAAATGAATTCCGAAGTATATGAAAAATGGTTTCGGGAAATGTTATTGTCACTCGAACAGCCATCAACAATATTTATAGATAATGCGTCCTATCACTCTCGGCAAATTAACAAAATGCCAACGCAAGCCAGTAAAAAAAATGAAATAATAAACTGGCTCCGTAACAATGGCGAGGAGGTGGACGAGTCCCTATTAAAAGTAGAGTTACTTAAAATATTAAAAATGAGGAAGCAGCCTAAACGATACGTTATAGATGAAATGGCTGCAGAACATGGGCACACCGTCCTTAGAATTCCTCCATATCATTGCCAGTATAATGCCATAGAGCTAATATGGGCGCAAGTGAAAGGATATGCTGCGAGAATAAATACAACTCCTCCTTTCACCGCAAACAAAATGCTGGAGTTGCTTAAAAATGCGTGTGAAAATGTGACGCCTCATAACTGGGCGAGTGTCGTAGATAAGACGAAGAAAGAAATAATGTCTGATTGGGATCGCGATGTCGCATTTGACAACTTACCCATGCACTCATTAATAATTAGTGTTACTGGGGATACGAGTGACGACGACGCCGATTCCGACGAAACAGACGATTGTTTATAAATAAAAATATTAACAAATTACCTTTTAGTTGTTTTAATTATTTAATCCTTAAAGTACTATGAATTCCAACATGGTTTAACTGTTTATTACAAGTAGGTACTAAACATTTATTTTCGTTGTAATCATTGTAATTATTTTAAATTAAACTCTTATTAAAAGTCACTTCAATACGTATACCTTTATTCATATTAATTAATTTGCAGCAAATACATTCGATCCTAATATTGGGTACTATATTACGTTTAACTGTTTTCATTAGCATTTTAATGTAATTTTATTTCAAATGATTCCGATTGATTGATTCTATTCAAAATCGTTTTTGTTATCTGTGGTCATTCGTTACGAATGGCACAACTCTAAGTGGGCGTTACCCGTCAAGAAAGTATCTACTTTTATTTCAAAATATTGTTCTACTGTAATGTCGTACTTTATAGGCGTGAACTGTCAAAAATAAAATAAACGAATGGAAGACGTATAATATTTATCGGCTCGTTTGCTATACACCACGTCTTCACCCCGTTCCGTCCTCCACGTCTATGATCTATCTCCTTCTATATCTATCTCACTCACCCTTGGTTCGCGTAGTGTATAGTTCGAGACGACAGATGCTAAGAGTATGAATTTATCAATACACTACAGATTATAAACATAAATACTAAATTTGATAAAAATAAGACTATTATTACGTCTAAATAAAATAAAAAATCTGGAATGTTAAAGTATTTTTTCGTATTTAAATCATCAATGGTGCGTGACTTGCTTTAAGTAGTCAAAATGTTTAGAGAGCTTAATAATTGAAATGAAAATGAAATTAATTAGAACAATATTCGTGAACATCTAGGTAGCCTGTATGTTTTATACATGCACGTATTATTGACGAGAACCCACGAAGACTTTGAATCTTGGGTCGGCTACTTTAATATGATGTACTTATGATTTTTTCGATTTGGATGAAATTTGGAAAGAAGTTCGGCAATTATGTAATGCTACTGTGGCAGTGGGCCGGGCACATAGCTCGTAGAACCGATGGCCGTTGGGGCCGAAAGGTTCTCGAGTGGAGGCCACGTACAGGCAAGCGAAGTGTCGGACGCCCGCCTACAAGGTGGACGGACGATCTGACTAAGGTCGCAGGAAGTCGCTGGATGCAGGCCGCTTCCAACAGGTCATTGTGGAGATCATTGGGGGAGGCCTATGTTCAGCAGTGGACTTCCTGTGGCTGATATGATGATGATGATGATGATGAATCCTGAAATCATAATCTTTGAAAACTAACATCTACTTCTGGTAATTCACAGCGTTTGCCTACGCTATTGACAAAATTCGGCCTTAAAACACCCCTACTCAATTATAAATGACATCACATACCTTCGGAATATTTCAATTGTAATAAATTAAATATACTAAGGACTTAATTCACTTGGGCGGACATATTAAAAAATAACATGATTTAATGCTAATAATTCGTATACAATTATTTATTTTAAATGTAAGTCGTAATATAAAGAAATAAAGATTAAAATTATGTGGTCAATGCCACAGGATGTTACAGTAAATTTAATTGCCCCATGCGCGACTTTCCGTAAACTACATGATTGGTATTTATAAAGGGTGTTTGGCGATATATTAAAATAATCATACATTAATAGTTTTCAACTATATCTTGTAAAAATGTTTGGAGCGAGCCAAAAAGTGAAGTAGTGGACTGAAATGCCTATTTTCGAAAAGATTAGTTTCAGAAGGCCTTTGTTAATGACCTTCCGACAAAACAACAAGTTTTATTGTAGAAACAAAAGTATTTTTGCACCTTCTGGGAAAAACGCATAAATTTATCTATTTTATTTATTTATTTTATTTTATTTATGTATCTCTACATAGTATAAAACAAAGTCGCTTTCTCTGTCCCTATGTCCCTTTGTATGCTTAAATCTTTAAAACTACGCAACGGATTTTGATGCAGTTTTTTTTAATAGATAGAGTGATTCAAGAGGAAGGAAGATATGCACGTATTATACACATATAATACGCGCATATTATTGTAGAGAAATCTATATGCACTCGGGGGAAGCTGGGCCGGGCCGCTAGTGTTTAGTAAACTGAGATTCGTGGAGTTACAGCTTCATAAAATACCAGGGTCTGTACATTATGTCGTTAATGCTTGTGGGTGGAAAGTTTAAGTTCCCATTCACATCGGCTTGAAATAGACAGCGATAAAATAAACCACCGCGAATCCTTGTTGTAAGTTATAAAACACCCACGTTAGATATTGCTTGTTAATATAGATTTTCTCGTATTAAATTTTCTAATAAACTTATGCCCGAATACTGGAACGCCATTCAAATAACAAGTTGCTCTTAACAGCGCTCGGCCCGCTTAGCCAGTACATTTAATCGGGATTAACATAGTTAAGCGCAAGTTATATTTAAATTGCGTTCCAGTATTTGGGCGATAGAGAGGGAGATAAATTATAGTGGTTTTTAAAGACATTATAATTGTATTCATAGGATATTTAGATTGTGTTTATGATAACCATGATTACCTTTAACAAGTTCAAACAATTTTTTATTAAGTGTTTAGTTATACTACAAATCGAATCAACCTGTATAAAAGTGTTTTTAAAATAAATAACAGATAATTATGTGTCCGTTGGCACCCCAAACGTGCCGCTAATGGCATCCTTCAAAACATATTTCTTCCTGAAAACCTTATCTAGGCCTAAGCCGATTGATGTATCGATTTATACATAAATTATGTTATGAGATATATCGACAATTCCGTTTCCAAATAATTTGAATATTTATTTCATTTGTTTTGATATTGCTTTTCATTTGATGATTGAGATTGTCGGATACCTGAAATGTAGTGGTAGGATTTTTGTATCCTCTCGTAAAACGACCGCCGTTCTGTACTGTATCTTTGTTATCATATCACAGGAATAGTGAGACTAGCTTGCCATTCGTCTGGTGGTAAGCGATACGACCGCTAACATTCAATAGCAAATTTCCGGCGTTTTTGCCATACCTATTACTGGAATCAAGCATAACAGTTCACATAATAGGTCCCATTTAAATGTAATAATAATTTGATCCGTGGTGCTTTACAGCTGGCTTCTCCGGCTGTGAAAGTCTTTTTGCGAGGTTATTTACCTCTTCAGTTCAATGTTTTGTCACCCGCTTTGCACGGAGGGAAGTGGACAATAATTTATTTCCAACTCCTCCTATTAATTTAACTTTCTGATTAATTTCGTTGCGGGTTAAAGACAAGTTAGACATTCCCGGAGACTCGCCGAGCTTCAATGCTCGGTGTCATTACTTTGCGTGCCACTGTCGATCCTGGCTCACAGGAGTTACAGTGGTGGGTGTGAGGGCGGGACAGTCTCCAATTCAATAGCAAAACCAAACAGCACCATGAATTACAAATCAATACTTGGCATTTCCCTGCGCTAGTCATTCTGAGATATAAGATGTTTAGTTTCAATATGTCCAGTAGTTACTCTGGCTACAATATAATTCAAACCTCATTATTGACTGTTAATTTTTTGTTACTGGGTACGAATTCTTATCTCGGGCAACTTGAATTATATTTTCGAAACAGTAATTCCAAGCAGGTAATTTTTTTTACTGAATTGAATACCTAAGTGTTCAGAGACTAGCCCTGCCAAACGGTCATTTTTTTTAAATATTGTTTATATAATTAAGATAAATTAAATAAATTCATAGACGAAACAAATAATTGAAGGTACATACGTTTGCTTTCACAATTTAAACAAATAAAAGCTTAAGTGAGCTAAGACAATTTATTAAGTAACATTTCGTTGGACAATCGAATAATTTTGTAATAACACCAATTTATCGATATCATAATCGGGCAATCGATTTATGTAACAATAAAACTATCGATTTCAGAAAAAATATGTGGATCTTTTCGTAAACAGCCATGTGGCAAAATTGTATTTGTCATATTCGAAAGAGGCTATTGCTAAATCGATAAAATTCACAATCGATATTCCGTTCTCGTTCTTATGCTGTTATCCAATAATGAAAAGGTTTTTGTAGTGATAAATTTCTTACTAACGGACTATTACTCAATAGAAACTAAAGATAAAAAGCATTGTTTTAACAAAAAAAAAAAAACGTCTTTAGAATTTTTTTAATGTGAAACAATACATAAGGTATATGTATTGTTTCACATAATCCGTATTTGATGTATTTTGCGGTTTTCTAGCTTGCTAACTCCAACGCAGTTTAGGCTCTTTGGCCACATCGTAGCATACCATGACCCTACCATGAACGTATCAGACGAAATGCGACGAGAAGTTTTTATATGAATTACTTAACTTATATTATTATGTATTTATCAATAATTAATAATTGTTTATAAATTGCTCTGAATTTATGAAGCTACAACTCCTGTATATTTACTGCATTGTATACTTGTTTTGAATAGAGCCCGTTCTTCTCTGGCGAAAACAGCCTTGTGAATCGGGTAGTAGTGAAAAATAGTGGCTGAATGTAACTAATGAAGGGCATTTTATAAATTCAATAAAGTTTTCATTTCATTTTCATATACTACGGAAACCTTACACTAGACTAGCCCATCACCAGTTGGTATCGTTCTATAGAATATTTTTGCGTGATACGTTTCTAGCACGGTCATGCAACGTCTTACTGGACGGAGACACCCACACACACAATTTTAAAAATAATCTTTAAAGTAATAAATTTATAGTTGATTTTGCTATAACAAGCGTTGTGTCATTTACGTTTATCTATACTGATAATGCAGCGTATATTATATCAAGAAATGCTGTTTGTTACTAAACGAATCAATCAATAATTGTGACAGATTAGGTGTGGGAACGATACAAGTTAAATATATACCTAGAAATAATACACCGCACTAGGCCAGTGTGGTGGACTATATGGCCTAACCACTCTCAATCGTACTCTCGATTATAGAGTAGACTCGTGCCCTGCAGTGGGACGTATATGGGTTGATACAGAATACACCTAGTATCAGAATGGATCTATACCTTTATTTAGACTGCCACGTCAATAGCCTCGGTAGCGCAGTAGGCAGCGCGTAAGTCTCATAATCTTAAGGTCGTGAGTTCGATCCTCACCCGGGGCATATCTTTTTTTGCAGTTTTAGATTATTTAATTTGAACATTTAGCTGTGTAATTAAGAATATAACATTCGTAAATTTTTCGTCGCTTATCTATTAGTAGGGATGATAAATTGTAATACTTTGGTGTGGTAGAATATTTAAACTCGGCTAATGATCATTATTTATTATAAATGATGGCCGAAAACTCAGCAAAGTCTCATATGAAAGTATTATTTTCTTTACTTTACTGTTTCAGAAAATGTATCGATTTCGGACAAACATAATTGTGCTGGAGAGTCGATAAGCCAGTTATCATGCTAGTTTTCCACCTCTGACATTTAATATCTGTTTTCATTTATTGGAGCCTAATGTTAGTTTTCCGCTCACATTTAGGTACTACATTTTTTCGTTTCTCCAAACCTTCATTTCTGTTTATTGTAATGTATTATTTTAATAGCGATATTTTAACTTTTATTCTATATTTGTCCGCCAAAATATCACGTATAAATAAAATTAATACACTCAGTAACTTTACACACATCGTTTTGACAGCACTTTTGAAAAAGCCGAAGGTGTAAAAAAAGATAATTAATTGCCAATTTATTTGAAACTTTGTATTATTTATTATTAGACTGATGCATCCATGCAAAGCCAGTTCGGTTCATTAGTATAACATAAATGTAAATACTAAGATGAGCAAATAATCATAGTATCTAACTTGACTGTGATTAATGTTGTTGGTTCATTGGCAGTCACTCGGCAACCTTACACACTTCCTCATGTCCTATGCACCTAATGAGACATCGACCTAGCATTTTCCTTTGAGGAAGTGGTGTTCCTAGGTTGGCTATGTTGAAGGAAAACACCATTAAACCGTTTCCGCGCAAAATGTCAATCATGTTGATAAGGATTAAGGTCCTTTGATATTCTATTTATTGAGGAAATAAAAATAGAAACATTGAAATAGGTTTGTGTAATTCAAGCATATTTTTTAACCGACTTCAAAAAAAGGAGGAGGTTCTCAATTCGACTCGATTGTTACCTCATTTCTCTGTACTTTGTAAACCAATTTCGACCATTCTTTCTTTGATTGAAAGCTGGTGCTTGTCATTTGGTCCCATAAAAATATGGAGAAGATCTGATGAATATCTTCGGACCTGGAGAAGGGAACTCCTCAAAATGAAGTAGGATTCCAATGGTTCTTTTTGCATTAGGTTTATTATAAAAGTTAAGCTACAGTGAGAGAGGAAAAAAGTAAAAGGAAAAAGGGGGGTGAGGGGGTGGGTGGGTGATAAAATTTATATAGGTACACGTAAATACTATTATCTTCGGCAGCTTTTAACCGATTTTAGTGATTTATTTTTAATTGGAAAGAACGTTTTGACAGGTTGATCCCAGGAAGACCACATGAAGATCTGATGATCATGTTTGGACCTGGAGAATAGAAATCCTCAAAATTCGGTAGGATATCAATGGTTCCTTTTGCATTGGGTACAGTATAAAAGCTTAGCTACAGTGGTGGAGGGAAAAGGGGGTAGGGGCGAAGGGAGGGGTGGGGGAGAAAAAAATAATAAACATGTGAATATTCCGTTCTCCAATATCTTCGGCAGCTTTTAGCCGATTTTAGCGATTTCATTGTCATCGGAAAGAACATATTCCTTGTGGGACTAACTCTTCTTCATTGAAATGCCTATCGACACTAAAAAGATACAAATAACTAAAATTTTTAATAAAAAAATCAAACCCGACTTAAAAACAAAAATCCAAAAAATAATAAAATTATGAATACCACTGCAAAGCAAAAAATAATATTTATTTCATTGTACTTGTGCATATTGATTAATTTGCTTAATGACTTGACTAGCCAACAAATCAAAATATATACGTAACATATTGAAGGCGGGTCTCCAAGTACCAAACATATAGATGTTTAAATTAATATAAGGCACAGGTCCTACATGTTCCTACAAATAGAAGACAGTCTGTTTTCTTTTTTTACCGGTTTATTATTTATTCAGTAATTGCTACGGAGCTCATGAAAAGCTTCGTGTTGTTTAGAAAGAATTCCAGTGAGATGCTTACAACAATTCACCAATGTCCTTATTATAGGATGTACAATATGGCCGAAACATGGCATCTTTACGGGAATTTAGAAAATACGGAGTTGAATAACCTACATTAGGCTAAAATAATGGATTAAGGGAAAACTTTTAAATGTCCCTGGCACTAAGTGCGCTTACGTTTACGTAATGAAAGAATACAAAAAAATATCTCTTGATTGTCTGCACGCCGTGGGAAATATTGTATTCCTAAATTCCTAAGACCGAATTAAAAATTGCCCTTTTTTACGATGATTTACGCCTAAAGCAGACATAAAAAATACAAATGCCTTAAGCACTACAGAAAATTTAAAATTATACCTGAATACTTTTCATGATAATATTAGGTACATACTAAGCATTGATAATTCACACAATCAAAACACAATCTAGCATTAATAAACATATCACCCTTCCCACATCTTAACCTAGCATTGCAAACACATCTCTCCAAATTCCCTAAGCCCGGGAACCTTCCAACCCACTCACGAACGAAATGAAGACGCATTATAATGTATTAGCGAATATCATCATTGTTTAGAGCCGAGGTCGATTTCAGAAATAACATAATGTTAGACGCGGAGTGCGCGGCCGAGATCTTGGCACATGACCTTACACCGCCGGCATTGGCGCTTTGCGAATACAAAATAACCCGCAAACTATTCCTTGTTCGTGGATCTTTGATTGATCGTCATTTATTTTTGGAAATGTTTTATAGACTCAGGTGATGTTAATTATTCTTTTTTTATTGCAATTAATGGTAAGACGAGCATGCCATTCACCATTAAACGGTATGACTGCTCATGGATGGTAAACAAAACAAAACAGCACCATGAAGTACAAAGCAATGATTGGGATTCACTGCGCTCACCATCCTAAGACAGAAGATGTCAAGTCTCAATATGTCCAGTTCAATATCACTCAATAGGTTCACTCCGGTAATGGATCTTAAATCTTGAAATATTATATTTTTCAAAAAAGAAGAAATAGAGCGTTATGTAGACATTGAAGGAAAGTGAAATTGTATTTTTGTCTACTGGTGATTTTAGTTACGAATTATTTTCAAGCGGCAATGACATTGCTATTTTGGACCGTTTATAATACAAATTAACCTGTGTACAGACGAAATAACATTTGTGCAAAGGCACTCAACAATGCTGTTCTTGCTCTATCACGTCTCGTAAAAAAATGAAACAGGTTTGAATAAAGAATGGAAGATGACATAATGTTTGAAGATTCTTAACTGCCAGTTCGTTTTGTTGTTGACCTCATGTACTTATTTGCAGTTACAAAACGTTATTGCAATATTATTTTTATTGTAATAGTACGTACATACATGTTACAGTGTACTTATTATTGTCACTTAAAATCGAGATGGTGTTCATTCTTAAAAGCATTGTATTACAGTAGTTATGACTTTCAATTTGCATTTGCTCACGTTGTAGTGATCAATACCCATACGAAGGGCTAAAATCCCAATTTTAAAATTGGAACACTGACGAGAAAAATGTACAAAATGATACGGGTCTGAATATGTGCACGACAAAAAATAACATAAATGATTAATCCGTTTTGTTATTGCTAGTACATTACTTTTATATTTACGTAGTTTGTTATTCTAAAAGCATACAGGTTTCTCGGATCCACCTTCCTCATCCTGAAAGTATACTAGTTTGACATATTTCCTGTTTACAAACAAAGATTGGAATACTAAGTGCCTCCTAATGTATTCGTTAGCAATTTTGCCGGCATTATGGCTGTCTATTCAATTATTTATGCGTTATTTATTTACCTGATATCCTACATATATGTGGGGTCAACTTAGGTAGTAAAATACCCACACATTTACAAATTGCAGAATATGCCAGAGCTTAGGCCATAATATAACTGGTGGAGGCAAACAAAGATCATTTAGTTACTGCTCTTTCTTTATTTCTTTCTTTTTCTTATAAATCCATCCAATTGTTGTCTGGTAGAGATTGCCTCAGGACAATAAGACAGCCATTTGTACTTTGTTGTCTTATTATCTCTACTAGCTGTAATATTTATTGTTTACAATAGAGAATAAATAAATAAAATAAATAAATGGTTAAGTGATTCAGTAGAAAATATGGATTTTTTGGAATAAAATAATTTCCAACGAATTTGCAAATGCGAAATTAAATACATATGTATTTCTCAGAGTAATGACGTGTTTGTTGATAGTTCATCACCACGCACTATAACGGTGAAGGACAAACACCGTGACTATTACGTTTATATTTGTGTGTATATGTAGGTATGTGAATTCCCCAAACCCGCACTAGGCCAACGTGGTGGACAATGGCCCAATCCTGTCAAGCGTACTCCCGAAGGTAGAGGAGGCCCGTGCCTGCAGTGGGATTTATATGGGCTGATACTGATTTCTGATACCGAAGTCAATGTTCCTAAAGCTTGTTCAGCTTGTTCAGCTTTGTAACCGTACCGTAGAACAACTACGCCACTAAGGCACTCGTAGAAACTGATATAAATTAAATATCAATACTACGGGAATCGATGACATAATTTGGTCGGCTAAATAACTGGGTTACATCACGTATGGCTTCGGCTATTAGGAACAGAAGCAAACGAAATTCGAGATGTACCACGGCTTAGTAAAGGACGGAATGTGGGCGGGAACGGCCCTTGAAATTTATAATCACCAGCCTACCAGCCCTTATGTAAGAGCTATTGATTTGTGACTGAAAATCAGCGTTGTGTAGTTAGCGTTACAGAGCACAGTAATTCGACCTGAAAAAAATCTCATATAAGTTATGACAAGTCATTTTACTGGTGGTAGGTCTCTTATATGTGTGAGGCCGTCTGTGTAGGTACCACCGCGATGTCTATTTCTCCCACCAAACAGTAGTGTACTGTAGTGTTCTGATTTGAAAGACATTGTAGCCAGAGTAATTGCTAGACAAATTGAGACTTAGCATCATATGTTTCAGCATGGCGGGCGCAGTGGATGCATTGCTTTGTAATTCATGATTTTGTTTGGTTTTGCTACTGCTCATGAGCGGTCATATTGCTTACCATAAGGCGAGTGGAATGCTCGTCTCACCGCTCATCGCAATCAAAGTCGATTTGCTAAATTAAGCAGTCCCAAAAATAAATATTTTACGCATCGAAAAATTTCAATTTTGAAGTAACATTTTTTATGGTGACTGCCACACCTAAGAATTAGCGTCCTACTCTTTGAGTTATTTCATCAGAGCGGAGCCGGGCTGGGCTTCTCG
Organism: Hyles euphorbiae; assembly: GCA_023078785.2. NCBI lineage: Eukaryota > Metazoa > Arthropoda > Insecta > Lepidoptera > Sphingidae > Hyles > Hyles euphorbiae. Next base: position 10,091,190 of record CM041056.1, on the reverse strand, counting down.
TGTTGTATGCGCTATACCTACCTCTTTTAATTGTGGTAATTAAGACCTGACTTAGTTAAACAATCGAAGGTGCAATAAAAATTTAGAAATGAAGCAAACGTTGTGAAATTGAGCTAGACAATTTTATTGTGTTTGAACAATAAACTGGATTTAGTAATGCCGTTTCTTAATATAAATAACGGCTAATATTGTTCCCTAATATCTGTCATATAACAATCAGTTTCATTGCTTCTCTTAAGTAATATAGTGGAGACAAGGTTTTGGTATGATCAAGCGAGAACCATCACTGTAGGTAATTAGAATTAGTAAACTTAAGATGCCTACTTTTTTATTGAATACGCAGACGGAAGGCGAGCATTTTCTTTAACAGTAAGCAGGAAACATTGTCCTTGGACTTCAATAATATATCAGCCATTCAGATTGGTTACTCTTCACAGCTGAAACTCGAATTAACTTATGCTATTGGAATGTAGACATCGATGGCTATATGAATCTGATAATTTCTTCAGACAGTGGATTGCATTTCAAACAAGAGAATCCTTTTCATGTTTACTCGAATTACATACATAAAATATATGATGATTAATTTACCGGACTAATAACACCTCCATATTCCTTATTAGTATGTGCGTGGCCTATTGGTAATAGACCAGACGCGGTTCCAACGGTGGTCGCGGGTTCAAATCCCTTATTTGTCGAAAAACTTAAAAAAAAAGAAGAGACAGGTGTTGTAAAAGTACATGTGTTACAAGCTTAAATGGTAAAAGGGTATTCAAGTCTAAAAATAACAGTACCATATTAGTTACATAAACGTCTGAGCTTTCAGTACTTGTTAATAATACGTTACTAAATATTGATGGAGAGATAAGCTCACGTTAACAAGATGTCGGCGTGAAATCCTTGCAGATCAACGATACTGTAAGTGGGTTATTCTTTTACACCTTTAGTTATTTATGTAAGGCATATGTTTATTGTTTTTAGTCGCTGGATGCAGGCCGCTTCCAACAGGTCAATGTGGAGATCCTTGGGGGAGGCCTATGTTCAGCAGTGGACTTCCTGTGGCTGATATGATGATGATGATGATATGTTTATTGCTATGGAGAGACGGGCATGCCGTTCGCCTGATGGTAAGCGATACGACCGCTCATGAACAGTAGCAAAACCAAACAACACTTTCAATTACATAGCTTGGCATTTTTCTGCGGTCGCTATGGTGAGATATAAGATGTTAAGTCTTTATATGTGCAGTAGATACTCTGTCTACAATATCCTTCATACTGAAACACAACAATGCATTTATACTGCTGTTAATAATGTTGTAGCTGATAAATAGACTTTGCGGTGGTACCTACCCAGGTAACCTCTCACATATGTGAAACCACCATCAATTTAAAAAAATTGTTAAAAGAGATTGGTAATTTATTGCCATAGTTTAAAATTAACTTATGAGGTCGTAATTTGCTGAAGAAAAGACGACTTTGAACTGTTATGGAAAATTAGTGGTGAAAGACCTACAACATTGCTGTGGGAAAATGATGTTAATGATATAAATAATGTATTAATACAAAAAAGCACCACAATTATTTTACAAACGTAATCAATTTCTGGATAGATTGAGCTAATATAGCTGAATGGCTGGACTTGATATGCTTTTTGTAGTCTTATCCTAGTTTTGCCCTAAAACTTAACAAATTCAATCTATGAACATAACGTTTATATCACAAATTGAAATGTAATAAATTTAATATTCCTCCAATCTCATAATTTCATCGTTATTTAATACCAGTTCTTATTGCGAAATTCGCATAAATTCCTCGGCGAAGACCGCTCAGTAATATCTAAATTAGTGACCAAATTGTATCAAAATTGGTATCAATCTTGTATGTTGGCCCATTACCACTAGTTATGAATTTTGGTAACATAATATCATGCACATGTTATGAATACGTCTACTGTAATGAATAAATGTGCAGTTCGTTTGTATAAACCATCGATACCTGTATACTATAGCGATATATGGCCTAACCACTTTCAATTGTCCTCTTGATTGTAGAGAAGGCCCGTGCCCTGCAGTGGACGTTTATGGGCCGATATAGTAAGAATTACCAATACCTGTTGCCTTTAGAAATAGTGAACCTAAGAAAATGCCTGTAGTCGAAATCGATAGCTGTCTCAGAACAACGTAGTGAAGAGGCTTTGTTGATCAACAATATTTAGACTTTTTATGGAAACTTTAAATGGAAATACAAAGCAACAATTGACAGATAAAAATAATTTACGATGAATATTTATTATGGCATACTAAACATATGTAAGAAAGTAAGGAAGAAACTGGTGGTAGGTCTCTCATATGTGAGAGGCTGCCTGGGTGGGTACCACCGCAATGTCTATTTCTCCCGTCAAACAGCAGTTTAAATGCACTGTTGTGTTTCGGATTGAAGGACATTGTAGCCAGAGTAACTACTGGACATATTGAGACGTAACATCTTGTGTCTCAGGATGGCGAGCGCAGTGGAATGCCAAGCATTGCTTTGTAATTCAAGGCGTTGTTTGGTTTTGCTACTGTTCATGAGCGGTCGCATCGCTTACCATCAGGCGAACGGCATGCTCGTCTCGCCATTCAATGCAATAAAAAAAAAGAAAGAAAAATTATTTAATGATCACAGTTGCAACACGTAACGTTAATTATGATTTTCTGTGCTGCTATAAATTCATCATTATTTCATTGGTTAGTATTATATAGCTTCTGTTTAAGTTTAAAGTGAATTGACACGAGTAGTCACAGTTACACATAGTTAATTTATTAATATTCTGATCAGATGCAAATGCATCAATTTGTATGAATTAGTCTCGGCCGTTTAGTTTCGGTCACACGTTGTAATGTAACGTTTGGTATTCAATGGACCTTTTGCAACATTATTATACAGTTTAATACATTGTTTATTGAATTTTGTGCTACGGAGAGATTTTGAAAGGTGCTGTAGAAAATTTCTTGTGTGAATAGATTGAACTTGAGTGTTGTGTTCTATAAAAAAATAATTGTGATTTTTGATCTTTCACTTTATGTTTGTTTAATTATTTTTTATCAGATTTAAATTTATCATTCCTCCTTTAAAGATATCTTGACGATGAAAGATGAAAATATAATATATTTACTTTATCTTTCATCGTGATTCAACTTAAATAACGTACTTACTTGAAAGATCTCCACAATTTTATAAGAGATACATGTAATATTATATTGCACATGTGAAAAGTAAGCTTGATGGACTAAAAGGTTTATATCCCAAAGAATTGGTTTCAGATTTGCCTTCCGTAAACTATATTTTACGGAAGTCTTTATTTTTTAAAGATTAAAGTTTATTGCACCGGCTTATCCGTAAGGGATAAGGGCCAGTCTATAGATACATCATTGGAACAAATACTTCTATTATCCTGTTACTTCTAGACTTTCTGTCGGTAACACTCCGTAATCAATAACGTAAGCTGTGTACGTCACATTCAATTATCAGAGCAATAAAATCTTGAGAATTATTATCGAAAGTGCAGAACACGACACGCTGGCGTGTTTTATAGTCTCTCAATTAAAATAAACGGTAATTACGTTTGTTTTGTACTGGACACGTGGTAGTTAAGACTGGGTATATACATATTTATAGGATGCAGAAAGGTAGTAGTTATTACCATTCTACGGTGCTTTGTGCTTGACTCTTCTCTCTCAAAGTCCCTTCAGATAACTGGTGTTGGTCTTTTATATGTAAGAGGCGGCCTGGGTAGGTACCACCGCAATGTCTATGTCTTTCAGCAAACAACAGTGTAAATGCACTGTTATTTTTCATGTCAACATTCACCCAATGTCGTACGCCCGCCAACAAGGTGGACGGACGACCTGGCTAAAGTTGCAGGAAGTCGCTGGATGCAGGCCGCTTCCAACAGGTTAATGTGGAGATCCTTGGGGGAGGCCTATGTTCAGCAGTAATTTTATAGCAGAAATTTTATATAAACCAATTAACGTTGTTATTGTATAAAATTCAATTTGTCTTCTTCATTCTGTTTGTCTGTTGATTATGTTTTGATTATGTTTTGAATGCGTTTATTTTCAATTACGTCTTTGTTTTTTGTTATTCACATTTCTCTTTATTTATCTTGAGTTTAATTTGATGTTGTACAATTTAATTTAATTTATTTATTACAAATGTTGTGTACACCTTTAATTGATATGTATATCAGTAGATTGTCCTAGATTGTAGTATTAGAAAATGTTTAATATACATGTCGTTGGTGTGCCTTTTTCAATAAAATAAAATAAAAGCAGTGGAAATCCTATGGCTGAGATGATGATGATTCTCCCAAAACTTAAATAATCCGGCAGTTAACAAAGTTGTAACGTAGATAATACAAGAAACACTCAGCTACGTCACAGACGAACAAACATTTAGGTAAATTAATATAATGAACGGCAATCGGTGAAAGTACTGTAGCCATCACACGGCTTAATAAAATTGCAGAATAGCCATGCATTGCGTCATGTATAGCAATTATACATCAGATAATGTTTCATAATGGAGTTAGCAGGGTTTTTATGCCGAGTTTGACGCTTCCTGAGTTGAATGTTTGTTTTGTTTCTCTAATATATGAAGAAGTTATTGCAATGCACATAAGGGCGAGGTCCAATTGAAATAGTGTCTACTGATAAGAACTGAACTTTATATCTTTTGTCTCAGGATGTCGAGCGCAGTGGAATGCTCAGCAATGCTTTGTAATTCAAGGTGTTGTTTGGTTTTGCTACTGTTCATGAGTGGTCGTATTACTACTATCAGGCGAACGGCATGCTCTCGCCGTTCACAGCAATAAAACAGAATAGGAACTTGGAATGTGCGGAGTTTAAGGCAAGACGGAAAGTCACACAATATTAATCGATTACAACGATTTTACTATCAAGATTCACTTGATAAGTTTTACTTTCCATATCCACAACGTAAAACAGTTTTTTTAACATTGCAAGCAATTATAATAATAGGAAAACCCAGTCTAAATCCGTTTGTTATACCTACTAAATTCCCAGCAAAGTTGAAAAACAAATTAGATGCATTGTTTTTGTCTGCGTTTTATGAGTTACTAAAATTAACTTTGATTGTCGAGATTAGATTATTTAGCGTACGATGATTTAAAATGTTTGTAATGGTACCTATTGTAGGATATTATAATTAATGTCTGAAGATTTTGCTTAATCTCAAGATCTGAATTATATTTTTGAATTATAAATTATAGACCAAAAAGTCTCTCATAGTTCCTGATACGACTCCACTCAATCTTAGTCCACACTAAGATTGTGTCTTCAGCCAACTGACTGTTGGGTGCATTTATTATTAATCTTTAACATATTCGCAGTGTTAAATTGGAGGTCGTTAAAGCTACAAATACTAATGGATTGGGTCCACAGAATGATAATATTATCCCAGAAAATTTTCGTGAAGTAATTTCACATTTGTTGCGTTTCCTTCGATAAGTAAGTTTGCTACATATTCTATAGCAGGTGATAGGATAATCAAATCAAAATATTCATTAATCACGTAGTTTTTTTCGCCTTGGAAGGTGTATTTGTGAAGAAGAATCAACTGTCTTCACCTACGCCTACCGCTTCAGTATTTAGACGTAAGCTTATTTATATAATTTCTATATTATTTTAATTAAAGTAGGCGGTACACGTGCAATGCCGTTGCGTCACCACTTTACCAGAAGATGTCTTTGAAATTGCTTTATTCATTCGTTTACAGAAATGACGTCATCCAGTGATAATTACACAATGTTTGCGGTGGACGCTCTATCTCTTAATCCACACCAACACGATTTTTCCGTGAAAGAATATTGTAAGTGGATTTGTTACGTGGAATATGCGTCATTTATATCACCGATATACCCATTGCGGGGCACGAGCCTCGTCTACAACCGAAAGTACGATTTAGAGGGGTTAGACCATATAGTCCACCACGCTGGCCTAGTGCAGATTTTCGGTTCGATAATATTCTCTGTCTTTATTATTGGACATAGCAAGTTCACTGCTGAACTGTGAACGTAGCCTTCTCAGAATATATCAATAGCGCTTTTCGTAGCTACTTGCAACTCAGGTCATTAAAAAAAAAAACAATAATGCTAATTTTAAAGAGGATTCTTTTTTTATTAATTGTCTTATGCAAGTGACTTCCTGCAACTTAAGTCGTTATTAATTGATTCCATGTCGCTGACTTCATAATGGATGCTTTTTGATTCATTGCTGCGTATTGTTGATCCTAGCTAACAGGAGTTGCAGCAGTGAGTGTGAGGGTGGAGTGAGTCTAAAAAACCCTGACTCCGACGTAATATACAAGCCGTGTGTCACATTTACATATATAGCTAATGCGTGTTGGTTCGTTGGTAACGCACCAGACGCGGCCACCAACATGTTCACGGTGGAAGCGAGTTCAAGTAGGGGAGCGATGGGCACGCTAACTTTTCGGAGTCATGTGTATATTTATAGCCCGTCACTTCGCACTTTAATGATGACGGAAATATTGCAAGCATAACCTGCATGCTATAGCGATTTGTAATATGGCATGTAAAGTCCGCCAAACCGCACTAGGCCAGGGTGGTGACTAGACTAGACTATATGGCCTAACTCCTCTCAATTGTAATCCTGATTGTAGATGAGGCCCGTTTTCTGTAGAAGGACGAATATCGGATGGTATAGATACAATCACGGCTATCTAAGATAGATTTTATCTAAGATAGTTTTTAGAAATAGAATAAAAACTCATTTTCTGTCTAAGTCATCGTAAGTTAATTTTTTTTCTTTTATTCTTCTACGTTTAAGAAATTGTATTATTTATAAAATGTGTATTTTGATTATTATTTTATTTATCTCATTTTTAGTACCTAGGTTAGTTAACATTACCATTATAAGTTACGCACACACTTATTTATTCATTATTTTTACTATTTTACATAAATTCCCACTTTCATTTTCGATCCTTTCTATGATTTTTGGTTGTCTGGAAGAGATCGCTCATAGCGATAAGACCGCCTATTGTTCACTTATTTGTAAGGTATCTCTATGTTTTTTTTTTGTTTTCTCTGTAATTTGTGGTGTTCAATAAAGTGTTGTGTATCTGTGTATCTGTATTCACACATAAAGATAATTTTAACAAAAATCTGTTCTCGGTTTCAAAACCACATGTAACATCGTGCGTTACCAATAATTGCTCATTTAATTCTGATAATTGTTCATATATTTCCAATTACGTAACATGCCAAATTACCGTCTACTGGCTGTTCGAAAAACTCATGTTGAGTTATAATCGGCTTTTAGTGTTGGTGGGGAATCTAATTAGTATGTGCGTTATACAATGCGAGTGACCGGCCGGCTAATCTAGTTACAGTTTAGAAGGAAACTTCTAGAGTAACGGAAAGTTCAGAAAATGTTAAATTAAAAAAAAAAAACTGTGCATGGCGGGACGAGAATGCTATTCGCTTGGTGGTAAACGATACGACCGCTCATGGACAGTAGCAAAACCAAACAACACCATTTATCAAAAAGCAATGCTAATTCCACTTCAGTCGCCATCCTGAGACATAAGATGTTAAGTCTCAATATGTCCTGTAGTTATTCTGGCTACAATGTCCTTTAAACCAGAAAACAATAATGCATTTAAACAGCTATTTTGCGCGAAAGAAAATTAGTTAAGGTAGCCTGACTGATAATGGTTAATAAATAAAAGTCTTAGAAGCTACGTAAACGTAAGACACATATTTTAAAAATAACAAAATAATTGATCTGTGTATATTGGGTTTGTAAAACTTAATATGGGTATCAAGTTTTAGATACCCGAAAAATAAAGCATTGATTACGTATTGGGCATTTTACTAATATACTTATTTAACACCTAATCCTCCTATCAGATTACTATGATCTAAATCTGCAATATAAACTCGATTCGCCGATGTATTAGAAAGCTGAACATTTGAAATTGTATTGAAATGGATAACACTCGTATGAGGTTTCACGAGAATCAGTCAACGGCCGAGACGATGGCCAAGGGTCGTGTGTACGTGTCGTTGACTTTTTACAATGTTACTGCAAGGATTTGGACTAATTTTACGTTTATCACCTTTAGAATTAGAGTGATCTAATCCAAAAAAAGTAATAAATAAATAAATAACACCCAACAGTCACATACATAGTCCTGACCCCACACTAAGATCGAGTCTTGTGTCGTGGGTATCAGGAACTACGAGAGACTTTTCGGTCTCACAAACACCCAGACCCGGAAGAAATATTTGTGGGCCGCACAAACATTTCTCTCGGTGCGGGGATCGAACCCGCGGCCTCTCGTTTCACAGGCGGCGTCTAACCAACTGCGCCACGGAGGCTGTCAGATTAGATTTTGGCTTTTAATAATATTTTGGCTTAAAATGACCTATCGACCCGTTACTAAAGAAGGACCCATTGACGTATGGAAGGCAGAAAGATGTATAAATCGGTCTTCCATAAGTACAAAATTTCTTAAGTTACAAATCTTCAATGAACATTTCCCAAAAAATAAGACCTTTGAATTAGATCACTGTAATTCTTAGGTGCGATACATAAAATAAACTCACGCCTTTTACCTATAAGGGTAGGCAGAGGTGCAACAAGGACACCCACATTTCGTATGTTTGGTCCTACGATTTGATAGGGGGCGAGCCTTATCGCCATATCGGGGAGAAATTCCTGACTGGCCTGAAATTAGAAAAATCCAATGTGACATTGTCTGACCTGGGATTCGATTTCGAGACACCAGCTTTGTATACGCCGCTAACTACGCCACCGACGCAGTCATAATTTTAGTCATATAAATAAATTGGTCTAGCCCTCTCATTTGTGCTCTCAATTGATGAAGAGGCCCGTGTCATATAGTAGGATGTAGGTATATGGGCTGATACAGATATCATTAAATAAAACAGTCACATATATACAGGGTATATCAATACTGCTACCGAAAACGAAGCCGGCTGGTAGTTTAAGCAACTTCAGACACAATGCAACAGAAAAAGTTGCAAAAAAAGAGACAATTTTTTTTGTTTTTTTTTTTCCTATGACCATATTTGGGTGGTAAATACATTTTTCCCTAAAATAATAATGTATACCCTTTTATTTATAAATAATCTAAGGTATAAAAGAGTTTAAATTATTATTTTCCAATTAGCTTGTATCCTTTGTCCTTAAGGCAGCCCTCTGTTAATCCTTTTCTTAAATCCATCCCATGGTTGTCTGTAAGACATTGACTGTGAGCTATAAGAGCCAATTGTACATTTTTGTTTATGATTTTCATTTTATTTGTATTTATTTCGTGCAATAAAGTATTTATAAATATAAATAAATAAATATATATTTCGCAGTCTGAAACTGCATTCGCAATTTATTTTATTTAAATTACATTGTTATCAAATAATGTAACTTCAAAAAGTCAAGGCTTATAACACAATTAATTACCAATGGTGTCTGAATGGTATAATTAGTGGTTTTATTCACCATCAGGAAGTTTAACGGATGTTTTTATACAAAAACTTATATAAAAAACTGGTAAATAATGGTAAATATTTTCAATGTAAATTAACTGCTGTTTACGTTAACTGTTATGTTTTGACGGTTCAATTTATCTATGTTTTGATATTTGGAAATAAATTAAATGTTATTGATTATATGAAATTATTTAAATTTAAAAAAATTAAATCTCATCATGCGTTGAGAGCCTTATATTTGTAAATATTATTTTATAATTCGGCGCTTAAGTCTTTGTCTGCCCAAAAAGACGAGTGCGATATTAAATTAAAAAGAAAATAATTATTTTATTGGTAATAAGATGAACTTATAAATGTGTAAATAAAGGATATAGGAAGGCACTGGATCCAGATTGCTGTAAAAATATTTTAAGAATATTTTGATGATGAAAGGGACTACTCTCAGTTTTCTTTAATAAATACCTATTCCAAAGTTGTTTGCAGGAAATTTCCTAGGAAAATAAGACTGTTTTTATTAATTTTCATGAATGATAATAATATAAAATTGTTAGTGTCCTCGATGTGCAAATAAGTATAAATAAATATTGAACTATACGCTATCTCGTCTTTTTATCAGAAGCCTACAGTCACATCCTTGTAAAATGTAAAACAACACTTCAATAAAATTGAATAATTTCGCTGAATGTTTTCGCATAATTTTAACATCACGTCAAGTAAATTGTTGGTGCTTTATGCCTTAAGTTATTGTTGTAGTTCGATGAATAATAAGACGAGCTATATAATAGGCTGTAATTGGTAGTAAATACGATATAATAAGTATTTTTTGCATCTACTAATATTATAGCGAGATATAAACATTTTGCCGCATCATAACACAATTATACTCTTCATTACACAAAGTACTTCATCCAACCTTGGACCGTTGGCTCGTAGATTTGGCCAATATTACCTTGTAAAAATATCACTACCGCTGTACTGGATTGTGCATTTGGATGCATATTAATAAATGTTTTTGTGCCGTAACACACATAACGCATTCGTGTTGGGATCGCGTGTGCGGCCTGGCCCGTGCGAACTCGCCGCAATGATACACTATTCGCGTGAGATAGTGCCTAATTTCAATAAAACCTGCATCGGCACGACCTCTTTACATCCACCGGTTGTTAACATGTGCGCGAAATAATTAGCTCGCACACAGCGTCGGCCAGTCTGCAATGTCATCTCGTATCATCATTTCCGAATGCCTTTAGCGCCTTTTACTCGTGCATCCCCCCGACATTATAAAAGAGGCGGATAAGCGCCGCGCGCCCGCAGTCCGATCCGCGCTACCGAGCGAGCAACGCGCTCCTGTAATGCAATAGTAGTCCCACGCGCACAACACATGGAGGGGCCCGCGCCCCCCGCAGCCAGTCAGGGCGCGCCCGAGCCCGACGAGGGCATCGCCACCGACCGCCGCCCGTCCAGCGCCGAGCTGGCCGACCACGCCGACCACGCCGACCTGTCCGACTCCGCCTCCGAGGCGGGCTCCGGCGGCGGCAAGGACTCCGGCTGCGAGGTGGCCGCCGAGGCGCACGAGCCGCCCTATACGCCGCCCGACGACGAGCTCGCGCATCGCATCGTCTCGCAAGTCGAGTTCTACTTCTCCGACGCCAACATCACCAAGGATGCCTTCCTGCTCAAGCACGTGCGCCGGAACAAGGAGGGGTACGTCTCCCTCAAACTCATATCGAGCTTCAAACGCGTCAAGCACCTCACCAAGGACTGGAGGGTGGTCGCCGAGGCGCTGAAGAGGTCCACCAAGCTGGAAATCAACGAGCCGGGAACGAAGCTGCGCAGAATAGACCCGCTGCCGGCGTACGACGAGACGACGCCGTCGCGGACCGTGGTGGCCGTGCGCATGCCCATCGACCGGCCCTCTGTGGAGAACGTGTCGCGGCTGTTCGCGAGCTGCGGCGAGATCGCGCTGGTGCGGGTGCTGCGCCCCGGGAACCCCGTGCCCGCGGACGTGCGACAGTTCCTCAACAAGAACCCGAGTTTGGTTAACTGTGTGTGTGCCTTAGTCGAGTTTACGGAGTCGGAGGCCGCGAGGGAGGCCCTCAGGCTGCAGAGTCCCGACGAGGAGGGAATGCGAGTGTACGAACTGAACGGAGTGCCCCGCGAGCCCAAGAGGAAGGCGCCGGTGCGCCGCGTAGCGCCGCGCCGCCACGAGTGCGAGTACTCGTCGTGCTGCAGCGGCTCCGAGCCGGAGTTCGACTTCAGATACGGGACGCCCTTCTACAGAAGAAACTCGAGCGGGTTCTTCGCGCCGCGCTCTCCGGAGATCCAGACGTGGGTGCCGCGACGGCAGTCAACGTGCAGCCACAGCTCGGACTCGGGCGTGTCGTTCTACTGCAGCTCGCGGCGCGCGTCGCAGGCCAGCACTGGCAGCAGCGGCAGCGCGGAGGGCTGGCTGGCGCGGCGGCTGTCGGGCTGCTCGCTGTCGGGCGGCGAGTGCGGCGGCCGGCGGCTGTCGTGCGCGCCGCGCTTCGAGCCGCGCACGCCGCTGGCGCCCGACGGCACGCGCGGCTTCCACGCCGCCGCGCGCCAGCGACGGATCTCGGACCTCGCGCTGTACTCGCGCTAGAAAGCGCCCGCCAACCGTGACACCTTTCTAATCACGTTGGATAACTGCCTTTCACGTTCTGCCCGCGTAGTTTTTTAATCTGTTTTGTACGAGGAAATGGCGTCGTATAGTTTCGATCGCGTGTGTATCGCTGGACGGTGCGAATTTTAAGTTTTCCTCGTGAGTCGTGACAGAAGTGAAGCGCGGTTACCGACCGTCGATGCCGAGTTACCTTCACCTCTCCGTTTTTGTACATGTTGACGTATGTGATCGTTAAGTTAGTGTAAGTAGGTGGTAAGCCGTAAGTTAAGCGTCGAGCCGACAGGTCGCTGTGTTAGTTGTTAATTTATATTCAAGTTTGAATTGTAATTTATTAGATTTATTTATTGTGTAGTACGCGTATTTATTGCGTGAATGCGCGCGCGCGCCGCGGTCGAGTTTTCATCCGAGTTATGTCAGAGTTGTTAGCACAAAACCGACATACAAATCGACATTGAGCGCGATTGTAGACTCTAGCGTCGTGTGGCGCGCGGCTGTGCGGCCAGGTGATCGCGCGATGCGTCGCCGGCGCGGTGGCAGCGTCACGCGGGTTGCGTCACGGCGCATACTCCACGCGTGCGCCTGCGCAGCCCGCGGCAGATTTCCTGCAAAAGTAAAAGGCTATGTCGCTGTCACTCTGCCAGACTGTGATAGCCGCGGCGCGTTCGGCCTTACTAACAGATTTTACATTTTTTATACGTCTAAACTCATTAAGTCATTAATTTAATGTGAGTCAGTCGCGCCATCATGTTATTCATTTTGTTAAGTTGGTAGGGTACTATTGCGATGTGATGTGGACGGGCGCGTCCGGGTTGCGTAACTATACTTTCGTCGCGCTCGTGCGGTACATATTTTTATTTATTTCCTTTAACAGACGATTGTTACGCCATTTTATGCTTTGCAACGGCACAATTAATTTGCTTATGTTTTTGTATGAAGCGAGGAATGTCGCTATGTGATTATTTTAATATAATTATAAGTTTTGGAGAAACTTGAGTTTTTTTTAATGGACGACCTTCAGTGTGGCGATGGAAAGTAGGTTTTTTCGAGCCCAGTTCGCCTTGACAGTTCGATTCCCACGCCGGGTGACAAATAATGCTTTATTTCCCAACAGGTGAGCTCTGAGCACTAAGCACTCGCTACTAAATTAATTGGCGCTAATGACATGCTAATCGATGCTGCGATTGATTTAATAATGGATACATTTGTAATAAAATGAATGAGCGACCATTACAGAGATGACAACGTCCGACAACCGATCATTATCTGAATTAATTCAGCATTTATAAAGCACGTTAAGAATTCTCATCGATATGTTATTAAATCAAAATAATAACATGACATTTCCAGCGGATTAATCAATGAATTATAGCAATAGAAGAATTGCTGATGTTTATAATTTAATATTGCATTGATAAATGTCCATATAATATAAATATTTAATACTTATGCCAAATACGATGATAGACCACTAATGTTAATTATTTATAGTAATCTAAATAATCTTTGATGTCTATTTAATAAAAAAAACTAGGCTGGTCACCATGACCTATAGTAGAACTGATACAGCCTCAATTAATACACGCAATGTGTTAGAAAATATCAAAGTGAAAAAAAAGCGAGAAAGGTTAATTACTGATATATTGATTGCTGTGTTCTTGATGTTATGTTAATTAAAGCAATTCAAAATGTATTCTACATACAAACATCCATATTATACGCCTTTTTCCAGAAGGGGTAGACAGGAGAACTCCTGGATATCAAAAAAGAAGGCAAGGCACAAATTCCTGACTTTGAACTACATTCTAGTAATTAGATATTGATATACATTTTAAAACTCATGCATTTTTTCAAGAAGGGGTAGGCAGAGGTGCCAGGCACCCGCATTTCGCTTTGTATGTTTTGCCCCACGGTGTGGCAGGAAACGGACCTACCGAAAAATCTTGCAGGAAATCGTTGGATGCAGGCCGTTTCTAACAATTCGGTATGGAGAATTTTAAGATAGACCTTTGTTCATCAGCGGACTGTATTCGACTGAAAATGGGTTCATGCTTATGTATGTTTATGTAATTCTTTGTAGTATATTTTTAAGTGAAATTTCTAAGTGAACGAACTTGTTATTCGTCTAGAGTCTAGACTAATAATATCCATTAATTTAATCAAATTTATGGGATTAAAATGTGGACTAATGTGTCTTGCATAATTCTAATAAAATAATGATCTTGCTTCGTAATCTAAACTTATATTATAAAGAGGAAATGGTTGATTGTTTGTATGCATTAAATATGTTCTGACACTGCTGGCCGATTTGAAAAGTTCTTGCACCAGTTGAATCATACATTATCCCTGATGTATAGGCGATAGAATATTTTCCAAAATGTATATCTGGCTTAGCTAGGCCAGGCAATAAATAAGGTAACAAAAAACAATGTTTTGTACACTTATTATCAGTGTAACGTGTGTCACTGGCACCTTACATCGATGATGATGGACTCAAAGTAATCATCATCATCATATCAGCCACAGGAAGTCCACTGTTGAACATAGGCCTCCCCCAAGGATCTCCACAATGACCTGTTGGAAGCGGCCTGCATCCTCAAAGTAATGAAAGTGTATAAATAAATAACATCCAACAGTCACATACATAGTCCTGACCACACACTAAGATCGAGTCTTGTGTCGTGGGTATCAGGAACTACGAGAGACTTTTCGGTCTCACAAACACCCAGACCCGAAAGAAATATTTGTTGGCCGCACAAACATTTCTCTCGGTGCGGGGATCGAATCCACGGCCTCTCGTTTCACAGGCGGTGTTTTAACCACCTGCGCCACGGAGGCTGTCGAAATAAAATCGACATGTTGCGATCGATCAACATTCCTTTATTACAAAACCAATGCAATTCCTGAATTCTTCACATCTTTTATTTCATATTTGAATAGCGAACTTCATTCAAGGATTAATACAACTATTGAAAGTGGCCTGTATCTTTCTTTGACCTTCCTGGCGCATTTGATTAAACGCCGGCTGTGAAAGAGGCCGCAGGTTCGATGAAATATTTGTGTGATAAGTTATTTGTTCTGAGTCTGGGTGGATGAGACGGACAAGTCTCATTGCTCCTGATACCCACGACACAAGAGTCAATCTTAGTGTAGGTTCAGGACTTTTTGATATATTTATTAGGTCGTGGTTTGCGAGATGAATGGGCCGTAAAAAAAGACTAGTTAAATATAACCGACATTAATGCTCCAGTTGCACAGCGTTATAATAGCCATTAGATAACGGTTATTAAATGTTGGATAATATGTTACGTACGTTACGGACAAATAGTTTTCGATTACAAGTAATGACTGCGCTTAGTATATTGTAGGTCCTCAACCTTTGCATGCCTTGTGGTTACGATGGTAAATATAAATATTTAGTGAAATTACTATTGACGTGGACACGACAATGAACTTTTTTTCTCTGGCCCGGCATAGTGGCCACATTGCACCTGATAGTAAGAGCAAATGCCGCCCTGGTAGAGTATCCATTGGCATCAGACGGCAATCTCATGTCAATGGAAACAATTATGCCGGCCTGCTAAGATGCCTCTTCATACTACGGCGGAAGGACCCAGGATTGTAGGAAGGAGGCAACACGTGAGACGGCAAACAATTCTACAGCCTGACGGTGCGGGACAAAAAAGAATTAGAGAATGTTTTATTTATTTTATTTAATTTTCCTTATTTAGGAAATAACATTATAACAATAAATATGCTGTTTACATCTTAAAAATATAAGTTAAAGTAATATCTACGACATTTTTTACGTATTAAGTAATGAGTACTTACATTGTTGTGTCTGGGACATGCCATAAAGTTTGGTACTTCAATATATATAATAAATATAAATAAATACTGCTTATGATTGATTAATAAGTAAGAATTCTCAAAAATCGCACGTAAAACTGTATGAATATGCTTAAATACTTTAGAAAATAATCGATTTATGTATCGTAAGTTGTAATATTAGACTAAATTCGAAGTGATTGATAAGTTTCATAGAAAATAAAGATATTTACAAGTAGATTTTTTAGCTTATATGATGACGTTTAACATCCAAACATTCGAACTTTATGTCGGAGTATAGAGTAACATCCCAAACGCAATTTCTAAGATATTTCGGAGGTTTCGAGGCAGAGGGTTAGGACACTATTTTTAAATATGAGAGGTCGCGGATTTGATTCCCACAACAAAATAAAAGATGTATAGTTCCAAAACAATATTGTCTCGGCTCTTGATTAAGTAGGATATTATAGTTCGTCTGTTATTCATTCAATAATTAATTTGTAGATAGTATAATAAGAAGCCAACGGTTGGAAAATTTCGCTTCGCTATTGGCCTTGGTAATGCTCTGTGGAAATAAATTAATTGATTTTATGCATTTTACGCAACTTATTTATTAGTCACGACCAACAAATTCTAACCAATGCTCTAATAAAACCGATTTATAAAATAAATGTAATATGAAGCGAAAAATTTTATTCACTCATTCATCGATTTACATAAATAATGTATAGTCTAATGTCTATATTATGTACGGTAGAATTAGAATGGGAAAGGTTTTACTGGGTGCATTAATATATTGTTATTCAAATAATCTTTCAAGAGATCTTATTAATACTTAAACGTGTTACAATTGTGACGAAGGAACACCAACTGTTTTCTTTATTTTCTTTTTTACCTTTTCCTCGTTTTAACATGTTATCTTTTATAACAAAAACAATGTCATGATAGATAATAGGTACTATTTTAATTTTTACCTTTTCCTCCTTTTAAAAAGTTATATTTTATAACAAAAACAATATCATGGTACATTATACCTATTATACGCTACATTAATGGCAATGTTGAACTAAGACCTCTCCTAAAGATTTCTACCGCGACTAGCTGAAAGCTGCCTACGTCCAGTGACCTCCTGTGGCCTTTATCAAATCATCCAGCTACCTACATATGGACAGGATCTTAGATTATTTATAAAATCGACGCAGGAAAGCGATTTTGTCGTATCTCAAAAAATGCGTGTATGCGTTTTGTATATTAAATAATTCATAAAAAAATACCGCATTGAATTTCCTCGTGAAAATGTAAGGTTTTATTTTAAAATGTTATTATTAAAGAAATGGTGTTCCTAAGTATTCTAGTTTAGAGGTTATTCATTTTTTAAATATTTTTTTTTGGTTCTGGTGCAAAATTGCTTGTTCCAAGATACGACAAAATCGCTTTCCTGCGTCGATATAGAGGGAGCGCTGATACATCCCAAACGAAGATAAAAATGGCGGTGCCGGGACTTTTTCTGCCCTCCTATTGGCCAATATTTGACAGGTTATACAACATGCACGTATTACTTGGAAAGAAGAATAAAAATAAATAGTTTTGGGCTGTTTTCTTCCACTCAAACTCCTTTTACAAGTATAATAGCTGAATATATTATCGGTTATCAAAATAATTTATAGAATTTTGTTGTTTAACACTATTCAGTTTCCACTTATATAGGAGCGCTACCAACATTACAGCACAGGATATAGAAAAATAAACAACAATAAAGATTAAGCCTGTGTTTTGGCTTAAAAGACTTGGACTACAATCATTTATTGAAAATTCATATTTTGTGCGATGCGTAATCATATTGCTATGACAAAGTTAATGTGTTCGCATAATAATGCAGAATCACTATTCGCAATATATAAAATGCCAATCGACACTCAAAGATGCGATTTAGATTTCTGAATAAGATAACATATTTAACCTTGCCATTTTATTTCCTGCAGTTGCCATTATAAATAAAAAAAAAATACCAAAAAATCTGTAAAACATATGTAAAAACTAAAATGCACCGTAAATCAATTGATAAAGAGGAGATAGAATATTAGTTATAGACTGTAGACCCGGAGGCCGGATTAAAATACGAAGTTCAGTGACATCTAGTGGTATACATCAGAACTCTTGAACCCATAAAGAGAGTGTTAAGTATTTTGAATAAATATACATATAAATATCTTATTTATAATTAAGTAACACTCAGAAGTCACACATATAGTCCTGATCCCACACTGAGATCACACTAAGTCTTCTGTCGTTGGTATCAAGAACTACTAGAGACTTTTCAGTCTCACGAACGCACAGACCCGAAAGATATATCTGTGGACCGCACAAACATTTTTCTCGATGCGGAGATCGAACCCGCGGCTTCTCGTTTCTCAGCCAGCGTCTAACCAACTGAGCTTCGGAGGCGAAGAAGCAAAACAAAAAGTAAAAGAAAGGGGAGGAGAAAGTGTTTAATAAACAAAAAGAAATATATAATGTTTTTGTAGTTAGTTTTAAATTTATTTTTCTTAATTAAAAATCGATAAACTGACTACGAATAGGTCTTGAACGTCTATCCTAGTCTTCATTTGCTCTAACATTCTGTGATATAATTAAATGTGGTAGAAGTGCTATAGATGTCGAGTATCCAACCACCATCTTACGGAAATAGATCTAAAAAACAAAGAAAGATCACTTTAATTTAAGATCAAGATAAAACAGCGATACTTAATGATTTCTCGATACAGAGGATATTAAAGATAAAAGTGAGAGCTGTATTTATTTTATGTAACACACAATTAGATTTCTTTATAAGAAAACAACCAAGTAATTATACCACGGTTTTTAACCGTTATCTAGCACGTGGTGCAAGTCGACTGCAATAAAATTTTACGATTACATAACCATACAAAATAAGTTATTTTTGCGAAGAACTGATCTAACCTTTCCTATGATTTTTATTGGTGGTAGGTAGGTAATATCTATTTCACCCGTCAAACAACGGTGTAAATGCACTCTTGTATTTCGGATTGAAGGACATCGTAGTCAGAGTAACTATTGGACATATTGAGACTTAACATCTTATGCCTCAGGATTGCGAGCACAGCGGATTGCCAGTCATTGCTTTGTTATTCAAAAAAAATCACTCATTAATAGATCACACGATATCGTATAAAAATAATAGCCGGCTTTGTAAATCACAATTGTAAATCGCAAAATTTAGCTTATTTATATAATTTGTGAAATGTTATTATCGACCTCACATGCTATTTGTGATTGGAACTATTTATTTTAGCATTGTTTTCTTCCTTTAGCCATAGGAAGTAGAACTGCTGAACATGGGCCGGCCCTAAGAATCTCTAGATCGACTAGTTCGAAGCGGCCTGCATTCAGCGACTTCCTGCAAACTTAACCAGGTCGTACCTCTGTCTTGTGGGCAAAAAATGTATTTAAGTATAATAAATATTATTGTACATTCTCTACAATATATGAAAGTGTATTACGGTCTGGGAGAGTCCTCGTCCGTTGGGTAAATCGACATAATTTACCCTCAGTGTACCAGGGTGGGTATCTCATACCCCAACAGAATTACCACAAATAATGTGTAAATTATAAAAAATTGCTCCTTATCTCAGTTGCTGCAAATAGTCGTATAATGACCCAATCTATGTTAATAATTCTACTGTTTTATGTGAATTATATGGGAATAAAGCGCACTGAGGTTCTGATACCCCCCTTTGTACAGAGCGGGAGTCTTACGCCCGAATACTGGAACGCCATTCCAATAATAAGTTGGTCTTAACAGCGCACGGCCCACTTTGCTAGTACATTTCAGCGGGATTTACGTAGTTAAGGGCGACATAATATTTAAGTTGCCTTCCAGTATTCGGGCGTTATTCACCTGGTACACGAAAGGTTAATGTCGAATGACGAGAGCATACCTACTTCGTGGACAGTACTGAATTTAATATCCAATGAATTCTGTGCTGTTTTAGTGACATCATATGCTCATTCTAATTTGGCACATAAATAATTATTTATTTATTTGAAGCGTGGCAAATGATTTATGAATTCAAACGATAATGTTTAAAAAATCCGACAAATCCTTGAGAAGGTTGGTGTTTGCGTATTTATAATTGCGCTAATAAATTATATTTTATGGTTTGTTTTTAACTGTCGTGATCTAATTCCGTGTGCGGAAAATAGTATTTTATGACTAAAACTACTTAGAGGATTTTCAAGGTGAGATATGCGAAAGTTATGTCATTTTAGAATTAAACACATTTTTTTGATTTCAGTGCATGATGATACGAGCAAGCCGTTCACCTGATGGTAAGCGATACGACCTCCCAGGAACACTGAACAACCAAACAACACCTTGAGTTATAAAGCAATGCTTGGCATTCCATTGCGCTCGCCATCTTGAATCATAAGCTGTTAAGTCTCAACGTGTATAGTTACTCTGACTGCAATGTCCTGAAAACGAAAACACAACAGTGTGTTTACTCTGCTGTTTGGCGGGAGAAATAGACATTGCGGAGGTACCTACCCAGGCAGCCTCTCATATATGAGAGACCTACCGCCAGTTAGTAAATATAATTTAGTTACAAAACTAAAGTCAGAATGAGGTTAATACCTCTTTAAGTGTTGATTAATTAATATGTAATAAAAACTAAAAGCATTTTAAACAAATCAACTTGATCGTTAATGAAAACAAATGGCAGGATATCATTGGAGTTATTATATTATTAGAGTTCGTATTAAAAATAATGATTCTGAGCTGTCGATATACCAACGAGGAACATGGGTACTCAGTGGAAAACATAGTGTGACTATGTAGGAGTTACAGAGGCAGAATGAGAAATAGCGGTATGGTACCACTCTTTTTTCGTACAATTTAGATCGATGTGCACATGAAATATATCATATCAATGAAGGAAACATGATTTTTATAAGGTTAAAATGGGTTATTTATTTAAATCTTTATTGTACACAATAATTAACAAAAACTCTATACAGAAACAATTATTTTCTAATCTTAAAAATCTTAGGCAACCTTAATTTTTCCATATTTTCATTATTTGCAGCCATGGTGATCTTGGACATAAAATACTCAAAAAAAAAATGCGAATGCAATCAATGAAGGTCTTAATTTTAAACATTTCGCTACAAAGGTCGATAATATTAATTCATGATTACAGACTATTAATGGCAGTTAATACGAGAGATTTCGAGTGAATATGTAGTGTCATGGCCGCCGTGTCAGGGTCGCAACGAGGCTGCACTGCATCCGAGGAAGTGAGGAAGCGAACGCCTTGATTAATCGAGCCTTTTATGGCATAATTTTTATCCTTTATGCAATAATGTATTATGAACGTGTGATTAAATGTGTTTATGTTCTGCGATGTTGAGGTTGTGAGTGGTACTTCTTTTGCAAAAATAAAGATAATTATCATTATATTACTAAATAAACTAAATATTACTAAATAAACTTGAGCGCCTTCAAAACTTTATTATTAGATTCATATTTGGATTACGCAAATATGATCATGTTTCTGAGTTTCGTACTAAGCTCAAGTGGTTGCCCATACGGCTTCGTCGGAATGCTCACATTCTTTCTCTTCTGTATAATATATTGTTTAATCCTGTCACCCCATCTTATCTTAAAGATCGTTTTGTATTTCTCGATGACTCCCATACAAGATCCCTAAGGTCGTCAGAGAGACTGGAGTTGAGAATGCCTGTGCACTCCACAACTTTTATGGATGGGTCGTTCACCGTCAGAGCTGTCCGATTGTGGAACGCCCTACCGGTTGTGGTAAGACGGGCACAATCACTGCCGTCGTTCAAGAAAATGGTTAAGGATCACTACCTTTCTCCTACATTTACAAATTGACGTGGACAACTTTCCTATGTGTATATATGTACTGATGCTCTTATATATTATATATATATGTATATATATATATATTTATATTTATGTATGTATATTATGTGTATGTATGTATATTTATATAGATGTATTGATGTATGTATACTTTTATTATTAATTAGTAATTATTTGTAATTCTTATATTTTTCCTTCTTAACTTCTATTCTTTACACTTTAAGACTGCCCTCTATTTATCCGTTCATAAAATCCATCCCATGGTTGTCTGGAAGACATTGCCTTTGAGCGATAAGACCGCCAATTGTACTTTTAAGATTGTGATTTTCGTTTTATTTGTATTTTATTTTTGTGTGCAATAAAGTGTATAAATAAATAAATAAATAAATAAATAAATAAATATATTTATGCTTTGGTCGGAGTTGTACTGTACGATTACAAAGCTGAGGTTTTGGGTTCGAATCTCGGGTTGGGCATAGTGATATTAGATTTTTCTATTATCAGCCCGGAGTCAGGAACTTGTGCCCAATACGGCGATAAGCTCGCCCCCGATCACATCGTCGGATGGAGCAAACATGCTTAAAGTCAAGTTAACAAATTGCAGTGAAGTTGTCTGAGATAGAATTTTGTTAGCCTGTATGTACCTCAAGACCGCGAAAACGAATACATCTTGAGTATAGAAACAGACGGACTAGACGCGGCTGCCAACATGTTCACGGTGGTCGCGGGTTCGAATCCCAGGGCACACCTCTGACTTTTTGGAGTCATGTGTGTATTGATAGTCAATCACCACGCACTAAAACGGTGAAGGAAAACGTCGTGAGGAAACCTGCAACACATAGCGATTTATAAAAATTACTATGGTATGTAATTCCGCCAACCCGCACTAGGCCAGCGTGGTGGACTATATGGCCTTACCACTCTCAATCGTACTTACGATTTTAGAGTAGGCCCGTGCCCTGCAGTGGGACGTATATGGGCTGATACAGATACAGATAGAAACAGATAGTAACTACGGGTCCCTAATGTTGTCTTTCTCCTCTATGTTATCAGACACGTAAATTTTTTTGACCCCTGTAATTGTTTATTCCGTGGTGCTTAATACATCTGGCTTCTCCAGTTGTATATCTTTATATCAGAAGATAAATAATACCTCTCAACTCAATTTTTGTCACCCGCTTTGCTGCGGAGGGAAGTGGACAACTATTTGTTTCCAATTCCTCCTTTTGTTTTTCTTTTTGATTAATTTCGATGCAGGTTAAAGACAAGCTAGTGTTCCTGAGAGAGCTCGGTGTAAATTCTTTGTGTGCCAATGTTGATCCTGGCTGACAGGAGTTGCAGTGGCGGGTATGAGGGCGGGTGAGTCTCTCAAGATACGTTATACGGTTGTTAGTATACGGTTAGCTATATTCACAACCAAAATACTAGGAATAAGAACAGTCTAGACCGACCCCACGGGACCAGCAAATCTTTTTAGCGCTTTTGTATACACTATTCAAACAAAGTTTCCACTCATATTAAAGCCTTAACCTCCTTACACAAGTATATAAATATACAAATATAATGCTAAATGATAATACAAAGATACACGGAAATACCATCTTATCGTGATTTATAATCTAAATGTTGTATTATGTAGTTATAAATTCATATTTAGAAATTCCATGCAATATAATACATATTTAAGAACAACGAGTAAAAAATATATTGCTGTATTTTACTTATTAACAACTTTTATAACATAAACCACAGAGCAAAACTTAAAATAGCTACCGGGTTCATATTTGCGATAAAAAATGTTTTACGAACCAAAAAACGAATAAACATCTAAGTTATATCACTTACAATAATTGTACATAATTATTATGTAAATGATGCGACAAAATAAGAAAAACAAACAATTATGAACGCTTCAGTTTCAAAGTGTTCGCACCACCGTGATAATTGTTATGTTAACAATGACGACCTTAAATTTCTGTTTTGTTATGTCTCTTCCTGTTGTTTTGATTATTAATAGATATATTTTAATATTATGATTTGTGTCCTATTCAATAAAGATGACAAATTCAAAATTGTCTTCTTTTTCCGCACTGATAAATAACTTTAATATGATGTGTTGTGAAGCTGGGGTAATCTAGAAGATTTTCGTAAGCTTTTTGCGTGCTGTCTTGGCTTCGCTCCTAAATAATTATACCAAATCTTTAAATAAATGAATAAATATTTTTTTCTATGTGTAAATTAATTAAGTCATAAAATAGCCTTCGTCTAGAGACAGATTCATCTTTTTGTCAAATATCAATACAATTGTCCTAGTGCCTAATATAGGTAAATTTAGCACATAATTTAATAACTGTTGATGCGTATGAATGCTAGATGTTGCCAAGTTGTCCAAGTCCTTCGTTTCAAACATGTTTCTCGAGTTGTTGACATCATCTTGCTATTAAAGCATTGATGCCGCAATTTGCATCCCAATGCATGCATGTTATTGTGGATTTATTGTTGGTAATTTCTATTTTGCTGGTATTTTCATTAGTATTCATCCGCGTAGCGACTACAACGTGTAAATTAGTTACTGTCTTGCGTTCCTGCGTCAGATATTGATTATTGGGTATTAAGTGTCACACCTAATATCTCAGTGAACAGCACAATATATTTCCATGCTGTGAATAATATGTTCTAGGAGTGTTTCTTCTGCTTACAAGCAGTCGTGATGTTTACTATTAGGTGAGAGAATTAATCATCTCATTACTCTCCCGCCAAACAGCATTGTATTTACAATGTACTGTTGTGTTTCGGTTTGAAGGACATAGTAGAAAGAGTAACTACTGAGTAACTACTCATGAATAAAATAGTGTCTTTCTTCTTTCTTTCTTTCTTTCTTTACTGAACATATTGAGTCTTAAAACTTATGTATCAGGATGGCGAGCGCAGTGGAATACGAAGCATTGCTTTTTAATTCAAGGTATTGTTTGGTTTTGCTACTGTCCATGAGCTGTCGTATCGCTTACCATCAGGCGAACGCCATGCTCGTCTTGCCACACATTGCAATTATATATTTCCCTTACCAAAGAAGTGCTGTGACTTGTGCAAAGACGGAAAAAGAAGATACATCTGTCCTTGTTCATAACATCAGTTTGTCAATGATGAAAACACTGGAAATTCCCCAAGCTACATCAGAAGTTCATTAATACACAAGCAATGTAGCTATTGTTAAAAATCGCCTATGCTTCACTTCCTGTGGTGTTATCCTCCCTTCGGCCATGAGTGCGAATTTCTGTTTTCCTTTTGCTAACATGCTCGTTGAAGGGAGCACCTTGGTTACGTAAGGAGTATCTACGTGGGTGGGATATTGATTGGATGTCATACAGAAGTGGACATTATAATAAGCGTAAATAATAAGCCGTTCACTTTATGGAAAGCAATGACTACCGCTGGCCGTTCTTGATGAAAAGTTTTGAAAATTGTGTGTTATGCTTGAACTTGTAGGGTGTTGCAGATGTGTTTTTGAACTTGTGTCAAGAAAAAGAAAGATAAAATAAGTAAGTAAGACACCTTCTCATGTAGAAAATTTCTAACGATCCCAATGGGCGAATAACAAAAAGAAATAAAAACAAGTTAGTCATATCGAATACTACGTTCACGATTTTCTCCACCTTTGTATTTATTTTTAACGACCTTCGAGGGGATCGCGATCCACGAATTGTAGACGATAGATGATATGTCTTTGGTTCCTGCCAAGATTAGCTAAAGCTATAGTTCCGTAACAATAGCAATGGATTGTTATTTTTTAATTCTGGCTCGTCCAATTGACTGCTTTGCACCTGATACTATTTTTTTTTTTATTGCCATGAATGACGAGACGAGCAAGCCGTTCGCCTGATGGTAAGTGATACGACCGCTCATAAACAGTAGCAACATTCCACTGCGCTCGCCATCCTGAGACACAAGATGTCAAGTCTCAATATGTCCAGTAGTTACTCTGGCTACAATGTCCTTCAATCCGAAACACAACAGTGCATTTACGCAGTGTTGTTTCACGAGAGAAATAGACATTGCGGTGGTACCTACCCAGATGGCCTCTCACATATGAGAGACCTACCAC
Source organism: Hyles euphorbiae (assembly GCA_023078785.2). Taxonomy (NCBI): domain Eukaryota; kingdom Metazoa; phylum Arthropoda; class Insecta; order Lepidoptera; family Sphingidae; genus Hyles; species Hyles euphorbiae. Next base: position 10,065,177 of record CM041056.1, on the reverse strand, counting down.
CAGTAAATTGGTAAAGGCCGGCAACTTATTTCCATGCCCTGTGGAGTTGCAGATATTCATGCGCGGCGGTGATCACTTACCATCAGGTGAACTGGGTGCTCGTTTGCCCTACAACATAATATATATTCTATTTAAAAGTAATATGAATAATAGTATTTGAAAATATTATTGTCATTTCCATGGTACGTTTAATTTAAAATCAGCAGTCTTATGTTAGTTTTACGATTGATAAAACCTCATATAATCTGAGATTGGAAACTCAACAGGCCTAAAGTAATAAAGAATCAAGAATGTGTAAAAAGCACCATTCACTGCGTGTTGAAACCGACCGGTTTCAGAATACACCCAAATACGTATGCAGATGTTGAGATTGATGTTCGTTTTAACTTATGTGGTGTTATAAACATTATGTCACAGTCCATTGCACTTTTTTTTCATTACACGGAACTACTGTCCGTTTATTTGTCATACGCGACGATCTTTATTTATATTAAACTTATTAGTTAAGGCTACGTACTTCAAATTAAACGCAAGTTAGTAGGTTTACATTAATATAAGCCAGAATAGCGACTGTCTCGGTGGCACAGATTTTCTAATGCACGATTACAAAACGTAAGTTTCGGGTTAGAATCCCGGGTCGGGCAATGTGATATTGGATTATTCTGAACAATATCAGTCCGGAGTAAAAAAATGGTGCCCGATATGGCGATAATGTCGCCACTAACACATCGTGGGGTAGAACACACAAGGCGAAACATAGGTATGTCTAGGTGTCTTGGTAGCACCTTTGCCTACCTCTTCTGGGAAAAAGGCGTGAAGTTATGTGTGTAGAATAGCAACTACCGTACACGGTGGCCTGAATCTCTTAGAACTAAAACTCACAAGTTTGTAACGTTTTCAGGGTATAGCCTACGTATTTTAGGTTTGAATAAGACCTGCAATCATTGTTTCGACCGACAAGTAGTAAGCTTTGTCTCCCATTATCATACTGTACTGTATCAGCCCATGTACGTCCCACTGCAAGGCACGGGCCTACTCTACATTCGAGAATTCGACTGAGAGTGGTAAGGCCATATAGTCCACCATGCTGGCCTAGTGCGGGTTGGTGGGCTTTACACACCATATACATTTTATAAATCTCTATGGTATGCGGGTTTCCTCACGATGTTTTTCGTCGCCACTATAGTGCAATATCATACACTAAAATATAATTGAAATAAAAATCAGTTTTACAGGTCTAAAGGTAAAGACAGATACCAACAAGAGGTTGAACAAATGAACTTTTCGACTGTTGAAGTAGATTGCGCGAGTATATAATAAAAAATGCAAATAAGTTATTGAAATTAGAGTTAAAGCGAATACATATAAAAAGGTGATAAATTCAAAAGGTGATACAGCGGATGAAAACAATGTGTAATATGTTTTACAGTTAAGTTTTAAATATGTAAGAGTTGTTTTACAAGGGCATATTACAAATTGTAGATGTGTTTTAAGAGGCTATCGTCCACCGAAAAGAAGAAAAACAAACAGTCAACTTAAGCAACTTTATAGCGCAGTATTTCTCTTGGGTGCACGCCATGACTGACAACAGCGTTTCTGTACCGTTTCCATTTTCATTTCAACAATATTTCTTTGCATAATTAATAAAATATGTGATTAAAACCAGCACGCTGCGCCTTAACATAAGTTACATTTACCACAATCGGTATGTTTTATTTTTTTACATAACGAGTGTACGAGACTTTCACTGCTCTGCTCACTGCAACATACAGATTGCTCGGCTGATGGTATCGGAAACGGTTCCGTTTAGCTCACAATACGCAGACGGAATGTAAATTGTTTTTAGAAGATCGTTTGAGAAGCGTGCGCGCTGGGGCTTACTCTATAAAACGATACGAACTTCGAATGTTCGGACGCCGTATGTAAAACTTAACTAATGTGCCTAGATACTCCACAAAATCTTGGATTCCTCGTACGTCACAACCATAGACTAAGTTCGGAGAAAATGATAAGTATAATAAAGAATAGTATTCATTTTTAAAAGTGGATATCTTATATATTACTCCGGACGTCGAATATTCGAGCATTCGAAATTCGTATCGTTTTTATAGAGTAACCCCCCAGGCTCGGGCGCGTTGGAAATATAAAGAAGCATTTCTGTTTAGTGAATGTAGTAAATTAGGCTACGCATAATATGTGCACTTTATGCCTATTTCCGTGAGATGTTAGGCGGCGACGGTATTAGTGGCACCTACACTTCACCGCTCTAGATATTACTATATCTGTTTCAGGTTATGTAGACTACCGAAATGTGAGGTTCAAATTATAGACCAAGGATTTTCATTAAAGTGGTATAAAGCAGAGTGCTCGACCTGGTATATATCGTATATAAGACCTTACGATTCACAGTACGATTAAGTTGCCACGAGTGCAATGAAGCAATTTTCTAATTAACTTACTGGTACCTTCTTAAAAGCGTTATAGTTTCAGTGATTTAGGTATCTACTTAATAAAATCTAAAGAGTTAACTTGACTGGTGGAAGGTCTCTCATATGTGAGAGGCTGCTTGGGTATGTATCACTCCAATGTCTATTTTTCCCACCAAACGGCGTTGTAAATGCACTGTTGTGTTTCGCTGTTAAGGACATTGTAGCCAGAGTAGCAACTGGAAATATTGAGACCTGACATCTTATGTTTCAGGATGGCGAGCGCAGAGGAATGCCAAGCATTACTTTGTAATTCAAGGTGTTTGGTTTTGGCACTGTTCGAAAGCGTATGTATCGATTACCTTCAGGTGAACTGGATGCTCGTTTCACCTTTCATTACTATAAAAAGGAATATCTGTTCTAGCTTACGGTCAAATTATTTTATGCAATCTCGCCACAGCTTATCTTTTAATTGTTTATTATGGTAACCGCCATTCTATGAACGCCTAGCTGAAATGTTATGGACTTCTAACGCACGGTACTACATAAGCTTAGAATTTATTATATTTATTTATTCATGAGCGGTCGAATCTCTTACCATCAGGTGAACGGCTTGTTCGTCTCGCAATTCATAGCAATAAAAAAAAACAAATGCGAAATAAACTACCGTAATGTGTCTTACTCTCAAAACAAACCAAATATCAATTTGTTCTATTCTCTGAATTTCGAAACACAGCTATCAGGAAACGTTGCTTGTAACTGTAACGGTGTGTGGTGGAATCTGTGTGAGATACTGGTGAAAATTGATACGGGATTGCAAACCGCAGTCGCGGGCTACCATATTGCGAAGAACATTTATTACGTTCCAAATATAACCTATGAAAACTAATGTTTAAGGAGTAAGGAGGACACAGTTAAAACTATTGCAATTATTATGGCAACATTTTTATTTTTACATTCTTTGTTGGTTCAGAAATAAACTTTAAATGGACGCTAAGGTAATGTACTTTTATTCAAAAGTTTACAATAACTTGTATTACCTATTGCTTATTTCCAAATAAATAAATGACACCCAACAGTCACATACACAGTTCTGACCCCACAATGAGATCGAGTCTTGTGTCGTGGGTATCAGGAACTACGGGGCACTTTTCGGTCTCACAAATACCCAGACCCGAAAGAAATATTTGTGGGCCGCATAATATTTTTCTCGATGTTGGGATCGAGCCCGTGACCACTCGTTTCAAAGGCGGCGTCTAACCGACTGCGCCACGAGACGGATAATGCATAAGTCATTTCTGTCAAACACCCATTTAGACGGTGAAGGAAGCATCGTGAAATCTGCATACCATACTGGTTTACATGATTTATTGGTATGTGATGTCCGGTTTATTAGGTATACAAATGTGGTGGACTATGGTCTAACATCCCTATGGATGTCAATGCTACCCTAGATAAGACGATCTTTGTGAAAAATGTGTTCCATCTAGGTGCGGTGCATGTACCGCACACGAATCAGTCATAAACTTGTAAGCGCCATAAAATTAATACCGCTTTCGAACCCTTGGTCGCGAGAAAATTACATACTGAAAGCGATCAGCGCTGCATGGTTACTGTTTGATAAGACGGCTAATTATTTTTTCCCCGCTGCAGCGATTTAGTTCCAACTTTTACAAAATAGAACAAGATATTTGTGTTGGATAGCTTCTCTATACGTAGTAATATATCCCAATGAACATTCTTTAATTGTAGAGGAAGTCCGCGCAGTGTAATGATTTGTTCAAAGATTTATAATTATTTATTACTGTAATTGTAAACGAAGAAAAATAAAGCCTTTTTTAAATCGGATTTGTTCGTCTATATATATTAATAGATTATTATGGTGTCGCAGAAAATGAATACCGCGGTGATTTAACTTAGCACAAATCACGTTAAAATATAATTATCGGTTTGACTAACTTAACGCCAGAGGTCGTGGTTTTACGGGTTTCTCCGAAGTACGCGGATATACGCATATAGTTATACGCAGATCAAAATTATGTCTGAATTAATTCTAGCAGTATTGATGAGTGATTTTAAATCTTTTATTTTTATGTATCTTGTATTTATGCATGCGGAAATGAAAATGAGTTATGTTCGCATTTTAATACAAAATAATTTGTAAACAAATATTTCAAACTGACAAAATTCAAATCGATGCAGTTAGATGTAAAGACATATTTCTGGATTGTTTTTTTGACGTGACAACGTCTTAAATTAGGTTGCGGCTGGGAGTCACTTATGAAAAAGTGTAACGCCCGGTAACGTTACGATGAGTCACCGAACGAGAGAGAGGCCCGCCGAATGCCTTGCGTCTCTCTCCCACTCAATTTAATTATATTTTTTTTCAGTTTCACCCACTTTTTCCAAAATTGTCCCATAGCCCCCCCCCTGCCTTCCCCCACCCTTATTCCGAAATAGTGCCTATTAGCCTCCCCACGAAACCTACCCCCCCCCTCCCCTACCCCACCCCGAAAATTTACCTCACCCCCCCCAATCCTATCTCGGCCAACATAGGTCGTAGACCCACCGAGTTTGGTATCCTCGGAACCGTCTTGGTGAGGGCTACAAATTGACCCCGCCAGAAATCCCAAATTACGCAAAAAATTACCCCCCCAAAAAAAATATTTTACCTCCAAAACAATTAATTTAAGTTAGCCTCCCCACGAAACCTTCCCCCCCCCCCTCCCTTCCCCCCCCCCCCCCCCGAAAATTTACCTCACCCCTCCAATCCTATCTCGGCCAATATAGATCGTAGACCCACCGAGTTTGGTATCCTCGGAACCGTCTTGGTGAGGGCTACAAATTGACCCCGCCAGAAATCCCAAATTACGCAAAAAATTACCCCCCCAAAAAAAAATATTTTACCTCCAAAAAATTTATTGACGTGACAACGTCTTAAATTAGGTTGCGGCTGGGAGTCACTTATGAAAAAGTGTAACGCCCGGTAACGTTACGATGAGTCACCGAACGAGAGAGAGGCCCGCCGAATGCCTTGCGTCTCTCTCCCACTCAACTATGATCGGTCTGCCGCGCGCGCAGCACTAGAGAATTAGGCGCATTGAATCGGCGCATGCTTGTGTCTCTGTCTTTGTCTTTCTCGAACGTTCTTGGCGTTGGAAAAACAAGAAAGCGTCACAATACAAGTTCACACGTGTGGTTAAAGTATTGTCAGCTGTGTCTGTAGTGAAAATATGGAGTGCTTAGATTCGTCATTACATGTACAATGTTTTAGTAAACAAAATATATTTCTATAGTTAAAATTTGTGCAATTCTTATTTTCATTCAATTCCTTGTTCCTATTGTGCAATTTAATTATATTCATATCAATAAATATTCTACCGAGAAAAAGACGTTGTCACGTAAAATCTTCGCCCGTAAAACCGACTTTACAGGCAACCATTTTTTTTTACTTATCGCCATAGGGCGCTTTGAATTAATTGAGTGTAGTTTCTTTCTCAGTATGTAAAATGTACACTGGTACACTGGGATGAAGAAAATCTATGTTAATTTTATACTAATGCTTAGTAGGTATTTGGTTCTTCTCGAATTTGTTACAGTGTTTTTGGGGTACCGCGTCGCCTTAAATTAAAACTTGTGTTAATTCAAAATAATATTATTATACGTTAAACAATAATGTATTGTAATACATTTTTGCGATACTAATATATTTTTTTATTTATACAGATATTCTAGTAACAGAGCCATCTAGCGCATAATAGCCTAACTATGTGTTCTCATGGAAGACCAATAATTATACTTGAGATAATGTTTCTATCAGCATATTAACAGAATTAGTAGAGCATTAGGCATTTTAAAATATTTGGTAAAATAGAAAATAAAATGATTTCACTTATACCTGTATATTAACATGCTCTGGTAAATTTTTAATTGTTTTGTTTTATTTCACGTAAGCATAGACAATCAATAATTCACATTTCATGTCACATTTATAATTTCTTCTGTCCTCTGCGCTCTGGCAGCACTGAGACTCTTTAGTTTATGGCCCGACCGCCGCTTGTGACAGTTTGCGTGTGAAAAATTTTAGAATTATGAAGTAAAATATTTTCATTAATTAACGTGTTTAAATGACAGCAGGAAAAGAAACCATGGGGTGAGTGTTGTTGAATGATATTAAATTGAATTAATTGTATTTTCCACTTGAGTAAATAATTGCATGTTTCCGAGAAAATACAGATCTCTGTACATCTTATTTTAGGGAGGGGATGCATTTTACCACTGCTAAGGGATATTTTCGGTTTTCGCCCCGCGAGTGGTGGCTTTACTTAAATTAGCACATTTTTATCACATCACAATTCTATTGAAATGTGGTAACGTCGTGATATATTTGTTATTTCCTTGCAACAATATATCCATTTAGGTTTCGACATTTACGCTTAAATGGGTTATTTCACATCGATTGCATTCGATTGAGCGCTTTTACCTCCTCGTTAAGGTCGTCGAGTCTTACCCGCTATTTTTAATGTGCACATTACATAGTTCAATGAATTTTAAACGCCAATTTGGCAAAGGCTTAGTGAAAATAAGATTATTTTTTGATCATTTTGTTTTGTCTTTAAAATTCAGTGTTTTTCAACTGATTGTTGTTGATATGAAAAGCTGTATGTGTGAAATAGTTGTTTCGTTTTGATTGCATCTATAAAATGATTTAATAATTGAAATTATAAAAATATAAATATTGTTAACTTTATTTAAAAAAATATAAATACCATATTTCATTTAATTACCCTATTTAATTATCAACTGTTATTTCAAATAAACTTTTATTTATTATACATGATTAAAGTAAATTCTTGCTTTAACCTTATCTAAATTGACTTTAAACAGATATGACATGCTATTTAACAAATAATTGTTGATGTTATGTGAAATGTCAACACAAACAAGTTAACTATGCAAACTCAGAAGTTCCATCATAGTCTAACAATTGATCCAACTTAATATGTTGGTACATATTGTCAAATACTATTTGACGTAAACGATGTGTTTGGTTCTGGAGACTGTCCCGCCCTCACACCCACCACTGCAACTCCTATAAGCCAGGATCAACAGTGGCACGCAATGTAATGACACCGAGTATTGAAGCTCTGTGAGTCTTCAGTAATGTCTAACTTGTCTTACGATGTGTTTGGTTATCAAACATGAATATTCCATAAATTATCAATACCTATAAACAAATTAACTATGTAACTGGGCGTTAAACATAGTTTAACAATTGTCCCAACATAATTCACATACATGGTTATAAAATATGTATCTGACCTTGTAACTTTATTTATTTATTTATTTATTTAAATCTTTATTGTACACAAACTTAACAACAATATAGCTAAACAGAAATAATAATAACAAAGAGTACAAATGGCGGTCTTATCGCTCAACAGCAATATCTTACAGACAACCATGGGATGGATTTAAATGAAGGAAAGGGAGAGAGGGCAGTGTAACAAATAAAGAATTACTTAAAGCTAAATAATACTAATTAAACATAACTACTTATATACATATCCGTATATATACATATATATATATATATATATACATATAAACATACATACATATAAAAATAAATAATACAAAATCATACATAAATTATAATATACTACAATTTCCAAATGATTAAATCAAGGGAAGTAATAGTGAAGTCTGCTTTAAAGGGAAAGGTAGTGCTCTTTAATCAGTTTTTTAAATGACGATAGCGTTTGCGCCTGTCTCACCACAACAGGAAGCGCGTTCCACAATCGAACTGCTTTGACAGTAAAAGAATTATCCATCGCTGTCGTGGTATGCACAGGCATTCTCAGCCTAAGATTCTCAGACGACCTCAAGGATCTCGAATGGGCATCATGAAGAAAAATGAAGCGTTCTTTAAGATAAGATGGGGTGAGAGGATTAAACAAAATATTATAAAGAAGAGAGAGAATGTGAGTATTCCGACGAAGCCGAATAGGTAACCACTTGAGCTTAGCACGAAACTCAGAAACATGGTCATATTTGCGAAGACCAAATATGAACCTTATGCAGAAATTTTGAAGACGCTCAAGTTTATTTAGTTGGTCTTCGGTGAGATCTAGATAGCTGACATCGGCATAATCAAGGATGGGGAGAAGGAGGGTTTGCGCAAGCGTAATCTTCGTGGTAACGGGTAGAAAGTTGCGTAGCCTTCGCAAGGACCTGGCGGAAGCAAACAGCTTCCGGCTAATATCCGAGAGCTGTGGACCCCAGGTGAAAGATTTGTCTATTTGTATGCCCAAATTGCGGACGGAGTCACTGAAAGGAATTTTGACACCTTCACAATAGACACTAGGTAATTGGGACAAGTCAAGCCTCGAGATCATCCTAGGGCTGCCGACAACAATGACTTGGGTTTTAGCGGGGTTAATCTTTAAACCATGAGCTATACTCCAATTACAGATGTGTTGAATATCTGTATTTATTTTAGCAATTGCATCAGTCATCTTGTCTAACGGAGCTTGAGTATAAATCTGGAGATCATCAGCGTAGAGGTGGTAGGAAGAATGAATGAGATTGGTTATGGAGTTAATAAAGATAGCGAAGAGAAGAGGAGATAGCACGCCGCCCTGTGGTACGCCAGCAGATACGGGGCGCCAGGAGGAAAAGTTTTCCTCCACACGGATGCGTTGCCGGCGTCCATACAGGTAACTACGAAACCAATCAACTGCCATTGGAGATATGTTAAGAGAACGGAGCATGGTAAGTAAAACGTCATAGTCGACAGTATTAAAGGCATTGCTGAAGTCCAGCAGAGCTAGCACAGTCAGCTTGCCTCCTTCTATGCCTGATCTGATGCCATCCGTGATGTGGGTCAAAGTGGTAGTCGTACTATGTCCAGGACGAAACCCCGATTGGAGAGGATTAAGAAGGTTATGCCTGGAAAGGAAATCATTGAGTTGGGTATGGATCAAACGTTCTAGGACTTTGGAAAGGAAAGGAAGTATGGAAATAGGACGAAACTCAGAAAGTAGAGAGGCATTGGATTTTTTGGGAATCGGGATAATATGTGCTTCTTTCCAAGCAGTGGGAAAAATCCCAGTGGAGATGGAGTGGTTTAGAATGTGGGAAATGATAGGAAGGGTTTCGTCTAAGACAGGGAGAATCATGTTGCGGCTAATACAGTCGCTACCCATAGCGTTTGATGACAAAAGATTGATGGTCTTCTTAACATCACAACTGGCAAATTGTTGAAAGATAAAGGTAGAACAAACGGGAGACTGAAGGGTGGAAAGATGCTTAATAGTTTTATCTTTAGTTGCCCTATCAAAGTAGGACAAGGAAGAAAAATGAAGGTTTAAGGAATTTAAATCTATGGATTTAGGAATAGAATCTTGTTGTGATTTACCCACTCCCAGTGTTTTTAGAAATTTCCAGACTTTGGCTGGATCACCGTTTTCGACTGAGTTGTGAATGTATCGGCGTTGTGCATTTCTACACACCTTACTGCAGTGATTCCGGATAGCTACATATTTTATCCAGTTAGACTCGCTAGGACGACGATTATATCTATTTTTGGCTGATGCTTTTTTTGAGAGTAGCTCTTTGATTTCAATAGTAAGCCAAGGTGATGGTAAACGTTTAAGTTTAACTGGCCTGACAGGTGCATGCCTATCAAAAAGTTCAGTCAACTTGTTGTTAAAAATATGCAACTTAGTGTCAACACAATCTGCGTCAAGAAGCGAGCTCCAGTCTATGTTGTCAGCATCTTTGCGAAGATTATCAACATTTATACCACGAAAATTTCGTTGCAGAAGGACTTTAGGAGAGGCTTTAGGTGGACGGATGCGATAGGAAAGGAATAGCAAATCATGAAAGGAAAAAGCGTCGGCGGAACATTGTCCATGTTTTGCAACTAGGTTTGGGGAGGAAACAATGATAAGGTCAAGAAGAGAAGGAGTGTTGTTGGGGGAATGGTGAGTGGCTGAAAGAGGAAGAGTAGAAAGATTACAGGATTGGATAGTATTCAAAAGAGAGGAAGAGCGATAATCTTTCTTAAGGAGACAGGTATTAAAGTCACCCATGATTATGGTTTGACTGTACGAGGGAACCAAATTCTCGAGAATTGTTTCAAGAGAAGAAAAGAAGTTAATGTGAAGCGAAGGACAGTAGTAGACACCGAGTAAAAGTTTATTAAGTGAGAATTCCACCTCTAAGAAAAGATGTTCGCCAGCATTGGGCGGTGGCGGTTGCGGTGATAAACTTACTATGGTATAGCGAAATTGTGTGCGGAGATAGATAGCTACACCACCACCACCTCTTACCGCGCGATCATTTCTGATGAGGTGGAATCCTGGGAGGGAGTAAGCGGAAGAAGATAGACAAGGTTTTAACCAAGATTCTGAAACAAGGATAGCATGAATATGAGTACAGTCAAAACTAGCCAGCATATCGGGGAAATGGGCCGGAATACTCTGGGCATTGATATGGACCACATTGAAATTCCTAGGGACGTCAGAGAACTGGCAAGAGAGAGTGTCGGCAAGTGAGGGAACACTGAGAAAACTATCATCACTACAAGCAGAAAAGTATTCTTCACTGTCACTGCTACAATTATTCTGCATATACATTGGAAAAATAAATAATATTAAAATATAAAATAAAAATTAATATAAAAATATAATAAAAAATATTAAGAAAGTAAGAAGAAAAAAAAAAATTATATCATCCATCTGCCGGTTGAAAAACCAAACGTACTAAAACAATATAAAAAAGAAAGCACTATCACCTAAAAACAAAAAAACATTGTAAGAGAAGAAAAAAAAAACAAAATGAATAGAAGACATAAGAGACAAAGATTATGAATTAATATTGAATAATAGAAAATTAAAAGGTTATGAGAAACCAGGTAAACATTCCCCAACATAAAATATATATATTTAATAACAACATTAAAACAAAACTATACAAATAAAATAAATCAGTTTCTCAACGAAATGTATACGTCACAATTGACAACTGACATAAACTGTCAAACAAGAAAACAACAAAAACTGAATTGGGGTTATGTTGTTATTAAATGAATAAGTGGGTGGATAAAACTACTAAATTAAAAAAGGGAAATAACAACAAAGACAGAATAAACGTTAAGAAAGAAAGGTAGCCGAAGTGAAAAACAATAACAGAAAAGGCTGAGTCGATGAATTAATAAACACGGGGATTATTTACCTGGCCCATAAGCAATATGGAATGAACAAAGAAACACTATTTCTTGGCAGTTGCCGCTCGTCTAGTCTTGGGTGCGGCGATGGTCTTCTTGACTGGTGTCGGCTTCACTGGAGTGTCAACTTTTATCTGATCCAGCAGACTGAGCGACACAATACGATGCCGGACGCCAGCGCTCACGACATAAACATATCCGTCTCGGGTCCAGGCGTTGGTAACACCAAACTTATCGCGAGCCGCCATGAAGACATCGTGTCTCCTCTTCGTAAGGAATTCCGAAAGAGTTATTCCGGAACCTTTCAATTTGGTCTTGTTGAACCAGACCCTATCCCTCGTTGCAACATCCTGAAACTTTACGAGCAGGGGTCTTGGCTTGTTAGAAGAGGATGGTCGACCCATCCGATGGCAGCGTTGCAAGTCATTGCTGTTGAAGTCCGCAAAGCCGAGGCGCTGCTTTACGACATCCACAACCAATTGCGCAGACTTCTCATCGGCTTGCTCGGGAACACCATGTATTAGCAGCATCTTACGACGCCTCTGCATCTCCATGGTATCCACCGTGTTGGTCAGTGCCTCTATTTGCTGTTGCAGCAGATTAAGAGCCTGAGTCACAAAGGCCTTATACATGGCAAATTCTGCTGCCAAGTCGGAAGAACCAGATGAAGTGGCCGTAGTCTTCAGAAGGTCCGATTCAAAAGCTGCCATCCTCTTGTGGAATTCCTGCTTCATGCCTTCCATAGAAGTTTTCAATTCAGCCTCCATGTTTCAGTGAAATTCAGTGCAGTGAAAACAGTAGTTAGAAACTCCAGAAAGGAAATTAGTAAGGATATGAAGAATGATCACCGGCAGGTAGATAGTCTAACTGTTGTTATTAAACATATAAATAATGTAAATAATTACTTTTTAATATTTAAAATAAATTAAAATGTAGAGAGCAAAATTTATGTCACTATCCTTTTCAACTACCCACGCGGAAAAAACACTTTACAGTGTGAACTTTCATTATACAAGATATATTAGCTTTTGACTTTGAGTCTAGATTGAAGTTTCAATCTTATGAGAATTACATTATGAGGTTCCTTTAACCAACATTAAATGAACCGAGATGATTAACATTAATTTTTATCTTCCAATTATATCTCTGATATGTCTGTATCAGCCCATATACGTCCCACTGCATGGCACAGGCCTTCTCTACAATCGGCAGTACGATTGAGAGTGGTTAGGCCATATAGTCCACCATGTTGGCCTAGTGCGGATTGGCGGACTTACATACCACAGATTTTTTTAAATTGCTATGGTATGCAGGTTTCCTCACGATGATTTCCTTTACCGTTTTAGTGTGTGGTGATTGACTAACAATACACACTTGACTCCGAAAAGTCAGAGGTATGCCTTGGGATTCGAACCTGCGACCACCGTGAACATATTGGGGGTCACGTCTAGTCCGTTTACCAACAGACCACTACGCACTCGATACTCACTTAGACATATCACAAGTGCCAACCACTGCACTCACCATACTGAGAAATGAGATGTGACCTCTCATTATGTCCAGTGTTTACTCTGGCTAAAATGTCCTTTAAACTCGAATGCAACAGTGCATTTACACTGCTGTTTGTTGAGAGAAAGAAAGAAACTTAACAGGGGTCTGTCACATATAAGAGACCTACCATCAGGTCGCTATCATAATCATAACCCTCACACTTCTGTTTAACATATGCCCATTTCAAAGCTGTCTGCAATAAATTTCCTGGTGTGATAAGACTGTCATTCCTAATTTTCATCCTTACTAATATTATAAAGGTGAAAGTTTGTATGTATGTATGGATGTTTGTTACTCTTTCATGAAAAAACGGCTCAACAGATTTTGATGAAATTTGGTATAGTGATAGCTGACACCCTGGATTAACACATAGGCTACTTTTTATCCCGAAAAATGTAGTGTTCCCGTGGGATGAGTCAGGAAACCAAATATACATATTTTCTACTCTTTCAAATTCAAATTGTTGGCACGGGATGTCCTCTCCTACGGAAGGGAAATATAGTCGACGGCACGCGGGAAATATAGTTAGTAGACACGCGAAATAATATGTTCTTGATGTGGATTGGACTCAAAAACTATCTGCACCCGGGCGAAGCCGGGCCGGGCCGCTAGTATGCAATATATGTGTGTTTAACACATGGTTCCTTTGTCACTTGCATACATAATAGGCCTGAGCTGCATAGGTATATCTTTTTTAGTAGCAGTCAACATGTTCAGTTATTAATTAATAGCAGACTAAACAATATTGTCAGCAATATTGTGATAGTTTACTGTTTACCAAGCTACTTCAGTGTCTTCTAATTTCTAATTTGTTTTGTATTACAAAGTAATACATTTACAAAAGAAGATCACTGAAAACAAATGTTTTCAAACAACATATGATAAGACTGTACATAATTTATTTACAATGTTAATGTATTCAAAAAGAGACAATAATGTCCGTGTTCATAGACAGTTTCACCTATTTTGGTTATAGATTGTTTTGTCCCTTCCGAGCAACTTTTATTCAGTTTGCCAGAAGAAGACAAAACTAACATAAGTTTTAAAATGGTTTTTGTTTAAGGTTTTAAGTATGTGGTAATCATTCATACATATTATAATACTAGTGGATAAAATATCAATACATAGTATAAAACAAAGTCACTTTCTCTGTCCCTATGTCCCTTTGTATGCTTAAATTAAATTTTTACTCGAGCGAAGCTGGGCTAGCAATACTAAAAATAAAAAAATGTGTGGGATTATGTGCAAAACATGGATGCATGTATATCTTGAAAGATTCCATAATAAAGCCACATTGCACTGACAATATCAATGATCTAAATTACCAACATCCTGTGTTGTATCCATAATCTAATTATGTGATGCTGTAAATATTGTCAATGAGCTCAGTGACATTGAAGCTTTTATTGAGTGAAATGTGATAAAAAATAAATACACACAACAGTCACATACATAGTCCTGACCCCCCATTAAGTTCCATAAACTCATGTGTTGTGATCATCAGAAACTACGAGAAATTTTTTGGTCTCACAAACACCTAGTCTTTCTGAATCGGTCCATATATAGGGTGTCTCAAAAGAAAGTTCACATTTGTTTTGGTTATTGCGTGAACGCAACTATTTGGAGGGGCGCGGGGGACGTGTAAATCGGTAGCCAGGTTCTTGGGAATTTACTCGCTATGGAGCGTTTCTCGGGAGCGGACCGTGCGTTGTGTGTACGCGAGTTTTATAAAAACGGTAATTCGGCGACTGTAGCGCGAAGAAAATTCTGCAATATTCGACATATTCGTCACTTAAATGATGCGCCAAGCACTCGACTCATTGCAAAATGGGTCAAGAAGTTTGAAGAAACCGGCTCCACACTGGAAAAACCAAAATCTGGGCGTCCAAGATCTTCAAGAACCGTCGAAATCGTAGACAGTGTCACCCAGTCTATTCGGGACGATCCGAACCTTTCAATTCGGAAGCGTGCTGTGGCCTTAAACGTGCACAGATCGTCTTTATGCCGCATTTTACATAAAGATTTAAAACTTCACCCTTACAAAATTCAGTTGGTGCAAGAATTAAAGCCTCAGGATGCTGGCGAAAGGCTTGACTTCGTAAGCCAGATGATTAAGAGTTTTCCAACGTTTACCAACATCTTGTTTTCAGATGAAGCGCATTTTCATCTTAATGGACACGTTAACAAGCAAAATTGCCGCTACTGGAGTGCAACCAATCCAAAACAAAAACATGAGAAACCCCTACATTCGCCTAAAGTGACCGTATGGGCCGCAATGTCGGCGCGAGGAATTATCGGCTCTTACTTTTTTGAAGATGGAAAAGGATGCACAGTTACGGTGAATTCAGAGCGTTATGTGGAGATGTTAGACAACTTCTTTATGCCTGAGTTGCAAAACTTTCCCGGTTATAACCAAAGAACATGGTTCCAGCAGGATGGTGCAACTTCACACACGTCCAACAGGTCTCTGACAAGAGTTCGTGAAATGTTTCCTGGCAAATTGATCTCTAGGAGAGGTGACATAACTTGGCCTCCACGTAGTCCCGATTTGACACCCATGGACTTTTTCCTGTGGGGTTATGTCAAATCCAAAGTTTACGCCAACAAACCGACTTCCTTAGCACAATTAAAAGAAAATATCCGTCACGAAATGGCAGCCATCACGGAGAATACCTGCCGAGCCGTCATAGGCAATTTTAGTGCTCGTTTAAATGAATGCCGTAAATGCAACGGTTTACATTTGGACGATGTCATTTTTAAGAAATAAATTCCCAAACACTGTATTTTAATATATAATAAACCTTTTGTCAATAAACTTCAAAGTTTTTTTTTAAGAGCGTATACACCTTGCGCGCAAAGTCAACTATAGGTATTTCTTCGTTAATTTCACGCACACATAAGCGACCAAAGCTGTGTGCGTAGAGCTGCCGCGTCGGCTCGCTACACAATCGGCTCAAACAACTTTGATCCGTGCGCTTCAAATATTCAATTGAAATGTAACTGTAATATAATATCATAAAAATATTTTATTTGAATTATAAGTAGACAAATATTACTGTGCAAGCAAAGAATAATACAAATTTTGGATACTAATCATATTTTCGTTATTATTACATTGTTAAGTTGCATTCAAATCAGTGTTCAATCAGTAGACACTACAGACGTTTTATTAATCATTTCGTGTTCGAACACATAAATAGTGTTAGGGGCCTTACAACCCCTTACAATTACGAAATATATTTAATTTTATATTACAATACATAACATAATTTAGCCTCGGAATTACATCCCATTATATTACCTGAAACATAATTTATACTCACTACAAAATCATTGTAGGTAATAAAAATAATTTAATATTTTACTACCAAAGTACTAAGATGTGGTAATCGCATTCCGCGCGTGGCTATTTTTACTACGCGCGGCATAATCGACTGCAGCCAGGCCGGAGCGACGAGCGATACGTCCTCCCTCTAGAAGGCCTTGCGGCGGTCTGATTTGATCCACGTCGGACAGCGTGTTTTATAGTGGTTTTTAAAATATTTGTAGAAAACATGTAAACTAATTTTGTTGAAATATAAAAATGGTAATTTATAGATAAGATGTTCTTCTATTGTAATATGCAATTGCTATAAAAAATTATGTACGATAAGTTGGTAAAAAAAAATATGTTCTTGACGAGAGTTTCTGAATAATTTCGCATTGTTTAAATTTTTATTTTTCAGGAACTAAACACAAAAAGATTATTTTTCTCAGCAAAATCCCTCCATAAGGGTCTTATTAGTCTGATAATATTTTTATTTTCATCTTATATTTAGTGGTTTCGGATATCTTAAGCTTCTAAATTGCCATTTAAAGCCTAAATAACGAAACTTGTGTTCAGTAATCCGTATAGTACTCACAAATTATCCATCAATCTATAATGTTTTCCACCAAAATCCCTAGATGACAACCTTTTCTAAAATTAGTAATAATTATTTTTCCTTTAAATTGTTTATTGGTGGCTATTAACTCATTTGAAAAGTCCTGTTTTTACGCCAAAAAGCGCGTGCAGGGTATAAACGCTCTTAATATATTTTTTAAATGTCAACTTTCTTTTGAGACACCCGTTATGTCTCACTGCAGGGCTCGGGCCTCCTCTACAAACGACAGTACGATTGAGAGCGGTTAGGCCATATAGTCCACTAAGCTGGCCTAGTGCGGATCAGCGGACTTACTAACATACCATAGTTTTTTTTATAATTCGCAATGATATGCAGGTTTCCTTCACCGTTTTAGTGCGTGGTGATTGACTATCGTGGTGTGCCCTGGGATTCAAACCCGCAACCACCGTGAACATGTTGGAAGTCGCGTCTAGTCCCACGAACAACTAGATCTGAGACAAAAAAAAAATTATTTTTAATTGTGTGTGCGGGGATCAAACCCGCGGCCTCTCGTTACACGGCCAGTGTATAACCAATTACATTATGGAGGCTGTCATTATAAATATAAATATCGACGCAGGAAAGCGATTTTATCGTATCTCAAAAAATGCGTACATGCGTATTGTATATTATTTTAATTCATAAAAAAATACCGCATTAAATTTCCTCGTGAAAATGTAAGGTTTTATTTTAAAATGTTATTATTAAACAAATGGTATTCTTATGTATTCTAGTTTAGAGGTTATTTATTATTTATTTATTTAATTCTTTATTGTACACAATAAAAAGGAATAACAGTTTAGACATAATACAAAACAACAAAGTACAAATGGCGGTCTTATCGCTCTAAGGCAATTTCTACCAGACAACCATGGGATGGATATATGAGACATAAATAAAAACATAAAAAAAAACATATAAATACATTATATATAAATACATACCAATTATACATACATACATATTATATATACATACATAAGTATTATACATATACATACTTATATAAATTTATAGCTGAATAAACATACGTACATACATATATATATATATATATATATATATATATATATATATATATTATATATATATATATATTACCAATATAATCAATAAGAGGAAATAGTCCTAATCGGTTTATCTGTTTATAGAGAAAGGTAGTGTTCTTTTAATCGTTTTTTAACCTCCTGCCTACCAGAGGTACTTTTTGTTTAGTATGTTTGTGAAACTTTATCATTGTATTCCTAACCGTTTAAAATGAATCAGAAAAATAATAAAAAAAATCTCACCTTTCGGAAAATAGTTTTTCACTATGTCCTTTATAAAGGACAATGTGACGATACTACTATGTCATTTACATAGGACATAAAAAAGAATTGGAAGAAAAATTGTAATAAAAATAGGATTATAATCTAAAAAAAGCAACAATCTTATATATTATGTTATTTTATTCGAAAATATTAAAATTAAATTAATTCAACGTGTTCTAAAATAAAATTAAGCACAATTCTCCAAAAACAAACAGAAATTAATTCGTAATCAACATTATTTACTAATAAGTCGTAAATTAAGAACATAAATAGACATTTAACAAATATAAATAAAATTTATATACTAAAAATGGGAATAACAATTTCGATTTTGCATAAAAAAAGGTAAATAACACTTTTTTTTCATAAAAAACTGTGCCGAACTCTATCAAACCGTTGTTATGTAATCCTTTTTTTACACGCTTTATATTAGCTTCACTTGTATGTTTGTATATTTGTATGTTTGTATATTTGTATGTTTGTTTGTAACCGACTTCTTTGGGCGCGATTTTGACCCACTTTAAACGGCCAGATTTCGTTCAAATTTTGCACACCTGTCAAAGACCGATGACAATACAATAATTCGATTAAAATATATAATTATCCTGATTAGATTCGCCAGGATTAATTATTCTTATAATTGATGACCATTGCTACATTCATCGCTAGATGGCGTTAACATTGTATTCTTCCAAGAAGCTTATACCCAAATGGAGATTGCATTCCGTATAAAACACTAAAGCACAAAAATTTGACCTTGAATGCAATCGCTGTTGCCTGCTATCCTTTTCTTTAGAGTGACAATGAATGAAGTTCACGTGAAGTTCATTCATTGTTACGCTAAAGAAAAGGATAGCAGGCATCAGCGACGTCATTCAAGGTAAAATTTTTGTGCTTCACTTTTATATACGGAATGCAATCTCCATTTGGGTATAAGCTTCTTGTATTCTTCAAGTGTCAAATGTTACTACTGACCAACAGATGGCGTTATTGATTGGAAATACAGCCGTAGATGGATGTTTTTAGTCAAAACAATTATATAATAGTTAAAAAAAACTAAAATACACGCTTTAATAAGATATACAACTAAAAAAGTAAAAATAATTGATACTGAATTTAAGATAAGAAAATGGAGTAAAATACATATATTTTATTGTTACAAAGCGTGGGGTGCAGGAGGATAAGTAATTGTTGTAAACACCCCACGCTTTGTAACAATAAAATATATGTATTTTACTCCATTTTCTTATCTTAAATTCAGTATCAATTATTTTTACTTTTTTAGTTGTATATCTTATTAAAGCGTGTATTTTAGTTTTTTTTAACTATTATATTGTCTTTTTTGTTCTGTATTTACTTCACTATTACATACGTAAGCATAAAATCATTGATTTCGGGTTCTAAGGTATATTTTGTCCATGTGTCTTGCATGCAATCATATGTTTTGTGATTTGTGATCGCACTGAGTCGAATAGATAAAGATGAAGGTTGGGTGGGTTGCATTCTTTGCCAATATTTGAGCCACGTATACGACCAAGTCCACGTCCTCGTCTTCTTCTGTTCCGTGCTCTCAAACAAGACGCGATGTAGAACTGTCAAACAGCGCTAAAGAAGCAGGTAGATAATAATAAATAAATAATCTTCGTCTGAACTACTGGAATCACTAGTCTCGTGGTAACTCGCTTTTTGGGTCAATTCTGGAGACAGAAACTCTAAATTATCGTCGCAGTAATCCCCCAAACAGTCTAATTCAGAATCATTTAACGTTTCAATTTTGCTATCATCTGTTTTAACTGGAAAATATAAAAATAATTGAAAATATCTTCCAATGTACTACGCAAAGTACAGTAGTAATGAAAGTATCAAACTATAACTACCTACATTTGTTCTTTGTATAGATAAACAATGTGAAGTTACTCGAAAATTATTTATTTTTACGCAAAAATAACACTCTATATTTACGTCACAAGGTATTAATTCATCACAAATAACTGAAAATCTAGAAACTATTAAGAGCTTGATACAATTTTAATGTATTAACTTACACATGTGTGAACGCACGGCTACTTTTACACACCCCGATGCTATTTTCAAATAAAATTAAAAATGTTAAGTGTCATTTCAATTTTTTTTCATACACCCAAATATCTAATTGATGTCACTGTTAAGTAAAATTAGCATATTCATTAAAAAATAAAGCGGCAGAATTTTTGTTTTCTTATGTACTATGAGTAGTACAGATGTAGGTACGAGGATATATGATGACAGAGGTTATTCATTTTTTATATTATTTTTTTGGTTCTGGTGTAAAATTGCTTGTTTCGTGATACGACAAAATCGCTTTCCTGCGTCGATATGAAGATTTACTGACTTGTGTGTTGGGTAGACCTTTATCCATGGAGAAAGTTAAGTGGGGATAATAAAATAGTTTTTATTTTGTCAACCATTTTGAAAATTTCATCAAGATACACTTAACTGCTAACGTTTGCCAATCAGGACAACATATAAAATGTAAAGTGGTATATACTGGACATTATGAGATTTAATATCTTACGTCCATGAGCGGTCGTATCGCTTACCATCAGGCCAAAGGCATTTTAGTCTTGCAATTCATAGCAATAAAAAATAATAATTGTAAAGCAAATTGAAGTAAAAGACATCATTGATAGCTCAATTTTGAAAACTTTACAGACTATATTTTAAAGGTAAACATATTTTATAAACATTTCAAGAACTGTATTGAATGATAAGAGTTTAAAATACTGGACGCCATACACGTCCATAATTCAAATATGATGCTAGATGATCAATAAGGCGATGATTGTGAACAGACTTTGTATTTCATAATGTAACAATGTTCCGTTAGTGATGTTACAAGTCATTGTCTGTAATGTGTATAGTCAAGGGATTGTGGCATATAATACAAAGTGACAATGTGTGTGGATGCGTGTCCCTGGGGTACAATTGGTTCAACAACAAATCTATACTGATATAGCTGTAGAGTTTGTTTGTTTGAACGCGCCAATCTCAGGAACCGCTGGTCCGATTTGAAAAATTCTTTCAGTGTTGGACAGTACATTTATCGAGGAATGCTATAGGCTATATATTATCACGCTATGACCTATAGGAGGGAAGCAGTAGTGACATTTCTGTCAAATACGAGGAAATTTTATTCGTTTTTCGTGGTCCGATTGGTCGATATTCTAAATTGATAGTCGGAATTGAACATTCACTGCTGTTTGGCAAGAGAAATAGTCAGCGCGGTGGTACCTACCCAGGCGACCTCGCACATATGAGAGACCTAGCAGTACTTTTTGAGAGAACACTTCTTGCTGGTCCTTGATTCTTTTTTTATTTATTACTAGCTGTCGGGCCCGGCTTCGCCCGGGTGCAGATAGTTTTTGAGTCCAATCCACATCAAGAACATATTATTTCGCGTGTCTACTAACTATATTTCCCGCGTGCCGTCGACTATATTTCCCTTCCGTAGGAGAGGACATCCCGTGCCAACAATTTGAATTTGAAAGAGTAGAAAATATGTATATTTGGTTTCCTGACTCATCCCACGGGAACACTACATTTTTCGGGATAAAAAGTAGCCTATGTGTTAATCCAGGGTGTCAGCTATCACTATACCAAATTTCATCAAAATCTGTTGAGCCGTTTTTTCATGAAAGAGTAACAAACATCCATACATACATACAAACTTTCACCTTTATAATATTAGTAAGGATTAATTTAATTCTATGTGGTATGGGCTATGGCGCTTTCTGGAACATACATCACGTCGCCAATATTGGCGCGGATGTTGTCTTTACGGATACCATCTTAGCGCGTAACGAAGTACATCCATCAAAGCATCTTCATATCCGCAACACATTCATTTTGTCTTTCTTATATACGCACTTATTACACCAAAACGAGATCTATATCTGTGCCAATGCCGCATAGCCTCACGATGCTCTTGCGATTTTGAATACTTTACACTCAAGGAAAGTGAGTTCTAAGGTTTGGGTTCTGTGGACGTGTCGTATATAGATCCGACCTAGATTGATCGTGTTGGAATTTTTAAGTCTTAGGTTGAGATTACCAGACATATCCTAATACCATAACTAAAAGAATTCCTTCATATTGTCATGTACATGCAAGAATTCTTTAACATATCCTAAATGAAGAGATTTTGCCTTGGCTGTAAAATTGAAGTGACAAATTAAGTCCTTCGATTCAAAGCT
Organism: Hyles euphorbiae; assembly: GCA_023078785.2. Lineage (NCBI taxonomy): Eukaryota > Metazoa > Arthropoda > Insecta > Lepidoptera > Sphingidae > Hyles > Hyles euphorbiae. The sequence continues at coordinate 10,042,503 of CM041056.1, read as the reverse complement.
ATTAGACCTACTGATTTAATTAGGTCTCATGCAGTCTTTCAGGTCATCTGTAATATTTCTAGGTCGGTGGTGCTATTTGGTATCTTTCATTGCCCGAGGCATTAACAATGCGCCGTCTGCTTTGTAAATCCTTTTAACCAGATTATTGCACAATGGTTTTGTAACTCAATAGACGACTGAATCAGTGGAGAGAAACTGCGTTCTCATAGTATGCAAATATCTGTTAAAGTTGCCCTGGGTTTTGTAAGTATTACCATATTCAACCTTTTTAAGTTGGATGGATTTATTTTCTAATCTAAAGGAGGAGAATTTGATGTATTAAAGAATAGTGTGTATTGGAGACGATAATGTTGGGTTAAATATTAGACAGAATTAATTCAATAAACACAAGGGAATTCAAACTGATTTATATTACTTCTGTGGTATACTAAATACGCCAGTTTACTTCAATCGTTTTTACTAAGGTCAAAGGAAGAGATACAGTCGCTCAGAATTCACATGTCCAATGAATCATCCGAAAGGAAATTTGCTTTTCTCCGTCCCCCTCGCGGATAGAATAGATCTCTAACTCCCTAATTTCTGATGTATAATTTGTGCCGTGGGGCGCGAAATCGAGAACACTAAACGACTTAAATCGAGCGCCTCGTAAAAGAGGGGGGATTACCAGAATCTTCTCGACTTAAGCACTTAGATTATCATTAATGGTGACACGATGAATAGCCTAATACAGTGAGTTGTTTCTTTGATGTTCGATTTGTAGCGCTTTGACTATTCGATTTGCTAATGTAATGCTTAATAGTTGTAGATTTATGTCAATTGTATTATATATTAATAACTGGGTATATGATCCGTTCGGTGGGAAATATTCCGAGGACTTGTTATGAATAATACCATCGGGATCTTATCAAGCTATTTGGCAGTGCTAGGCTTTGTGAATGCTACAATGCGTTCCCGAAATTTACGAGTTCTCTATTGCCCTAGAGAGATCTATATTATAAATACATCTTTATTATTGACTGCGGCTGTGCCCTTGATAAACCCGAAGATATTCTTATATCGTCAAAATAGCGACAACGGTATGCGAAGGTTACAAGTTGGAAAACCAGTCATAGTCCTTTTGGAAATCTTGTCCAGTTTCTGGTTCAGCCGGTTCCGAATTCATAACTATTTTTCCTCGGTGGATACTTTTTATTTGTACTGCCCTTATCAGGTGCATGTTTAATGACATTGTATGAATTCTGTGTCAGAAATTAAAATGGACCATTACCTTGTTCTTCCTTGGAAAAAGTTCTAGATCAGTTTAGTTTTTTTATTCGGCATACAGATATCATATTAACAGAAGCACCAGTGTCTAACTGCAGCCAAGCGGTAGTCGCTTATTACAGGGGGATTTACGTGTCACTTCCAACCGCTCTGAGTCATGCGCGCATCAGGATAATAAATTATTGCTGTAATAGTGTTTTATGCAAATGAGTTATTATTTCTATGGTCATCTTCTGCCTTTAGAGGCTTGTATAATGATCGATATTATTCAAGGTCGATGCAAATTAGGACGTGTGAACGGTCTTTAATGAGAAGTTGTATAAGTTTTTTATTTGATTTGCATAACCTAAATATCGTCGCGTTCATTAATTCTTTAATGTTTATTGATATTCTTCGATTTTCTAAGATTCGTGTTGATTTCAGTGAGCACATTTCAGACTTTTTTCTTTGACATTTTTCATTGATTTATTGCAGCATTAGTCCGATATTATCAACTATTCTAGCCATGTGAGGAATGAATAAAAGAAAATATCAGAGTATTTAAGAATACATATCGTCCATATTAACAGTGAAAGAGAAAATATCCGTATATTTTTTCCATAACTCGTTATCTCGTTATAACAGATAGCACAAACCATCTCAGCATTAATCATCATACTGACCCAAATCGAGATAGCCGCATACAATGTTTAGTAGTAAAAATCTATGAAAAAAATATGTTGTAAGTTATTTCGATTGTTCTCCGTTTCGTGAGAATCTTGTTACAGTACGCTATGAATACGGGAATATGTTATTACGTGTTAACGTACAAAGTGCGAGATAAAATCTTCACATTTGTACAGAATTGTGTTTCGTTGCTTTTGTTTTTTTTTATTGTTGAGTCCAAACTATACATGAGTTTGTATAATGATAAATGTAATTTAGAGGAAGTTATAATAATGACTAATGATAATAATGAATAATAATGCGGTAATGATAGTCTGACTTTTTCATGGTTCTATTCATTACTTTCACTAAAACCAGCTTTTAAATAAATCTGGCTAAAATAATTTTGGTTTCCATATAATACCCATTTCTTCTTCCTATTCGATTCAATCTTAGTGTGGTGTCAGGACTAGCTATGTGATTTTTGGCTGAATTTATTATTTACTTATTAAGATATTATCTCTGATGATTTTAGTTTAAGATTGAATGAAGTCAGGCAGGAGGATGGTCTTGATAACATTTTTTTGTATTGTGTATAACAATGTCTTATATCAAACCGCATATACATTTATGTTTATCCTGGGGCGACAAAGTTACTACATTACACCTGAAAGTAAATTGAGATAGTGTATCTTCCGAGGCGCGATGACTGTCTATCGCTGGTCGACACATATGCTGGTCTAATTATGCCTGGAATCCGGATATGCGCACGTGTTCCCTCCTTCCTACAATCCCGGGTCCTTCCGCCGTGGTGTGAAGAGGCACCTAAGCAGGCCGGCATAATTGTTTCCATTGGCATGGGACTGCCGTCCGATGCCAATGGATACTCTGCCTGGGCGGCATTGACACTTTCCATCAGGTGCAATGCCGCCACTATGCCAGGCCATTATAAAAAAAAAAAAAAAAAAAAAAAAAAAAAAAAAAAAAATGCAAAGGATGTACCCGAATCTCGATACACTTACGTGGGTAACTATGTCTGATCGCTATCATAGCGGATGCGAATATTCTACTCGAAATATAAATGATGGTGAAAATTGTATGGAATTTGGATACGTTCTGCTAATAAAAATGCATGGCGTATTGAAAACATTTATGTAATAATTTGTACTCGATATGGCGATAGGCTCCCCCCCTATCAAATCATGGGATGGTACACACAAAGGGAAATTTAGAAGTCCTGGTTCCACCTCTGCCTATACCTTCTGGGAAAAAGCCGTGAGCTTATCTATGTGTGCATAATTTGACGGTCCAACGGCTCGAGATCAACAGGGCGCGCAGACTATCAGTTAGCAATAGGATCTTGTGATAGATTATCTAATCGGCTGTCATGCATGTCGCATAGTATTTCACGCCGTCGATATATCCAGAGAACACTTGAAGTAAAGCCACGCGTACCAAACGAGTTGCGAAAGTGTTTTTTCAAAAGAATATGGACAAGGAAACACCGTGAGTTTTGAACAAATGCCTTTTGTGAATACTTTGAATTGTTTTGCGATTCATTTGGATGGTTTCACCGGAATTTGTATTATTTTAGACGGAATTTTATTTGAAATGTTTAATGCTGTTTTATGTGTTTCTATCGATTATTGTAGCTATAAATTTAAATGAGTAGAATGTCATCTGAAACTTGGTTTAGTACAAAATTCCCCGCTTTTGTTTGAATTCTGTAGACATTTATTGTACGTCAATTTCATTGCGGGGATTTGATATCATTTGTCTGTTCATATTTGTTACGAGTTTGGCTGTTTGTTTAAATGAAAGTGCTTGAAAATTCAACTAAAAGCAAAGTTCGTTGCAAGATAAATCTTAGTGCATTTTATCTCGGCCAGGCAAAGTGACTGCACTGCATTTGTCGCTAAGCGCAATGCCGTCGAGAAAGAGTATTGATTTACGACAGATGTGGATAAACTCTCGCCATTCGTCACAATTATGCCAGCTTGGTTAATTTTTAAATGGAGTGAGGGAACACGTGGGCTGACTAATTTCCATTATTTTTTGTGGTAGAAATATGAATAAGATACCTCGTGTGGATAGACATGTAGGATAATACAAACCATTGGTATGAAATTGTGTAGAACGATATAACAAAAAAATACAAGCATCGAAGTATGTTACTCAAGCGGATATCGTGATCAAAATTTATGCGCACTGCTGATTTATTAATCAGGACCGCGGGAACCCAATGAAGCGAGAAGGGCGATAGTGTAACTACATAATAGAGACAGAGAGAAAAACAGAAAATTTATATGATTTTCGTAAGTGATATAGCCACGCTGTTTTTTCAGTCATGGGCAGACTCGTCCGGGGTGGTACCACTGTTTCACAGGAGGCTAACGTGAAGCGATAGCATAGCTGTCTCGTTTTGTTCGGTTAATGAGATTGCCGAATACCCAATTCCTCTTCCTGCTTCCTATAATTTTCCTCCAGCTCCCCTTCAGATTTGATGGGCTGGCAACACATTCATAATCCAGCCGTTGTGAATATTCATGGGCTGTAGTAATCACTTACCATCACGTGACCTGCTTGGTCGTTGGCTGAACCTAAGCAATAAATCATATACCACTATTTTATACACATTTTCTATGCAGTGTCCTCTCTGTTATCTCAATGAATAAGATCCATTTTGCTATCATTTATAACGTATGATGTGCTCTCGGAACGGTTATCGAGCGCAGCAGACGCCTTGCTCCAACCACTTGAATATTATTATGGATAGAGGTGAAGGGTATTACTTAAACGTCTTTAATATCTAATGAGCGAGTCAAAACTAAGAATTTTAGCATATGCTGGGTGTAATTTATTGTCAAAATGTTTGATCAAATGTACTAATGAATAGGCAGATGTAAAATATAAGTGTATTGATCTAGAATTTTTGTGTTTTGGTTAAGAAGTGTAACCTGGTGTTGAAAGATTAGATTCTCAGAGAGACTAAGCTGATCACGTTGAAGGGACTGTTGGTACTTAAAATCATGATTATCTCGGTATTGTTTAATTAGTGATTAGACTAAAAAGTTATTAAGTAGACGAAGAATTACATGTCGAATTTGTTCCCAAGAGGTAGACAATTTTTAAGAACGTTCCAATTTACGTTAATGAAAACCACCTCCGTTCTACACACACCTATTATAAATTTATACCTTGCCATAGTGACCCACGCTTTTGTCGCGTCTGGGTATCGTCATACTTATGAATTCTATTCTTCTGTGTTAAATGTTTCTACATCATACGCTAAAATTGGGCGGAGGATATTCGGAACTGCTTGGATGTAACGGTTGACAGTAATTTTTTGGCGACATACCTGGCACTGTGAACGCTTTCCATCAGGCGGAAAGCATGCACGTCTCCCTGCGTAGGCCATAACATAACTGCCAGGATTGGTATACCAATCCAAAATATTGTAATATTTGGTGGTACCGTATCGTAAACTATGGAGATAAAATCATAGTAAGACAAGTGTGTCGTGTTCTTAATCAGCTTTGTATAACTAGTTCTCGAGCAGGCTGACATATACTCTTTGAGAAATAACTCGCAGATATGCTGTTTGTGCTGCACTGCCTTCAAGATCCATTGCATTGAAGCCACTGGTGTTAGGTCTCTCATATGAGAGAAGTCGCCTATTTAGTTACCGCAAAGTCTTTCTCCCGCCAAATAGTAGTGTAAATGTTCAGTTTGAAGGATATTGTAGCCAGAGTAACTACTGGACTTATTGAGACTTAACATCTTATGTCTCAGCATAGCGAGCGCAGTGAAATGCTAAGTATTGCTTTGCAATTTAAGGTCTTGTTTGGTTTGCTACTGTTCACGAGCAGTTATATCGCTTACCATCAGGTGAATTGAATGCCCTTCTCGCCATTCAGTGCAATAAAAAGTTTCAATGTTGTGCCATTTAAAAATAACCTCAGGAATCGTAGATAATTTTAGGATAGATGAAAGGGAAAGGTAGACTATTGGGTCTTTGACGATTTCATACATGAAATGCGTGTATGACTTACGTTAATAATCATCGTAGCGTCATAGTGACGGGTCAGTTCCTGCTCATTGGAACGTGTCATCCCTGTTAAATGAATTAACCGTCAAATTCGTCACCCAATTTACGTTGAGCTATGGTCATCTATATTAGGGGGGGTTACTCTATAAAAACGTACAATAGAGGAATCCAACATTTTGTGGAATACCTAGGCACATTAGTGAATTTTTACGTACGGCGTCCCAACATTCGAAGTTCGTATCGTTTTTATAGAGGTTACTCTAAGTACCCAGTGTCGAAATGTTGCAGATATTTAATTCGAGTGCGTGATGATCTGTTGGTAACTTACCAAACGGTGCTAATATGTTTACAGTGGTCGTGGTTTCAAATCCCAGGGCAGACCTCTGATTTTTTGAAGTCATGTGTGTTTTGATAGTCAATCATCTTGCACTGCGATAGTAAATATTGTAAGAATTTATATACCTAAAATCCGTGGTGGATCACATGGCTGAACGATTGTTGATAAGGCTCGTGACCTGCTGTGGGACGTATTTGGGCTTAAACAGATTTAAGAATATTCCTTATCTAAGAGTATCACACTGTTTCTAGTAAATTCCATTTATTTGAAACTCTGACGCTGATTTTTTAGGTATGTTTCCTTATCATTTACCTGATGGTTTAGTTACGACGCACACGTCATTTTGAAAGTCAGCATTGCGTTGGGATCAAACTTCCTAAATCCAATTTGTCAGTCTTGGCTGTTACTAGAATAAGAAGACTACCAAAAACGGAATAAATTTAATTTATACAATAATATAATCGATTATTTTGAAAATATAGTTTAAGTACTATGCATTGACTTGTCATAAGAACTATGTAGTCTACATGACCAATAAACCAGTTTTATTTCATTTCATTTCACTGGTTACATAAAACCTAATCAATTTAGCCAAATGTTTTGTACGTGAAATTGTAGACTACGAAAGACAACTAGAGCAAGTCACGAAATGTTACGATTTTGTAACTTTTCCTAGTTGTCAGTGAGATATTATGTATTGTAAATGTTCTAGGGAAGGAACACGAATGTTCTCTGTTCTAGGAACTGTTAAATTGCGTTGTGACGTCAAACACTCGAACTAGGTTTCAAGCCAATGTTAAGGGGTTCTGTCGACTTGCACTACTTATTAAGTATAGTTCTTGTATTTAACTGGCACTTCGATATGTTGTGATTCAGAGCAATTAATAACATCAGTTATAAATTCATAAAGTTGTGCTCAATCAATTAAGACTTCGTTCTCATACACATTGCCAATAAACCAACGAGATTTTTGTTAAATTTACACTAATATATCAAGCTGAAGATTATGTTTGTTTGTTATTCCAATTCCAGGAATTACTGGTTCGAATTGAAAATCTTTTTTATGTTGTATAGGTAATATATCGAGGAATGATATAAGCCAGTGATTCTCAACCACTGTGCCGCGGCACTTTTGTGTGCCGCCAAATTTCAAAAGTGTGCCGCCAAATTTGGCAAATATATAATGATGTTAATACTATTATATTATATCATTTAAAAAGAAAAATATTTTTAACATGAATATATATTTAAATCCACAAAAAAGTTAATTATTTTATTATTTGCTTTGCAACGCGTTTTTTCTTAGTGCCAAATTATGATGAAGCGGCGTGCATAGCAATAAGAATATGTCTCAAGGCGCTCTTTGTGTGCCGCCAAATTTTGAAATCGTTAAATATGTGCCGCAACAAAAAAAGGTTGAGAATCACTGATATAAGCTATATTATATCATCACGTTATGACCTCTAGGAGGGAAGCAGTGGTGAATAATGAATACAACTAAGTCGCATGTTGTCCTGACATCGTACTAAGATAACAAGTCTTCTGTAATGGATATTTGAAATAGCAGTAGAATTTTTAGTCTCGTAAAACTTAGCTAAGGTATCATGCAAACGGTTGGATAAACGCATTGAATACATAGCTTTTCATCCTATAGCCGGATTTTAATCCACATTGGTAGGTATTCTATCAAATAATGCATTTTTATTAAATATTTGTATAGTATGCGATATAAAATTTCAACTATTCGACATATGATCGCGCTTCGGTGGAGTGGTTAGGCAATATTCGGCGCGGTCAAAGAGCGGCCGATTCGTATTGACAAAAAGTTCGGTGTATATCAACGAATTGATTTTCAGACCACCAAGCGGCTATTACATCGTATGACATACAATATTGAAATGTATCGCGGCTTGCTGGAAGTGGGACAATACATACATGTAAAAACTCAAGCTTTTTTTCCACAAGGCGTAGGCAGAAGTACTGCCGTGATACCCATATGTCGCTTTGTATGACCCGTCCCACGATGTAATAGGGGGCGAGCCTATCAGCATTGGGGGCAAATTCCTGACTCCAGGCTAATAATGAATAGAAAAATCCAATATCACTTTGCCCGAAACGGAATTCGAACCCGAGATCTTAGCTTTGTAACCGTACCCAAGTACAACTACTGCAAGCTTTAAATTATAAAAATAATGAGTTTTTTTTAAGGAATACTTTATAATTATCGGTCAGCGCAAATAACCTACGATTAACAAGTTTCCTTCTGTTGCAACACCAACGATTAATTTGTAGATTTTATTTTTAAATCAAATTGTCTAGCAACACTTAAATTGAAGTTCCTACGATATTCGCCGGGATGTATTCAGACAGGCAATGTTGTGTCGAAAGATTTCATATCGTTGGATACTTTATACATTCCTATAGTATTTAAAGCCCGTGCCCTGCAGAGGGACGTATATGGGCTTATACAGTCAGCAAGGACACTCATCAAGTGCATTCTCATTTTTTTAAATGCATCGAATGGCGAGACCATCATGCCGCTCGCCCGATGGTAAGCGATACAACTGCCCATGAATTGTAGCAAAACTAATACCGCCTTGAATTACAAAGCAGTGCTTGGCATTCCTCTGCGCTCGTCATCATATATCCAGCATTTACTCTGGCTACGATGTCCTTCAATCCGAAACACAACAGAGCATTTAAACTGCCGATTGGCGGGAGAAATAGACATTATGGTAGTACCTACCCAGGCGACCTTTCACATATGAGAGACCTACTACCAGTCAATTGATGTCTAATACAGATATAATTCATTTCAAAGACTTATTATAAAGTTGATTTGAGTATTGGCGGGAAGTGTACCGAGTTGGTGCACAGCCGTGACTGCCAATTTGGTTGTACGGCGAGGCGGAAGAGACATTTCTTCTGTCGCCGGTTGTATTACTGATAGGCTGATTTATGTCTTACATATAGAGATTTTCTGATCAACGTGGGTTTTTCTTTGGTTGTTTGTGCCAGAAACTGATTGGTTAGTAACAAGAAATATTTGTTAGCTTTAACTTTTGGAGAAAATATTGAGAGCTTTGGCATTATTACTTAAGTTTAATTTCTGAAAGTTGTATTTAGTGATTTCTTATGGGACAAAACTTTAGCTTCCTTTCAAGATAATTCAAAACATAGTCATGGCATTCCATCGTAATGATCCATTTTATTTTATGGCGCGAATTTACATTCTAATGCAAGGAAATAAAATTCCTATGCAGACTGATCTAATTGTGTGAATAATAGAAGAAGCGTGCAAAACAATGTGCCAACTCCAGTATCTGTAGCAAATGCGGATAATATTTGTAAACACATTTTGCCCTCAATTATCCTCATCCGAGTATGTCTGCTCAAGTATTGATTGCGCCTAACCTCTATAGCTACTCGTATATATAAAGCATTGTACGAAAATACGAGATCTATTCGCTTTTGATCGGCCAATATATCTAATGGTCAAAAGTGTTGCCGAGGTCTGAAGTTGCTATTCCTTCAACAACATTATTTTCTTATCCCGCTGATAGGTGTTGAACGAACGATATACGGGTATCTTGGCCGAACGATGGAACATATTGACATCTGAAGAAGTAGAACCACACTATTTCGACGAATTGGTCGGCTCGATTTAGGTTTAGAAGATTTAAATACAACCTTTGCTTTGTTGTTGTGTTTCGCCCTGTGTAAGTTTGCTGAAGGATCTTTGGTGTTTATATCTGTCACACAGGTATAGTAAACTGTCTCATGTATACCCGGGTGGTGTACCTGAAATAGTGGTCTATTGCGGGTAGTTGACGGTAACGACACTCTGGTATAAAGATGGAGCAAGTTGGACGTCACCTATACTTGAGGTCGGTGTAGTGGTCAACCAGTGTTTAGCTTCATTGTGGTGATAGTGCTCACTACAGGGCCAATAACCCTTTTCTCTTCCATTCAAGACCCAAGACGCCATACAACTATATGATCCATGTGAACCGTCTACCCTCAGGTTAGTTGTTTGTTAATATGCAGAAACTATGCAATGAATAAACTTCAATACCTACTCTAAACAAACATCAAACTCCCCCTACACGAGACAACTATTGGCACACATTGGCCACGTGAAGTGGAGCGGTACTATTACAAACACACCTTTATTTATGTTACACCTCACTTTGTTTACCGTCTCGTGGTAGGGGCCATGTAATTTTAGGTTTGTAGGACGACGCTTCTCGATCTTGTGTACTATCACTATCGTGTTTAAGTTCCTAGCTCGATTTGTTGCGGGTACCTTGGTTGGATTACGTGGATTTTGCAACGATTTCTAAGTTTTTATTGTATGAAGATTTAATGTTAGGTATTGGTGGAATCACACGCTTCTGGTGTTAGGGATTCGTGTGTGAATTACCACATGGTTCAACAAGGAATATAGCGCATGGAAACCTGTATTCTGAAACAATTAAGAGCTTCAGGATAATTTGTGAATGTGAAGTTTGAACCCCTAATAGGTCTGGGTGGTGCATGGTGAACAAAACTCCATTGCAGATGACAACTGAAATCAGCAGCGGTAGATTATGACTATCTGTGTTGATACAACAGTGCATAAATCCCCATTCCCTAGTGACCTTTTAATTTAATTTACGTTAAAAATATTCCACAATTTATTTACTGAATAATTCTAAAGTATGTAGCTACTCATTGAAGCATCTCGCTCGCAGAACATCAAGTGCTCTGTTAATATCGTCGCCCATTCATCCGCATACAAGTAACACTTGGGATTGGTGTTTAGTCGAGCATTAAGCGTTGTTAGCAGCCGAGGCATAGATCATAAGGCTCAATTATATACAGGGCGGTTTTATGAAGTGGCAGAGCGTCGCTCTCATGTCTCAGTATGAACAGGCAGGCTGGGAGCGGTACCACAGTCTCACAGGATATTAACATGTATGACAGCGTTTTCATATCACTCTTCACGCGATTTGATGGGCCGGCAATATACCCATGATCCATGGGTAGTGGTGGATAAACCAAGTGTGGATGGTCAGGGGCGGTAGACTAATCATCAGGTGACCTGTATGTTCGTTTGCCGGACTTATTGAATAAGACAAAACAATGATTGTAGATAGTAAACCGAAGCTATGATAAATAGCCCAAAAAATCTCAAAGGATTTAAGGCATTTTAGGTAAGGCCTTTTATTGTACCACACTGTCCTAAAGAAATTAATAGTGTTCTCGTAAATTAAAATTTTAATTAGAGGCCAGTCTATTGTCCATAATCTGCTACTTGAAACAACAATACATTGGAAAATGTTATTTACATCTGACCCATACAATGCTTATACAACGATGCGACCACGTGACCCGTGAAGCAGCGTCTTTGTCAGCTCGTTCAATCTGCCTCTGGTCGCGCGTCATCGCTTTTGCAGGGGTAATCAACTGTCGGGAATGTATAATTAAAAATATTCATTTTATTGTCATATTTTCAAATCTATAAATACTATGTTGTGAGGTACGTGCTTCTACTAAGTGATATTTGCTCGCTACACAATCTGCTAAAGGTAAAATAAAGACTACTTTTAGATACGTCATCTTATAGATTGATAACTTTTTGGGCGACTGACCTGCATGATGAAGTTACGACGTGTAGGTCGCTATATCTGTATTAGCCCACCTATATGGTATATAGTACATCCCACTACAGAACATGGGCCTCTACAATCGAGTGTATGATCGATTTAATTAAGACGGGTTGTCAATGTAGGAGTCATTTTACACGACATCGATTGCAATAAGTGACGTGCAATTGCACGTGGTTGCCTTTCGCAATATTATCATTGACATCTGAAATATCTCTCCCCCTTTTCCCCTCTACCGTTTCAAAGGAGGGTAGCGTATTACTTGTCAGTTTATAACGCTTCATTATAGCGCAGGATTGTTTAATTTCGAGTGGTGTGTATGAGTTTGAGGTTAAATTTAGCCTGCGAGTGTAACGCGCCTAAATTCATTACCTCTGCGGCGAGCAGATAAATTGCTCATACGGTACAACCAAAATATTTAATTTGAAATATTGAAGGTATCTGGTTTAGACAGGTATCCGATATGGAATGATCAAACTTCGTTTTTTTATTGGGGTTTTATTGTAACATCGATCTTCAACAGTTGATATGTGTCTCGTTATTGTTCGCGGGGGTTCCTTACAATTATTAATGAAGGTTTGTTCTGCTATCGGTCTGTAATAGCCATTGTATACACCCCTTCATCCATCATCATATTAGCCACGAGTTTTTACAATCTCATTTATTTTTGGCATATTTTTGTAATCATGTTACTGCCAACTAGGTACTATTAAAAATTAACATACAACAAGTCAAAGGTCGAAAAGTCCGTTGGTTTTATGTCACATATAACAGGTCCCAGTTAAGATGTTGTGCCAGGCCTATGTTTAAGTATGGCTTTTGAAGACCTTGGAAAACGATGATGATAAATGTATTATTTCTTACTAAAAGCATCTGTAGCCCAGCTGATAAGAATCCGTGCGTTAAACGAAAGGCTGCGGGTTCAATCCATTACCTAGACAAATGTTTGTAAAGCCCACAAGTTTTTTATTTTATTATTATTTATATACTTTCTTAGCGTAACCGTGTACGTATGTAGATAAATCTAACCAAGTAAGCGCCGGTGCCAATGGAAAGATTGAACTTGCGTAATGGATACCGGAGTTTGTATGGGGTCTGAGTTTTTGTAAGGCAGTAAGTCTCGTTGTTTTCGATACCCATGACTATATATATTCAGCCTATCGCCGTCTACTGCTGGACGTAGGCATCTCCAAGAAAAGCCAACCATTCCGGTCTTGAGTAGCTCTCAACCATAAGACTTTATTGATTTTATGGTTGGTACCGGATTTAATTATATACGTGAGTGTGTATTAATTTATTTTGTTTGTTGTTGCAGTGAGCAGCCGATCTTCACGTGCAAAGCCCACGTGTTCCACATAGACCCGAAGACGAAGCGCTCGTGGATGTCGGCCAGCTCCGCCGCTGTCTCGGTCTCGTTCTTCTACGACTCCTCAAGGAATCTGTACAGGATCATCAGCGTTGAAGGCACTAAGGTATCCCCTTCTACTCTCCTAAAGTTGCTAATGCCATATTATTGTTTATACCGTAGGGTTACGTTATGCATCACAACTAGAAATAATTTTTAAAATTCGTATAAACAAGTTACAAATATATAAAAGTTGGTAGTAGGCGTAAAAAAAAGAATGCAACATGCACGGTGTGATCTTCAGCCCGTTTTTTTTAATGGTATATAATAGTGAGACGAGCGTGGCATTCACCTGATGGTAAGTGATTAAACCGCTCATGAACAGTAGCAAAACCAAACAACACCTTGAATTTCAAAGCAAATGGCAATGCCTTCTTTGAAATCCATCCCACGGTTGTCTGAAAGACATTGCTTTAAGCGATAATACCGCCATTTTTACTTTTTATTTTTTAGTTTGTATGTTCTATTTTTTTTATGTGTACAATAAAGATTTAAATAATCATAATAGCAATGCCTGGCATTCCACTGCGTTCGCCATCCTGAGACATAAGATGTTAAGTCTCAATATATTCACTAGTTACACTGGCTGCAATGTCTATCAAACTGAAACACAATAGTGGTCAGTGTGCCCAGACGACCTGTCACATATGAGAGACCTACCAGAGCCAGTTTTTTCCACCACACGACCCTGTCCTTAGCCAGCTTATGCCATTTTGGCTCAAAAGCATCTAATACGTCGTATTATAGTGTTTAAAATGATTCTTATGTTTGTCCACAGGCAGTGATCAATAGTACGATAACAGCGAACATGACGTTCACGAAAACCTCACAGAAGTTCGGTCAGTGGAGCGACGTGCGCGCGAACACTGTGTATGGACTGGGGTTCGCTTCCGAACCGGAACTGGGCAAGGTGAATTATATAAATTATAATCTATAGTAGATACGAATTATCCATCAGCCAAAGGAAGTCTATTGTTGAATATAGGCCTCTGATTTCAACAGTGACCTGTTAGAGGCAGAATTGAAGATATGTATAAGAAATTTAAAAAGTTCCGGCTTTGTTCATAGACGGTATTAAAACCTTTTTTAATTAACGAATGTTTTGTCCTTTTCGAACTCAGTTTTAGTGAAGAAGACAAAATATCCGAAAACTTAAATGGTTTTTAATATTATTGATGAATAAGGCCATTCATGTTTCTATACTTTGAAGGAATAATGTTGAGTTATCTGGTACTGAGTATTGAGTGCTGCTTTTGTCTATTATTACGGTGATCTTCATGGACCCAAGAACAAAACATTTTTATTCAAAAATTCAAAATCAAGATTTTTTTACTGATGCATACATGATTTATATCACTTCTAAGACACGTGCAATTTAGTCTGTCTACAATGAAATTAAGTTGAATGTATGAATGATCCTCGAATATGTTCAGTTTGTACCATTACGACACAAGACTCGATCTTAGTGTGGGGTCGGCATTATGTATGTTACTGTTGAGTGTTATTTATTTATTTCATTATTATTAGACCTTCGTTAGATACTCACATCTCAATTTACCAATTCTTCTTTCTTGCAGTTCATCGAAAAGTTCCAAGAAGTGAAGGAGGCTATACAAGCGCAGCAGTGCGGCGCGGGCGCTACCGCTGGCGCCGGCAAGGCCGTGTCCAACGGGAACAGTGGCGGCGCTACGCCGGTAGCGTCCGCCACCGCCAGCCCGCTACTGGCAGCGCGCACCGCCGCTGACGAACCGCCATCGGTCGTGTCGCCTGCGCAGGTAATATACTATACTATGGTACGGGTTACACTGTACACTATTCTACGCTGTAGACTATGCTACACGCTACATACACACTGTGCTACGCTGTAGACTATGGTGCACTACACGCTACAGTGTGCTATTAGTAACACTGTACAATGCTACAGTATACACTATACTACGTTGTAGACTATGCTGAACACTACAGTATACACTATGCTACGCTGTAGAAGTGGTGCACTACACGCTGCATTGTGTTACCACCTACACTATAAAATGCTATAATGTACACTATGTTACGCTATAGACTATGCTACACACTAAATTGAATACTATGCTACGCTGTTGACTACAATACCCTGCACGCTGCAGTCTACACTATGCTGCATATCATAACGATATGTAAGAATTTACACAGGGTATATCAAGACTGCTACCGAAAACGAAGCTGGGTAGTAGTTTTAGTGACTTCAGTCACATTGCAACTAAATTTTGTGCAAAAAAGTGCAACGATTTTTTTGTATTTTTTTTTTCTATCGTCGTATTAGGGTGTTAAATACATATTTTCTTCTTAACTAATAGTGTACACCCTTTTATTTTTAAACACACTATAGTATGCAAGGCTTTAAATTATTATTTTAGCACAAACTATGGATCTACCACCCAAACTCGACGATAATTAAAAAAATAATTTAAAAAATAGTCGCGTTACTTTGCGAAATTCCTAGTTACATTGTGTTTGTAGCCACTTAAACTACCACCCAGCTTCGTTTTCGGTAGCAGCCTTGATATACCCTGTATATCCTACCCCGATCGAAATAAACTGATGTTTGAACTATTGTGTTGTTTGTTACAGCCCAAGGTGGAAAACGATGAGATGCTGGTACATCAGAGAGCCCACTCCGTCTCCTCTACACTTCAGGTGAGATGACATTTGCTATGGTGTATCTATAAAAAAAATAAAAATCATTTAGATTTGTTTATTAACTATTCGTTTAAAATACATTGTATTAAAGCTTAGATTATATACTCGTCTAGATTGAGCAATGTCAACAAACGATGCGCTAAAAGTGTCCTCACTTTCGTTGATATGTGTGAGTACGGGTCGTGTAATTATTGCAATCCAACTGTCAAGGTGTGTGTGTTTAAGGATGCCTACTCCAGATTATTAACTTAACTTTTCCCCATTATTTGATATACAAAATAGGTTAAATAAAATATTTTTTCTTTATTTAAAGTAATCATACTATTAATTATATTTATAACGCATTTTAGTAAAAACAATAAAGATCTAAACCCATCTCCTAGTGTTTGTTTCCGAATAGAATTAACTCTTTGGATTTATTGCCTAGGCTGTTATCTGATTTCTGTATTTATGTAAAATATAAATCATCATAAGTAAAATGTTCGGAACACATGACTGAAGTCTTGTGAGGCTACGAATGGTCTTCTTTTCGTTTCCGCTGTGTAATGTCTCTCCAGCAATTTGCTAGTACGGAATCCGTAGGAAGTCTAAAAATATTATTAGGACCTTGAATATGACAATGATGACAATAGCAGTACCCCGTTTGTGAAATTTTGAATGGTACATGCAAGGCAAAGAATTAATAAAATTACTATGAAGTGCATGTCGTCGTGGGTTTCATTAATATCGTGTAGGTAAGTTTTATTTACTCATTAAATAAATAATGCCATTCTTCTTGTTGTTATTCTGATCGAAATATTATGTAATGATATTTGTGTTTTATAGTTTCTCCCATAGTTTCAACAAATTTTCCTAGTAATAAATTGACAACACTGGCCAATGAAACTCATCTTCAAAATAATGAATTAAAAGTTCATGTTTTCTTCAAATAATAGTGGTTTAACAATAATGTTACCGGTAGAAAGTGATATTGGTATTATTATACAGCTTTCCCACACAATTGCGATACAATTTGACAGCACAAACCGGCATTATTAATTATTTTTCGGGAGCACGTTATCCATGTGTAGTTCAAATGACACTGACGTACGTGAGAAGCGAGTCTACCAAATTTGGTAGACTTTTTTTGAGCCGCGCGGTGAGGTGTGATGTGTCATCTAGACGAGTATATAATCTAAGTATTAAAGCTTTAAAGAATAACGGACTCATTTATAGTCAGTTTACCTAACCTATTTTGGACGGTCTTGGCCAGCCTCCGTAGCGCAGTTGGTTTCACTTCGGCTGTGAATCGAGAGGCCGCGGGTTTGATTCCCGCACCAAAAGAATATTTTTTTTCGAATCACAAGTATTTCGGGTTTGGGTGTTCGTGAGACCGAAATGTTTCTTATATTTCCTGACCTGACCCACGACATTCGAGTCGTTGTTAGTGTGGGGTGAAGACTATGTATGTAAGTGTCGGGTGTGTATATCACCGTAAAAATGTAAATACCGTTAGATTATAATTTATCTTGCACGATTGTGAAATTTCGAAAGATTGTGAACATTTGGTTAGGTTGGATTTAAATGTTTCACTTCGATACTTAATTTCCCGAAAAATAATGCGTTAAATTTACGTTTACAATCTTTCAACAGTTCTCAATCTCGCAAGGAATAAATAATAAATAACACCCAACAGCCATATACATAGTCCTCACCCCACACTAATATTCGAGTCTTATGTCGTGGATATCAGGAACTACGAGAGACTTTTCGGTCTCACAAACACCCAGACCCGAAATAAATATTTGTGGGCTGCAAAAACATTTCTCTCGGTGCGAGGATGGTAACCGGCTGCGCCACGTAGGCTGTCGATAGATAATAATCTAACGGTGTTTACAATTTAGAGTGACAAATTAAAAAAAAAAAACTTTAATGATTGTAACATAAGAAATTTTGTACTTATGGAAGATACACCTAGAAGACCGATTTATACATATTTCTGCCTTTCATGCGTCAATAGGTCCTTCTTCAATAACGGGTCGATAGGTCATTTTGAGCAAAAATATGATTAAAAGCCAAAATCGTTTTTTTTTGGATTACGTTACTCTAATTTTAAAGGTGACATATTATATGTGTTTATGCAGGGCGGGTACGCGACGGTGGGTCGCGCGCCGCGCGGTGCGCTCGCGTCGTCGGGCGCGGCCGCCGAGGCGCCGCCCGAGTCCACCGAGCAGCAGCTCAGATACGAGAACGACAGGCTCAAACTCGCACTCGCGCAGAGGTCAGACCATCATACCACTATTATAGTTCGCGTCACGTAAAAAGAACGCTGGCGGTAAAGCTGAGCAGTAGGCGATTTATGGGTCTATCTGGTGGTGTGAGATGAGGCGCGGGGCGGGCGGATCACGCGCCGCACGCTTGCCGGTGCGCTCTTGGTTCGTACACATTACGTTCGTTTTCCAAATACTATCGCGCATAAAAGTTTTAATTACAAAATGGTATATATTCATCGAAGCTGATAATGATGCAGTTGATCATTTAAAACATTATATGAAATGAACCGCAGAGCCACCCAAGACGACTTAATGGAAGGAGTTTCAACATTTCTTATTTTTTTTATAATTTGATTAAACATTATATATTCAATCAAACATGTTTTTCATTCTATTACATGATATTAGATCTATTTTTCGCTGTACCTTCCAGTAAACAATATACAAAGCCAAGACTAATTCAAAATAAAGCAATAGGCGTAGTACTTTCGCGCGCGAGTTATACTGCGCAAACACACCCCCTCCACATTTTTACAGTGTTCTTCTTACACGATGCGAACTATACACATGTCGCTAATATGTATGTCGCAGTCAGTTGAATTTGCTATTTGATTGTATGACTAACTCGTTCAATAAATGAGCACATTGAATTAAATGACTAGGGCTGATCGTTTATTGAACAAGCGTCACTCAACGTCCAACTAATTAGCAGATTGTAACAACAACACAACCTAACTTATCCTTCATTTCAAAAAGTGAGAAAGACTTAAATTAACAACTTTCTGGAGTTTCAGAGACTCATTTTTAGCCTATCATAAGACTTACAAAACAATATTAAATAATAATAAGGTGTGTCATGTCCTCATTTTTATTATCTAAAGTAAGTTAAATTTAATCGACTTCACTTGCTACTTGTGATAGCTATTTATGATTACTAAATGTAATGCTTATGCGTATACGGGCACGTGCGTCAGATTTACGGTTAAACGGGTGGAAGAGACGCCCATTTAAATATCAACCCTAAGTCATTGCAACAAAGTTTAGTAAGGCTTACTACACATATCCGGCATTTGGAAGAAGCTTATATACTGCCGAATGGCTATGATTTTACGGCTTCTGAATGCGTTGTCAAAAAATAAGTATTTCATTATATCGAATAATATTAACATTGGAATATTATTAATATTATTCGGTTAAGAGTATAAATATTTGTAATGTATATTATAAAATACATCAGAACTAGATATTTTTAAATTTTTGGTATTGTCCCGAATTTCACCACATGCCAATAGAATTTAGACAGACATTATAATTTCTTTGGTGACGTATATGAAAAAATATTTTGTAGTTTATTTCTATGACGAGACAACTTTATTTTATTTTTGTTCTTTACTTTTACGTCGGAAACTGATCCCAGTGTTTCCCATCCCAATGTTTTCTACCAAATACAATTATGTTCAAGTATAAAAGAATACAACTGTCGTCACTGACTGAACCCTATATTTTCAATAGTACCACAATCACTGTTTTCCGATCTTAACCAATGATTTTAAACGATTGTCAAAAGTAGGCCCACTCTCCGTCTTATTCTGTGCAATAAAAATATATTAACAATAAAAAAGTTTAATCTCAAGAATGTTTGTACAATACTTAAAACTACGCAAAAGTTAACAATATAAAATCGCAAAAAAAACTGAAGTACATTACGGTAAGCCATTGCGATATTATTCTAGAGGGGACACTTCAAACAAAATGTTTGTAACAAAATGTACTGTACTGTCCACTTCTGTTTCTGTCTCTGTCACTCCTACACAGTAATATCATCTTCGCTCTCGCTTCACTAGGTTCAATCCTCCAAATGCGCAGAGATTTTGTTCGCGATGTCCGCTCTAGTATAATACCTCAATGCGGTAAGCATAACGAAAACAACTGGTAACTAGTAACAATATCCCATGCAGATTCACACCAATAAATAGTTTACATTTTGTAAGGTTATCAATTCACAACGTAAGTCAAATGAAATAATAATATAAAATACATATACGGCCGATGCCAATAATCAATCGAAAAAAATAGATTAAAGTCAATCTGTTTTGTTTTTTCTACTTTTCGATTGGTCTCCTGTCATGTTGCCATAGTTTTTTCACTACTGAGATTGATTATTGGCAATATAGTATCAGAAAAACGATTGAGCTGTCAATCTGAAACGGCAAATTTTGGATTGGGATTGTTTATTGGCAGCGGCTGATAGTATACAACTTGAGACATCAAATTCTGCCTCAGATTTTATACATATTAATATTGGGTCCTAAAACATAAATATCTTATTATGTATATCCTTTTAATTATCAGAAAATTAAAATTGATATACTTATATGTAAAGCAAGCTATACTCGACTAAAATTTTATTTGGCCCCTATAGGCTATGCTTTTTGGGACGTAAGATATATATGATAATATCCATACATACAACGCTTATCATCACTTGGACAAAATGGGACATGAACAAAAACGATAATAACAACACAAATCATAAAATTAAAGCCTCTTGCATTGTGTAGTAATTACTATTATTTTTGGCTCATAACATCGGTACCAGTTATGATAACAATCATTCACACAAACACACATCACATTTAAGTACAAGACTAAAACTGACCAATGAAATGATACGAGCTTATATCGTAAAAGGGACTAACTACATTCATTCAGCTCAATTCAGCTTCCCTCCATAAGAAATTTCAATTTTGTATGTAGAACCTTAAGCAGCCTTTCATCTTTCCATACTTCATTGACTTTCGCGAAATCGGACAAAAATAGGGCATTTTTAGAATTGCCATAATTTCGTGTACAAACAGCACTAAACAATGCCGTAAGCGCTGTACAATCAATATCCTCCAGCAAAATGCTTATAGAGCTGAATATACGTAGTTGTATCGTTAAGGTATCGGAATTTTGAGCATTAATGCTCGTAACCTCCTGCGACTGGGACAAAACCTTCGTCGAAATGTCCGAAGTCGTGTTGGAACTCCAAAGGCTCGTGCGCTGGCTTAGTGTGGTACTCCTCTTGATGTTTGGGCGTTCCTATCTTGTGCACTACCGCGTTGAAACCGTTTTTGTCGTCCGCTTCGTATTCCACTACGCGTTTTGTTCCGTCTGTCTCTACCAGGGTGTATGTACCTGTGGCAATGGATTTGATGGTGGATTAATATTAGTTTTTTAATTGATTTGTAACTATCAATGTTACGATACTCGTAAGAATGGCTGATCTAATTAATGTTAATTAAAGCCGGCTTAGACAGGTTGTTATGTAAATCTTTGATTTTCTGAAGGAATGATGATAAAATGACGAAGATGATGCCAGTGAAGTCCATATTTTTTTGCGCTTCGTTAAAAAATCTTATGACTGGGAAGACGGTAACACGTAGACTAGCAAACCTTTTCATAAATTCACAGCTTGATTTGTGTCAACTTTTGTTCTAAGATCTCATAAAATGTCGCAAATAAAAAAGTATCCATGGATTACATGGATTTGGACAGCCTCCGTGGCGCAGTTGGTTAGACGCCACCTGTGAAACGAGAGGCCGTGGGTTCGATCCGTGCACCGAGAGAAATGTTTGTGCGGCCCACAAATATTGTGAGACCGAAAAGTCTCTCGTAGTTTCTGATACTCACGATACAAGACTCGATCTTGGTGTGGTGTATGGACTGTATGTGATTGTAGGGCGTTATTTTATTTAATATTTATTCATTTATTAAATGTTACCTTTAACTTTGTCTCCATCCCTGGTCTCCCAGTGCTCCTTGTCGTCACCGGTGTGAGGGTCCTTCACTGAATAGTCGAACGAGTATTTAGGATGCGCCTGAAATACATCAATATCCTCATGTAATTTTGTCAAGGTAATCAGGGAACTAATATGGTATGCTATTGAATGAATGCCTTGAACAGAATCATAGTCAACGATTTAAAAATACATCCAAATTCTACAGCTATTTTAAATGCTTTTGGCATAATCTTCGTCTAAATCGTTCTTGTTAATATGAATAAATTGTAATTAAAAAAATGTAGTTATATATCTGATCTAATGGGCTACACTTTAAGGAATAACTCCACTAAAAGTCTTCTTGTACTTTTTACAATTTATTATTCCAATACAGTCAACATGGTCTAATCCTCTTATAAATTATTTCTAGTCCCACACCGCGGAACATACCATACATTATATGTATATTCTTTCAATACTCGCTCAATCTGGCAGTATACAGGGTATATCAAGACTGCTACCGAAAACGAAACCGGGTGGTAGTTCAAGCGACTTCAGACACAATGCAACAGTAAAAGTTGCAAAAAAGCGTCAATTTTTTATTTTTGTTATTTTTTTCCTATGGCCATATTTGGGTGGTAAATACATTTTTTCCTAAAATAATAATGTCTACCCTTTTACTTATAAATACTCTAAGGTATAAAAGAGTTTAAATTATTATTTTAGTCAAAACTATGGATTTACCACCCAAAAATGACGATATTTAAAAAATCATAAAAAATAATTGTCGCATTTTTTGCGAAATTTTTAGTTGCGTTGTGTTTGGAGTCACTAAAACTACCACCCGGCTTCGTTTTCGGTAGCAGTCTTGAGATACCCAGTATGTTTAATAATCCATGATTCAAAACAATTAGCCATATCCAAAATTAAACGCTATATTATTAATGTCATTTATTATTTTTAAGCTTTGACATATATCCCAATATAAACCTTACAGCTTGTATATAAACTTACGTGATAATCCAAATCATACTCCTCTCCATGATGGTCGTCGAGGCTCTGGTGGTGGTGATGCGAGATGTCTTTGGGATGGTAGCCCTCGAAGCCGTGGAAGTCGTCGTACTGGGCCAGGGCGCCAGCGGCGAGTAGGACTAGGGTGAATGTCTTCTGAAAATGACCATGCTTTTTGTGAGTTTACAGTAGTGTTCACTGATTACCAATAAGGCTCAGTTCGCCTTACATTTGCATACGCCTCGCCATACAGTTGTAACGTATTTCACTTTGCTGTTGTATGGGATTGACATTGTAAAGTCGGAGCTATGGGTAAAGTTGGTTTGTGTAATTGGGTTTAAATTTCGAAGAAATCTTTTTTTGTGTTATTTAAAATAAACTCGTATTTTTTCATAGTATGATGCCTTCTTTTTACATTAAAATACATTTCTTCCCATATTTCATCCTTTTTTGTGTTCCTAGGAGCTACATTTTCAAATGCAGATTTTACTAATTACTACTAATATATATCGTAGTATCGAGGAGCTTAAAAATGCTCTAATTATTTACAGAATGTAAGAGAATTGTAGTAATGCCAAATTTTTCGTCACATAGATGTGGAATTTTAGCCAGTTAAAAGTAGCTTATATATATATTATATTTCTCCAAATTCTCTATTCCGTCATATTTTATTTATTTTGAAGACATTACAATTATTAAGATAGAATTTTTGTTAATTTCGACATTGACCACATCAGAAATGAAACAACTTTATTTTTAGGCATTAAACAACATGGGAAATACCCTCCATATTTTGTGTTACTTTAACAACATCTCCGAAAAAAATAGTTTTTTTTGTGAATACTTTATTGTACACCACACAATATATTACATATTAACAGAAAGCGCTATATGCGTAACAAACGGCGGTCTTATCGCTTTCGGCGATTTCTTCCAGATAACCTTAAGATGGATTGGAACGAAAGGAAGCACTGGCGGTATTATTAAATTGAACACGTGTTTGGGACATAAATTTCACATACATTACAAACGTGACCGTGCATATATGGAGAGATAGGATCTGGGGGAAAATGGCTATGGTAATCTGATCGTAAATCGTACGGAATGAGTGTGTGAATCGCGAAGGAACTAAAACGCATCTTGCGGAGGACAATTGTCAGTTTTAAAGCTCGTTTCAGCTGGGCTATTGTATGTGAATACAGTAATATTGGATTGTTGATGCAAAACTTTAGGTTTATTGTAAATTTAGTGGATATTTCGATTCATTTTGGAATGGAGCAAAAAAAAACCAGGCACCAGAATAAAATTATCCACGAAGAAGCATTTGACTGCTTCTGATACAGTTTTTATAAAATAAGTTATGTATAAACTGTAAAAAATGCGTGAAAACATAATTTATAAATAATGCAAAAACTCATTTTATTTCAATTCAACATTTTCTTTTATCATATACGTTTTTTAACACAATCATGACTGAAAATCCTCGCAATGAAACAGATAAAAACATTTCCATGTAATAGACTAAGAGCCTGTGGCTTCATAATAGCTGATCGTTGGATGCCTATATTAGAGGCATGCGCAGATAAACTTTCAGCTTTTATAAAATAACGAAAGTCTGGCGGCCACGGGCTCTTGGTCTACAAATTAAGCGTAGCGTGCGAACATGACGTCACGTTACAGCATAATCGATGTGTACTCGAAACACATGCTTCAACACCATTACGATCGCGCAACGCGTGTTACGTACGCTAGATCTTGTTTATAATCGATATTGGTTGTAAATAATCGATTATATCGGTTTCCTAGTTTTCTACTATGCTGTTTGGTGTAATCAATCACGTGTAATGTGAAGCGGAAAGCGTTTTGGAGATCGCCTTGATGGGTTTTTGATGTGTGCTGTTGGGTGTAGGGTTTTGTTGATCATAGTGTTGTTTTGTCAATTAAAATTTACATCTTTTTTAATTTTAGAGTAATTTAGGCCGGTGTCAAAGTCTGTTTTTCTGCCTAATGCACTACCTAACTGTGGATTATATCACTTCATATCACGAAAAAATAATGTAGGCAACTTATGGACTTTTTTAAAACGACCAAAATATTTCCAAGCTTCCAATGTTGAATTGTTTGAATACCTAATTAACGGAGTGCACGGAAGATTTAGTTTGATTATCGGGGATTTGTTTACTACTACTTTGGAGTATTTGTGGTTTTTTAATTATTCACGCCTTTTTATTCGAGATTCGGATATCCCTTAGGTGATTTTTTAAAAATATTTTTTCGCTTTGAAGACTTGAGGGCGCACGTTGTGTTCACGCACAAAATTTGAGTGAATTGTGTTAGGTCACCAGTCATCCAAATCCTTGATTTTATTTCATTGATTTCTTGCAATTTAAACACAATGTAGACAAATAAAAAAAAACAGCTCAGCTTAAGTGCTTGTTGTGAATACGAAATAATTTCTAAACACTCGTCAACCGAATGATGCAACATGTATCAATCATTGACAATTACAGTGCGTTATTTGTTCGGTCAACATCGCCTCGGGCGGGTTATGTCACAGCAATGAACCGCAAAGATTCGCGGGACCTCGTCAACTTTCGTCAAAGTTTCTCAAAACGCTCGCAAGTCATCTGCCGTAATGTGTTTGGTAATGGCGCTTTCCACCGGCGCATGTTTGACTGTCATTTCTGTGCGTTTAAATTAAATTCTAATGATTGTTGTCTAATTATTGTTTTTTTTTTCTGTTATGAGTTGATGCAATCGTATCAAGATTTTTTTGTTCTTGTTAAACAACCTGCTTAAATTAATTTATATCTTTTATACATATGGTCTAGGTAGTTTTTTTTTTAAATTGCAATGAATGACGAGACGAGCAAGCCGTTCGCCTGATGGTAAGCGATACGACCGCTCATAAACAGTAGCAACATTCCACTGCGCTCGCCATCCTGAGACATAAGATGTTAAGTCTCAATATGTCTAGTAGTTACTCTGGCTACAATGTCCTTCAATCCGAAACACAACAGTGCATTTACGCAGTGTTGTTTCACGGGAGAAATAGACATTGCGGTGGTACCTACCCAGATGGCCTCTCACATATGAGAGACCTACCACTAGTAAAGATAGCTTTGAACGCCCATAAAATGAGGCGTATATTATTTTAGTCGGGTTTTGAGAATACGAATGGAATTGGTGTCGAAAAGGGTTCATATACTCTTTAATTTTCTTTGAGACAAAAATATGCTAGAGATTTTCGATGCCTCGTCAAATTTTTGCTTCAGCGGAAATCAGAATTCACGAAACATGACCTACTTGCGATTTCAATCCAAACGTTTATTAGTTTAATCAGTATTGCATAATTATTGAACCTCAATTTTTGTAGCTATAAAAAGGTCACCGATGAACATAGTATTTGCAAGTCACCACTGTAACCTATTCTAATCGGCTTGCATTCAGCGAATTTGTGCAACTTTTAGTTCCTCGACCAATTTGAGCGCGGTCATTCAATACATAATATGGTTAAGTATTCCTCTTGATACATACCGGGTATCTCAAGACTGCTACCGAAAACGAAGCCGAGTGGTAGTTTTAGTGACTACAAACACAATGCAACTAAAAATTTCGCAAAGAAACGCCTCAATTATTTTTTATGATTTTTTAAATATCGTGATTTTTGGGTGGTAAATCCA
The DNA here is from genome assembly GCA_023078785.2 of Hyles euphorbiae. Taxonomy (NCBI): domain Eukaryota; kingdom Metazoa; phylum Arthropoda; class Insecta; order Lepidoptera; family Sphingidae; genus Hyles; species Hyles euphorbiae. Next base: position 10,015,765 of record CM041056.1, on the reverse strand, counting down.
TAGTTTTTGCTAAAATTATAATTTAAACACTTTTATACCTTAGGTTATTTATAAATAAAAGGGTATACCCTATTATTTTAGGAAAAAATGTATTTACCACCCAAATATGGTCATAGGAAAAAATAAACAGAAAAAAATTATCGCTTTTTTTTGCAACTTTTTCTGTTGCATTGTGTCTGAAGTCGCTTAAACTACCACCCGGCTTCGTTTTCGGTAGCAGTCTTGATATACCCTGTATATTTTTATTTCCGTCTTTTACTAAATAAATTAGATACTGTCAGTATATTTTGTATTGTACTGTATCAGCCCATATACGTATACGTCCCACTGCAGGGCACGGGCCACTTCTACAATCGAGAATACGATCGAGAGTGGTTAGCCCATATAGTCCACCACGCTTGCTTAGTACGGGTTACCGAATTTTTTTATACCGTAGAAGTTCATAGAAATCGTTATGGTATGCAGGTTTCCTCACGATGTTTTTCTTCACCGTTTCAGTACGTGTTGATTAAGTGTCGATGCACACATGCCTCCGAAAAGTCAGAGGTGTGCCGCCACGCACTCATTATATTTACCAGGCAATAAAATGGTAATAATTTGTAACACTGTTCTTCCTCTATGCATTGACCAAGGCTAGTTTCCTGCTGCGACTGTCGTCGATGCGTTTGCGTGCATCTTTCGCAGTCACGCTATTGTTTTCACTTTTTTTCAGCTGTGTCGCTTACGTCCTTGTTTGAATAATTTAGTAATTATCAAAGGTATACGTTGTAATAATTGACTGTTAGATTTTAGATTCATTTTGAAGCGTATAAATATACTAAATGGTCACGCATAAGACTGGGAGGCTACGAATTCAAATGTTCGGAAACTTCATTAATGTGTCCAGAATGATAAGTATAATAGAAATTAGTATTGATAGTTAGAAGTAATAATCTTATATCTTATTCCGGACGTCGAAGATCCGTATATTCGATGTTCGTATCGTTTTATAGAGTAACCCGCCATATCAAGCGTGTCTTGAATCGATATTAGGAATTATGAGAGATTATGGCTTTTTAGACAAAAATTGTAGGCTCTGGAGTCTTTGACAAATAAATTATTTCAAAATAGTGCAATTTGTTTTAGCATTGAAAATACAGGTTCTCGTTTCACGACCGACTTTATTAATGGCTACATCGCGGGGAGGCTAAAGTGATTGAAAACTTAAGTAAATCTAATGAAATGGTTTAGCACGCAACATTCTTTTATAATTGCCTTTTTTTCAGTAAATAATGTTAGCGATAACACTCATACCCGAAAAGAGTCTGTAATATTTGTTATTGTTATTAGTAGTTTTTGTAATATTTGCTCATTTACATAATATTTTGCATTGCCATTTAACTTTATGACTCATACAAAATACGAAAAGTTATACGTTTCACCAATAATTTGCATTTTAAGATTACTAGAAAATTTACATCAGATGTATGCGCGATTATAAATATGTTAAATAAGAAAATGTAATATGTTTCCCATTACACATATTATCGATACAAACTTTCACAATTTCGTTAATCCTTGTAATAACATAAAATACGGAGATGTGATAATAATGCCAGATACGACAAAAAATTAAATATACAATGATTATTATACAAATAAGTATTCGATTTCTTGTATTCGGCATTTAGTAATGTATGAAAATGGATATTGCCGCTCAAAACTAATTTACTCTTCTATATTATGTGCTAAACGAATCCCAATAGTTTATCATACCTATTTGTATTGTATTGTATCAGCCCATATACGTCCCACTGCAGGGCACGGGCCTACTCTACAATCGAGAATGGTTAGGCCATATAGTCCACCACGCTGGCCTAGTGCGGGTTGGCGGACTTACATACCATAGAAATTCTTATGAATCGCTATGGTATGCAGGTTTCCTCACGATGTTTTCCTTCACCGTTTTAGTGCGTGGTGATTGACTATCAATACACACATGACTCCGAAAAGTCAGAGGTGTGCCCTGGGATTCGAACCCGCGACCACCGTGAACATGTTGGCAGCCGCGTCTAGTTCGTTTACCAACAGGCCACCACGCACCATCATACTTATTATCATACCTATTATCACGGTTATTTAGTGTTCCCTGATTTGCACCCATTATTACTATTTGTCAACAATACAATCATTCAACAACAGTAATGAAATTATGGGGGCTTCAATTATCTTATACAAAACATAAATTTTAAAAAATTGCAATTCCTAAACTTATTAACATTCAAAAAATTTAGAAAGCGTAAAATATTATCACAATTGCATCTCAATTTAAACTTAAATCAACATTTGCATTATTATACAACTTTTCAGAATTTAGGACACAAAAACCTATAATATAAATAGTTTGACACACGCAAAAAAAATCACAAACACAACACGTCACGGTCACTTAAAAAAAATAAGTACTCACAACAGTGTACTCCATGTTTAACGACGATCGGGTAATGTACATTCGGTTGCACGGACGCATCCACTTATACCCGAGAAATAGTTAATTCTCGCTTCCCCTCCCGCGTCCCTTGCCCCTCTCAACACCCTGAGGTATCAGAAACTGGCCTCCTTAGGTGGGGTCCTTAGGGCAGGTGTACATTAGCGAATATCCGATAGCCACTTTCGGATATTTGATGTCTCCAATATCGGGCGGTAGCGGATACTTGTTCGAAGATTTTGTAATTCATGGTTTTGTTACTGTAAGGAAGTGATTTGTACGAGTATAAAATCTTGTAATGTGAGCAGAGGAATGACTTGAAACGAAGTTTTGCATGAGTAGGAAATTTGATAAGAGTGCAGATAATGCCAGGGAATTTCAAAAGATCGGTGTAGAAATATTAAGACAAAGAATTGTTTTGAAAATGAAGATTAATTATTTATTATGGTGGTGGTGACAGCCCATATACGTCCCACTGCAGGGCACGGGCCTACTCTACAATCGAGAATACGATTGAGAGTGGTTAGGCCATATAGTCCACCACGCTGGCCTAGTGCGGGTTGGCGGACTTACATACCATAGAAATTCTTATGAATCGCTATGGTATGCAGGTTTCCTCACGATGTTTTCCTTCACCGTTTTAGTGCGTGGTGATTGATTATCAATACACACATGACTCCGAAAAGTCAGAGGTGTGCCCTGGGATTCGAACCCGCGACCACCCTGAACATATGGGCAGCCGCGTCTAGTCCGTTTACCAACAGGCCACCACGCACAATTATTTATTATAATTTTGATATTTTAAAACCTGTATATTATGTCATTGGCAGTGATTTCAGGCGCAATATAAAAGCTTTTTAAAAAAAATATGGTCTGGTACGCTGTCTTCAAAGCAGCATTTTTGTTTTACTAAATGAGTTCTTCGTTTGACGTTAAATTTATATCTTTGTTTAAAAAGATCTCTTACAGCACTATTTCTATTTTGATATAGTTTTCGACTTACTTTTGAGCCAGGTTCAGAGGTATTCAAACAGTATCAGTACTCTACATCAGTCAAGTCGGATATTATCCGCAGTTCAGTACGATGTAAAACTGCCTTTAAGCAAAATGCCATTATTACAAACCGATCATATGTGATTTATGTAAGCTAATGAGTTGTACGTTTTAATTCAGTCAGGTAGGCTTGCTACGCTGTAATACAACTATTTTTATATACGATATATAAGTAAATGTATATAGCTTTCACGTGTCTGCTCACACTGTATTGTGAATTCGAGCCCTGAATGAATTGCAGAAACAAAACGTAGTTTCATTTTTGCTATGATCAGTTTCACGAATAGCTTCGGGCGATTGAGGTTGTTTTAAATGATGTCTAAATTTAAATAATGTTGCATGATTAATAATTTGAATTGTTTCTCTTTGGGTGAGTATTTCGGTCCCTAAAACACAGCTCTAAAAATAAGTTGGTACGGGGCTAAAACTAGTGCTTTCTATGCTAACAGGTTTGCCAGAGATACTGGACATATTTAGACTAAAAATCTTATGTCTCAGGATGGCGAGCGATAGCAGTGCCACGCCAAGCATTGCTTTGTAATATTTGTGTTGTTTAGTTTTGTACTGTTCATGAACATTTATTCTATAAGAATAAAAGGCTTTTTACTTAGGAAAAGAACTTGAAGTGTTGTTCGATGACTTAGAAACTGGCGGCCCACTCGACATTGAGTGGATTGATGCTTTTGGACCGCGCTCAATCGTAATCTCAGTTAAGCCTTCGGGTTTTGTTTTATGGGTATCGTATCAATAAAAAAAAATTTCATGGAAAATCTTAAAATTGATTCTGAATTTGATTCTAATTTTTTTTTATCTTAAAGTGCACAATGCTGTTCGTTACGGTTTAGATAGGTGCTGATTCGTTGGCTCTGGGTTTGAATCCACCCACCTCTAATTTTCCGGAGTTATATGTGTATTATATAGAAATATGTATGGAACATAGCACTTGGCTCTTGATTGTCTCTGCCTATCCCAATGGTATATAGGCGTCAAGTTTATGTATCTATGTATGTGTGTATTGATACTCTAATACAATCGTTATTAGTCAATGTTTTTCTATTCTAGTAAAGCTACTGATATTGTATTTATCAATACACATAATTAAGACTGTGAAATGTCAGATACATAAACTGAGGTTTGAACTCGCGACCACCATCCGGTTAGCACATTCGGTCCAACAAACTTAAACATATAACTATTTGTCTACTTAATATAAATACTTCCTGACAGTTGTAAATATTCGACCGCATAATGAACAACGACTCGATAATTACTGGAACAAAGTAAGTAAAATGTACTTTCATAACCAATTGTCCGCTAAATAGCAGTCACAAGACAAATTACAATAAAACGCGGAAAATGTGGCGCGTAATGTGACCATTACAATATTAACATGTTGATAGGTACAGGAATGCGTATGACTTTAATATACTATTATAAGTTAATGGTATTGCATGGCATAAAAGTTTGGATATGCCTTCTCTAGCCACAGGAAGTTCAATACTAATAGGCCGATTTTAAGGATCTCCACAGTAATATATTGAAAGCGGATATTATTTATTTTATGGTTTTATATGAATTAAAGGCTATTTTTTAATTTGATGTTTTGTCTTCCTCGCTCAAACTGAATTCAAAAGTCTTTTGATAAGATAGAGTCTTTGAATAAGATAGCATGTTTCAGGCAGACATCGTACTGTCACCCATTGTATGGGTACGCACGATCACATGGGCGTTCATGGGCGTTAGTGATCACTAAACATCAGGTGAACCGTATGTTCATTTGACCCTAAAATAAAAATATATATGTATACTTTGACAGCCTTCCTGGCGCAGTCGGTTAGATGCCGCCTGTAAAAGGAGAGGCCGCGGGTTCGATCCCCGCACCGAGACAAATGTTTGTGCGACCCACAAATATTTCTTTCGGGTCTCTCTTAGTTCCTGATACCCACGATACAAGACTCGATCTTAGTGTGGGGTTAGGACTATGTATGTGACTGTTAGGTGTTATTTATTTATTATAATTATAAACGAACGGTACATATACAGGAAGAGATAGATAACTCTATGGTATTTATAGTAACAACGCATTAGCGTCCAATAAAGCGCGTAATTATCCAGCAATGAAAATATTACGCAGGCGCGTTATTTAGTTACGTTTTTATAACGTGCGTAGAGTGTACAGGTAATTTATTATTTGACGCGCTTCTTGCCTTAAATATATTAGATAATATTATATCGGTGGTAGTAATATCAAGTGGAACGTATAAGAGATTTTTGATAGTGAAATTATGGGTTCGATTTCCAGGTCAGATATTTTGTGAGTTTATCGGTTTGTGAATAATTTTATGAGTAAATAGGATCGCCTCTAGTACCTCGGGATGGAAATAAGCTTTTGAGGTTCCCAAAGAGTTACTAACGCGGATGAAAAATTATGTTCAGTCCCAAATACTAAAAAATGTTATTTTCTCTATTCTTGCTATTTCTTAATAATCTACTCAAGATTATTATTTGTTATGACACTATGTACTATTTAACAAGTCAATTAAAATGTGTTATAATCGGTGTAATATTTTTCTTCAATTCGTGCTTCTGCATGACCAAAATAATACAAAAAAAAATTTTGTATATAGAAATTAAGTACTCTGTATATTGACATACCATAAGAGCTATTATTCGCCTACATGACTAATTAACATATTTCATATAATTAAATTTCAAAATATTAAAGAATACATGTATAGGCACCTACTTTACCCTTATTTTATTATAATCATTCGTATACACTTCGTTTTTACTTTCTGAGGCTACATTACGGTATGCGTACATAGTTTGCCGCTTTGCTTTCGCATTTCGCATGTTCCTAGCTCACTATCATAATGATCTGTTGCAGAGCATATACTCGGTAAAGCGCCTCTATCCGCCATCTTACTAATAAAACAATTATGTGCATCAATCTTTTGAAATACGCTCGTGGATTATGAAAAACTTAATGTCCTCCATTACGGTGTATCGGCGTTAATCGCTTCTATAATTATTGCATTACAGGTTTGATTTAACCACCTTTATATTTCATTTAAATTGGGTGAATGCAACGTGATTTTTGTGGGTGTTTTTGGTAAGCACTTCAATGTAACTGTATCAGTATCGGCCCATGGCGCTTTTGATGCAAGCTTTGACTTCGATCCCTACACCAAGAAATATATTTTGTGGTGTTGCGGATACCTACATTCCCTTTTAAATTTCTTATACGCTAGACGGCAGATATGTTTCTTATCGTGATGCTAATACTAAGTTTATAAATGTTAAATGTCTGAACGTAAAAAGCTTAAGCAGTACTCATTCACATTAAAACTAAAATTCAGACGTGAATTTGCAACGGAAAAAGCGCATTTTAAGCAAACTCAAGTCCCACGCTAAATTGCGCTTAAAAAAAAAAGAATTTTCCATTTACACTTGTACTGCGCGGAGCTAAAAAAAAACGATAAGAGAGCTCTTAATCTGCGGACTAAATACCAGGCGTCCTCATTCGGTAGAGAGACGGAAAAATTAACACAGTTTCGCCAAGAGTGGAGGGGGAATTGCAAAAGGGTGCTTTGTTTTGCGTGAAAATATCTGCACTGCTAGATGAAATGTGCCGTGACAATTTACTGGATTCGCTCGAGTGGGTTTGATGGGTCCATTACGTTTGCTGTCACAGTTGAGATCTGTTTTTGTCAGTCTATATTAGTGTTTTTGGGCACGTCTTAGGATTGAAAGGGATGAGGTCATTCACCCGCAGTGGGCTAGTAGGGTGGTTCAAATGCGCCCGAAATTCTTAAAAGAAGTAAATGAATAACATAAAAAACTACACAATATCAGAATACCTAAATGAAAAATAAATAGCTAACTTTAATAAATAAAAGACTGACTCAAATATATTATACTAATTAATGAACCTAAATACATAATGACTAAACTTGTACAGAATTACAATAATTATATAACAGCAAAACAGAAACATATACCAAATGAAAATAAAAAGTATGTCATTAAAATAATGATTCTATTATATATAAAAGTGCATGTTAAATACGAATATGTTCACTAATTATAATTTATAACGATTCGATATACTAAACATATTAATACATAAAATTAATAATATGGCTTCCTCCTCTCTCCTAAATTGTTGCCGTGCCCAACAGGGTCCACATTGTACCTTTTATAAAATGTTAACATCTTTATAACATGTGGTGTGCAATAAAGATATTGAGTATTGAGTATTGAATAAATAACACCTTACAGTCACATACATAGTCCCGACCCCACACTAAGATCTAGTCTTGTGTCGTGGGTATCAGGAACTACGAGAGACTTTTCGGTCTCACAAACACCCAGACACGAAAAAAATATTTGTATATTATATATTTGTTTTTGAAGTCTCGTTTATGTACCCCTATTCACTCAATTTTCTTTTACTGATAAGATGATCCTTATTATCTAACTACGAACAAATATTACTTTCAAAAAATCTATGAAATTAATTTTGTTGTTGCGATCTTGCGATCTCCGTAATCCTTTTATTTCGAGCGAAATTATCATGCCCTAGTTAACAGTTATTGAATTTTATTACATCTGCAACATTAATGGAATACATGTTACAAAATATATTTTCCACCCACATAAGCGTATCTTGATAAAATCGCAAAAGTGCTTTAATTTGTTGAATGCTTGAACAGTACGGGTTCATTATATTATGTATGTTTTATAATAATTGTAATTGCAGTGTTATAATTAGTTAATTATAGTTAGTTACGTACTCGAATACATAATAATACACACGATCGACTGAAGTGGTTCATTTACATAATTTGGTTTCGCCCGTGTTATGCGTATCGGATATTTTTTAATTAAGAATTGTACAAAAAATATCTTAGTTATTATACACTTCTCATTAGAAAAACCATAACGCCCTGCAAATTTATCTTTTTTAAGGATCAAGAAAATTGGTGCATTTAGGAATATATTAAGTCAAATTTTGTTTAATTCTGAATATTATGAGGTTTTCAAATCCTAAAGATGATATTCTAAATTTGCACTATTTTTCTGATAATCCTTTAAAAAATATAAACTTGCAAGGTGTTTCGATTTTCTGATGAGAAGTTATATTATATCATAGTCGAGATGCCGTTTTAATAAGGCTTTTTAGACTTACTGTAAGCCGGGTACAATAGCATGAAATTAATTGACATCGAGCAGCGAGGCTCGGCGAGTCTCTTGGGAATACTAGCTAGCTTGTCCTCATACCACAGCGAAATTAATGAAAATGAATTGCAGTTGCAAATAAATAATGTTCTATTTCTGTTCTTAGTAATTATAGATATATTTTTGATAGCTTCTCGGTTTAATAACAGTCTCCTGTTTAGGGGCTTTAGTCTACAATCCAAAACGAAGTTCGAATGTCCCCCCCCCCCCCCCCCTCTCCACTATATTTGAATTATTATCTTTTGATCACTGATTTACGTTTATTCGAAATTGAAAAGAGATATCCATAGCCATCTTCATTTTAATGATTACTATATTATTGTGCGTGGTGACCTGTTGGTAAACGGACTAGACGCAACTGCCAACATGTTCACGGTGGTCGCGGGTTCGAATCCCAGGGCACACCTCTGACTTTTCGGAGTCATGTGTGTATTGATAGTCAATCACCACGCACTAAAACGGTGAAGGAAAACATCGTGAGGAAACCTGCATACCATAGCGATTCATAAGAATTTCTATGGTATGTAAGTCCGCCAACCCGCACTAGGCCAGCGTGGTAGACTATATGGCCTAACCACTCTCAATCGTATTCTCGATTGTAGAGTAGGCCCGTGCCCTGCAGTGGGACGTATATGGGCTGATAAAGTAAATAAGTAAAGTAAAGTACTATATTATTAGACTGCATCGGTACCGTTGTTGTAGTACAATACGATTACAAAGCTGAGGTGTCGGGCTTGGATTCCAGGTCGGGTAACGTCATATTGAACTTTGGCGATAGGCTCGCCTCTATCAAATCGTGGTACGGATCACTCAAGGTGAAACTTTGTTGACCTGGTAGCTCCCCTGCCTACCTCTTCTGGGAAAAGGCGTGAGTTAAATGCATGTATCGACGATTACATAGAAAAGTGCGATAATAACGTTAATTATTTTGCATAAGTGTTGAAGTGGGGCGACGAACGTGGAAATGATTATATCTTTACGCCTATTACAAGTGTGCGGGGAACAGCGCTGGCGTATCGATCACGTTGTGGCAATGCACAATTATTTACAACCCACTTGTGAGCAACTGGGATAATTGCTTTGTATTATGCAAGTGCGATTGATTGCGGATCGCGTATGCGGTTTCATGAAAATGGGTCGTGATTCTGTAATGCATTCTTTGGGATTGTGCTTATAGCAGAGAAAGGTTGCGGGTTATTGGATTTAATCATAATATTTACATAACACACATTTTTAATTTTGTTTGATAGAAGCTAGGAAATTCCCTAAGGCTCGCTGTGATTCAGTGTTGGTCTTAATTAAATATACTATGTTATAGAAGCCTTATATTCTATTATATATTTTTTTTAATTTCAAAGATGTTGTTTTGGATTTAACCTCTAATATTTAACTAATATTTAATCATCGGTCGCTGCCCTGAGCTTATATTTTTTCTATAAACTCGTTTCTATATACCCTATCTTAATATGTGCTTTTATACTATATGGCAAACGGCGCACAAAAAAGTGCAGTACCGCATTTTCTTGTTTCAGTCACTCTTGCGCCGGTGTACTATATTCATTCTCGCCAAAATTTCCAACATAACTGACGCGCGCGCAAATTATGTTCGCTATGTCTGCTCTTGATCAATATGGTTATGTTTTAGTCTTTACTAGGCTTTAGAGAAGTAACTGTACATTTGTGTTCTTAGATGAGCGCGTTATGTACCGTGTAATCGATTCAAAACACCTCACGGTTGCGCAAGTATTAATCTTGTGGTTTACGATCGAAAGTGAAGTTTGTGCGATTCGTCCGATTGTTTGCTGTAGAATTTTTACTGCTATCTTTTGCACATGTCGACCTCACGTGACTTTTAGTTTCAAATATCGCTGTTTGTATGAAATTTGCCGAATTAGGTGATGCTCGATTAAAGATTTCTATAAAATTGTTTTTAATAGGTTAACTTAATTGTAGTTTACAGAACATTTCTAAGGGTATCGTTCAATAGGATTAAATCATAAAACTTTGATACAATACGGTTTTTGTGATGTGCCTATACCGATCAGCCTATACTCATTAGTATTATACACTGCTGGACATAGGCCTCCTCCAAATTGCAACATTTTACCTTGTCCTCGGCTTGTTGCATCTAACATAAATGTTATACAAACTAAAAAATAATACAAATACTTCATTCCAACTCCTATTTTAGACCTAGTATTGATGCTATATTTCATTCCTAGTATTTTAGGATAAACAAACTTTATTTCACGTCAATTAACCAACAATACAGCATCAGTTAAACTTTCATATAGTCGCGTGCGAACTGAAATCCCAAGATCAATTTATGAATACAAGGTGCATGTCGGTCGCGGCCGGTTACGTATCGTTTGTGAGACGATATATCACAAATCGGAAATTAATTTCACACTTTTAAATTAATCAGTTTTGTCTGTTACCGGGTTACCAGTTGTTGCTTACAATATTGTGGAAATGTAACGCTCTTCCGACACGCCACACGGGTATCAAGTCTTTTTAGTACTATATTGATGATTTGTTGACGATGTTTGATGTGTTACTTCCGTGCATGATTTGTTTTGAAGCCAATTATGTTGTGCATAATCATACCGTTTTTTATTCACGCCACCAATAATACGCTGGATATAATTTAACTTAGCAATCTAACAGGATAGTTTAGAATAGGATTAGCTAGTTGAAGTAGCAGTGGGCACATAGCGCGTAGAACTGATGGCCGTTGAGGCCGAAATGTTCTAGAGTGGTGGCCACGTACATGCAAGCGAAAATAAATAAATAAATAAATGTGGATGGACGACCTGTATAAGGTTGCAGGAAGTCGCTGGATGAAGTGAAATGTCAAGAATGGCTTTGTAATTCAAGGTGTTGTTTGGTTTTGCCGCTGTTCATTAGCCGTCCTATCGCTTACTATCAGGCGAAAGGTATGCTAGTCTCTCCATTCATTGCGATCAAAAAATACAGGCCACTTCCAACATGTCGTTTTGGAGATCCTTGAGAGAGGCCTATGTTCAGCAGTGCACTTCTTGTGACAGATGATGATGATAATGATGTAACAGTTGGCGTGATCAGCAAATATTTGTTCCAGGTCTAACGATGTTGGGACGCTTAAGTACATCCTCATGCAATCATACGCCATCAATTCACAAACATAACTGAGGGTCTTGTCTGTATCGTTGTCTCTTTCTTGCAAACAGCTCGGCGAATGCGAAGAAATGGGAGGTGGAATTGGCGACACTGAAGAGTAACAACCTGCGGCTGACTGCGGCGTTGCAGGAGAGCACTGCTAACGTGGATGAGTGGAAGAGACAACTGCACCAGTATAGAGAGGAAGTCGCCCGTGCTAGACACTATGCTGGAAAGGGTAAGGCGTTGGGTATGGCTGTTGAAACGATGGATTTGGAAACCAATGTAGGAGATTAGTTTGTCAATAGTGCTGTAGATGATGATGATAATGGTATAAGTCATTAGTCAGTTACAATAAATATGTATTTACATGGAAGTTACAATTAAATATGCCGATTAGAATCAGCGACAAAATAAATGCTGGAAGCGGCTAAGATAACGCTAGATAACGTAAGTTCTAGAATTAGATCGACTGGTATAAGGGGGTGCTTTATATCTAAGTGTCCCGTCAGGAATTAAAATGTTTGTATTTAGTCACAATTTTTTGTTTACATTTGTACTTGATTATTTCAACGATACCATTGGTTTTTCTTTGGACTTTCATGCGTGAGGTATTTTAGTTAAGAAAGTAGTTATTGAAAAAGACGGTGTGTGTTCCAGCGGGCGATGCGACCGAAGTGGAACAGTTGAGACAACGCGTGGCGCAGTTGGAAGCGGAGCTGGCACAGAAAAACGAGGAGTTGGCTCAGATCACCAAATCTAAGAAGAGCGAACAAGTAAGATGTCTGACGATTTAGTTAAATACTACTATAAATTGCTTCTAAATTCTAATCAGTTGGGAGCAGAGTTTACTGCTAGTATGCCCATCATGTATGCAGCCATATTATAATTTATTGTTACGGATGGAAAAAAGTCGTAGAGAAAATAGAGTAGAGAGCCTTATCGAAAATTTCAAAATTATGAATTTCATCAACTCAATTCGGCTCAGAGAATTAGTCTATAGCCTTCTTAGCATTGTAATATAACTCATAAGTAAGCTTAAATTCAATATTTTTGGAACTACCTTATCCTTTATGCCGCCACTAACATTCTTTTTACTCAGTATCGACATTGGCACGCATTTTCAAGGCGTCGATCACAAAACTTGAATGACTGAATGAAGAATTGTGAAATTGTTTCCAAGCACCATTAAAGTAAGTAAAACATACAAGAGTAATGTATGTGAATTGTGATATTGCAGGACGCAGAGGCCAAGCTGGCCCAGAGTCAGTTGGAGCTGGCCATCGCCGCGCAGGAGGGACAGCGGCAGGTCATACAGGCGCTCAACGATCAGCTCGCGCGCCAGCTCGATGAACTGGTGAGTCTTTACAACAACTATTGAGACATTATATTTGTGGAAACTTATATTAGCCTTTAATTATCTATTCTAACTTTATATACATTATACATATTAGCTGTTAGTTTCCGTAAAGTGTAAAATAAAATAAAAATAAATTAAATATCAGGGGGACATCGCGGGAAACGTATTTGGAACAGAATAGGACGACAAAGAAACTTAGATATGGTAGAGAATACACTAAATAAACTGTAACAACATAAAGCAGTGCTGTATCGTTCTGTCTCACTGCTACGCAGTCACACTATCTTTATTCTCGCTCTAGTGGTTTCTCGTGCGTGCTACGTACGTGCACAGTGCGCAGAGATTTTGTATGTCCCTTCTCGCATAATAACTTTGCTCTATCTCATCATTATTTACCATCCTATGATTGGCTATAAGAAATTACCCAGCGTGATAAGGCCGCCACTTTTATTACAATTTTTGTCATGTAATATCTTGATAATATGTATGTACAGTGCAAAAATGGATTAAATAAATATTCATTTCTGCAGTCGACGATCCATCGCGAGATAAACACCGCGCTGCAAACATGAGACGCGGCCTGCGCTCCGCCGCCCGCCATATACGCGTCAGTGTGCAAGGAGCGAGACCCGCGGCCCGATCCGCGACCCGACCCGAGACCCGACATGCGACCCGATCGGCCCGACATGCGACCTGACATGCGACCAGATCGGCCCGACCCGCGACCTGACATGCGACCCGATCGGCCCGACAGAGCAGACCGGCGCCTGCCGCTTCTCCTACGTCACGACGCTGAGGAGCCAACATACGTCACCGTCAAGGCAAAGAAATGAAGAGTGCTCTCGGTATTTCGCAAGGTGCACGAGTTTTTTTAATTTTTTTTTCCGTCTGTACATTGGTGAGCGGGGAGTTGAAGGTTTTATTTTATAGATTTTTTGGGTATAAATAGTTGGGTCTGCTTTCTATAGAAAATTATTATGATTATTTTCAATTAAATATAGGAAAGTTGTAAGGTTTAATTTTAGATTTTTTGTAGTGATACGGCGTATTTTTTTATAAATCATACTGTACTATCATAAAGTTAGGAGGTAGTTAAATGTCATGGTTTGAAATACGATTCCGTATTATGAGATTATGCTGGAACATTAATGGACCATTTCGTTATAATTCGGATTGGTAATATTTCAAAATAAAACAGTAATTGACCTATCAACAACCGATAGGTTTTACTTTCTGATGGTACAGTATGTATAGATATTCCATCGAAGTAAGTCCTTTGTTTATGCTTTAGAATTTGCTACAGTGATATGCACATTTGTGTTAGTGAATTGTCAATGCCAACTTTGTATTGCAAATATAGAATTTAACATGAATGCTGCTGACAAAGCACACTGAACAAACGTGCATGTACACTATAAATATCAGAGACAAAAGGACTTCGTAAAATAGAATATGTATATTGTATAGTCTATAATTGCAAAACTTTCTCGCTCATCCATATCTAAATTTATTTGTTTGTTCAAGTTAATAATTTTAGCTCCTACTAATGAAACTATTTGTCACAGTTTACGAAAAAATCTCTTCAATAGCTTTGTATTATATGATCAAATGATTTCCAATCGTCATTGACGGTTTTATGATATGAATCATTCACGCCTTGTGTGAACTTCTAGGATGTAGTATCATGAAATACTAAATAACTACCCACTTTTATTGATATAATGTAGTTAGAAATGATATTAAATTTTCATTGACATCTCACAAAGAAATTTTTGAAATTGTTACAAAAAAAAATGCGGTAATATCAGCATATACCTACATGGAAGTTCACATAATATTAAGGCGTTAAAAATATATAAAAAACATCTGACTTCATCATTCATGTAAAGATATGTATGAACCTTGACGGTTCCATCTCTAACAAAAACATCGATGTATCTTCATAAAGTAATAATTAATGAAGAGTTATTTGAAACTAATATGCGTGTCACCGGTATAGATTACAAGACAGAAAGGACTAGGCTGGAAAAGAACGGTCTTGTAACAAATAACGAACGATGCTTTTTCAACATGTTTTCAATAAGAAAATTTTTGTTCGCGTTCTAGTCCTTTCCGATAATCAGCAACAACTTTAGCTCTCTGTCCAAAAATCCCGAGTCAATTCGAGTGATATCAACCCACCATTTAAGTGTGTACATATTTATTTCGCATTTTATATCAGCGATCGTATGCCAAAAAGTATGTAATTTTATTTAAATGTAGTTGTATTGTGTGGCTGCACGGTGAAATACCGATTTTGACGATGAAAAAAAAATATATACGGAAATTGTTTCTCGATGACTTCGCCTGGTTTGTGAGATGGCGAGCGCAGACGGTTTCTGTGTTTTGTTGTATACCTTGTACGCGCAAAATTAGTTTATCCTCGGGCCCGCAGTCTAGGTGATTTTAGTATTATTTTGTCGGATATCGAAGGGTTTGGAGCCCGGTTTCTGTCTGCGATCGCCACTAGAGTCGGCAGGCTGTGCCATGTCTTAGTGTAAAATGAACTATTCCATAAAAATAATTATTAAAGTATTCACGACGCTTTTACAATGAAGCGTTGTAACTGGATCGCCTCTACGTCATCCGAGGCGTCGTAAATTATTGCGTAGTTGTAAGGCTATATTTACTGTATGTTATGGTAAAGAGAAATTGAAAACTCTTTCCTTTACTATTCCACTTCGGATCTGGTTTGTTTAGTTTCGTCCAACACCGTTGTTTTGCTCGAATACGTTGTCCACTTTAAATGTAAGATAGATTAGTAACAATATACCATAAGTTACGTAATGTTCAATTTCATTTGACTTTCCTACTGTGTAGGCTAATAATGTAATGTAACGTTAATACTCCGACATATTGAATGGTTTTTAATCGAATAAAAGTTTTCATATTTAGATTTACGACGTGTCAATGGTTTGTTTCATACACAGTCGCACTTTCCTAGTATTTGTGGTCGAAGTATCGGTTTTAAAAAATCATTATTAAAATAAATATGATCGATATGAAAGTACGACAAGAACGTATGAAAACTGAAATGTTATTAAAATATTTGTAAACCTAACATCACAAAACATCCGTCTATTTATTCCCGAATATTATTTTATTATATTTTTTTTAGTTCTTCTTTATTTAAAAATTTTATTTCGTTATATTTTAATGCCCTGTATTTAATAGATCCCTTAGCAAATTAGTAACGCTTTGACAGATAACAGACGAAAGACTTTGACAATTTTTACGTTCCCGAACGCATTTACACGTATGAATGTTGAGTCAATTATTTCTCTCTGTGATTTTTACAACCGGACGCAGCCTGTTATGTTTACTTACCGTGGCGAAGTTTGTTATCTGTCAAAATAATAAAAAAAAAATGAAACCAAAATGATATCATTGAAAAAGGCTGAGGACACAATTTTAAGATATACAATGTCTTCTGAACAGGGTAATTTGATTTACTGTTGTGTAATTTTTTAATATTGAAAAAGAATTGTTATTCGATTTTTACTGTCGTCTACTGCATTCTCCGTAGCGCGCATAATGAGGCATTTAGCGTGGCGTCGTTCGCGTAATTCACATAGCATTTTTAATATTCATGAGCTTTTACTGATCTGTGTTTTAATGTCGTGTTTTGACACTCTTTTAAAAGCAGCGAATGTTTTTGGTCTGTAAACAGAAAAAAAGTCACTAATTGAAGTAAAAAATAATACCTATCTTATCATGATTTTGTTTTAAAGATAAAAACAACAAATAACAGAAATACCTTTGAATACCTTTTGAGTATTCAAAAAGTTCAGAATAGGGACTTAAAAATATATTTATGTTCCCTTACCTTAACAACACTCGCCGTCAAACAAAACTGAGTCATAAATACACGACATTAAAACACTTTTCAGAGTGACGCAAAATGAATTCGAATAACTTATCAAAATAAATATGTATAACTCTTCTCTAGAAGCTAATATATTATTTCGAGCACTCGTTAAGTATGGTTTCAACTATAGATTGCAAACATGGACAATTTTATTTCTAACCTGTACATGTAAGTAATGTAGAATGAATAAAAATAAATGTTTATAAACTCTTATATTTATTTGTAAATGTAAATCTTGTTTATCGATTATAGTTAAGTAGGAACCGAATGATCTGTTATATGATAAATACTGTATAGAATAGTTTAAAGTGTAAGTGTTATTTCCAGTGTCATGTAAAACTGATATGGTGAGTGTTTACCTTTATCGGAGGCTCCCAAGTGGACCCACCCATTTATAGAACAGTCAAACCTTTAAAACCATATCGCCTTTTAAATGGCCGTAAAATTTTTGGGAAC
The DNA here is from genome assembly GCA_023078785.2 of Hyles euphorbiae. Taxonomy (NCBI): domain Eukaryota; kingdom Metazoa; phylum Arthropoda; class Insecta; order Lepidoptera; family Sphingidae; genus Hyles; species Hyles euphorbiae. The sequence continues at coordinate 9,998,143 of CM041056.1, read as the reverse complement.
GTTTGATCTAACTAGATAGTTATTGTATTTAACTGGTATGTATCGTTACAATAGTTAAATGAATTTAACAGATGTATAATTTTCGTAACGACATGCGACATGATTTCGTGGAAAGTGAAAATTAAAGTAATTAAAAAAATAAAACTTTAAAAAACTTGTAATAGCGCGACCGAGTACAGTGGTCCGAAATGTCCCACCGAATGTATGGAGTGCCAATGTGAAAATGTTGCGATTTATCATTTGGACGACTGTGTTCGGTAGTTTAATAATAAAGTTGTTGTAATCGCATTATAGTTTGTAATTTATTCAAATATATTATGTAGCGGTCTGCTTTGTACTCCTTGCGGTGTTGCCAGTTTATAGAATATGTGCCGTTTTTTGAGATAGACGTTAAATGTTTAAAAATATTAATTTACTGAGCTTATACATATTTTATTGTAATATTTGTGGGATATATTAAAGATTTGTGATAATTTCTAATGCATTAGAATTGTCTAATTTTCTCCTCCATATTAATTGAAATGAATATATTTCTAAATAAAACAAGGCCTTATTCATAGAAAATCATACCTCTTTAAGTTATAATAATTTGTCTTTTTCACTCCAACTGAATTCAGAAGTCGTTGGAAATGGACACTTCTTTCGGGTCTGGGTGTTTGTGAGACCGAAAAGTCTCTCGTAGTTCCTGACACTCACGACACAAGACTTGATCTTAGTGTGGAGTCAGGACTATGTATGTGACTGTTGTGTGTATTCATTATTATTTGTGTATTATCCCAGTTTGTTGATTTGTGGTACTGATGAGGAATACAAAGCAGGTAGCAATATGTGTACGTACTACGTAATATCTTCCATTAGTCTCGTAGTCGCTGTGGGCTGCCGTATGCGTTAACAAATAAATACTATTAAATATGAATTTATATGGACCGTTTTATTTATACCTACATATTTTATTTTTATTTATTAGGATCTCCAAAAAAAGTACTTTCATGTACCTACTATGTTTTTTCATGAAGTGCGTGGTGGCCTGTTGGTAAACGGACCAGACGCGGCTGCCAACATGTTCACGGTGGTCACGGGCTCGAATCCCAGGGCATACCTTTTACTGGTGGTAGATCTCTCATATGTGAGAGGCCATCTGGGTAGGTACCATCGCAATGTCTATTTCTCCCATGAAACAACACTGCGTAAATGCACTGTTGTTTTTCGGATTGAAGCCTGAAGGACATTGTAGCCAGAGTAACTACTGGACATATTGGGACTTAATGTAGATGAGTGGTCGTATCGCTTACCATCAGGCGAACGGCTTGCTCGTCTCGCCATTCATTGCAATAAAAAAATACCTCTGACTTTTCAGAGCTATGTTTGTATTGACAGTTAATCACCACGCACTATGACGATGAAGGAAAATATCGTGAGGAGACCTTGAAACCATAGCGATTTGTAAGAATATATATGGTATATAAAGTCCGCCAACCCGCACTAGGGCAGCGTGGTGGACTATATGGCGTAACCGCTCTCAATCGTACTCTCGGTTGTAGAGGCCCGTGCCCTGCAAGGGGACGTGGGCTGATACAGAACCATCATGTACTTCCCTGGTATTATGTTAAAGTCACGCTGTTGTCAGTCATGACTCAGCATGAATAGCCAGACTCGTCGGGGCCGGTACCTCTGTCTCACTGGAGATCGATGTGAGCGACAGTTGAGCTGTCGCGTTATGCTCGATGAGTGATATTGCAGGGTGCCCTTACCGCTTCTCATCAGACAGCAACGAAACGAAACGGGACGAAGCTCGCGTCACTTTTTTATTGCTATGTATGGCCAGACAAGCATGCCATTCGTCTGATGGTCTTCGAAACCGCAACCAGCGTGAAAATGTAGGCAGCCGCGTTTAGTCCGTTTACCAACAGCCAACAGGCTACCACGTACTTTATAAATAAAATTTATAAGCCCAATTAATTCTTTGTACGTCGATAAATAAAGTAAAAATGTGCGTGTGCGTGTGTGTGTGTTTTCACAAATCACGGCTATAACAAACTTTAAAAAGTCATTTATACGAATTGGAGTATTGAAATCGAACTAAGTGTTCTTTCATGAACTATATGACCCCACCCTGGCGTAAAATCTGACATGAACTATAATATGACCCCCTCCTGGCGTAAAAGCTGGATCCGACCTTGGTGACAGAGGCGGCCACTTGATTGCCATTTCTTAAGCGAGAAAATAAAAACCTTTTTGTTAGTTATCACTACCGTTATGAACGTGCCCAACCCTTGGATCATAGACGTAAAGCCGGTCCTTCAAAATCGGGAGAGGAGCGGGAACGAAAAGGATGGAAGACTAAAGAGGTATTGGGCATCCGAAATCCTCAACCACTGAAGGAAAGGCGTCGGCAAAGATATCACTTCATATTGATATCCTGTGAGTTAGTGATAAAACCCCAGACGCGCCGCCTATCCATTGCTGAGTTAAGTGTTGTGACTGACAATGGCGTGCCTCTATCACTTGATATCACTTGAAGACGAAGTTAAATGATTTAAACCATTCTTCAGAGCATACAGATGATAGAACACATTCAGAGACGCAACATCGATTCAACTAAAGTTTAATTTGTTTGTAAAGTATGCGTTATTTACAATGCGGATGGCCCACTGATGCTATTGAACCAGACATCGAGCAAGTAATGGGCGCATCCATTCCTAAATAACGAGGACTTTCTATTCTATAGCTTCCCGCTGTTTACGATGCAAAGTTGACTGGACGTGAAAAACCGACGCATCTTGATCAAGAAATCCATGAAGGAATGAGGCCCAAAGTCGAAGCCCAAAGGTAATAGTAAATATTTTTTTTTCCTAAGATGTTTTAAGTATATTTAAATATCATGCTTTATGTGGAAATGTCACAAATCACATTGACGGGCGTTGGGGTCACACCGTAAAACAAGGATGCAAGGGGTAAGAACGTAAGTTTCTACCTATATTGTAGGTACATGAGACATAAGTTTACGTTCTTACTCCTTTCGCACTGCTATTCCGGTGGTACCTCAATGCATCTTATTCTCGTCGATTTATAAAGCAACGTGTCACGAATTTTTAATAACATTAAAAAATAACTAAACTAACTTCGGAACTGTACAAATAGCTTTTAATATTAGTGGCTAGAGCAGACTTATTCAATGTTATATACATTTCCGGCTTCAATGTACTGACATTGTTGATTCAAAACAAATCTATTTATCTAAATTTTATTGAATAAATCGATCCTACAAAAAATAAGGTATAGATAGCGCGCGAGTTGAATGCAGTCGGGGCCTGAGGTGCGGAGCGGGAGCGTTTCCCCCCGCCGTCCGCACGCCTCACCTCGCACGTCTGCAATTTAGTGATGTGCTGTCCTAGCTAATTGTACGCTTACCCTGATATCGCGTTAACAATCAATTTGCCATCCGTGTTATTAGTTTTATTGTTTTTAATCATGCATAATAACTGATCTGATTCCATCAAGTTCTCTAACAAAAAAAAAAAAATGAGTTTTCGTTCATCGCCAAACATGAGAAATGGCGAAAAAGATCTTAGATATGTGTGTTGAAGAAAGGCAAAACAACAGTTTGGTATTTTCTTTAAACAATGCATTTTTGCTATTTCTGAATCTGACAATTTTATTTTTTTTAAACATTTGTTTTATTTTATTTTGATGCATAAAATTATCACTTATTAAAAATGTGTGATAATGTTTACCTAGTTGCTTTAAATAATGTTAATCTAGTGTGAAATTAAAGTTAAAACAATGTTAAAATTTATCGACATACTTATTGTAGTCATAAATCATTAGGTCACAGCACTACCGCATTCCTAAGCTCTGCACTCAACTCGCGCGCTATCTATAGTATCTTTCTTTTTTAGGAATACCCACAATATTTAATTAAGTTAGTCATGGACTTTGTATATTACGCCCATGGTGAAAGTACGACAACTTAAATGTTAAAGGTACCTGAATTTAGTCTCCGATGACACGTCAAGGTGCTTTAATTTCCTTATTAGTCTCACAACGACTCGCAAATCATCCAAAAGAAATTCAATTACTTAAAAAATAGTGTAATAACAATCGTTTTGTTCCAATGAAACAACAAAAAAGTAACCTAAAAACGCTGACTAGACAAAAATTTCGAACGGCGCGCGTCCTAAACTGAATACCCCTGTTGTCATCGATTTCCCACAGCGCATGTCACATTTCCCGCCATTTCGGCAGTACCGCGCACCCATTGCTGTGAGGCGAACGTCATTCGTACACCAATTTTGCGCCTTTGCTAAAAACATAAAAATAAATTTCTTTGAAAAGCAAACTCACGGGCTTGAGTAAAAGTTCATTTAATTATTCAATCTTATTTAATTTCTGTGTGATTTATAAATTATAATATTGCACGTGAGTGTTCAGCGACTTTGTTTTGAGGTAAGTTGTTCTCATTAATCGATATATTGGGATTTTTATGGCTATAATAAATTTCGTTTCGGTTATTGTTGGTAAGTATCGGTGCATTTTTCAACATTGTGAAAACTTTATAGTATTATAAATACACTGTAAAGTGTATTTACAGCTTTGTTTTGTGATCTTAGATGATCTAACACGCCTTGGGTCGTATTTTTGACCGTATTTCAAACATTTATAAATTATTATTATCTTTTTCGTATGTTGTTAAAAAAGGCGCCATGTTTTGTCTGTCTTCTACGTAAATGTTTTGTTATTAAGTACCTACCTACCTTACGAATGTGTAGTTGTTTTTTTTTGTTATACATATTGTATTCAAACTTGTGAGCAATTTTAATTTTATCTTAGCCAAATTATCGTTTTATCATTATAATATTATGAATAATGTATTGTTATAAAGTTTATCTACTGTAAATAAATTTTTGCCTGTCTGTTTTTGGGTTATTTAAAAGTATTTTTTATTTACCTACATGCATTATAATGATGATTTTGTAATCAAAGCGACCAATCGGTCATTGCGTTGTAAAAAACTGTTTAATACGTGCACTTTTAATTTTTAAAGCGTACTGTGTAGGTATATATAAAATTATTTTAAATGACATTACCAAAAAACAGGGGTAAATAATATCTTAAAGGAACCTCATAATAATATTATATACCTCCGCAAATCTTCATTAGAAGCGCGTCGCAATCTATGCCTCCATCTCACAAAATTTACGGGGATGTTGTTCTAACATGATTATATTGCCTTCTCAGAACAATGTAACATTTTATAAAAGGTTCTAACCATCGTTCCCTACCATACACGAGATTATTTTTAGAAGGTCTTTATTGTTAAAAATACACATTTCTGCGGTAAAGAAATATATCTACAGCCTTAGACCACATTGTCCGGTTTGTTATTGTGTTCCAAGGTCTAAGACCTCGCCAAGTGAGCAATTATAACTAATATTTCCAACACCAATTAAAATTAATATATCTTTTGTAAACAATATTGTAAAAAACTTCATCGTAGTTGTATGGTCTTATTAGGTAATGTTCCATGAAATAGCTTCTGTATTAGTGGCAATGAAACGATCATGAAATGTTATCCCGGCTATTAAAGGTTCATGGAAAGGATGGATCGTATTGATGAAACTACACGAGGTGAGTGTGAATACAAAAGTCAATATTGTTGTTTTTCTAGACAAGGGTTCGTTTAGCAGTATCTCGAACGAAGATAAACACATTTTCTAAAATGAACGACGCAAGAAAATTAATAAGACTTCCTTTAATTAATTGGCTTGAAAACAGATCGTATCGTATTTCATAGTAAAATTTTATTATTATAGGATCAAATGTATTTTGCCTTTATATATTTCCGTTTGTTTGTTGAAGCGTTATCTCTCTAGGTGTTTGGATCTATCTCCCTTCACAATTTTTTCCACTTGACCTAATCTTCAGACTCTTTAAAGAAAGGTCATTGCCGCTAAGATCTTCCTTGACGTCACTCAAAACATATTTATTAATACGTTCATATATTAAATTTATTATGTGGTATTATCTTGTCATGTGATTTACGTCTAAAGGAAATTTCTAAGCAAAACCTTGCTGGTGTTTAACCATGTACCGTCCTGAATACGGGCCATCGGTTATACGTCTATAGAATCACTGATTTGTTGTGTTAAAAGTTTTCCTCGTATTGCTCGTAATATTGGCGTTGACAGCTGTCTTTTCCTTAACATCACATTAATATAAATACTTATATTCTATTATATTTACTACATATATTAAATCATAACTAAAACGGTGAAGGAAAACATCGTGAGGAAATTTGCATGCCATAGCATTTATCATAGACAAGCCGGATTAGGCCAGCGTGGTGGACTATAAGGCCTAAACACTCAATCGTACTTTCGATTCTAGAGGAGCCCCAGGTCCTACATTGGGACGTATATGAGTTCATACAGATATTAAATCATATAAGATGTACGTCGCTTAAGAATATTCTTCATATATTTCGTCTAACTCCGTCCGCTAATCTTTGCCGTAACGCTTGAAAAGTCCTCCACCAATTATAATGTGTGTACCGTAAACCCTATTGTCAGCTCCTCGCTCCCATCCTTTCAATATGAAAAACCAGCGAAGCATACTTCTTCAATCTTAGTCATTACATAGCATTTCAATTCATATTTCTCCGTGATATGTCAATAAATATTAAGGCTTGTTATGTAAATCGGTGCAATCTAGCGAATCTCACGTCATAGGACTGAAGTATGGCGAAAGCAGGATAGGATAGGAATTACTTTTTGTAGTTCTAATTTGACTGGTCGTAGATATCTCTAATGTGAGAGGCTATCTGGGTAGGTACCGCCGCAATGTCTATATCTCCCGCCAAATAGCAGTGTAAATGCACTGTTGTGTTTCGGTTCGAAGGATATTGTAGGCATAGTAATTACTGGACATATTAAGACTAAACAAAATATTATCTCTGGATGGCGAGCGCAGCATTGCTTTGTTATTCAACGTGTTTTTAGGTTTTGCCACTATTCATGAGCAGTCGTAACGTCTACCATTAGGAAACGACACGCTCGTCAGGCCATTTTTGCAGTAAAAAAAATAGGTCATGTATATCGCTAGAATATATAGACTCTAGTTTGTCCACTACTACTATACATTATTTGTGTCAATTAATTCGTAACGTGGCTGAATAAGACCTTGGCCCCACCCAAACCTCAGGATACCTGGGTATTACAGTTGAAATACCCAACTATACCTCTACCTAGGTAGACATCTAAGCATATACAGCTACATAAACTTATGTACGTAAGTCGGCAGTGTTAGGTCATCGTTGTGTTTTCGATCCGAACCACATTATTTATACGAAATTGGATGTGTGCCCAATGTGGCGATCGAGCACTGTCACTTCTTGGCCGGAAATTTTGGAGAATAATATTGCTTTTCTGCCGCAGAGCAGTGGCATAAGCTTACACCCACGTATTACTTAATTCCTAGTTTCCTTATTCCTTCCAGAAAGAGGCAAAAGCATTTTTTTTTATTAACCGTGGACAGTCTTGTTTCGTTTACGATGAGCTGTATTATCGTGTCTTTAGGGTATTTTTTTAACGCGGGTTGTATGAAGAGAAAACGAGGTACAAAAGGCGACCTACCTATGTAGGTAACTATGATGGGTTATTTCCCACCTTGTACAGTAATCGCTTTCCGGCATAAAAATTACCTGTCTCCAGCATAATAAACTAGAAAACTTTTTAAAAGAAAAACCATTGAAACTAACATGGTATTTCACAATATTCTCGGTTGTCGTGTGACTATTGCAGCTGCCTCGAACAACACAACAGAGGGTGGCGTAATTTGAATTTATTTAAAGGAGGAAAGAAATGCTCCTTTAGCTTTCCTTATCTACTTTTATATCGAACCGTGTGTGTATTTAAGCGCCTTACTCATTTTATTTCAAATTACATTTGGAGGTAGCTTTGATCTTTTGCTGTTCTTTCTGAATAAACAATTGGTTTGTAAAATAATTTAATCGTAATTATTTATTGTCTTCAGGATGCCCACTGTTAAGCTTCGTCTAATTTTTCGAAATCAAATTGCATCCAGAGACGTTTGTTACCTTGATATTTAATTTAAATGCCGCGGGTCCTTATGCTTCATTTGCCTTGACCGTAGAAGAGCCCACAGTCGCAATAAAATCGGACCAAAAGACTAGCTGGTACACCTCAAGAGATATAGAGCTCCTTCTGCGTAGATCGGATCGCAAAAACGAACCACTTTTAGATCAATTTTTTAATTTCATATTTTCAAAGAAGCAAAATAATTTTCTACACACAAAAAACATTATAATTTAATAAATGTTATTATAAGGTCGCGTCTTGATATTGTAACAGTTATTGAACGGATTACTCGTTTTTTAATTGCTTGCCCTATAGCTGATGAATTCAAGTCGTCAAGATAAAGTATCGAGTAAATTATATGAAGATAAGAACGCATTAGTCAGCTGTCCTCTACCACAACCTTTGGATATATGAGAGATTTGAATTGCTGATCCTTAACATAAGAAATTAACAAAAAGCTGAAGTTAAAGCGATCGACACACGTCAAATTTGGGCGTGAACTTAGGCTCAGTTGCATAAATTATCTTTGATGGTAACTTTAACTTCGACAATGTTAATCCCATACATTAGCAATTTCAAATGCATGGCGATGATATTGACGAAATTAAAGTTATCCGCAAAATTAGTTTATGCAACTGGGCCTAAATCTTTGATCCTATCGGTCTATTTTCAGCATCGATCCTTAGACAGCGATCAGGTTCGTTTAATTATAAATAATTAGGGTTGTAAATTTTCATCAAAAGGTTGCTTTTGGATATGGCACATGTCTAGCGATAAGTTTGTTGAGTTAGTACACATGCTTCCCCAAGCTTTCAGCGTTTGCGTGTTTCTTCAGTGGCATTAGATCTGATTTACACGAGACGATGTGTTTACAGTTATCGCCGTTGGAACACGTCATACGATACGCTGCCAAATGGGGTGAACATATTTTGATTGTTATGAAACGTAGACTTACAGTCGAATGTTTTGGAAATCTTGATTTTAGTATTTCATTTTCTTGGAAGTTCATATCTATAATTCCTAATACCTTTGGTTTTTATATCTACAGCTTATAAGTGTTATAAATAAATTGTATTATACCACATATTTCGTTATCAACAAATCTCTATTTGCCTTCGCATATTTTTCCCTTTTCTTCTCTCACCAGTTTAAAAAATAAAAGGTATTTGTGGGCAGCGGTAATCAATTATCATCATATTTCTTTTTTGTTTTAGTCTGCTATTCTTACGTAAAACATGTCTCAATGGCCAATCTTAAAGTACAGTGAAAAATTAGCAGAGAATGTGCTATAAGAACACGGAAATTAAATATTGTTCTTCAGCAAACTATCAAGGCGTGAAACTAAATTTAAACTCAAATCAATAGATTATAATATATATTTCCTTATCTTAATATCTTCTGTCAAGCGATTCTTCATTAATATCGGAACTTGTGGAAAGTTTTTGAAGCTAACTACGGAAAGGACAAGAGTTCAACGTTTCCTAATAATATTATCGATTTCCAAATCAGTAAAGTTTGATACTTAAGGCGTAAACTACATTTCTATCGAAGCCGATATCTGTGTATTTGGAACTCTGACAAACGATTATTATTCTTTTGTAACAACTTGGAGTTGGAATGTCTTAGTCACGCTGCGGTTTCAGTGATAAAACCTTTTTATTCACGAGGTTACGAACTTTTGTTACGGCTTTCAGTGGAAACTTGGCCGAAAGGATATTGAGCAATCAAAACAACTGTTTAAAAGTAAATTGTTTGTAAACAAATCTTCCGCAATTAATCTTACTTTGCCTCTTATTAAGCTTTACTTATGTATTACTGAACCCAGTGCAATATAATTATTTTATTAATAGGTAGCTTTTGTAAAAAAAAAATATCTATTTACGGTTTTATCACAGATTTCTCGGATAACTTCAACTATTTAGTGTTTGTTTTTATGTAGAAAAGATAATATTATGAATTAGTTATATTTTTTCTATCTTACCTTATCGTGAAAAATATTAGAGGTCGCCTTTTGGGTCAACGTTCGCAACCGCACCCGGTTCTTATCCTCCGACGCAAAAAGAGTCATTCTGTATCGTTAGTTGACCACTCCTTCTTCCTTTATGTCTTTTCTGATGACATCAAATTCATGCGTTTTAAGCTGACTACACTAATGGCAACATATTTAGAGACCCAGACATAAATGTTACTAACGTTTTTAATGTTAAGTACGTATTTTATTGCCTAGAGCGATACGGCGATAGGATTTTATGGTTAAGATTCATTGGTGTAAAAAAATAATAATATAAAATATTTTGAAAACGTATATATAGTTATGTATATAGTTCATAATATAGCAACGAAACTCTCCTAAGTCATATGTAGTTTGGTATCATTAAACTGCTTTTAGAGTCTACGTATAATTAAGCCAAAACCAATTGGCTCTATAAAGTGTTACGAACCGCAGTAACACTAGGCAAACACCAATTACTATTAAATTGTAAATAGTGTACAGCTCTCATTCACTAAGATCCATTCACTGATTCCAGTAATGGAATTTGTTAGGAGCAATTCCTTTTTAATTTCTAGTGGGTTCAGTTTAGTAAAAAGAGTAATAGTAGTATACCGAATTGGCCAGTTTGTATGGTACTTAGATTTACTTTTAGATGTATGCTTTAATTACATAATATGAGTTACGTTTTACATATCGCACCTTTGGAATTAGAGTGACCTTACTAGAAATATCTTATTTTATGAGAAACGTTCATTAAAGATTTGTAACATAAGAAATGTTGTACAGTTTATGGAAGATATAGGTATCTAGAAGACCGATTAATACATCTCTCTGCCTTTCATGCGTCAATAGGTCTCCTTTAATAACTTAGTCAATGGGTTATTTTGAGCCAAAATATGATTGAAAGGCAAAGTTATTATTTTTTGGATTAGGTCACTCTAACTCTAAAGGTGCGATATTTTTACCTAAAATATCCGATTAATATAATAAGTTCGCAGGAATTTAAAGAGGTATCAGGTATCAAGACTGCGACCGAAAACGAAGCCGGGTCGTAGTTTTAGTGACTATAAACATGACGCAACCAAAAATTTCTTAATGTTTTAAATATCATCGTATTTGGGTGGTAAATCCATAGTTCCTGTTAAAATAATAAATTAAACTCTTGCGTACCATAGCGTCTATAAAAATAAAAGGATGTACAAAATTATTTTAAGAACAACTAAGTATATACCACCTTTTTAAAGTTACTTGCAATGTGTGTGAAGTCACAAATACCACCTAGCTTAGTTTTCGGATATCTTGTAAAAGTATTTTAGAAATTAGAATTAAATAAAGCAAGCAAATTTGTTATGGTTCATATAAAACTTTTATTGGAAATATGTCAAAACTGTACTTTCTGTGATTCACCACATCGATGCCGATGTTGATGTATTATTTCTATTCGAAAAAAGACATGATAAAGCCTAACCGCTCGTCTAATTTTGGCCTAAAATGAGAGATTCCCTTTTATGTATAAAGCCATAATGTTGAGATATTGAATTATCAAATCAAACGGAATCAAAATATTATTTATTAAAGTAGTATTTCACAAGATCTTTTGAATCGTTAATTTCGGCTACGACCGCTTTGGAATGTGCTGTAGCTGTGAAGAAGACACGGCGCAAGAGACTTCCTCAGCAATACGAACTGTCTTATTTTTATTTCTTTATTTTTTATATAGCCATTTAAAATGACAATGATTCATGTTAAAACACAAAATCATGTCGGTGTATAAAATTAAATTGTCAAATATTATGTTGTATGTAATTTAGAAAAATGGGAAATTTATTGCCTTGAGTTTTGATAAAGTTGTATGAAATTTTGATAAAACTTATCCAAATAACACATTGTAGTTTTTATACATTAAAATAATACATATTAATATTAATATGGTTTGAGTAACGGGCCTGAAGAATACTCCAATAAATACGCTCCAACAAGTTGACTTCAAACATAATGGTCAAGCAACAGAAATGGCGAGCTCTTAGCCACTCAATTGCCGATGAAACACAATTATTGCTCTCAATTTAAACTTGATCCAACGCGTCGCTCACTTATCCGGGCCGTCTAAAGATTTGGCTCACGCACTGATTCCAATTGTAACAGCCCTTTGTTTACCTCACGTAATGTTTTCTCTACGTACACCTCCGTAATTGATTTTTCACTTATTTGCAGGGACAAGTACTATGAAGGTTTCGTGTTGTTTCAGTCGGGTTGATATTGGATTTGATTTTATTTGTATAGGTTATTTGTTCAAGGTTCTTAAGAGTGGTATTTTTGCGAAAATTTACTTTGTGGCATTTCAGTGTTTGTGTTAGTTTTATTTCCAAGGTCGTGGAAGGGACTAAGTGAAAATTTATGGATGAAAAAGGATCTACGCAGGCATACGTATCTTAGGCCGCGTATGAACTTTCCATGACTGTAAAAAAAAATGTTTTATCTCAGTCTTTTCATTCGAAAGAATGTTACAAAAGCGTGAATTATATATTCCGCCATTTATCTTACCTGAGACCTTAGAATCTGACATCGCGATAACATTTATGATTTACCTCAGTAACATCCATTGAATGAGAAACTTAAAATGTCCTCTGTAACTCGCAAATGTCTTTGTAATAGGAAGGATTATTTTTATCATGTATAATTGTATGAAAAATGAGACACTGAAATTTTTTTCCTTGTTATTTTTTTGTTGCCTTCACACCTTCGTAATACCAGGGGTTTAGCATAACCGGGTTGCTATCTACCGTAAGGAAAGTTCTCTTTAAATCTCGCTTTAAAGAAGGATTAGTCATAGTAGAAAGGAAATATAAATATATCAAAAGTTCTACTGTACTGTATTAACTCAAAACTCCTCTACAATACACACTGGTGGTAGGTCTCTCAGATATGAGGCCCTCTGGGTAGGGACCACCGCAACGTCTGTATATATAACTAAAGAGTTTATTGTTTTGTTTGTTTAAATGCTCTAATCTTAGGAACTTGTGTTTGAAATAGTTTCTTATAGTGTTAAACAGCATATTTATCGAGGAAGGCTATAGTCTATACTATAGACTCTATAGTATACAATTACGTGATTAGACGAGTTTCCTAATAAAAGTATGTGCATCCGGGTCATGGTGTTAGCATTAATAAAAAAGCCGTAAGAATTTCCCCATGGCATTGAATCAAGGCCCAGCGTATAATTCTACGAGAAGTAGGAACCCTGATGATACGTGTGTGCCCTCGTTTCTATCAATACATTCAAATTAGCCAGTGCGAGACCCACATTACTGTTTTGTTACCGCAATGAAGATATATTATTAGATAGCGTTTTCTGCGATATGGGAACATTGTGCGTAATTGTGGCTGTTTCGTGAATTTGTTTCGTTTCTCTCTCATTTGTTTTTGTGTGTAGATGGTTTGGTACATATATTTCTTAGGCTGTATTGCTTCATCTTGAAATAGCAGGTATTTCTGTGAAATCTAATACCTTGGTTATTTTTACTCCTTTTCTACAGGCTAGTAAATAGACTGATCTTTAAATCCTCCAGAAGGAAATCGTCACATTAAAATAATGCACAGTTGAAGTATTGTTAAAGTCGCAGGAAGCACTTGAAGTCGACTGACAAAAGATTGTGAAAAGTGGCATAATATGAGAAACCAATATCCAGCTGTGGTATTCTCCAAGCTATGGATGATAATGATAAATAAAGCTGATATTAATACTTAAAAATAAGATGAATTTTTCTTCTAATCGTTTTCGGCTTCGGCGACTGTGATATTGGATACAAGAAACTTTAAATTGGACGTTATTTTTCCGTCCTCTGATGTGGTCTAGTGTGACTTACGTACCCAAGTTTGTAAAAGTTCGAGCGCATTAAAAAGTTAGTGTTTTTCCACCTAAACATATATTATTGTGTCATTATCAAAAGGCGTCAAAAATGAGAAAATTGAGCCTCTTCCATTCAAAAGTAATTTCATTTCCATCATTCCTCAAACCATTCCACATTCACATTATCTAAACATTCACTGAAAATACAGCGAGGAAAGCGCAAGATCCATACACAACGCAAGTTATACGGACGTTAATGAGAAATTTGGAGTCCCGTAGGTTAGCTCGGGTGTCGGTTAGCGTTCCCGGCGGGTCGAGACCAAAGCGTACAATAACAGAGAAGAAATACGAACCGGATCCCCTAGGACAACGTGTAATGGAGTTTGGGACGCAGAACGGATTGCGTTGCGATTTAAACTTAATTATCTTGTTTTGTGTAGTTAGATATGTATTTTCTATTTATTTGTGTAATCACTGGTGGTAGGTCTCTCATATGTGAGAGGCCGCCTTGGTACCACCGGATAGTCTATTTCTCCCGTCAATCAGCACTGTAAATGCACAGTTGTGTTTCGGATTGAAGGACATTGTAGCCAAAGTAACTACTGGACATATTGCGACTTAACATCTTATGTCTCAGGATGGCGAGCGCAGTGGGACGCCAAGCATTGCTTTGTAATTCGAGATGTTGTTTGGTTCTACTACTGTTTATGAGCGGTCGTATCGCTTACGATCAGACGAACGGAATGCAAAAATGTGATAGGTATTTTTTCACCGGCTTGACAAATTGAAATCACTATTTAGATAGAATAGAGAGTCTACTGGAAAGATGATCGGCAAATGTTCTCTCGCAATTCGATACAATTGTGACGACTGAATTAATTAACTTTATCGATATTAGTAGAGGATTGCCTCGGTGGCGTATTTGTACTATGGTAAGGTTACAACCCTGAAATCTCGGGTTCGAATCCCGGGTTGGTTATTGGATTTTTCTATTTATTGTCAGCTCAGAGTCAGGAATTTGTACCCGATATGGCGATAGTCTCGCCAAGTATAACATCGTGGGACGGAACATACATGGCGAAATGTGGGTGCCCTGGCATCTCTGCCTATACCTTCTGGGAAAAAGGCGTGAGCTTATACATGTACTCGTATTTATGATATTAGTAGGGCTTTTGGTTTATTTGGCGATCATTTTTCTACAACAGAATGAGAGAATAATTAGCAACTGTTTCACTTAATTTTCTGTTGCAACACATAAAAACCACGCGGCTAAATGCATACTTTAATAATAATGTGAATTGGTTGAAACAAATCGCAATAATTGCCATTTAAAATTGTATTTTTAAAGATAAACCACAGTGGCCGCGCTAAAACAACTAAATTCCGCAGCCAGATATAATTTGCGGTATTAAAGGTTTTAAATTGCTTTGAGTATTGTTTTATTTGAGAGCTTCAGTTGGTATTTCGAGTCAATGGAAATATTTATCCAATACATATTTCGGAATGATTCACGATGAAAACAGTCCTACGATTTCGTGATTGGTGCATCGTAATAACGTAGATTGGCAGACTATAGTCATAAAATTGTGTGTAAATCCATCGTATCAGATATTTTGTTTATCACCATTTTTTTTTATTTTGTATCTGTATTTGTATCAGCCCATATACGTCCCACTGCAGGGCACGGGACTTCTCTACAATCGACTTACGATTAAGAGTGGTATGGTTATACAGTCCACCATGCCGGTCTAGTGCGGGTTACCGGACTTTACTTACCAAAGTTGTGTTTATTGTTATTGAACGGTATTACAATTAAAATTAAACACTATAATCTGTTCAATCCTGCTGCAACAATTTGATAACATATTTTTTTACTTGCCTATTTTTTTTATTCTGGCCGGCATAGTGGCCCCATTGCACCTGATGTTGAGCGCAAATGCCGCCTAGGCAGAGTATCCATTGGCATCGGGCGGCAGTCCCATGCCAATATATACAATTATGCCGGCCTGCTAAGATGTCTCTTCACACTACGGCGGAAGGACCCAGGATTATAGGAAGGAGGGAACATGTGAGACGGCAAACAATTCCAAAGCCTGACGGTGCGGCACAAAAAAGAATTTGAGAACCGTCTGGTTCGCGCCGGGATGGTGTGGACCGTCAAGCTATGCCTTCGCAAGCCAGCACGCGTGGTTCTGGTTAGGAATGGAGAGGAGGGGATCAAGTTGAACAATTCTTCAGAGAATTTACCGTGATACAGGCGGTAGAACACGCTTAGAGAGGCGACATCCCTCCGGAGTTGTAGCGACTTTAAGTTGCTCGTAACGTCTGCATCATTCACAATGCGGATGGCCCACCGCTGCAATCCATCCAGCGTGTTCTAACGCTTAGAGAGGCGACATCCCTCCGAAGTTGTAGCGATAATGTTTGTAACAGAATCTCTGCACGTGAATTTCGAGCACTTTAACACATCGGATTTATTTAAAATTTCACTCACTAATCAAAGACCCATGACAATACAAAAAATTAAGATAAAAAGGTAATACTTTTAAAAGTAATTGACGCACCTGCTGCCTTCCTTGGATGTGGATTCAATTTGTACTGCAAATAGTTTTTTGGCTTGTTTTTAACCCGAAACAAAATAATTTATTTTAATTAAGCTATCGGGAGAATATACGCCAATTAATTGGTGAAATATCGGAATGATTTTCACAGTATGTGGAGAATCGTGATGTCAAAATAAAATACGTAACAGTAAAAGAATTTTCGTACAAAATTGGTGTTATAAAAATATTCAGGAAGCATAGTAAGGACGAACATATTGTTGCCATGCGAGATCCCGCTTTTCGTGAAAGCAACTGGGTCGTTTGACTAGCTAAATCTTTTTCTAGGGGTGTATAACAAAGGCATTACATATATGGCATTATATGTTTGTGGTCTATAACCTTGGAGACAAAAAATACAATAGGGCAAATGTTTAGAGGTTACATAATATATGGGAAAATAGAACACAATTCAACCAGATTTGCGATATTTACAGGAACAAATAGTTTATATTCGATTCCACGAAGTTGGGGTTTCTTTTTTCTGGGTCAATGTATTTTGCTATTACACAAACTTTTTACAATATGTATTTTACTTTGTAACAGTCTTAGAACGTAGTTACTTATGCATAGAATATTAATATTTAGCACTAGCGGCCGAGCCCGGCTTCACCCGGATCTATATACACTTTTTTGAAAATATTTCGCCTATGTTCATCAGGGATAATGTAGGATTCTAATGGTGAAATTATTTTTAAAATAAGTACAAACGGTTGAGACCATATTCAAGGCAAACAATTTTTTTACTCTTTGAAAATCAAATGATATTATTATAGATAATATAGATTTACGGTATATAGACATCAGAAGGAAACCAATCAAGCTATAAAGATTTGTAATAAGTGTCGGAAAACCTAGATAAAGACACATACAAGGTATATCCAGCCTGCGACCGAAAATGAAGCCAGTTAGTAGATATAAAACAAAAAAACAAAAATTATGTTCTGTATCATCTTGTTTTGGTGGTAAATATATAGTTTTTGCTAAATTAATAATTTAAACCTGTACGTCTTTAAAAGAAAAGATTGAACATTATTATTTAGGAAAAAATGATGAATGTAATCCAAACATTATGTTGCATTGTGTCTCAAGTCTTTAAAACTACCATCTGGCTCTATTTTCGAAGTCTGAATGAATCTATATGATTAATTTTGCCACAGATCAAATTGCTAAAACTATTTCACAGCAACTTATATCTGAAAACGTTTCCAAACTTCTCAGTATCCAAAAACGCGATGTAAATGAATTTCTTAGGATAAAATTAATACCTGTAGACACTCAGCGATACTTTCTGTGCACTTTATTGAAGAGAGTATCGAAGTACGCACTTGGGTCCAGTTTCGAGGACTATCGACCACCGCCGCGTCACCTGTTCCCGAGGGACTTCGCACGATCTCGAAGGAGTGCCAATTATTTTATGTGCGTTGTTTTGAGCTACATTTTAATACTGTTATTGTTTAAAAATATTAAATGGCGTCGGTGTATTGTATTGTATCAGCCCATAACCGCCTCATCTAGAATGAAGAATTAGATTGAGAGGTTTAAGGCCATACCCTTAGCTTTAAGCTTAGTGTGAGTTGGCAAATGTCACTTGCCATATTTTTTTAAATTAGATGACTCACGTTGTTCTCCTACACCACATAATATATGAAGTATAGTAATAATAAAAGCGTAATAATTGGCCTTCAATACATATAAGGCTACGAAAATTCAGAGATTTGCCCTGGAATTTGAACTCGCTACTATCTTGATAACCGTGACAGACCGTGTCACGAAGAAGCCACTGTTCATGGCCCATGGGTATAGACCAATGGACCATGAACATAGTACTGAGTACATAAATAAAATCCTAGGAAAATTAACTGCCCCTCAAAAAACGAAGCGAAAGATAAACCAATGTCCATAATATAGAGCAAATGCTTGTCTATAACTTCTGGAACTGGGGCGCATAGAAATACACGACACAGAACATCTCTTAGACTGGGTCACATTTGCATTTAATGTCTATTAACGCAATTCAAATCACCATTCCACGTATATTATGTACATTTGTAAGGGGAAGACTCACCCAGTATCAATAATCATTTATTACTTGCTTTAATAATTGCCAAACAGACCACAGATTTTTACAAAATAAAGTAATTATCTCGTTTTACATTTCGTTCACAGAGCCGAATTCAAAAAAACATATTTTTTATTGGACTTCAAGTTCCTTTCTCCAAGAACGTCGGTCCTGGGTTACCATTATGTTTCTAAAAATATTTATTTTTCTCTACATACAAATGTAGGTTTCATCGAGGGAAAAAAATCTTCGCACCGATACTAAATTTCATAGTAAAATGGACATTCTCCTTTAAGAACTAAGGGTGGGATATTCATATCCACCTTAAAAGCGACCATTTTACACATTGTTTGGACAAATTTTACATACTGTTATAGATACCATATTTGTATGGCGTTACATTTACAATCTGTGTATATTTAGTTTTGAGCAGGCTAATCCTTTTTTTTTGGTATGGTATGCGATGACAATAGCAATGCAGAATGCTTGACATACTATTGCGCTCGCCATCCTGAGACATAAGATGTTAAGGCTCAATGTGTCCAGAAGTACTCTGGCTGCAATGTCCTTTAAACTGAAACACAGCAGTGCATTTATAATTCTGTTTAGCGGGAGAAATAAACATTGCGATGGTACCTACCCAGGCAAGCTATCAGAGAGATCGTTACTTGGCATCGGTTTTCTGTGGCGCAATTATATTCATTTATTCTGCACATTTATATAAGCTACACCTAGTCTATTAGGCTATTGTTTTCCACGCAAAAGAGCGCAAAAAAACAAGCCGATTACATAATAACAATTTTATTGAACCTTCCGAAATCGGTATATCCATAGTCCATTGGGGAAAAGGGTAAGATATATATCTGAACAAACAAGGAAAGTGGAACGTGTTTATTTAACTTCTGTATTCTGAATGTAAATGAGTTTGTAGCAGTCCAACGATATACGCGGTAATGTGGAGTACAGTTGTAAAACTCTAATGAAAATGTTTGTTATCATTAGTAGATAATGGACTGTTATTGTCGGGAATTAGCAATCTGTTTGTTTAGTCTAGGGCGTTATTGTTATACTGCCTTGATAGCGTATTTGTATTACGGTACGATTACAAAGCTGAGGTTTTGGGTTCAATTCTCGGGTTGTGCAAAGTGATATTAGATTTTGCTATTCATTATCAGGTCGAAGTAAGGAATGTATACCCTATATGACGACAAGTTTAATAACACCCAACAGTCACATACATAGTACCTACTGACCCCACACTAAGATCGAGTCTTGGGTCGTGGGTATCAGGAACTACGAGAGATTTTTCGGTCTCACAGACACCCAGACCAGAAACGTATATGGATCTCATAAATAGTTGTCTCGGTGCGGGAATCAAACCTGTGTCCTGTCATTTCGCAGTCGGCGTCTAACTAACTACGCCACGGAAGCTATTTATAATATTATTAACATTTTATGGTACAATCAGCAACATAAGTCGCTACACAGTCACAAGATTTGGAATTGTCTTATCATCCAAAATAATAATTATTTTCAATATCGTATGGCACTTCTCGGCACACTACTGGTGGTAGGTCTCTCAAATGTGAGAGGCCATCTGGGTAGGTACCACCGCAATGTCTATTTCTCCCGTGAAACAACACTGCTTAAATGCACTGTTGTGTTTCGGTTTGAAGGACGTTGTAGCCAGAGCAACTACTGGACATATTGAGACTTAACATCTTATGTCTCAGGATGGCGAGCGCAGTGGAATGTTGCTACTGTTATGATCGGTCGTATCGCTTACCATCAGGCGAACGGCTTGCTCGTCTCGCCATTCAATGCAATAAAAAAAAAAAAAAAACTTCTCGGCATAGGTGACTTTACTTGGTTATATTTTACGACTACAGAGTAGTACGTACAAATTATAATTCATAAAAAGGTTATCCAAAAATGTCAAGTGTTCAGCGACTTGTGTCGCTGACTGTACGTAATAACGATACTTGGTATAAAATACAATCATTCTACTTCTAGTTTGTTGAATGTAACAATAGAACATAAATCAATTTAAGCAGCTCGTAAATATCCTTTCGCGAAATAATGACTAACGAGTGTTGACCTTGTGTACTCAACTCGAATTCTTAAATTAATTATTTGAAAAACATTTATTATTTAGTTCATTATTATAGCACTGATATTATAGACATTGTAGCCAGAGTAATTACTAGACATTTAGACTCAACATCTTATGTCTCAGGATGGCGAGTGCAGTGGAATGCCAAGCATCGCTTTGAAATTCATGATGTTGTTTGGTTTTGCTACTGTCCATGAGCGGTCGTATCGCATACCATCAGGCGACTGACATGCTCATATTCCCATTCAAAATAATAAAAAAGTAGATTTTAATAATAAGAACGTACTTTATTAAACTTATCTTGGTAATAATATTTCAGTAATTTTGCTGATATAACAAGGTTGAGTTCCTATCGTTCCCTTTCAATATCGTTTATACCGATTATTTGCTTCGCTAATCTCCTTCCCTCCAATAAAATAGGTATTAAATCCAAGCCATTCAAAATGGCCGCAATGGCTGCTCTCAACCAGATTGGCGCTCCAAATTCCTTTGTGGAAATTTCAAATATTATCTAAATTGCAGTGCAGGAGCCTATAAGATAGAAGCTTACAGGGAAATTATTAATTAGTATAGCTATTGTATTTTACGAAGTAAATGATTGCCTTGATAGGTAATTAACACCCATATTCTTAGACGTTCCTCGAAAGTGACTCGACTCCACTCGGCCTTAACTGGAGGAAATCTGTATTCATAGTTGAAAAAAGTCTCCTCCACTCAACGTCACTCAATACTTTTTCTTTCTCGAGGAAAGGAATCAGCTTTCAAACTCAAGGTACGTCGCGACCTACCTTATGGAATAGTTGAAGAAATATTTTCACCATGGAAACATTGTTTATTATTTACATGACAAATTTTGACTGTCACTTTTCAAGTGATCATAATGTTGAAATGTCAAATATTTTTGTTAAATCTGTACCTTATTAACACATCAATGACGTATTTGATGACGTATATCCTCGACTCAACCTCGAACTCGAGGATCCTCTAGGAAAGATATATTTTCAACTAAGCATACCATTTTCGAGGATTCCCCGAATTCATTTTAAACGTCACCTCGACAAATATAAGGTTGAGGAAGATTCGAGGAAACGTCTTAGAATATGGGTGTTAGACTACGTGAAGAAAGACTTAGTTAAGATGGTATAATAGGCTGACACGTCCAACGTATTTTTCCTGTTTAAGTTTTATATGTGTAATATATTTATATATGTACTTTTGTATTTTGGATCTATGTATGTATATATTTCTTATTACTCAGCGTGGTGGACTATATGGCATAACCACTCTCACACCCATATTCTAAGACGTTCCTCGAAAATTTCTCGAATCCACTCGGCCTTACTTGAAGGAAATCTGTATTTATAGTTGAAAAAAGTCTCCTCCACTCAACGTCACTCAAAACTTTTCTTTTCTCGAGGAAAAGAATCAACTTTCAAACTCAAGGTACCTCGCGACCTACCTTAAGGAATACTTGAGGAAATATTTTAACTATGGAAACAGTGTTTATTATTTACATGACAAATGTTGACTGTCACTTTTCAAGTGAGCATAATATTGAAATGTCAAAAAGTTTCTGTTAAATCTATACCTTATTAACACATCAATGACGTATTTGATGACGCATTTCCCCGACTCAACCTCACTCGAGGATCCTCTAGGAAATAGATATATTTTTAACTAAGCATACCATTTTCGAGAATTCCTCGAATTCATTTTAAACGTCAGCTCGATAGAGATAAGGTTAAGGAAGATTCGCGGAAACGTCTTAGAATACGGGTGTCAGTTCTCTCGATTGTAGAGGAGGCCCGTGCCCTACAGTGGGAAGTATATGGGCTGATAGAAATCTATTTCTTAAACTTAATGTTTAAATTTCTTGAACGTATGCGGCTAACTCTTATCTCTCTGCACCATCCAAGGACCGTTTGGTAGAGAATGCCTCAAGAATTAAGTCTGTCTGTATACAATTCTGTTTATAAAGCATAAATAAATGAATAAATTGAAGTGAAGTACCAGATTTTGATTGAAACCACTACTTAAGATACTAGAACTGTTTTGTCGTCTATACTGGTTATCGTTGGTTTTGGTTATGGTTATTGTTGGTATCGGTGCAAAAAAATATGTAAATTTAAATTAACAATATAAAGAGGAAGTATTTGATTTTTTGTTTGCATTGAATGGTCTCTGAAACTACTGGACGATTTGAAAAAATATTTCACCATTAATATCCTACATTAAACTTAATGAACATGGCCTGCCGCCTGTGCCATGGAATATTTAAAAAAAAACCGTGTATTTGCACCCGGGCGGAGCCGGAGCGAGCCTGTATAAATAATATCTTTTCTAATCAATTTGGTTCAGTGCGTGATATTGTGGGAAGCTATACAATATACCTACGTGTTAGTGTATAAAATGTGACGTTAATTTGTTTACTACAGAGACTCCTCATCATCATCATCACCAGCCTTTTGTTGTCAACTGCTGGATATAGGGTTCCTCCAAATAGCGCCATTTCACTTTGCCTTTGGCTTGTCGCATCCAGCATCTGCCAGTGACCTCTCGCAAATCGTCACACCTTGCTAGAAGGCGTCTTACACTACACTTGCCAAGACACGGTCTCCACTAAAGAAAACGTTTACCCCAACGGTTATTGGTTCAAACATATGTAACCAGCCCATTGCCACTTCAGCTTGCTATTCCTGTGTGCTATGTCAAAAACTTTAGTTCTTTGACGGATAAGCTCATTACGGATCTTATTCTTTAAAGAGACACCGAGCATAGCTCGCCCCCACATACCCCTGTGTATCGTAAAAGCAATATAATAGAAATCTTCGGGGTCGCTGGGTGCATTTCAGGTACAGTGAACTTTCATTGAAAATTAATCCGAGAGAAGCGACACAAACAAGCGTGTTGTCTGTGGTCGTAGTGAGCGCTTGAACAAAGGTATAGGAATCCTTCAGCAAGCCCAGATGGTATTAGATTAAATAGTTTTACTGCGCTAATAAGTTTAATTATCTACAAAGCAAAGCAGCAGAGAAAATAACACTAAAGCCCCATTTACACGAGTATCGTAAGGATATAAAAATTTTGGATCGTGTATACATTTGTCAGAACACGATAATCTTTGGTGGTTAGGTCATACGATAATGTCAAACGATTCTCCCCAAACTTTCCACCTGTAAATGATACAATACAAAACCGCGTATCAAAAATACTTTTAGAAACACCAGGTTTAAAGCAGCAGGGATAAAATAAAGTTGTTCTACAGCTTTTACAAGACGTTACAGGAAGCCAACCCACCTTGTTAATAAACGATGCTATTGAGGATCTACGGGCGGTAACCTAAGTTTATTTGCCAACTTCCTACAGCTAATCAGCTTAAGTGGTTGTCGAGGTATCGTAATTTGTACTCATTTGGGGCATTAGTTTATACTTGACGAAATTATTTTTTTCTTGGTAAAGAAGACTTTAATAGCTTGGCAAATACTATCAATTACTGCGGAGAATTAAGAAGGCGATTACCTTGTGTAGTTGCCAGATGCTTAGGAATTAACTTCTAATTTATTTCTCTTATTTAGCATAAGTTTGTCCGACGACAAAACCGCTTGCCTAATGGTAAATACTTGCTTCTGCATATCATCAAGCCCAACACTTAGATTTGAGGTAATGCCAAAATCTCTCTCACTGAATTAAATACGAAACCAAAGTTACGTTGATATTTATTATTCACGTTGATATTTTCTGAGACAGTGGCAGTACTCCAAGAAACACAAACATAATATGTTTTTATTGTAGATCAATCTTTGGTCACTCTTCAATGAACAGATTGAAGTTCCTACAGTAAAAGATTAATTAATAGCAACATTTCAAACATCTTCGTGACAAACTTCTAACCATTCTATTGGTACTTTGACAACCCTAGTTCAAACTTCGAAGAATCGTATTCTTATCCATTCCTCAACTGCAGTCTGCAACCTTAGTTTCCCATACAAATAAGCATGTTTGTGAAATGTCAGGGCTGTACGTGGAGAGAATTTGTTTGTCTTGTAAGCGTCGTTTGTTCTCGCCACGGGAGGTCGCTATAAAGGCCCCACCGCTGACAGTTTTATAACCCAGTGAACATATGCCATCCAATATTTTAGTTCGGAATTATTTGCAGATTATTTTTCGCGGCGTATTTTCATTTCCATCGGTTTGTTCAGGTGATAGTGACCTAAATGTGTTGGTTTTTTAATAACATTCACTGACATTTTATTTATGATATCGGTTATTGTTATGTTGTACTTGTGCTGCGAACATACATATTACATAAACTCACGCCTCTTTCTCAGAAGAGGTAGCCAGAGGTGCTAGTAGCAACCATGTCACCACATTTGGCCTTATGCAATCCGTCCCACTAAGTGAGCCTATCACCATATCGGGTAAAAAATCCTGACTTCGGGCTGATATCCATAATATATGACATATAATTATATTATTTACCTAATATACATACACTCTCAATCGTACTGTCGATTGTAGAGGAGGCCCGTATCCTGCAGTGGGACGTATATGGGCTGATACAAATACAAATACAAATACAATATACATACATATGTTTATACTTCTATAGATAAATATACATATTATACACACACTATAATTTACCTATTGAGACTAATAGAGGAAACAAAACTCCTCAATCCAGCTGCTTAGTTGTTATATTAAGTCTAGATTATCGTGGTTAATACCAAAACTTCACATATTACTATAAAAGTATAAAAGCGTGAACTACTGAGAATATGTCGATTGATCGATATTGCGCTGAAAAGGTTGTTTTTTCGGTTGCTACTCTGAAAACCACGCAATCAATTAATGCCCATTGAATGGCTTATTGCGGTCGTAACAATCAACGGCCAATATTTCAACTTTAGAAATGTGTGCACGTGCATTTTGTGGGTTTATGTTTTCACCCAAATATTAACTGTTGCCAAGCGACAGATGTAACCACAGGAATTGTGTATGACTATCGCCGATAAGTTGTGTTGTATCAATGGTATAGTGTGGGGGCAGGTAAGGAGGAAATCAAATAGTCCACTTAAAATATGTTCTATGTAAAGCAAACTCTTGGCAATATTTTTTCGGAGAGTATAAGCTGTTTTAAAAAAATATTATAGTCTCATGCATAGAGATCGCCATATTCATCCTTAATGAGAATCCAAAAGAATAAAATTTGTGATTTAACTTTGTTTGAATAAATGAGAAAATAGATGACAGAAAAATGAATGAAAGAGTTGAGGCGGACCTTTGCCCAGTAGTGGAACATTATAGGTTGATAAAAAAAAATATATTCCCTTTAGTTTTTGAAGAAATTATCTCGATGAGTAATTCCATCTTATTTCATACATAGGTTGCTTAGCTTCGTTGTAATTTAAAATATAGTAAAAATCCGTAAGGTCAAAGGACAATCACGTTGTGAAGCAATATTTTAAAATCGCGTTTCGTTCAGTCACTGAAACTGCAGGAATGCCACTGAATCGTACTTTAACCTTTCACACTTTCTATAATGGTGGCCAACGCCCTAGCATCTCTTCTTTTTTATTAAACTTGAGATGAATAGGGATTAGATGACTAAAAGCAGCTTGCTTGTGTATCAGCTATGGTGCTTTATCCTCTTTTAATACATCTGTATCAGCTCATAGACGTCCCACTGCAGGGCACGGGCTACCTGTACAATCAAGACTATGATTGAGAGTGGTTAGGCCATATAGTCCACCACGCTGGCCTAATGCGGGTTGGGTTGGGTTGCTTTTAATACAGGTTTAATTAGATTTTACCTGCTGCTTTGCTCCCCTGGAAAAGGTAACTTCAGACCAATTTTTTTGTTATAAGATTGTCTTACCAATTGTCAAACTACAATTTCCGATTTTTTATCATTCAGATATTAAGTTGCAATTTATTCACATCAGTCTGTATACCGAATGTTATATTGATCAGTTGAGTAGTCAAAACTTAAAAAAAAACTTTCTTTTGGTTTTATATTATTCGCTTAAACATAATTTGCGCACTTGTTAATGAATACTAAATATTTATTTCTATATTAAGTCCAACCGAAGGATGCGCAGAGGAAACCACAATTTGCGAGAAACCCGCCCATTAAACAATTCATTTGTGCATTCCATTTGTTTTCCTGTTGTCATTAATTTTGGTAGAGAATAACCCGCCTTATTGTACAGTGCAATTTACTAGGTAGTACCTCATATGCGAAGAGTCGTTTAAAAACCACCACAATGTTTGCTAGGCATCAAGAGATTTAAAACCAATTGCTTTTGGGTGACAAGCGTAGTGTAGACTTCCGTGCCATGCTTAGTAATAATAATACATAATATGTACATAATCGTCACGTTCGAATACCATGTGGGTAGCCAGAGACTATGGATCGCAACTTTGCTCTAACCTGACATATTACTTACGCTTTATCCACTTTCTTCATGCATTCTCGTGAATTCAGAGTATTTTTACCTGAGCCTTAGTTATGGCCCTTGTTGACAGAATCACCAATTTGGATTGTGTAGATTCGGTGAGGTCGACCCCTACCGACTTTTCCATCCATACTCGCCTTGTATATGCTTATATAATTTCCTTTTTAAATGTTCTTAGAAATTACAATTACCATCAGTTATGCGACGTGGTCATCATACTACGTATCGTACTGTATCAGCCCATATTCATTGCTGAGCACTAGGCGTCACAAATGACTCTCCAGTTGCGAAGTTTCAGACATCCTCGCTGATAAAAAACGAATATTATATTTTTCCCTTTTCAATAGTGAAAACGCCCATTAAAATGACAGCATCGGACATTGTTTTAACGATGGAGTATTTCGATCGTCCACTCGAGTGACGTCACGGTACAACGTAATCATTGATAAGGCTGCCATGGTGTTTGCCTCGTGTTTATGACGTGAGTCATTGATGTTATTCCCAATGTGTTGGAAGGGGAGGCAGACTGTTTGATTTTGTTTTGAATTGAACAATATTTATGGTACTTTGTACGGTATAATTTTAGTAGTAACTACAAAGACTTAACATCTTATATTTGAAGAACTGAACTGAACATCTTGTCAGTATATGAGCAGTCGTATCGTTTTTGCCTCTACGTGTCAACAAATGCAACTGCGAACGTCGTCTTCGGATGGGTGTTGCTATCGTCAAGTGGAGCGCAGGGTTAAATAAATTAATAATAATAATTAAAATCTGAGATTTAGAGGACTGATTCAGAGGTTCAATTGGTTGTTGGGTCAAGAGCCAGATCCAAAAGGTGGTGTTGTTGGACACAGCATGCATAGTTAGGAGGTTCCTCACTTTGGATCCCTAACCGCCGCGCCGGTGGCTTGGGTCTTGAGCTCCGTCACCGAAGGGTCATTACTTTTTTATATTTTTATACGACATAATGTGTGTTTTGTTTTTAAATATGATGTATAAAAACGTAAAAAAGAATATCAACGAAATAAAGAGAAAAGACAATAATTAAAATCTATTAAATGACACGATTCATGTGTTCCACTTGCCGATCGCAACACCCATCCGATGACTATATCTGTAGATACATCTGTTGTCTAGAGGAGGCACTACCATAAGGCGAATGTTCGTCTCGCCATTTATGGCAATAAAAAAATGCCATTTTTGAAGATAATCAGTGTTAAAATCGAAATACGTGGTTTTTGATGGTGAGAGAAATATCAATATTATTTTTAAATTTGAGGGTACTTTATACCGATATCGAAATACGTGAATTTTTCGGTTAGTAGTCATGTATGTTGTAATGTAACTTTATGCTGTCTTAATATTATTTATAATGTGCTTTTGTTGTGTTATGTAAATTGGTGAGTGTATTACCTACACTGCGTTGTATTTAATTAAGGAGAGGGAGAAAGACAACTACTAGCACAATAGTGAAAAGAATACACCTGCAGTATGATACAGACAGAATATTAGTTTCTCGTACGCATTTCCTGACGTTAAATTGTCCTTTCTATGTAGGTTTATATGAAGTTAATTTTCCTATTATTCTTTGGTTACATCTATTTGTAATTAAACCCAATGTTGAGTTTAATTTCAAATCTTTTTATTGTACTACATATGCACATATTTATTAATATTGTACTAAAAATCACTAACATTATTCCAAAATATAAATATTTAATCACTTTTCTTTTGTTACAGATACCGTTCAATACAAAAGTGCTCAATCCAAGTGTATATTGTAGTGAACGATGTGTGAGGTGGTCAGTGGCGCGTGTTTGGCAGCTGAGTGTGGGATCGTGGGTTCGATTGAGAGCAGGCAGTGAGGGCGCAACATGGCGGAGAAAGTCAGCTGATCGGAACTCACCGCGCGCAAGCCCCACAGCAAGAGGCGGATAAAGCGCATCATGGTAACATAATATAATTTTATTTCATTTCTTTAGCTGGTAGGCTTGTTGGTAACGAACCAGACGGTGCTGCCAAGTTGATAACGATGTTCGCAGGTTCAAATCCATCTTTGATTGTTTGAAGTCCTGTGTGTATTGATAGTCAATCACCACGCATTTTATAGTTGAAGAAACAACAGTGAGGAAACCTGCATACTACAGAGATTTGTAAGAATTACTATGGCACGTCAAGATCGCCAAACCTGCGTAGTGGACTATAGGGCCTTATACCTCTCAGTCATCCCCCTGATTGTAGAGGAGGCCCTTGTCCAAAGTAAAATGTATGGGCAGATACAAAATTATACAGGTAGGCTTAACTGTCCTGACATTACAAACATGAGCGACATTGACAATTTACCATCAACCGGCCACATGCTTATGTATCTATAAAAGGCAATAAAACTAATTAAAATGTTACCTTAAAAAGCAATTCGTTTAAAAAGGAGGTTAAAATTCCTTCAGGGTTATTAATATATAGAATGTAAATGTTTTAATGTGATATTATTACTATTTTATTAATTCATTATTATTAATTCTCAATCTTTATTTGCTTTGGCTTCGAGTGTCATCTCTGAACTTTTTCTGAAGGTCGAAGAGCTCTGTTCAACTTTTATACATTTTATATTTACTTTTTCTATTTTCCCGGTCGTTTTTTTCTTCATCCCCGCGGTTTCCTCAACTGTCTGTATTCGTGTTCGTGGTCCCATTTAATGTTTGCTACGGAAAAGTTGATTATTATTTTTTATGATTGTGGCTGCAAATTATTATTTTCATATTACTTGAGGAGTGAACTTTCTTCAGAGTAGTGTCTCTTTATAGAGGTAATGCTAATAATTTAATGGTTAAATTGTATTTTTTAGCATTGATTGATTTTAATCCAGCAAATGAGCTACTGGAAAGTGATTTCCGCTGTCCATGAGCATATTTAATACATAGTCATAAGTATGTATGTTGCTGATATAAAATAGGAAGGGAAAAACATATTGACATCCTAAAGTGATGCCCAATAATTTCCTCTTACCAACTTTTTTCATTCCCGTTCACTTCCCGATCTTATGGACCGGCATCACATTTATGATTTAAATATTGTGGACTTTCCTGGGCCGTAGTGATCTTGACTTTATACCCAGTTTCCTTATTTGAAGGACCTAAATGACAAAAAAAAGATAGATACATTTATTGGTGTTCAATTGTTCTGTATGTACAGCAGGTATTCGGCGAGTGGGCGCAGGTGGAGGTAGTGGAGCTTGTAAACGACGGCTCGGGGCTCGCGTTCGGCATCGTGGGCGGTCGCTCCTCGGGCGTCGTCGTCAAGAGCGTGCTGCCCGGCGGCGTCGCTGATAGAGTGAGTACTATGTGACCTCATCATCTTAGCTATAAAAATAAACCCAACAGTCACATACATAGTTCTAATCCCAAACTAAGATCGAGTCTTGTGTCGTGGGTATCAGGAACTACGAGAGACTTTTCGGTCTCACAAACACCCAGACTCGAAACAAATACCTGTGTAAAAAATATTTGTCTCGGTGCGGGGATCGAATCCGTAGCCTTATGTTTTACAGCTGGCGTCTAAACAACTGCGCCACGGAGGCTGCCGAATAGCTGTTATGAGTATAGTTAGAGTTAGTCTTTTTATGGGTATCATCATCAATTTAGTGTTCAGTAGTAATATTATCATAGTTAGCATAATTACCATCAGCTGCAGCCACATCGGCAGTAGCAACATAATAATCATTCTTGAATGTGTAAACGTTTTATCTATTAATCGACAACCTCCGTGGTGTAGTTGGTGAGACGCTGACTGTGAAATGAGAGTCAAAAGGGTTCCATCTCCACACCAAGGCAAATGTTTGTGATGCCAACAAGAATTTGTCTCGTGTCTGGGTGTTTATGATACGGAAAAGTCTATTGTACTTAATTGATATTGTTGGAGAAATGTAACATCCGTTGTGGTTGTTTTTTAAATGACACTGGAGAGTAGACAAATGTTTGAGTTTAAATTTTGATACAATAATTTTGTTTTCTAGCCTAGTTACTGTACTTCAATTATACACTAGTTTCAGTCAACGTTTCTTTTATTTTTCAATAATTATCTATAAAGCATTTTTACATTTTCTAATTATTATTACAACAGATTTTAATGACATATTTTTCATGAAATTTTAACATCTAATGTCGAAAATAGTAAAAATGGCCTTTTAAGCAATGAAAGCGGCCAAATGCGATATGCATAATCGCAATACTGAATACAGAACGAGGGTATAACAATCCGATTCATAGCATTCTCGTTAAATTTCAATTATTTCTATGAGATATTTCACAAGCCTTGTAGGGAAAATGTATGTATAGATATACATTTTGGATCGACTATTCGATGTTCTGTACTGTTGATGTTAATATTACTTATTAATCAATATTTATTTTTGTACTATATAATATCATATATATCGAGTTAAGAGCTATTAGGTCAATTACGTTAAGAACCCCCTGAAGAGCAATTAATTGATTCTCAATTATCGACCAATAACGAAGGTTATTTAATTTGTTTTCTTATACAGCGAATTTTTTTTTTATAGCAATGAATGACGAGACGAGCAAGCCGTTCGCCTGATGGTAAGCGATACGTCCGCTCATAAACAGTAGCAACATTCCACTGCGCTCGCCATCCTGAGACATAAGATGTTAAGTCTCAATATGTCCAGTAGTTACTCTGGCTACAATGTCCTTCAATCCGAAACACAACAGTGCATTTACGCAGTGTTGTTTCACGGGAGAAATAGACATTGCGGTGGTACCTACCCAGATGGCCTCTCACATATGAGAGACCTACCACCAGTACCAGAATGATAACTTA
This sequence comes from Hyles euphorbiae, assembly GCA_023078785.2. Lineage (NCBI taxonomy): Eukaryota > Metazoa > Arthropoda > Insecta > Lepidoptera > Sphingidae > Hyles > Hyles euphorbiae. The sequence continues at coordinate 9,966,129 of CM041056.1, read as the reverse complement.
TTTGACTTTAATCATGTTTTAACTCTGATCATTTTTAATTGTAAAGGTTTGTACTGAGAGTAGTGAGACACGTATATTTTAGATATCTTTATAATTTTAAAAACCAAACCAGGCATGCACGAGCAGTCCTGACCTCACTTGGTACAAATCTTGTGTCGTTGGTTTTAAGCACTTCGAGAGACTTTCTGTTTTGAAAACACCAGGACGCGAACCAAATTCTATTGGTCAGCCAAATATTTGTTTTTAACAGCTCATATATCTACATAATATGTTACCCTTTATTTCATAAAAATTATAATTATAAAAGGGTATTTTGAAGAAAAATATTTTTGAGAGCACAATTTTATGCTACAAAATTTCCTCCTGGTATGATTTTTAAGTGTAAAACTTATTTTAAACATGCATTAGACTACGGATATGCAGATTCCGTGTAACGAACGTAACAAGTATGCGGCAACGCGAAAGTTTTATATCAGAGATTTTTCGAGGCGGAATTTAAAGTGGGAAGCCAAGTGGAAAGTAGATACTTTACGGCGCCGATATCCTTGCTACTAAGATGTGAAATGCAGGGAGTAAAACGCAGTGGCCTATTTATTTTCTTACTTCAAAAAACTGCTCACCTGTTGGTGATCACCTCCGCCAGTTAACGTCAATAATATTTGGAATTAATGCTGCGATTTTATTAGTTGTGTTGCCACTTAAAATGAGAGGAGAAAAGGAAGGCGACAGGATGGAAGCGTCATGAGGTTTTGTTCGGCTCCAGTCTGTCATCAAACGAAACTAGGCAGTAAAGTGGTCGCTTTGAAATGAATTTTGGTAGACCATGTTACCTTTTCTGTCACGATGGTTAATTCCTATTTAAGTCCATGATAACAAAATTATAATTCTGGTATAAAAAGTAGTAACTTCCAAAATATATATCCAATTCAATAATCTTGTTTTAAGTATATCGATATTTTCTGCATATAAAAATCGCACACGAGATTATTGCTTCTAAGAAAACTCAATTTGCAACGATTTGATAAAAATTTGCAGCGTAAAACATCCCGCAAAATGTACATTCCGATATTGCCGGTTTCATTTCAAACTTAATCTCATAAATCTGTTCAAGTTCCGCTCTAGTGCCCGTGTATATTGGTTTAATTTCAACTTGGCCAACTCAATAAGACGCTTTGGCTTTGGTGACCGCGCTCCTGACCGCTCCTGTATCTTGTAGAAAACTGAGTTAATGCATCGATAATGGATATGCTTAGTCTATTCTAGCGCGCAAATTGGGTTATGTATCATTGATCACAGTTTAATTATGGGCATTGAAAGCTTTGTCTATGTCTTGTTGTGTGATTAGTCTTAATAATTTGCTGGAGTTTCCCTTCAATGCCTTTGTATATTGATTTAATTTCAACTTGGCCAACTCAATAAGTCGCTTTGGCTTTGGTGATCGCGCTCCCGACCACCTCTGTATCTTGTATAATACTGAATTAATGCATCTATAATAGATATGCTAAGTCCAGTCTAGGGCGCAAATTGGGCTGTTTATCATTATTATTAGTTAGATTATTGGTACTGACAGCATTGCTTATGATCTCCTGTGTTATTTGTTATTAATTTCATAGATTTGTTTTAGTTTCGCTTCAGTGTCCTTGTATTGATTTAATTTCAACTTGAATAACTCAGTAAGACGTTGAAGCTTTGGTGACCACGCTCCCGGGCACCTCTGTACCTTGTATAATACTTAGTTAATTCATCGATAGTGGAAATCAGTATCAGCCCATATACTGCAGGGCACGGGCCTACTCTACAATCGAGAATAAGATTGAGAGTGGTTAGGCCATATAGTCCACCACGCTGGCCTAGTGCGGGTTGGTAGTTGGGTTTAATAGTGGAAATACTGAGTCCATTTTAGCGACCAATTTGGGCTGTTTTAATATAGTTATCAGTTATCGATATTAACTGATTCTTCTATGGTCTGTTGTAAGATTTGCCATTGTAGCTTACTACTGCAGACTCATGGGAAGTAGTATGAAGTAGCTTAGTTAATTGCGAATTTAATTAAATTATATTCATCTCTAAATCTTATGATTTCTCTAAGAGGAGAAATGTTTGGTAGTGTCTAAATGTTCAAACAAATAGAATAGGTATTAATAGAATAATTATGCTAATAAGAATAGCTCTATAAATCACTCCAATGTTACAAGAAAAACCCCGATCATAAAAAATTCAAAAACAAAAATAGCGTACACATAATTTCGATTGTGAACATGTTTGCGATTAATGATGCTAAATGTAGTATTATGATGTGTGCGATTATTTCGGTCGAATTATGCCGGAGTCGGCGTCACTCGTTATATTTCATTCATCAAATGTTTTGTAATTGTGTGGGCTTCAAAGCTTTGCGCTGACGGATTTGATAATACTCGGATACCGAGCTCTCATAAACCAATATTAGTTTATGATAAACGTCATTGGTCTTTTAGTATTGGATGCAAGTGGTTTAATTTTTAGATTTTTTTTTGTTTGGTTCGGATAGCAACTGTTCGCATCATTGTGACCCATTCAAATGTCGTTTCAGGTTCAGAATATGAAAAAAATCGGGATCAATGTGTCAGTCCATACGTCCCACTGCAGGGCACGGGCCTTTTCTACAATCGATAGTATGATTGAGAGTGGTTAGGCCATATAGCCCACCACGCAGGGCTAGTGCGGATTGACAAATGTAGATTAGATCAGGTAGAATTGTGTATTCAAGATCCCAATATTCGGTCAAGGCTTCTTGAACTCCAACTTCTTTTTTGACTGTGGGAAAGTTGCGGCATGTTTAGGATATTTTATTCACTTTCAAAGGTTATATATTACTAATTGATATTGGTCTGACAGGAAGTTTAGGTCCTAGTTTGAGGGACGTTTATAATTCATCAGCGAATACTCTTGACAGCCTACGTAGCGCAGTTGGTTAGACACCGGTTGTGAAATGTGATACTAGGGGTTGAATCCCGCAACAAGACGAATATTAATATGATCCACAGTAGACCCCCGTAGTTTTTGATACAACACAAGACTCGATCTTAGAGTGAGGTCAGGACAATGCATGTGACTTTTGGGTGTAAAAAAAAACTCTGTTGGGACAACACTGCTAACCATTTAGTCTATTATCGTCGTATTGAAGTGTCAATCCGTTCTGCGGTCATTCCGTTGTAAAAAAGTTACCTATTTTAGCAGGCACTTCCTCGTTATGCCTGTCAAAGTCCAAATAACACATATTATGAGTAACGGTGGGTTCTTACATCGGGAAAAGTAATAGTTGATGCCTACGTAGAATACAAAATTCCATTAAATCTACATCTCCATAAAATACCTGAAATCCTAGCTTTATACACATATCAAGCATGAAGTTATTTTACGCTGTGTGCGAGTTTTTGCGATATTGCCGCAAAATTTCGGCCCTCGCGTGAAATGACATGTTAGGTTTTATAATAAAAACAGCTCTCTGTATCGGATGGTTTTTGCATCTCCGTTCATCCGTTTTTGCTTGGTTGCGGAATATTAAGGACGCTGAAAATATTTTGGTACACTGGAAAAAATATCGTTGAATTATGTTTTTTTTTATATATGTACATTATGGCAGCTACTGTCCATGACACGTCGACATCGCTATTTTCTAGTGATGTAGTATCATGTTCCAAGTCGATTATATCGATATTTTTTGCAATGCAATGAAATAGGAGTACAAATAATTAAGTAAAATAATTGTAACTGATCGATGTATGCACATGCAAGATATAGGATATATCAAGATTGCTACTGAAAATGAGGCCGGGTGGTAGTTTTAGGGACTTCAGACAAAAGGCAACTAAAAATTTCGCAAAAAAGCGACAGTGTTTTTAATTTTTTCATATAGTGGAATTTGGGTGGTAAAAATCACAGTTTTTCCTAAAATAATATTGTACACCCTCGAATTTTTAAAGACGCTATGCTAGGAAAGGGTTTCAATTATTATTTTAGTAAAAACTATGAATTTCTCACTCAAATACGACGATAATTAAAAAATTCCCTAAAATATTTACCTTTCGAAATTTTTAGTTGCATTATGTCTGAAGTTACTAAAACTACCATTTCGTTGGCTTAATTTTTAGTCGCAGTCTTGATACATCCTGTATGTTGAAATGCCATTCACTGATCATTATTTATCACTACGGTCACTTTTCAGTGACGAAAAAGACATTTTATCTTACTCTAAAATAGAATTTACTTAATTTACAGAGCCTAAAAAGTCCTATACACGTCTCGTACTATTTCATTGCTGACACTGATGATAACAAACTGCGTTGCTCGTAAAACTACATATAGCTGCGGCTCCAAACACGATTAGCCCATTAGTCTAGTACGGAGACTGATTTGTACTACATCATGGGGATAATTGTATGTTGTTTACTGGCTTAGTTATCCATATAGATGCTAGGAGTGGAATCTAGAATCGTAGTATGAAATACGCTTTTTTATATAAAAAATCTGAATTGTTTTCGAACAAAATATTTAATGCGATTTTATTTTAACCAAATTACATGTGTATGTACCTACAGATCAAATTGATCATCTCCTTTTTTGAAGTTGTTTAAAAATTACTTTTATATGTCTACTCGTATGCATATTTTAAGTTGCAATAAATATATGAATTTCAAGTGTATTGTTTGTTACTCGGTTTCGATCCATTATGTCAAAAAAAGAAAATACTAAAAATAACCCTTGAACTAATATTAAATTTATGAGAAGTCTTTTAGGACTGATAATGTACGCACATTCAATGCGCACGCTTTCCATAGCTCCTTGTACGCTTGTTTAAAGTTTAAACGCAGCTTTGTACAAGAACTGGCAATAGTCTCATGAAGGAGATGTTTGGGGAAGGCTACAATGTCCTTCATATCGAAACACAACAGTGCATTTAGACAACTGTTTGGCGGGAGAAATAGACATTGCAGTGGTGCCTGCCCAGGCGGCCTCTCACATATGAGAGACCTACTACCAGTAAAAATTAGTTTTTACTAATAACTGCATTGAGGTAGTATACTATAGAGGAAACTGCGAACAGAATATTTGTAACAAAATGAACGGTACCGTGCCGCTCCTTCAATTTCTATCTCACGCCTACGCAGTAACATTATCTTCGCTCTCGCTTCACTGTGTACCCATGTGCACGCACAATACGCAGAGATTTTGTTCCCGATGTCCGCTCTAGTATAATACCTCAATGAATAAGTGTTTGTGTCAGGATGGGCGTCTCCGCAGCGGCGACATGCTGCTGCGCATCGGCGCTGTGTCGGTGGTGGGCATGTGCGCGCGGCAGGCGGCGGCCGTGTTGCGACAGTGCGGCGCGTGCGTGCGACTGCTGGTGGCGCGTCCGGCGGCCAGCAACGCGCTGCCGATGCAGGTATACCTTCTAATTGGAATAATAGCAATAGCAGTAGCAGTAGCAATATCAATCACAAATAGCAAGTAAAGTCGATATTAACATTTCACAAGTTATTGGGAGTGCAGAAAAATGGAGTAATTGCTAAGTTGAATACAAGGGCATAATATTAAAATGATAATAAAAAAGTAATATTTAGAAATATTTATCCGTCTTGGAGTTATGACCGTATAAAGTTTTAAGTAATATATCCAATTTTTACGAATGAAACTAGTTGGAACGGGTATAGAACAAGATTTTAATAGCACGTATTTTTTCGTTTCGCCGTTAATTAAACAGAGTACACCATGAAAACCATTTAAGCAGCAACAAAGCTTTCAATGGCTTCCCCTTAACATCTTCAACAAATAGACGACAATATGAACTCAATGATGAATCTCCTCTGCGTAATATGTTAAGGGGAAGCACGTCTAATGTTTATTAGTGATTTTGCGGTATCTTTATTATTAACAGTGTAAGCTACCTAAATGCATCCTAATTTTGTCGCAATCACGATTTCCTAATATATATTTATATTAGCAGATGTGCTATTACTTTGGACACCCTGTATAAATAAGCAAAACTTTGCGATTTGTGATTGCGATCATAAAGCCGATTGGCTAATATTTTTCGAAAATCTCGTATAAGCCTTATGAATCCTTCATAATTCAGTTATTTTAAGGAACCCATTTAGGGAAGAAACAAAGTGTAATTTTAAGTGTGAAATATGGTAATAATATAAGGTCATTTTTTTAGTTTACAAATTCTGTGAGCGGCAATTAGCAATAGCATAAACATAGAGCATGCTAAGGCTTCAAAAAATGTGGTGATGTTAATTTAAATTAGCAATAATTCCCATTACTACCTTCAACCTTCTAACATCAATCTTTTATTGGCGTGGTGGGCTTGTGTGTGAATCCAGTCGCCATCGTCATGATGTCCACAATCTATACAGTTATACCTTCAACCTTACACCATTCTCCTAGAAGAGACAACGAGAATATAATGTAACAAGAAGCATGAGTAACTTTTTATACTGGTCTTATCTGCTTCCAATCTATAGATACTCTTTGGAGGGCATTACGCTTATTCTCGAGGATATAGAGTTCAGTTCATATAGAGTACTTATCGACTTTTAACATTATCAGGTGGTCCTGGATTATTTATTAAACTTATTTTCACCACATTGTTTCAATATTATAATCTTTGTCAGCCTGATTGCATTGATAGAAATGTTTTTTAAGAAATCTATGTACAATGACAGTTTCTCATAAAAATCGAAGTTATATAAATTGTACGAAATTTTTTGGGACGACAGGGCAGAATATAGCCTAAGCTGTGTCGAAAATTAGACGTTAGAGAAGTCTTATTCTTCCTAGCTATTACAGGCTGATACACCGAGCTAATATTACTTCATAAGTAATATTAACTCAATGGGCTGATATAACAAGGTATTAAATTAATTTCCGGAATTCAAATAATATCTACAAGCTACATTAGTAGAAACAGGTCGCATTTCTCTAAAGCAAACTGATGGTTCTAAAACGTGATCGCTGTACGTTTGCGTACCACTTCACATGAGGTGGCGATTGCGGACCTTTCGCCCTCGCGTGACCTACATACTGCGCATTAATTGGACACCGAGTTGAAAGAAAGTTTTCTTGCACCAGGGTCGGTTTAAAGTTTAAAACTCGCCACAGTAGGGTTGCTGATGCAGATCAGTATTTGCTGTGATTTGGAACTGACAAACTCTACTACTACAGTTATTGTTTTGACTTTTACTGGCAGTAGGTCTCTCATATGTGAGAGGCTCACTTGGGTGGGTACCACCGCAATGTCTATTTCTCCCACCAAACAGCAGTTTAAATGCACTGTTGTATTTCGGATTGAAGGACATTGTAGCAAGAATAACTACTGGACATATTGAGACTTTACAGCTTATGGTGTTGTTTGGTTTTGCTACAGTTCATGAGCTGTCGTATCGCCTATCATCAAACGAACAGCATGCTCGTCTCGCCATTCATTGAAATAAAATCGAATGGCATGTGACCGCCTTTTTATGCCACTATACTCTGCCTGGACGGCATTTGCGCTTACCATCAGGTGCAGTGTAGTCAAAATGCCGGGCCAGAATAAAAAAAAAATACGATGGCTAAGAGATGACGGTGGTATTATCTCAAGGTGCAATTTATTGATTTAGAAGAGCCAAAATTTAGGAAATTTCACATTTTTTTCTGACGACTGTAACAATGCGTGTCGCAAGGGAAGGGTGCGGTAAAAAGCAAGAGCTGGCTGAGAGATAGAAATGGTGCCTTATCCTCATTAATTGATTCAAAATATTATTTAGTATTTTTTAGAAAATAAGATAAAAAAGCAAATAGTATTAACCTAGGCCAAGTTAAGTCCATCTTATAGACTCGTAGCTTCACATCCAAAGCCGCATGTGGCATACTAGCCGTAGTTTGCCGACCCCTGTACTATCTTAAACTCTGTCCCCCCAAATCATAGAATACATATAGCTGATTAAAGTACGTAGCCCTAATATAACAATGTAAAGCTTTAGGGCCTTATTAACTAACGCGGATAAGAGAGGGATTAACTGTAGCCCAAGGGTTTAGAATGACTTGATTATTTTATATAGCGGGTTATTCACAATTTATTAATAAACATGGATGTACTCCGGCTCAACATGACATTCTTGTTACGGTAACCCACTGATTTTAAAAGAGAAAAATGTCCATATCTCTCGCCAAACAGTAGTGTAAATGCACTGTGGTGTTTCATATTGAACGAAATTGTGGCCAAAGTAATTATTGAAACTTGACATCTCATGTCTCAGGAAGGCGAGCGCACTAAAATACAAACCATTGCTTTGTAATTCAAGGCGTTGTTTGGTTTTGCCACTGTTCATGAGTTCATTTCACTTACCATCAGGCAAACGGCATGCTCGTCCCGCCATTCATTGTAATAAAAAACATCAGCAGTTAAATGCTGATATAGTAAACGATGCTGATTAACCCACGCACGCTGACGCTGATTTCCAACCCTCGTTCCGTTTATTCAGGGCATGCGTTTACGGTACTCACATTTCAACTGGGTATGATTTATATAATGAAGACGGAATTGGAGCGTAGTGTCGTTTGCAGCGCTGTATTTTGAAAGCATTAGAGCTGAGAGCCATAATGTTTGGATTTGTTTACTAATACGGAGCTTTATCGGCCATGTGACGTTTGCGGCTAAAGTTAACTTTGATGATGTAGTTCAGTCAATATGTAAATTGCCCTCCGAATAAAGACCTATCCTTATTAAACATAATGAATCGTTAGGAGGGTATGTCAAGAGGTCACAGAAAAATTAAAAAGGTCGTGCTGTTTGCTGATTTTGAGAAATTCAAAAAATGTTAAAAAAAAATAATTAAAAACGCTTTTTTCTTGGAAACTATTGGTTTTAGGAAAAAGTTTTTTAAATAAAAAATGTAGAGGGCATTGCGAACTACATTTTTTGTCGTTGGAGTGATGTCATCCAACTTGAAATACAACAAAAAGTAGATGGCGCTAATGGATCAAAAAAGTGTTCCAACGCTATTTTCGATAGGAAAAAATGATTGTATTATAATAATGTAAATTAAAAAGTTGTTCGTCACAAAATTAGCTACAACTTTGATTAAAACAAAATGTTTATAAAACTTACCGTTTTCGAGCTGGAACTTGTCGAAGTGTACAAATTGTACATTATGTACCGTGCCGTTGCACAGTACTCATGCCATTCAGTTTTTATCGTTTTTTTATTCAAATGAAATAGCAGTAATTGTTTTCTGATTTTGTTATCAAAAAATTTGAACTTAGGTGAATTTATCTATGTTTTGCATCACATTATTTCAAGTCGGATGACGACACTCCAATGACAAAAAATGTAGTTCGCAATGCCCTCTACATTTTTTATTTAAAAAAACTCTCTTCTAAAACCAATAGTTTCCAAGAAAAAGCATTTCAATTTCTTTTTATTCATTTTTGAATTTCTCAAAATCAGCAAACAGCGCGACCTTTTTAATTTTTCTGTGACCTCTTGACATGTCCCCCTAACGATTCATTATTTTAAATAAGGGTAGGTCTTTATTCGGAGGGCAATTAATTATTCCTTACATATTGACTAAACTAATGTTTATGTGGGATTTATTCTGTTTTATTATCGACGTGGTGTTTTTTGGTTGTCAATTAATACAATGTTAGGCCACAGTCCACTACGCGGGCTTATTGTAGGTTGCCATGCCATAGATTTTTTGTGAGTATCTTTCGAAGTACCAAAAAGTCTACACATAAAACATTACGAAATTAAATGTCGTGTAAAATAAATTTATCTATGGAAATTTCTTGCCAAGTTTAGCATACAGTAGATTCAATTTCGCCGAAATGTTTGAACAAAGACACATTTAATACGTGGTTGTGTAACCTATTGGTTTCCAGCCAAATTGATATGTACTAGTGAGCTGAATTCAATTCCTATAATTGTTGAAAAGACGACATGTTTTGTTATTATGAGGTATATCCGGATCGATACGACTTAGGGACCGTTAAGAGGGCAACCACTTACTCATCAAAGGCTGAAAATTCTGTCTATGGGTGGCTAGGAGCGTGGGTGATAGCTATCTATCTGTATAATATTACTAGCGGCCCGGTAGCTCCACCCGGGTGCAAATAGATTTCTCTAAAATAATATGTACGTATTATACGTATAAACCTTCCTCTTTAATTACTCTATTTATTATAAAAAACCGCATCAAAATCCGTCGCGTAGTTTTAAAGATCTAATAGTTTATACTTATGGAACTTGCTTATTATGGTATTAAAATAATATTAGTTATTTTATTTTGGACGTCGTCTTCCCTTTTTAAAATAATCAAAGAGTAATCATAAGGCTGTCACTTTCATTGGAGGAATACGGCATGTCATAACTTCAAGTAAAAGGTATAAGGAAATGGGACACATCATTTTAAGTCTTTCATTAAATTACCTCTAGACGAAGCTACAAGAAGTAGGTTAAAATGCTCTTAAGGGGTACGCAAGGCGATGCTAAATTATGCATGTTGGCATATATCTAAAACTCCAGCTTCTCATTAAATGGGTCGTTGAGAATTTTTCTTATGTTTAAATATATTACATACTCGCTTCTTGTATTTCAGTGCTGAAATGAAGATATTAGATTTGCAGTATTTTTTATTTTCTATGTTTATTGCGAGAAAATCGAAATTAAGCAGTTTGATATTTTGACCGTATATCCTATAAAAAGAAGGGATGGTGAAATAGTTCCATGCATCAGTTCGTAAAAATTATTTCCGTCTTAAATTCTGACAACAGCAAGAAAATCATAAGATTTTTAGATTTTTCGGAAACTATAGAATAGCAAACCTCTGAATAAAAAATAAGACCCTATGTTTAAAGGCCTACGTTAGACCAACGTCGCGTCCAATTAGCAAACAAACCTTTACTATAAATTAGACTATTTTTTTATGCAATGAATGACGAGACGACAATTTGCTCGATGGTAAGCGATACCACCGCTCGTGAACAAAAAAGCAGCAATGCTTGGCATTCCACTGCGCTCGCCAACCTGAGATGTAATATGTCAAGTATTAATATGTCCAGTAGTTACTCTAGTTACAATGCCTTTCAAAACGGCCGACAACAGTGCATTTACACTACTGATTGGCGCGAGAAAAAGACATTTCGTAAGATTTTGTTCTAAGTTTGCGGATAAATCATATCGTCCACATTAGAACAAATGAAAGATTTACGTGTAGTTCTTGGGAAATTTTAAAAGTAATCTTGAGATCATAGCGTAAACATTATTTCATACGTCTCGTTGTGGCGTGATGTTTTCCGCGAATTCGACGTTCATACACTTTTATGTTCTAAAAACCTCGTTTATAACGTTTATTTATAGATTTCAATTCATAAATGATGAATGTCGAAGACTATTTTACGATTTCAGTAGCTCTATTACTGTGGTTGTATTATTGTAACAAAATGAAATGATATTCGTTTACTGATGGAAGCTATTAATAATTGTACATTCATTAGACATGTATCGTTGTGCTGGACTGCGAAGGTCCATGAGCGGTGGTGACAGCTTACCATGTGACTGCCGCTGACTTTCCTGCCTACAAAAGGCTATAAGAAAATGTTTTCGTGCACTAGAGAGATTGAAAGAGCTTAAAAAATTACTCTATTGTGAGAAGGCTTAATTTAAAGCACCGTTAAAAGATTTACATTTCCGAAAAAAAATCTTACAATTTCGTGCTTGTTCCTTCTACAACTAGAGCAGAATTATATTTTTGTTGGCTGTTTATTTAAATTCAGACTAGAAATGTGGTAGATCTCTCACATATGTGAGGCCTGACATGACACGTCTATTTCCTTCGCAAAATAGCAGGGTAAATGCACTCTTGTGTTCTGGTTTGAACGACATTGTAGCCGACATTCAATCCGAAACACAACGTTTGGCGGGTTAACAGACAATGCTGTGGTACTTATCTAGGCGGCTTCACATATGACAGACCTGCCAGTAACAAATGGCATGTTCGTTTCGCAATTCCTCGCCATGCAAAAAAAAAAAAACTAATCTTTGATATCTTACAGTCACTAGGGGCTTCGCAAGCGCCGATAGTACCATCACGTCTGCTGGCTGACCCCATAGAGCTGGAGCGTCGGCTTTCGGAAGCAGGGCATGACGGGTTCGGTGCCCTGTGTGAGGACACCACGCCACCCTCACCGCCGCCCACCATCATCGAGGAGCGGTTACATCATAGGGTAAGGGTTGCTGGGCTCTTGAGACTAGATCTAGATAATGGTCGAGTCATTTTAAGTTTTCTTCTTGTAGTGAGTGTGGTACTAATATTTCAAATTTAATTTCATTCTTGATAAAAATACAAGGTTCTTTGATTTTCTTTTTTCTTTGATTTATATTCAGATTTTCTACTTTACCAGTCATTATTTATTACAGCAATTGACTGTCTTGTGGGTAGTAACCAACAAAACTGTTCTTAAATTTAAGTAATTTTTGAATACATTGCAATTCCTTGTATGTTCCGTCCCACGATGTATTAGGGGAGAAGCCTATCGCCATATCGGGCATAAATTTTTTTCTCTGGACTGGTAATGAATAGAAAAATCCAATACCACTTTGCCCGACCCGGTATCGTACCAGAGAGTTCAGCTTTGTAACCACACCGTAGTATAACTACGCCACTGAGGCAGTCGGTTTATGTAAACCAGCTGATGTGTTATGTACAGCCAGTAGCATCGATAGTAGCGGTGGTGCCTCGCGGGGCCTTGGCGCCTTCTCCCCGTCCGCCGCCCATCATCACCAAGCAAACACCGCCAGAACCACCGCCAGTCAGGTAAATACTTTATCTGCTGATGTAGTATGTACAGACGATATTTAAAAAAATATCGCACTTGGCCAGTGCGAGCCCAATTTTTTTTTTTATTGCAATGAATGACGAGACGATCAAGCCGTTCGCCTGATGGTAAGCGATACGACCGCTCGTAAACAGTAGTAACATTCCACTGCGCTCGCCATACTGAGACATAAGATGTTAAGTCTCAATATGTCCAGTAGCTACAATATCGTTCAATCCGAAACACAACAGTGCATTTACGCACTGTTATAATTAGTGTTTACTTCCTCATTTGGCTATTCATCCCCTTAATCCCGCATAGCAAGTATTTTGCATGCCAATACCTACCGCTACCCAATTCTTCCAGTTAGTCTTCATCCTACTTCTAAACGACGGTTGTCTTCAAAATATTATTCGGAATTTTATTTTTGTAAAAGGCTCCGACCCGAATGCTCGTAACAGCACGAAGGGTTCATACCATCCATAAAAAAAAACGCCTAAAATAACGTATCATCCTGTTTATTAAGAGTTAAAATTGCTTAAAATTATGTTTATTGTATGGCGACCCCTTAATATATTTAAATTTTTAGGGTTTGTTGTTATAGTGGTAACGGAAATACATAATTTGTGAAAATTATAGATTTTTAGCTATCACGGTTTATGAGACAGTCTGGTGATAGACAGACAGACAGACACACAGAGAGCGGAGGCTTACTGACAGGGTCCCGTTTTTACCTTTTACGTACGGAATTCCAAAAATAAGTCGATATTTGTAAACTGTTTTGATCCTATCTAAGGATTTGTTCCGAAAACAGACTAATCGGCTTAAAAATTTATTGACGAACTAAAAACTTGTTTGGATTGGTTTATTTTCAGTATTGACCCTTATATATTGAGATCACTTATTAATTTCATAGGGATTAATTAGCTCCTATGAATAATTAATTCCTACTGTTTGTATGTATTAGTGAACGTAGATATATAATTTCTATATTCATCTAAATATATGAAGTGGTACTCAACTAATAGAAAAGGCGAATGCCTATTCATAGAATCGGTAAAAATATCGAAGAGGTGGGCGACAGATTTTTATAAAGTTATTATTTTACATTTTAAATTTTGTTCGAAGAGGCGAAGACAAAAAGAATATTGGACTTCACGTACATTTCTCCTAGAACTCCGGGCCTGGCTCGCAATTATGTTTACATTTATTAAAAGTATACAGTTTTTCCCACACGAAAAAGTTTCATCTAGACACAAAATCTTCCGACAGATACTAAGTTTCATTGTATAAAAGGCATCCTCTTTTCACTTATAAAATATAACTTCCTGAATTGAATTTTTTGATCTGAATTTTTATTTATTTATGCTTAATATACAATAATGTATAAAGGCGGACTTAATGCCTGAGGCATTCTCTGTCAGTCTACCTTTGGTTAGTGCAGAGAGAAAATAAAGTAGGCGCATAAATTAACAAATTTGAATATAATAAATGTTGATAAATGAATTTTGCTTTTTCCTCTCCCATAAGTCTAGTGAAAATGAAAATGAAAATAATTTATTGAATCCATTAAAATGTTCAACATCATCGTTTAGATTCAGTCAATTTTTTATCTACCACCCGGTTCGGAAAGCGGTTTTCACTAGAGAAGAACGGGCAAGAAACTCTAGAGTTGCTATTTTCAAAACCATTTTACAATGTAGTAGTGTAGTGTGTAGTGCTTTCGGACTCAATTTCTAGACAGTAACATTTCAATTTTTACTTACTGTAAAAGATTGTGCTTGTCCTATACTTATTACATCAGCTATCCCCCTTCAGGTTACCACTAGACATGGCGGTGCGAGGCGACGGTACTCCAGAGACCATCAGCTACGAAGTGTCCCTCAACAAGGACTCGGCCCTGGGACTCGGCATTACCGTCGCCGGATACGTCTGTGAACAAGGTCAGTTCTACATTAACATCCTTCTGTTTTTTTTTTAAAAATTATTTAAGAACATCCAGTGGTAGTTACGTTCTTTCTTATATCTAATACACTTACAATTATTCGGTAACATGCTAAATGCACTACCAAGCGTCACAACATGCATTGAATGTCAAATAACTGCTAAGTAATACTAGAATCAAATTAAAAAATAAAATACCTAAAGAAATCTCTGTATCAGCCCATATACGTCCCACTGCAGGGCACGGGCCTACTCTACAATGTAGAGAACGATTGAGAGTGGTTAGGCCATATAGTCCCCACGCTGGCCTATTGCGGGTTGGCGGAGAGAAATCTACAATCATAAAATTAAAATTAAACAAAATCAAATATTAACAACATTAGAAAGTAAAAGAAATAACAAAAGGAGTTAAAAAAAAGTAAAGGTGCTTTGGTTCTATTTAATACACACGCTAATAAAAACAAAGTAAAATATACTTAAAGTAAAAAACAACAAGTAATCAAGGAATTATTAATACATTTATTAAATATCTTAACCTTTTAATGCAATCGCAGACAAATTGAGAGGTTGATATGAAAACTTTATAAATGTAATACGCCACTTTGTTTCATTCACGATGGAAATATCTAATCAGAAATGTAAATTTATTGATCTTCTGTACACGAGCGCTTATCTTTACTGTATCGGCTGCGTATATGTAAATATATGTGAGAGTCATCGATATCAATGAGAATATAAGTCAATGGTGAGAGTGTGTTTATTGCAAATTCCTGAGTACTATTGTAAAACATTGTTTTATGGCGAAATCCTATGACATAGGAGTTTTAGAACGTTTGTTAAATAAAACTATAATTGAATTGACACTAGGATAAATGTTTGAAACCATTAACTAACGGATACACGTAAATAATTGGCACACAGTACTTAAGCGCGACAAATCGTTTGGGAACAATATTTATTTAACTTGCGACGTAATTATTCAGAAGTAATCAAGAGAGTTCAAAACAAATAATTTTCCATCTTCCTCCGTAGTAAAATAGCTGACAAAATATTAATAATAAAATAATAATAATACCCCCAACAATCACATACATAGTACTGACCCCAAACTAAGATCGGGTTTCGTGTCATAGGTATCAGGAACTACGAGAGACTTTGCGGTTTCACAAACACTCGGAACGGAAAGAAATATTTGTGGGCCGCACAAACATTTCTCTCGGTGTGGGGATCGAACCTTCTGCTTTTCATTTCAAAGTTGGCGAAGAACCAACTGCGCCACAGAAGCTGTCTTTGATATTAAATTAACTTGTTTACATGACACCATAAAACTATATCCTTCCTAGAAAATATCAACAAAAAATCACCAAATGCCAACAAAGCATCTAGTAATGGTTTCGCACATCGCGATCTGTGTAATCCGAGAGACACCGAACCACGAGCCAAATGTTTCTTCTGACCTATATCTCGCACTTTTTATAGTCAAACAGGCAGCTTAGTGGATTACGCCATGTCTCTGAGGGATTTTTGCTTAAAACGTAACAAAATCCTTTTATTTTTACGATGCATTTTGTTGCTGTAATGAGAACTGGGCCAGCGTAACGTTTATTTCAGATTTATGTGTATATATGTATCTATGTTTGTATGTACAAAAAGCCTCTGTAACTAAGAAAATTATTTTAACCATTCGGACCTACATTTTTTGTGCACCTAAATATATACTATTTATTTAAAATATAAAGAATATGCAATTCCAAAGGTACGTAGCTAAACGTGGTCACCACTGCCAACAATCATTTAAAATACTTAGAGATAGCCAATACAAGAAAAAATGGAAGATGTACCTGATGTCATAGCTACCTACTTACGAGTATACCTAATATATAAATGTTGAGTATTTACATACTTAAAGGTTATTTTAAATACCTGATTATAATAAAATTCATACTACATGAGGTTGTTTATGACCGCTTTCTAACCTTAACTACTTAACAAATCAGCATCAGAAAATATAAAAGGGCATAGGGTACGTTTTTTCGAGAAAAAAATATTTTACTCGAGGCATAGAAATAACTATAAGACATATTATCTCTGAAAAAAAGCGATCGTCTGGCGTAAAAATTCAGCTTATCGTTATGAGCAAATTGCGACTTAATGCCTGAATAAGTGAATTGGGAATTTATGATACTATGGACGAAAATTTGATGGAATAAAATGTAAGTTTGAATAAGTAAAGAAGGCGAGCACAGCCACGAGCAAAAATTAGGCAATAATATTAAAATAGTTCACGAGCAAAGTTCTTTCTTAACTTTGCTTAAATATTTCATATCAATAATGTACAAAATACGGCGATAATATGCTACTCCGTATGAACATTCCTTGGAGTTCTTAATGTAGTATCACGTGAGTTTCAGTAAAAGAATGTCCCAGTTATTAAGCTGATACAATGGTCCCTTTTCCTTTGCAAACTGAAGATGCCCTTGAGTTAGTTGCTTCCATTTGTTCTCTAAATACCGCCTTTAGGCTCCCCTTTGAATGAATTCATGAAATACGAATGGTTAAAACATTTTTTGTTACGGACTGCGACAAAGGAAGGAGTGTGGTGGTCTGTTTGTATTAGCCCATAAACGTCGTACTGCAGGGCGCGGGCCTCCTCTATAATGGAGAGTACGATTGAGAGTGGTTAGGTTAGTCCACCGCTGGACTAACGCAGGTTGGCGGACTATGGTTATAGTACGTAGTGATTTTGGTATCATATTTTTCGTGGTAGGTTTAAAAGTTTTAATAATGTGATATTGTTCAAGCCCGCAAGATAAGGCTCAGAAGTCTTGGGGACTATGAATAAACAATTTTTTTAGTAAATAATCCATGATTGTCGCCTTAATTGATATAAATGTTTTCTTAATGTATTTGTCTATATATTTATAGATCTGCCTAATAGAAAACGTTGGGTATTGTATTTTTTACCGACTGCTGAAAATGTGGCAATAAATTTGCGTATATTTGTTCATTTCTCTGATATATGATGAAAGCCATCACACGTTACATTTTACACATGAATACCAATTGAAATACACACGGGAACAGCACTAGAATGTATTTGAGAGCGCCAATTCCAGTGTATAATTGGGTAAAAAGTTCCCCGTAGCGCCGCGCCGGTGAATTCAACAATCTGCATCGAGTTAGCGCGGCATTCACTGAATTAACTTCGTGTTGCGAATTTTTTATTAGTTACCAATAGTTTTACAGGTATGTAGGCATGTGTCGGTCTTTTTGAATTCTGAAAGACGGTTAGGTATTAGATGAAATGACATTGAAATGAAATGGTCACGTAGGCAATTCAATAACTGTTATGCCAAGTCAATACACAGCACTCTTCGCAATATATTAGGTGTAACTTATTTATATCATATTTATTTGGTTTTCGGTAGTTTTGCTATTCATTTTTATAACTATTTTATGGAAAGAAAAAATGTTATTCAAGGATATACGTTATTACGTTAGTCAGTGATCAGTCAGATATTTTAGTTTGTCATTTCAGTTGAGGCTTTAAATAATTCTTTGTTTGTTTTGTGGTAAAGTTAGAGACTGGTTGTGATAGAAGAGAGTTCAATTTTCGAAATGTGAAGAAATGTTTGGTAACTGAAACTGCTGAGGGACTAATGCTCCTATCTTACTCTTGTCGTTTTCATTCTCTTTTTACTTTGTCTCGTTCTTTCTCTCTTCTTTTTACTCTTTCTACGGCCATTTTGAAATTTGAGAGAAGAGAAACTCACCTAAGATCGAATTAATGTAAATCTTTTGGAGCGGCAGTAATCACTAATTATGAAGCGAGTGATTTGCTAGTTTACAGAACAATGTGTGCCAATAGAAAAATCAGTAGAAGTATCGCATTCAACAGATATTTGATCAAATATTGGAAACAAATTTATCAATGCTGTTTCGTAACACAACAAAACATCTGATGAATGGAAATAGGTCAGTATTGCACTAACAATGGTACAGAAGAATCTCCAAATCGATAGGTTTATGCATGAAGTTGTCGCATTATTTGCCGCCGGCCGATGCCGTGTGAATAAGGAATTCATTTCGGCTATTTCTGATGCCCCAGTTAGAGGATTTGCTCGCCATGTTTAAACGCTTTGGGCATACATTATTCGACACATTGAATATTCATCACGTAAGGAAGATGTTTACTTCATTTATACAGCTAAATATATCCTGAAACAAAACAACAGGGAATGTAAATAAATACGAATTTGGTAATTATAAGCGAAAAAATAAAATAAAAAAAAGTCTCCCATTTTTTTTGCAATGAATAACGAGGCGAGCATGGCTTGTCTGGCAGGCACCTGAGGGTAAACGATAAGATCCCTCATGAACAGAAGCAAAATCAAACAATACCGTGCATTTAAGTAATGCTAGGCATTCCACTGCGTTCGCCATCCTGAGACATAAGATGTTATGTCATAATATATCCAGTAGTTGCTTTGGATACTATGTCCTTTAATCCAAAATACAGCAGTGCATTTACACTGCTGTTTGATGGGAGTAACAAACATTGCAGTGATACCTTTTTTTTTTTTAAGAGGAAAAGCTATTAAGCTGCCCTTTCGGTACCCCGGGGGAGGCCAAAAGGGGTATGTCAGTGTCTCTGGCCTTCCAGCTCGGTACACACGCGGATATTGTGGCCGAGCTGGGTCCCTAGCAATACCTACGCCAGCATACTGACTAAAAACCTCTCGATAACCCTCACACGCATTGTGGGCAGCACCGGACATCCCAGGGCGAAGGGCGCCCCGATTTACGTCCGCGAACCGCCCCGCGCAAAACCATTGCTGGGCCTTATGTTATCATTATGAAGGCCCAGATTACCTCCATTTACACCCCCTTTTCGGACGCCCGTAAAGCTGTTATGGGCGTCCATTACGGAGACGAGGCTCCATCACACGTCTCGGAGTCCGTTATACGCGAGGGCAGTGATACCTACCCAGGCGGCCTCTCAAATACATGAGAGTATGAGACACCTACCACCAGTAAAAAAATCTATCTCTAAAAATATCATTCCAAACATAATATTAACCCTATTGCTGGAAAAGCTTATCCTAATTTTTTACATCTTTATTCATAAACAGTTTAAAAATCTTTTTTTTTATCAAATGTTTTGTCCCTTTCCAACGACTTTTGAATCCAATTTGGGCAAAGATGACAAAACATTCAATAACTAAATAATTTTATGAACTGACTTCGAATAGGCGGAATGTATTATAATATTATTTTGCATAGTAATGTTAAATTAAAAAGTTGATACCTTACTCCACAAATCTACAACTAGGATAAGTTACTTCTAATCAACCACGTATTTCCCTCAATTTCCTGGGGAGTAACTCTCTAGTCTGACACAACGACGAATGTTCGAATATATACAGATATTGTACGAATATGCCCAAATACTTTACAAAATGTTAGAATTCTGTTTCGTAAGTCGTTATCTTAGACTAAGTTGTATATATTAACAAATATATGTATGTATGTTTGCGGGTGTTTGTATTCATATACGAGTAGTGATAATATTTATTTAAAAGATTGAATTTTTAATTTACTCTAGCTAGTATACATATATATATAGTACTATTACAACCATCCTTAATTTGTAATTTTGTACTTTTTATTATGTTATTTCTTTCATAAAATTAGTTCTATGTTTGTTGCAAAAAAGGATAAATAAATAAGTTCGAGATGAATGATAAGTTTCATAGAGAATAGTAATGTTTTTAGAAGTGAAAAACATGCATCTTATACCGGGTATATCAAGACTGCTACCGAAAACGAAACCGGGTGGTCGTTTTACGTAGTGACTACAAACACAATACAACTAAAAAATTCACTAAGAAACGCGTCAATTTGTTTTTATTATTTTTTAAATATCGTCGCGTTTGGGTGGTAAATCCATAGATTTTGTTAAAATAATAATTTAAAGCCTTGCATACCATAGCGTCTTTAAAAATAAAAGGGTGTACACTATTATTAAAAAAATAAAAAAAACGATGTATTTACCATCCTAATACGACGATAGAAACAAAGTAACAAAAAATTTCGTCACAAATTGTTGGACAAAAGAACAATGATAATCCTCCATACATTTTTTGTTGTATTTTTTTTTGTGTGTATTGAGATGAAAAATATTTCAAAATATAGATTTCGGATTCCTTAACAATTATTTCTTAAGATTTAATATTGTAGCAAGCCTAGGAAAAAAGATATTCCACTTTAAAGTTTTACAGATTTTCTATATCTTGTCAAACTCTGTGGGTAGTCTGTGGATAGTAGTATTTTGTTCCATTTATATTGCCGTGAAGCAAAGTTATGATCCACAAATAAAAGTAAAAAAATATATTTTACACGCAATTTAAACATCGAGTAATTATTAATCTAATAGTAATATAATGTGCAATGAAATAAAAAGGAAAGAGGGGACACCTATACATTATTATTTGCACAATAGCGCTTTCGGGCCACAGAAGCAAATTGTTATTCCTTAATTAATTAAATAGTGATTATTTTGCTGTTCTCACTTCTCTGCACTATTTTTTTATATTTTTTATCTGAGAAATATAATGCAAGAAAGCCAGTCAAACATATATTTTAAAAATGGCAACATGGAAACGACATGACGCCTCTCCAATAAAATTAAAGCAAATATCAATAGAGTTTTACGAAAAATGTGTTTTCGTAATTCAGGCTTAGGTTCGCCGTGAGCTAGGCACCAAAATTACTTAGAAAATTAATTATTAATATTTGTATAAATGAAATTTATAGACGCTTAAGAATTGCATTAACAATGATTTTACCAATGTTCTTTGGTTGCATTGTATCTGAAGTCACTAAAACTACCACCCAGTTTCGTTTTCAGTAGCAGTCTTGATATACCCTGTATGTTAACATTCAGAACAAAAATTCGAACATTCGATCTTCGTTTCTGATCACAGAGTAACCCCACAGGCTGTCCCCTCGTTCTGGGCATCGAATCGATTCACAAACTGAGCGCCTCGACGTAAGATCCGATCGGCGATAGCATTAACCCCTGTACGTTACTTGTAAATTCAGTTGCGGTTTGCTAGTTTCCATTGGGGAGTTCAGTTTCGCGATGTAATGAAGTTTATACGATATACCTATTATATTAAAGATGTATTAATACATCATGGCTTATGTTCAACAATGGACTTCCTGTGGCTGATATTAAGATGAGATTAATACAATTAGGATAAATCAATAGGACAAAGATCGGCAGTTTTTTGTCCTTAGGGTTGGTTACTTTTGTTAAAATATTCGCTGAACCGTCTAGCTTATTTTCGTTTGAAAAAGTCATAAAGAGCAGGTCTTTTAAAGACCCGAAAGACCGTCTTGGTCGATGCTGGGCATAAAGTTCAGCCTTGACTTTAAAAGTTCTCAAACTAAAACTTACAGTTCACACAGAGGAGTTTATGACCTTATAATCCAACCAGGCAAGATTCACAGCTACACCCCATCACAAGCAAACATTGCTACTAAACCTGATCAATAGAAAGCATATTTATGCCCCGAGAGATGTAATCAAAACACTTTGTTAACAGACTCGTAAAACACTGAAAGCGAAGAAACTGAACCTATTAAAAGCATTTTAATTAATAAGATGGAAAATGATTAAAGCATTCGAAGTTTTTGTTTGAAACGAGAACTGACCAATTATTGTGATGAGTTAATGGATTGACGAGCGCCGCGCCCTACAACAGATAGGTACTCATAAAATCATTTCTATCTTTCTTTCGAGTTTTGCGACTTCTTAATTGAAGTAACGTGAAGACGATAAATGATCGCTTTATTTTAATATTAGCCGTCGGGCCAGGCTTCGCCCGGGGGCATATAGATTTGAGTCCAGTTCACATTTACTGGTGGTGGGTCTCTCATATTTGTGAGGCCGCCTGGGTAGGTGCAAACGCAATGTCTATTTCCCCCACAAAAAAGCAGTGTAATTGCACTGTTGTGTTTCGATTTGAAGGACATTCTAGCCAGAGTAACTACTGGACATATTAAGACTTAATATCTTATGTCTCGAGATGGCGAGCGCAGTGGTGTGCCAAATGTTGGAAATCTAGTGATACTGAGTATTTCATAAGTCAATAGTAATCGAGATACACGCTATACTTCTCTGCTAAATAAATAAAATAAAGCATAATAAAAATCGTTACAAAACCAAAAAGTAGCTTATTTATTGATGCGTTTTCCTTAAATGCCTGGGGGAAACGCTATTGTACTAAAATAAACATTTCTATTCATAAAAAACAATCTATACTATTGGGAGTTACTATAATGTATGCTACAGACTAAAGAAGGGTTAAAACACAACACCACTGCACTGAAGGCTGAAAATAAAAACAATTTTAATATCACACAAAGTTGACAGTGTTATCGCAAGTAACTTTTCCAATATAGAGTGGGATCGTAGGAATGAACCCTTATCGACCCTTGATATATCGCCGACGCGTTTGCCAGATATTTATAGATACATTTCGCCCCCTCGTTTAGTTGCGACTGGATTTATCGTTTTAGGCTTAGGTCGATTGCTTCTATTTTGCTCTTTATTTCTTTATAGTCTGTGTTGATTTTAGATGCGATGTATTTTGGTGGATTTATTTGGATTTTTGTTGGTTGGATTTTCAGCGAAAATCTTCGTAAAGCTAGTGTCTCACAGAAGCTAAGTATCGTAATGTGCATGTATGAATATGTATATATTTTTTACGTGTATATTATATTTTTATATTTAGTTATTAATTGTAAATTATTATTATTTAATTTACGCCTGAGACTGACCTTTCTATCTCCTGTTAATGTATCCGTCCCATAGTTGCCTGTAAGATATTACCTAGTGTATCACACTAGGTAATATCTTACAGGCATCTTACACCGCCACTCGAACTATTATTTTATTGTGTGACTAGCGGCCCGGCCCAGCTTTGCCCGGGTGCATGTAGATTTCTCTACAATAATATGCACGTATTATACACATAAACCTTCCGTTTGAATCATTCATATTTATAATATTATCATTAATACTCTTCGCAGCGTATGCGATGAAAGACATTTTATGGCTATTTTTTTTACACCTTCGGTTGGTTTTAATAGGAATTTCTAAAGATTTTTATAGTAATCTAGTACTAAATATAGCCTATGTTACTCAGTGATAATGTAGCTTTCTAATGAAAAAAGAATTATTAAAATCGGTCTAGTACTTTTTGAGTTTATTCGTTACATACAAAAATACAGAAATACAAATCTTTCCTCTTTATAATATTAGTGTAGATATCTTCATAGTATCTCTATACAGTGCAAAAAAGGATTGAATAAATAAATAATATCGTAAGGTGAAATCGAAGAGGTACACGTCTAAAGATTATTATTAGCTGATTATGATAATGATTATAGCAAATGGACATGGGTGTATCCAATGTGGGACGAAGCAAGCCTAAATGGGAAAATTAGGGACATACCTAAGTAAAATTAATTAAGTTAAAAGACGCCACGCATACGTAATTATGTATGAATAAAATATTTGAATCTGTATCAGCCCATATACGTCCCACTGCAGGGCACGGGCCTACTCTACAATCGAACGAATCCACGCTGGCCTAGTGCGGGTTGGCGGACTTACATACCATAGATATTCCTATAAATCGCTATGGTATGCAGGTTTCCTCACGATGTTTTCCTTCACCGTTTTAGTGCGTGATGATTGACTGTCATACACACATGACTCCGAAAAGTCAGAGGTGTGCCCTGGGATTGGAACCCGCGACCACCGTGAACATGTTGGCAGCCGCGTCTAGTCCGTTTACCAACAGGCCACCACGCACTTGAAATATTTGAATACGAAACAAAAAGGAATCAGAAAAATATATCTTATATAGGGTATGTCCAGACTAAAACCGGAAATCGAAGCTGGGTGGTAGTTTAATTGAATACAGACACAATGCAAATAAAATTTTGGTAATGTTTTAAATATCACTGTCTCTGGATGTTAAAAAAAATACCTAATTATTTAAGGAAAAACTGTATTTCTCACCTGAATACGATGATACAAAAAAAGGTTACAATATTTTTTGTCGAATTAACTTAACTATGTATAAACAAATATGCAATAGCTATGGTTATGGTTAAGTTATCAAGTTTTTTTTTATTTGTTCTCAGAGGAATTGAGCGGGATATTCGTGAAGAGCATAAGTGAAGGCAGCTCAGCAGATTTCTGCGGGCAGATACAAGTGAACGACAGGATTGTGGAGGTAAATATAAATATTTAACTTTTAATTACATCAGCCATACCTGACTGCCTCGGTGGCGTAGTTATACTGCGGTACGGTTACAAAGCTGAGGTCTCGGGTTCAAAATTAGGAGCACCAAGAGGCATAAGTATCCTTAATACCGATGGATTGCCGTTGTATACTCGTTTTTTTATTATAGGAGAAAATGAGCATGCGGTTCACCTGATGGTAAGTGATCACAGCCGCCCATGAACAACAATAAAAAAAAATTATATAATACTAGCCTATTATTTAAATGCACGAAGATGAGTGTGGTCAATTCTCCATCTGGACGGCTTTGTAGTTACATAATATGCAGTCACTTTGCCAAGCCAATAAAAAAAGAAAACGTAAAATGTATTGATTAAATAATTCAACAAAATAAGTGCAATCGCGTCGAGCATCCCATGATAGGCATTATTTGAAGCTTCAATCAATGAGTAATGGGGTTAAGTAGGCACTAGGCCCTGCGCGAATGAGATGAGTGGACGTTTGTAACCGACACCGCACTTGGGCTGATTCTATGATAACTCGGTTATAATAGAAGTTATGATATTGTATATGGTCCTATTAAGTAATAACGACTGTTGGTTGGCCACCCCGTGTGAAATGAGGCTGCAAGTTCAATCCAAGTATAATGAATTTTTTTTGTGTGATCAACGAGAAATTAAAAATAAGACAAATAACATCATAAATAAATAACATATAATAGTCGGGAATAATTATGTCTCGGGTCAAATCAAACAAAGATCGTTTGAATAATCTTCAGTATATATTACGTCATCATTTCAGTCGTCTTTCGCGTCTTCCATCGCCTTCCAGATCGTTTTCTCTATTCCGTATTTTCGTACCTTAACATCTTAATCATTTATCCTCTAACTCTTTCCATCTTAAGTACTTTTATTCTTCATCTTTTTCACACAAATCACGTTCCATATCATCAAACGTTTCATTCTACTCATCATTTTTCCATAATATTCAAATCCTAGATTCACATACATACATAGTCCTGACCCGATACTAAGATCGAGTCTTGTGTCGTGGGTATCAGGAACTACAAGAGACTTTTCGGTCTCAAAAACACCCAGACCTGAATACTATAATAATACCCAGGATTCAAGGCTTGTACCTTGGTTTGGGCTCAGGGCCTTATATTATGCTCCTTGGAGGGGTTTAATTATGTAGTTTCATACAAAATGGACAACTCTTTAAAATGCGAGTAGAAGTTAAATCACTGATGTATTCTAATACAGAAGACACCCTGATTAGAGCGGTACCATACCGCAATTTCTTTATTATTTTATTTATGCGCCTGCTTTGAGTTCTCTGCCCCTCCCAAAGGTTAACGCGAAGAAAAATTTTCAGGCATACGCCGCTTTTATACTTTGAATGAAAAGCATAAATAAATATATTTCATTTTGTCTTTGTCACTTCTACTTACATTTACTTTTGAATGTTATAGTTTTAATGTGTACGCCACTGAATATAATAATCTTTGCAACGATCTTTCCAAGCATTCCAACATGTTCCTGATTAAAATCTGTAATAAGCTTTGCTAAAATTCCGGGAGATAATAATGTTCCACGTAACTAGAACTCCAGTGAATTTAAATTTCGTATAATAAAAGCCACATAGAGGGTGAATTTCGTAGTATATGGAACTTATATTATACATACATGCATAAACTTACGCCCTTCCCCAGGAGGGGTAGGCGGAAGTGCTTCCGGGACACGATATGGTAGGAGGTGAGCCTATCGTCATATCGCGCACAAATGTTGACTTGGGTTGATAATGAACAGAAAAATCCAGTATCACTTTACTCTGTATTCGAAGCCGAGGACTCAGCTTTGCAGCCGTACCGTAGTACAACTAAGCCACCTAGTCTTACCACAGTTATTCAGCAAAATTCAGATGTTTTCTTTAGAAATCACTACGTGTTTGCGTGTGTTTAGTTTCGAAGGCGCAAAGCGATTTATTATCATTGATATTCTTACACAAGCTTACAACAGTGTTCAGTGCTTTTCAGCAACATTCAGCGTTGTTCGTTTTGTACACAAAATAGTCTACCCAAACGCGAATATTGCTGAATATTTGTAGTACCTTAAGACAAAGAATGAGGGGCGCGTCAGGTACAAGGCCAAGTAACATGTATGTGACTTTCGTGCTAATGTACCGACAGCAGCTGAACACATGTTTATTAAATTTTCCATTGCGAAGCAGATTTCTTCGCTTCATATATGAGCTGTAATATCAAAGGGTTATTTTATACTGGCACGGCTATAATGCTCTCATGAGCTGTCATTGTAATTTTTAATAGATTATCGATTGAACATAACTATTTTATTTCAATAATTAAATATTTCATAAACAAAAAGACTATCGCAAACCGAATAATTATGTATTGTGTATTGAATTGTCATAAGAGCTATTTAATAGCCTACGTTACCAAGAAATAAATTTCATTTCATTTCACTTTGTGTTTCTGTTAGTCCACACTATAATGTCGGCTTACTTGAATTTTCGGTTAATATAATCACTAAAATTGTTATTGCGCGTGATTAACAGAAAATCTTATTTCGTAGGACCGTAAAAGTATGATCGAATAGTACTGCGATTATTGTCATAAAACTTTATAGCCACGTCTCAATTGTTTCAAATTACAATTAAACTGAGAAATACCGAGAAAATAGCGAAACACTCCTCTAAAATTTCTAGAGAATTTCAATCAACTAGCGAGATCGATGAAATGACGCAGTAATATTGCTGGCGCGAAACAATTGCACCGTTGGTTTTCAAGAACAGACAGATCGTTGGATATGAAAAAAGTTTTTCAATCTTCGTATATTGCCGCCGCTGGGGATATTTCATTTGCTCTCAATTGTCGGGTTTAAAGAATAAAAGGTCTCGAGTAATATTTTATATTGTTGTACCGGTACGAAAGGATTATAATGGGCTTAAAATGAAGTGCAATAGGTATTTCTTTTGTCCAAGAAGAAAAGTTATTAGGCTTAACTTTCAGTACCCCGGGGGAGACCGAAAGAGGTTTGTCAGTGTCTCTGGCCTACAAGATTGTGGCCGGGTTGGGTTCCTAACAAAAAGCTGTACCAGCATACTGACCCCCACGGTGACTGTAACTCATATTATGGTCGACACCTGACATGCCAGGGCGAGAATCGCCACGATTTACATCGTCGTAATCGTCCAATACAAAACAATTGCTGGTTTTTCCATTGGCGAGAGGGTGAGGGACTGAATGCCCCACACTTACTACTCTTTTTAGATACCCGTTTGAGGTGTTGTGAGCGTCCATGAAGGAGACTAGCCCACTCCCTCTACTGGATGTCTCGGGTATCTTAAAAGTGAGGTCGCACTCCGCCCGCAGTTTGTCCAACGACTCCAATAATTAATGGGGCATTAAATCGCTTCTATCGAACAATTTTACTTTTTCATGTCCAGATAGCAATATCATCGAAGATACATTTACCAAGGTTTCTATATTACTATTTCAAAGTATTTTACTTAAGATCCGACGTTCAAAACTTTGTTACTTTTTACACGTCCATCGAACTTTATCAATCAAAATGTAATTTCCGTTGCATTATTAATCACGGTAATGAAGAGTTTTTTCTACTATCGGTCGCCTGACGTCAAGTGAGGGGAGGCCGGGTTAATTATGAATTCACCAAGCCCCCGTTCTCCTCCTATTGTCGAGTTTTATTGTACCTGTTACAGTTGAAATAAAGATAAACAAAAGTAGACGACCCAGTAGGCAGCCGGGTCGGGGATTGTCGACGCTTATGGCCACCGCCCATTTTCAGTTCTGAATAATTTCTTGCATATTAAAATGTCCTTTTAATTTTGGCGTTTTCATGATGACTTTTTTTTTTAATTTTCATTGGTTCTGCATATTAATTAGATAGAAATTGTACTGTGAGGTGGTTTTTGTTCGAAGATGTTCATTGAATATCTATGTTGGTACATGCATCATAAAAATTATACCTCAAAAAATATTCTGTGGCAATACTAATGTATTACAGTATGACAAAAAACTCCATTCGATCCAATACGCGCATTTTTGGACATCTCAATGAAAGAATTAAAAAAATATAATAAAGAATAACATTATCAGCGGGAGTTACACATTTTACATGTGTAATGTGGACATGAGTCTGTCTTCTTCAACAAGAGCGCTCAATTTGTGGAAGGAATGTGCAGACATCAACCAAGTCTTATTAAAGTTTAATATTTATTGCAGACATTGAAATATATCAGTCTGCAAGCGGTCCGCAAATTCATTTGCTATCTTGGTGATTTCAAATTCACATCGAGACGGTTTCTGTCTCTGACATTGCACGATATGATTGGCTTCTTACTATCTCCCTTCTATCTGTCCTGTAATTACCTAGAATTTGATTCTAAATTTGGAAAGGGACACCAATTAGCAAGTATAAATAATTTGAAGCACGCAAAGATGTAACGTAGGTAGTTGTACCAAAAATAATCAATAATAAGTTCGGTCGTTTGGGTAATTTAAATCTCATTAATAACTGAATCAAGTTAATACGAAAACAAATCAATAAATTAATACATATTGTATTTCTATTTACGACATTTAAGACAGCCTCCGTAGCGCAGTTGGTTAGACGACGGCTGTGAAACGAGAGGACACGGATTTGAAACCTGCACTGAAACAAATATATATCAAAACTGAGCATTCGGATCTGTGTATTTGGGAGCCCGAAGTCTCTCGTAGTTCCTGATACCCACTACACAAGACTCGATCTTAGTGTGGGGTTAGGACTATGTATGTATG
This sequence comes from Hyles euphorbiae, assembly GCA_023078785.2. Classification (NCBI taxonomy): domain Eukaryota; kingdom Metazoa; phylum Arthropoda; class Insecta; order Lepidoptera; family Sphingidae; genus Hyles; species Hyles euphorbiae. The sequence continues at coordinate 9,936,204 of CM041056.1, read as the reverse complement.
TGACTGTTGGGTGTTATTTGTTGTTTTTTTAACTATATTATTAAGTATCCAAAGAGTTGATTTGATTAAGTGACCCTAAATGAGTATTTGATTAGTGTTATCGCTAGATTGTGGTTGCAGGTCATTAGACTAGCTGAGGTGTCTTGGAGTAGTTCAGTGTATTGATTTTACTCACTATTGTCGTCTTTGTTCACGTGATAATACTATTCTGCATTGGATCTCTTTAGTGAACTAAGAATTCTGTAAACTGAATAGTTTGAGGGTAACATCTGAATCGATTGTATAATTCAGTCGGAAAGAGGTAAATATATGAAGATGTTATCAATTGTATTTATGAATATAAATCCTAGGATTTTTCATTTGCCCTTCTTATCTATGGTAAATTTATAACACGTGTAATGTAAATAATCTGTAGGGTGATTCACAAACAATTTTATACTAAAATGTAAACTTAAATACTGCACCGCAACTTGATCGGCGCGAAATTATATGAATTACCCCGTGATCTTTGTCTCATATAATTTATTTGATCTTCATATACATTTGATCAAAGGTGGATCTAAGGCCAGAGGTGGTGGTGGTAGGTCTCTCATATGTGCGAGGCCATCTGGGTAGGTACCACCGCAATGTCTATTTCTCCTGTGAAACAACACTGCTTAAATGCACTGTTGTGTTTCGGATTGAAGGACATTGTAGCCAGAGCAACTACTGGACATATTGAGACTTAACATCTTATGTCTCAGGATGGCGAGCGCAGTGGAATGTTTCTACTGTTCATGAGCGTTCGTATCGCTTACCATCAGGCGAACGGCTTGCTCGTCTCGCCATTCACTGCAATAAAAAAAAAAAAAAAAAAAAAGGTGCTATCTACCAGCCTACCTTTATGTGATATAGAGAAGAGCTGAACTGGATGCTGAAATGATGATGACTATTTATATTATTGTAATATTTTTTCATAAAATTCGTAAATAATAATTTTATTTGAATGTGTAACATTCGCCTAATCAAGAAACCATTATTATTATTGTTACTAATATCATCACACATAGGTATTATTTATATAAGAATATATTGTTACGAGAAAAACATTATAAAATGTGTGTCGTCAATTCCAGGTGGATGGAGTATCGTTGCATGGAGTTACCAACCACAGGGCTGTGGCATTGCTGCGTGATGCCAAAGGACCGATCGTGAGGCTTAAGGCGCTAAGGTACAATAATTAAAAGCCCCCAATATGATAACCATCTCATTATAAAATAATATAGCCTTTTATTCAGATCACTTTAGTACATTGTATTTGTTATGCTAACATGAAATTCTTAAGCTTTAAAGATTATGCTTAAATTTAGTGTAATATCTGTTGTTTGGTTATCTTTCCTAGATCTGTTTGCCAGTCGGCAAAGGCCTCCTCCAACCTTTTCCATTCCTTTCTTACTTGAGCCACTCTGTTCCATGTGACTCCTGCAACTTGTCTAACGTCATCGTCCCACCTTTTCTGTGGTCGGCCTCTTTTCCTTTTGCCTTCCCTTGGGTACCACCATGTCACCCTTTTGCTCCATTTGTCGTGTCCTCTTACCAGGTGACCAGCCCATCGCCATTTGAGTCTTTTGATTTTGCTTATTACATCGGTAGTTTTTGTTTTGTTTCTAATGACGATTTTTTTAACTCTGTCGGACTTTTTAATGTTTAGCATGCTCCTTTCCATTGCATACTGGCAAGTTGCTAATTTGTTTGAGGTGGCTTGGTTTAAGGACCATGACTGACACCCGTATGTAAGCACAGGTAGTACGCAGGTGTTAAAAAGTTTGCTTTTTAGGTTAATTTGGAGCTCTTTATCCTTCATAGCCTCTTTTAAACTCCAGTATCTCTTCCAGCCATTTGTAACTCTTCTGTCCACTTCCTTCTGCATAGGATCTTTTTGGGTTATGAGCTGCCCTAGATATACGTACTCGTCTGTATAGTTGATTTCGGTGTTTCCTAAATCTATAGTATGTTTGTGCCCGTTTGTCATCACCCTAGTTTTTTCCGGATTCATGGCCAAGCCTACACTCTCACTTTCTCGCGCAAGTTCTTTTATCATTCTGGTTAGGTCTTCTGCTGTTTTTGCCAATAGCACTATGTCATCAGCAAATCTTAAGTGCGACAGCAGTTGGCCGTCTATATTAGTCCCCAGATGTTCCCAATTAAGTTTTCGGAAGATTGATTCTAGTACTGCGGAGAATATTTTCGGAGATAGAGGGTCTCCCTGCCTTACGCCTTTTTCTACTCTGAAAGGAGTACTTTTCTTTTCTAGTTGGATTCTTGCTCTGCTGCCGCTATATATATTTTTTATTAATCGAATGTACTTGTGCTCAACCCCTTGTTCTAGTAACGCCTCCCATATTCTGTCATGTTGTAGAGAATCGAATGCTTTACTATAATCAATGAATGCAATGTAGTATGTGAGTTGATATTCGTTGTATTTCTCCAGAATTTGACGCACTACGTGGATGTGGTCGATCACTGAGAAGTCTTTGCGGAATCCTGCTTGCTCAATAGGTTGGTTTTCGTCTAGGGTTCTTTCGATCCGTTTTAAGATGATCTTAGCAAAAATCTTATATACATTGGACATAAGACTTATAGGGCGATAATTTCCTATGTCATATTTATCCCCTTTCTTATACAGTAGGATGATGTGAGATTCGGTCCATTGCTGGGGGATGATTTCAGTGTTCGTGATATCGTTGAACATATCAGTGAGGACAGGAAGAAGGATATCTTTGCTATTTCTTAAAATTTCATTGCTTATGCCGTCAGGCCCGGGTGCTTTCTCACTCTTTTGGGTATCGATAGCCTTACTGACTTCGGCTTGGAGAATACTGGGGACGTGCGAGGTTTCCACTAGATTGATTACAGCTTGCGTAGTGTTGTTTCGATAAAGATTTTTGTAGTATGACGTAGCTGTTTTTAGTATGTCAATTCTATGATGGTCTAATTTTCCTCGGTCGTCTTTCATTTTTACGATCCAGTTCTTCGTGTTGGTCAATTCTTTAAGTGCTTTTTTAGTTCCACCGGTTTTCAGTATGTAATTTTCTATCATCCGCATCCTTCGTTGTTTTCTATCCTTCCTCATACTTTCTTTGATATCTTTGCTGATTTTGGCTAATTTCTGTCTTCTATTTTGGGTGCTTCTTTCTTTAGTAAGGTGATTTCTTTCTTGTAGGAGTTTTATGGTGTCTGTTGATAGTATTCCTTTTTCATCAATTTTAGTACCTGATATTAGTTTAGTTTGAGTTTTGATAATATTCTCTATATAATTGTATTTATCTTGAGTTTCGAGTTCCTTAGTGTTCTCTTTGAAGTCTCTAAGTTCAGCTCTTAGGGCTGTTTTTATTTGCTCTAATTGCTGTTCGTTGAGTTTTATGCTTCCTGAGTCTTGTCTAGGTCTAGCTTTTTTCGGTTGATTTGTTTTAAGCTCGGTTCTAAGTAGCCTATGATTGGTGTCGAAGTTAAATCTTTTAATGACGGTAAAGTTTGTGAAGTAGTTGTTTCTGTTGGTCATAATAAAATCAATTTCATTTTTTGTTTTGCCATCCGGCGAGATCCAGGTCCACATGCTCTTTCGGTTCTTCTTGAACATTGTATTTAAGATAGTTAGTTTGTTTTCTGCGTGAAGTGCGTGGTGGCCTGTTGGTAAACGGACTAGACGCGACTGCCAACATGTTCACGGTGGTCGCGGGTTCGAATCCTAGGGCACACCTCTGACTTTTCGAAGTCATGTGTGTATTGATAGTCAATCACCACGCACTAAAACGGTGAAGGAAAACATCGTGAGGAAACCTGCATGCCGTGGCGATTCATAAGAATTTCTATGGTATGTAAGTCCGCCAACCCGCACTAGGCCAGCGTGGTGGACTATATGGCCTAACCACTCTCAATCGTATTCTCGATTGTAGAGTAGGCCCGTGCCCTGCAGTGGGACGTATATGGGCTGATACAGATACAGTTTGTTTTCTAGCGCGAAGTTTGTGATTTTTTCCCCATTTCTGCTTCTGGTCTTGTTACTATATGAAAATTGACCAAGTATTGCGTTTTCTCCTGGGCGTCTTGCTCCAATTTGACCATTGAAGTCACCCATGACTATAAGGTTTTTATGGGTATGTTCTTGAATGGCTTCATTTAGATTATGGTAGAAGTTATCTATCGTTTCCAAATTCGATTGCTCTGTAGGTGAATATATTTGTACGATAGACCAAGGTTTTTTATATCCCGGTAGTTTCAAGTTCATAATCGCTATGCGTTCTGAGATTCCGATGAATTCTTCCACATATTGTTTTAAATGTTGTTTAACCATCTCATTATGGTCGCCATTTACATGACAACGTCTGTGACGCAAATATTTAGACACTGACTGTAAGGCGAGAGGCTAGTGGTTCAACCCTTGCACTGAATGAGTCTGCTAACCCGCATTAGGCCAGTGTGGTGGACTATAGTCTAACTCGTCTCAATTGTACTAGGAGGAGTTTTTGGGAATTATAGTTAACAAACAACAAAAATTGTTAAAGAGATCTGGCATGTGAATCCAAACTTGAACGAGCAGTTTGACGTTAAATGTTATCATGTGATTTTGGATGTGGATCAAAGAATGTGTAGTTTATATAACAGTTTATTATGATTCGTATAACATAGTTTTGATTTTATTTTATATTCTATATCCTAAAATATTTAATAAATTATTGGTATAAAATATGTAGGATTTGCATGTTATGAAGAAAGATTAGTATAATGGAACGTAGTTTGTGTGAAAGAGATGACTAATGAAAGTACTTAAGATGGAAAGAGTAAGAGGATGAATGATTAAGATATCGAAGTATGGAAGGACGTAATAGAAGAGAACAGTCTGGAAGACGATCTAAGGCGTGAAGACGGAAGACGATGAAAGACGATATTTTTTAAAGACGAATTTATAACATAATAAACCGAAGATTACCAAGACCATCCTAAATTGATTTGACTAGTAACGGAGCTATACCCACAAATATGTACAGAGTGATATTGACATATGGTATTTAATTTAAAACACATGTTCCTTAATCCCCCTAGGTACAATTGTGCCAAATTTAAATAAAAACTGCCTGATAGTTTTGTCAAAAAATACAATTTTAGGATTCAAGGCTTTTGATCAACCTCTATAGATACTGAGTTTTTTTTGATTCAGGTAAGTTCCTTAACCGGACTGAAGTTCATCTAAGCGGTAAAAATACTCTTATATACATGAGAAGTCCAAAAAGCGTGAAAACGAAAATCACGATTTATGACAAAAAATCTTCTCATATTGCTTTCAAATTATATACAATGTCACCTGGGGTGATGAGAAACATGTGGGTTAATTTAAGTAACATGTGTCAATAGCACCCTATACAATGCTATAAAACACCTATCCAAAACAATCCTAAATGCCATACAAACTGGTCAATTCCGTTCCAAATGCCTGTTAATGACGGTATCCGCAGATACCTGCGCGGCGCGGGGTTCGAGAAGCTGCAGAAGGCGATGGCGGCGCAGGACGGCCGCCGCTCCCCCGCCGCGCACGTCGCACCGCCCAGCCCTTCTGTCACATCACTCGCCAAATATAGCTTTAGTGTGGTCAGTATACTTATTGAAATGAAATGAAAATAATTTATTCATCATCATCATCTCAGCCACAGGAAGTCCACTGCTGAACATAGGCCTCCCTCAAGGATCTCCACATCGATCTGTTGGAAGCGGCCTGCATCTAGCGACTTCCTGCAACCATAGCCAGATCGTCCGTCCACCTTGTAGGCGGGCGTCCGACATTTCGCTTGCCTGTACGTGGCCTCCACTCAAGAACCTTTCGGCCCTAACGGCCATCGGTTCTACGAGCTATTTGCCCGGCCCACTGCCACTTCAACTTGCTAATCTTATAATTTATTGAATCCATTAAAATGTACAATATCGTTTAGATTGTCATTTTTTTATCTACCAACCGGTTCGGAAAGCGGTTTTCACTTGAGAAGAACGGGCAAGAAACTCTAGTGTTGCTCAACTAGTGTTACTCAACCAGTATCTTCTTTAGTTATAGGGTTAAAGGAGAATGCCCATTCATAGTTTGCCAGTAGTTAGACCAGCGTGGAGAATGGAAACAAAAGATGTAGTGAGTCTCACTGTGGCTCTGTACGAGACTGTTTAATTGACTGTACAAATGATGCTTATATATATTAAGGTGATACGTGCCTAATAGACTGAGAGCGAATGTTCCGCAGACTTGCAGTTTAGTAGCAAACTCGATAGTAATGCCAAATATACTGCTTCACCTGCCGTTGGTGAAATGGGGGTTCACTATTCCCATCGAGGGTTCCTTTGAGCGTGCCTAGAAGTAAAAAGGCATAAAAATTGACTTTCAAAACGTGATCGCAGCATGTCTGCCCTTTTGAGATCTTAAAACATATATTATTTTGTATAGAAAAACACAATGGCAGACACTTCTTCCGGTTCCTACTATATTTTATATAATTTTTAAAGCTATTTCAATTTTATACAAATTTACATTATTTCAGCAAAGCTGAAATTTATCGTATTCTCAATTGTAGAGAAGGCCCGTGCCCTGCAGTGGGACGTATTATTTATTAACTGACCAGAGTTTAACGACTCGCAGTGCTACTGCGAGTGAAATACTAAATAGCCATAATGGTCGATAATAATCAAATCAATTTTCGAATTAATTCTGAGTTATGTCTATAGCTGTAACATTTTTCCAACTTCATTTGTGCCCACACCATAAATTGTTATAAGTATTTGTTTATTCATTTTATTCTTTATTGTACACAGTAAAAAAGAATAACAGTTTCAATACAATACAAAACAACAAAGTACAAATGGCGGTCTTATCGCTCTAAGGCAATTTCTGCCAGACAACCATTAGTAAGTATTATCAAATAACAATCTAGAAAATTTTCTTTTCGCAGTACGACGAATCAACAGTAATTGAAGCGGAAGCGGATTCGGAGGCTCAACCTCACTTGCCCTCCCCGACATCTCCCTCGGAGGAGGCCGAGATCGTGATCGGGCGGGAGGACACGAGCGAAAAGTACCGCCGCATCCAGGACAAGTGGCGGGAGATCCTGCGGGAAGAGCAGGACTGGCCCGGGCACAGCTACAAATATGATATCATTGTGAGTTCACTTACACCTATACTACTCTCAAAAATAATGGCATATTTTTATCACATTGTATGTCGGAGGGAAATTGTCGTAATATATATTTTTCGTTTGTTTTATTATGATTACTAATTATATCCGGACATGTAATAAACAAATAAAATATACATGGCAGATTTGGAAATAAGGTATTTGAAGCTGCCATTTTTTTTTAATTTATTAATGACCAATTTCTTGCTACATGCTACGTATTTAAAATCACAGTTACTCATGTACATTTTGTGTTTTTTTTTTTTATTGCAATGAATGGCGAGACGAGCATGCCGTTCGCCTGATGGTAAGCGATGCGACCGCTCATGAACAGTAGCAAAATCAAACAACATCTTGAATTACAAAGAAATGCTTGGCATTCCACTGCGCTCGCCATTCTGAGACATAAGATGTTAAGTCTCAACATGTCCAGTAGTTACTCTGGCTACAATGTCCTTCAATCCGAAACACAACATTGCATTTAAACTGCTGTTTGACGGGAGAAATAGACATTGCGGTGGCACCCACCCAGGCAGCCTCTCACATATGAGAGAGCTACCACCAGTAAATGAGATAATGTTGAATTGACCGTAGTTTCCGAAACACAAGGTGCTTTAGTACTTCTAAGTCTACCGCATCCTCGCCTTAAAAGACCCGGCGAAACAATTCCAGCTGGCTTACTACTCAATACCTTATCAAAAAAAAAATGCTTTCTTTTCAGGTAGGAACAATAATGCGAGACAAGGAGAGTGGATTGGGAATATCCTTGGAGGGTACGGTGCGAGTGGTGGGGGGTAAGGAGGTGCAAGCGAGGCACTATATCCGCGCCATCGCTCCTAATGGACCAGTTGCTAAACTCGGAGTGCATAAAGTCGGCGATGAATTGCTTGAGGTCAGTTTTTATGAGTTTTTTTGGTATTTATTTCTAAAGGTTAATAAATTCAATTTATATAATTTTATAATAAGATTTCTGATGCTGTTTTTCTAACATGTCTCATGCGACTGTCGTCATAGGTGAAATGTACTTATAAAATATGAACCGAATAGTATACATATTATATGCAAATATGAATTTATTAAATGTGAACAAAGGCACTACCTTATCTAGGAAAGGCACCTTTCAACTGATACTGTACTAAAGCATTGTAAATAATTCTTTCAGCGTCTATAATTTTTTCAAAGAAAACATTATGTCCATAAGTAGAGCTACTCGTATTTCAGAGTAAAATCGGTCAGCCGTTTCATTTTCCTTTTTCATTTTTTATCGCAGTTAATGACAAGACGAGCATGATGTTCGCCTAATGGGAAGCGATACATCCGCTCATGAACAGTAGCAAAACCAAATAACACCTTGAATAACAAAGCAATGCTTATTATTCGTATTCCACTGCGCTTGCCATCCTGAGACATAAGATGTTAAGTCCTCAATATATCCAGTAGTTACTCTGGTTGCATTGTCCTTCAAACCAAAACAGAACAGTGCATTTACACTGCTGTGTGGCGGAAATAGATATTGGTATCTACCCAGACGGCCTCTCACATATGAGAGATGCCATCAATAAGCATCTATTTCATGGTTGTATTGCACGGTTTTATCGTAATTTGTTTATTAAAGTTAATTCTTGTAGAAATAAATCGATGTATTCTTCCAGTACCGATTATAAGAACTACAATATTCTCACTAATAAAAACTTTCATAATAAATAGATTATAAAGACTAAACATAAAAAATAAATTATTTTTTTTAAATAAATACTGTTTGTAAATACCCAGGTGAATGGCTGGCGAGTACTAGGCGCCCATCACGTAGAGGTGGTGACCCGACTACGCGCCGTCAAATCACCAGTACTGCTGGTGTGCGTTAGGAAAAGAGACCAAGAGCCACCAATCAAGCACGAACATAGTTTTGCAAGGGTAATATCTGTGTTTATTTATTTATTAAAAGGAATTAAGTGCTTAGTGGCCTGTTGATATACCGGCCAGACGCGGCTGCCAACATGTTCACGGTGGTCGCGAGTTCGAGTCCTTAGGCACACTTCTGTCTTCGGAGTCATTTGTGTACGTATATTGATAGTCAATCACTGCGAACTATGACGGTGAAGGAAAACATCGTGAGGAAACCTACTCACCATAGCGATTTATATCAATATAAACAATAATTGCCTCAAAACTTACATTATGAAGTGGCTTTGGAACAAAATATTTTTTGTATTATTTCGGATGTTAACGTAATGTAATGCAAAAAATATCAGGTGACGTCAGGGGTCAACAACAAGCGCGTTTAAGATATTTTGTACGCTTTACATTGCGGGCTTAATTTTTTTAGTCAGAAATATAAAATTTTATAACGGTTGAGATTTTCAGAGCTATTTTTGTACCTTCTTTATAAATATGTGGATGATTATAATTTCAGAACAGCATATTAGGCGGTAGTTTGCAAGATCTGTTGACGCCGCCGCAGAGGTTGATCAAAGCGAAGTCCGAGAGTTCTGTGGCGTCACTTTGTAGTACCAATACTGTTATGTCAGCGGGACACGATCATGACGGTAAGAAATTTATTTTGGAACAATTTACATTTATGTCTTTATTAGAGATTTTTAAGCTATTGCATAGCTTCTATCGCGGGCCTTGAGCGTGGAGACCGAATCCAGAAATTCCGTAACGAAAATAGCCTAAGTCCGACCGAAATTTAAATTTAATATTTTTATTTTGATTCAAATATGTGCTAGTACTTTTAAATGCAAATTGCAAAGCTATTGCGTGATTAATTGTAATCTAACCTCTTTCGATATTTAGTTTTGCCATCTATCGATGAATAGCAGACTTTTAATGACTTTTTGAAATATCACGTTTGTCTCTTTAGTTTAGCAACTCGCCTTTAGGTGGCATTGGCTGTATCGGCGTTACTGCGCATGCGTAATCCTCCTGTTCGCCCCGCAATATGGTGACTCATGCCAACTTAGAGTTTCGGCGTTAGGGCACCTCCTCTTTGTATTTACTTCATGGTACGACTCTACGAAGCTCGTACGTACAACAGTGAATATCTGTACAATTAATATCAAAGAAAAACAAAGGGAAAAAAATACTGCATAAATAAAAAAATAAATAATTATACTTACATAATTTGATAAAAAAACTATGCAATAGCTTTATCGCGGCAGTCTCCGAGTGCCACACGTCTTTTCTTTGTTATGTAATATAAAGCCAAGACTCATAATAATTATTTAATATCTTTTTTGTGTGATAAATTCTGTAGTGAATTTGAGCAATCCCTATGGGTGTTGTTCAACTTGACAAACATGAATTCCTCTGGGTTAATCAAGTTTCTTATAATAAATTGATAGTATCCGTGGCGCAGTCGAATAGACACCGACTGTGCAACGAGTGGCCGCGGGTTTGATGCCCGCACCGAGTCAAATGTTTATGAGGCCCATAAATATTTGTTTCGGGTCTGGGTACTTATGAGACTGAAAAGTCTCTCGTAGTTTTTGAAATCCACGATATGTTAATGTGGGGTCAGGACTAAGTATGTATTAAAAAAAATGAGTTCGATGCAGACGGTTTAAGGCCGCTGGAACACAAACTTAAAATAATATTTGTTACAGAGTTTTGCTCAGACGATTTAGAGCGCAACAAATCCCGTTCGTTGGAGCCTCTCAGCGGGCTGGCCATGTGGAGCGACCAGGTCGAGTACATACAACTTGTTAAAGAAGACAGGGGATTAGGATTCTCTATACTAGACTATTTGGTAACTATTTTGAATTGACTTTAATATTTTTTATTATTTTTGATACTAGCCGCAAATGAGCAATTAGCCCGATATAGAAAGCTCATTGCCAAACTTAATTGACATAAAGCAAAATGTTCAGAGATTCGTTATTTTATAATATTGTATAAAAGAGGTAAAGGTAGGTTTTTTAGTATTTTGTTTATTTACTGATTGAACAAAATACAAATAAGCTTTGCTATTAACTTTGAATAATAACAAAAAACGTAAACTAACCACCCATAAGGTGGTCAGACGACCTGCTACAGAACAGGTTGCGGAGAGTCGCTGGATGCAGGCTGTACTGTCTCTGTGGAAATCGTTGGGGGAGGCCTGTGTTCAGCAGTGGACTTCCTTTGGCTGATGGATGGATTGATGATTTTGAACCTCGAACGGGTTGAAATGTATTTTTTTTAAATATACCCTATTTCTATTGATATAAAGGCGTTCATTACATTACACTGAAATGAAATTGGTTTATTGATCATGAAGGCAATTAAATAGTTCTTATGACATGTCCATACATAGTACTTATTCTATAATTACAACATAATTGATTATATGATTCTGTCTGTATCTGTATCAGCCCATATACGTCCCACTGCAGGGCACGGGCCTCCTCTACAATCGACAGTACGATTGAGAGTGGTTAGGCCATGTAGTCCACCACGCTGGCCTAGTGCGGGTTGGCGGACTTACATACCATAGAAATTATACCATAGATTATATGATGAAATAAATTACATTTATTTAGATTTAATCTTTGATAGTCGTCTTTTTTATTATTGATAACTACTTATAGTAATTAAAACGCACTAAAACGATGAAGGAAAATATCGTGAGGAAACCTGCATACCATAAAATTACCATACCATCATACCATAAAATATAACCAAGTAAAGTCATCTATGCCGAGAAGTGCCATACGATATTGAAAATAATTATTATTTTGGATGATAAGACAATTCCAAATCTCGTGAATGTGTAGCGACTTATGTTGCTGACTGTACGTGCGTCCGTGCGTGTGCGTGCTATAACTCAATGCATGCGTGTGTGTGCGCAGGACCCGTGCAGCGCGGGCGGGTCGGTGATCGTGGTGCGCTCGGTGGTGGCGGGCGGCGCGGCGGCGGCGGACGGCAGGCTCGCGCCCGGCGACCGCCTCGTGTCCGTCAACGGACTGCACCTCGCCGCCAGCCCGCTCGCCACAGCCGTCGCTGCGATCAAGACGGCGCCTAAAGGTAATCTATACATACATAAACTCACGCCTTGTTCCCAGAAGGGGTAGGCAGAGGTGCCAGGGCACCCACATTTCGCCTTGTATGTTCCATCCCACGATGTCATAGGTGGCGAGCCTATCGCCATATCGAGCACAAATTCCTGACTCTGGGCTGATACTTAATAGAAAAATCCAATATCACTTTGCCCAACTCGGGATTCGAACCTGAGACCTCAGCTTTGTAAACTTACCGTAGCACAACTACGCCACCGGGGCAGTCAGTAATCTATACATTTATATATATATATATATATATATATAAAATTGAGGTATCTGTTTGTAATATGTCTATGTCTGTATCAGCCCATATACGTCCCACTGCATGATACGGGTCTTCACTACAATCGACAATACGATCGAGAGTGGTTTGATCAAAATTTGAAACCGAATCATTTCGAATTCGGTTCGGTTGTATACTTACATTGAGATAATATACTAGAGGGGACACTGCAAACAAAATGAAGGGTACATTCTATTTCTGTCTGTCACGCCCACGAGGTAACTGATGTCCGCTCTACTATAATACCTCAATGTTTACCTACTAGCGATTCAGACTCCACCAGAGTGGTACAATTTTCAAAATGGCAGGTAGCTCGCTCGCCAACGACGTTTAAGCCATCAAGACGGCGCCTAAATTTTATAGTTCAGTCAATATGTAAGGAATAATTAATTGCCCTCCGAATAAAGACCTACCCTTATTTAACATAATGAATCGTTAGGGGGGCATGTCAAGAGGTAACAGAAAAATTAAAAAGGTCGCGCTGTTTGCTGATTTTGAGAAATTCAAAAATTACTTAAAAAACATTGAAATCCTTTTTTCTTGGAAACTATTGGTTTTAGGAAAAAGTTTTTTAAATAAATAATGTAGAGGGTATTGCGAACTACATTTTTTGTCATTGGAGTAACGTCATCCAACTTGAAATAATGTGATGCAAAACATAGATAAATTCACCTAAGTTAAAATTTTTGCTGAACAAAACTTCAAATTTTTTGATAACAAAATCAGAAAACAATTACTGCTATTTCATTTGAATTAAAAAAAAGATAAAAACTGAATGGCATGAGTAATGTGCAACGGCACGGTACATAATGTACAATTTGTACACTTCGACAAGTTCCAGCTCGAAAACGGTAAGTTTTATAAAAAAATTGTTTAAATAAAAGTTGTAGCTAATTTTGTGACGAACAGCTTTCTAATTTACATTATTATAAAAAAATCATTTTTTCCTACCGAAAATAGCGTTGGAACACTTTTTTGATCAATTAGCGCCCTCTACTTTTTGTATTTCAAGTCGGATGACGTCACTCTAACGACAAAAAATGTAGTTCGCAATGCCCTCTACATTTTTTATGAAAAATTTTTTTTCCTTAAACCAATAGTTTCCAAGAAAAAAGCGTTTTTAATTATTTTTTTGTTAATTTTTGGATTTCTCAAAATCAGCAAACAGCGCGACCTTTTTAATTTTTCTGTGACCTCTTGACATGTCCTCCTAACGATTCATTATGTTTAATAACGGTAGGTCTTTATTCGGAGGGCAATTTACATATTGACTGAACTATTAATTATTTACCACTAGTGGTCCGGTCCGGGGGCAAATACAAAGTGTATTTGCCGTAAAATGCCGACCAAAATGTTCAATTATTTTTTATTGATATCAATGACGAGTCATCATGCCATTCACCTGATGATAAATAAAATAGCAATACCAAATATCACACAAAAGTAAGCTGTTCCAGCCTATATACGTATTACTGAAGGGCACGGCCCTCCAACACAATCGAGAGTGCGAAAGATAAGTATTAGGTCATAATTTTAAACCATCAGACTGTATTAGTGCGGGTTGACGAACTTTAGATATATACGAATCATAGAATTTCATACAAATCTCTCTGGTATGCAGGTTTCCTCAAGATGTTTTCTTTCACCGTTTTAGTGCATGGTGATTGACTAACACACACATGACTCCTAAGAGTCACAGGTGTGCCCTAGGATTTGAACCCGTGACCACCGTGTACATGTTGTCAGACGCGTCTAGTCCGTTTACCAACAGGCCACCACGCACTTTCTTACTTATAGTACTATAATTTAATCAAATCATGAAAATGTATAATATTGACGTTTGTCTCACCTCGTTACTGCAATAAAGTAATACACAGTATGTTACGTAAAAATAAAACAATATTATCTCTGACAAGTTCATTGTTAATACTGTATAGTATACTGCAAATATTTGAGAACACACGCAGATAATATCATTGAGCTACGAAACATATTTTATTTGAGAATGAAATAATTATAATCATTTTACAAATTAAATTAAAAGTATGTACCCAATTTTACATCTATTAAAGGGGACTTTTTGTTCATTTTTTTGTTACTGATTATATAAAAAATAATGTGCTTATATTCTACTTATGATTTTTAAAATGGAATTATTTTTTTTCACTGTTTGAGGGCTTTTTGTTTTATTTGGAAATTTTCGTTGTTTTTACGTTATGAAATTCAATATTATAAACAAATAGTAGTATCCAAAATAAATAATAAAATATTTACCCAACAGCCACATGCTTAGTCCTAACCCGACACTAAGATTGAGCCTATTGTCATGGGTATCAGGAACTATGAGAATTTTCGGTCTCACATATATATATATCTGGACCCGAAAAAAAATCCTGTGGCACGCACATATTATATTTGTTTCGTTGCGGGGATCCAATTCGTGGCCTCACGTTTCTCAGCCGTCTTCAAACCCATTAAGCCACGAAGGTTGTCAATGCCAGAAACAATGACACGTAACTTCTTACGGGCTTAATGAGTCTTAACGTCTTATGTCTCAGAAAGGCGAACTCAAAGGAATGCCAAGCATTGCTTTGTAATTCAAGGAATTGTTTGGAAAAACAAAAAGGAATTTATCGCAATAAAAAAACTACATTCATCATACATCAATATAAAATGTATGCCTTTATAAAGTAGTCTTTACGGTTTTAATAGCTCCTTGTAAAATAAATAAAGAGATAAAACATGGCAAATAAATGACATACATAATATCAATGGAAATTCAACTACAATCGTTTCGTCACTTCTTACGCGCGAGTCATAGGGTTTTGCTTCTATTTTATCGTGTATTTAAATATGCATGTAAAATGCATATGTCGTAGTGTACAGTGAAGATATCAGTGCTTAGAATAAAACTTACAAGTGGGTAGAATTGTCCAAGGTTTGATTTACTACTAGAAAATCTTTTTATTTTTGTTTGACACCGGCTGAGATATTCTTTAAAATCGTTATGGTAGGTCTTGTTGATGTTTTCCTTCACCGTTAAAGTGCAAACATGTCTTCGAAAAGTCAGATATGTAACTCGGAATTTCAAAACCTCGACCACCGTAAGCATCTTGATAGTATTGTCTTGTCCATTACTAATAGTCCATAGTATTACTAATTATTGTATTAGAATCATATTTGGTGCTAAGCTCAAGTGGTTGCCCATACGACTTCGTCGGAATGCTCATATTCTCTTTCTTCTGTACAACATATTGTTTAATCCTCTTACCCCCTCTTACCTCAAGGATCGATTTGTATTTCTCCACGACTCACATACTAGATCCCTACGGTCGTCAGAGAGTTTGGAGTTGAGAATGCCCGTGCACACCACCACTTTCATGGACAAATCGTTTACTGTTAAGGCTGTTCGATTATGGAACGCATTACCAGTTGTGGTAAGACGGGCACGATCACTATCATCATTCAAAAAACTTGTCAAAGATTATTACCTTTCTCACTGAACTGACACATTGATGTGGATAGCTTTCCTATTTGCATGTCTGGAACTTTATTATATATATATATTTATATAAAATATTATATATATGTATGTATTCTTATGATCTTATATATGTATGTATATATTTATGTATATGTTTATATTACATAATATGAGTATTCATGACTTTTATTACTTGTAATTTTTAAAATTATTTTAATTAGTATTTTGCAAATTTTTTCCCTTTCTAGGTAGGTTCTATCCTTTACACTTTTGACTGCCCTCTGTTTATCCTATTCTTAAATCCATCCCATGGTTGTCTGTAAGACATTGCCTTTCGGCGATAAGACCGCCAATTGTACCTTTCATATATGTAATTTCTCTTTGTATTTGTTGTTTTTTTGTGCAATAAAGTGTAAATAAATAAATAAATAAATAATAGTCCACTACGAAATATTATTTAATTTTAAATTGATTGTATTACAATTAGGCACGCGTGATTGACTAACTCCTTCAATCGTACCCTAGATTATAAAGGAGATCCATGTCCTGCAGTAGGACATTATATGGAATAATACAGATGCAGATTTATGTTTTTATCGTAAAAGTAACATTTGCGTGAAGTCTATGCTCAGCAGTGGACTTCGTGTGGTTCAAGAGAGAGGATTTTTACCGATTATTTTTTATGCAGGTATAGTGACCATCGGGATATCGAAGCCGCTACCCTGCAGCACAGTGGTGGGCGGTGAAAAAGCCAACGGACACAGCATACAAGATAGTCAGGTTAGTAATACCTAAATAGCCTCCAGTAAAAATAAATACAATATTTTGTAACATAGGTCAGAGTTTCAAAATTAGCGGTACGATTTTTTAATTAGATGAAGTTTAAATAGTATTGAAAAACGAAACGAAAAATATATTTTAATATTAAATAAAAATATTAAATATTAATATTAATGACTCGATCATAATATAAACCATATCATCTAATGTTGAAGCGAAACTTGTTTATATTGGCAATACTAAAACCTTAACGTCATCTGTTGTCAAACTTGTTTTAGTTAAGAGTTTCACTTCCTTTTTTAAATTCTTTGTGTTGTTATATTGTTACATTGAATTTTTAATATTGATGATAATAATTAGCACATAAAAATACTATAAAATCGATATAGTCGACGTAAAGAGAATTTTTAATAATTTTGGCCTAGGTATAAAGTGTTTGTTTTCAAACATAAAGTGATAGATATTCTCGGTGTATTTGTTTCTTGTAGAGATTCGGATTCTATTATGTTAATTAGTACTATTAGCATTTTATCTTATTTTTGTATGAAGATCGGTAATTGTAAAACGGAAACAAAATATAGTCAACAGATTGACGTTTTTTTATGCGATGAGTAATTTAGTGAAATGTGAGTCCGCGAATATTGTACACTGAGGGGAAATAAAAAGTAAGTCAATTTTTATCTTTTACTAAAGCTTCTACGCTTAGAGCATTTGCAAACTTTAGCATGCAATCTTTTTCATTCTTGTACAATAAAGGGAATTGCGCTCTAAGACAATTCACTTCCTAATTATTTCCCTTTAGTGTACAACGCGCATGCGTACAATACTCTCAAAATCTTTCTTCTTTTTCAGAAATTGGAATATTTCACGAAGATTCTCCGTTTGATAATGTCGTTGCATCAGGATATTATGGAATTGGAGTTGCAATGCGCCCATTCTCAGAAGGCGGGGAGACCGAAGTCTTTCAGTATGGAGCCGAAGATAAAAGCTGAGATATCGATGAAATGACACGACGATAAACTGAGGTATACAGTGGCTTTGGAGATTCTGGAGAATGGCAACTGTTCTGGGGAAGGAGTTTTGAAATGCGATGAATTAAGAGTATGATTTGTATAGAACCTTCAGTCTATTGGAGGTCAGCTAATATTGGCATAGTATATAATATTAGGATTAAGCAATCCTAGTATCATTTATACGCCAGTATAAAAAAAACAAAACGTTAAGATTGGAAAAAGAGCAATAAATAAACTACGTTAATTAAATACACAAAAAGGTGTAATTGTGTTACTTTGGCAGCCATTACTGACACTTTAGTTAGTGTTATCAGTTCAAAAATGTTTTTGTAACAAGTTTTTTTTTATTTTCATTGATTAGATCATAATATGTATTTGGTTTATTGAATACTGAGAAATAAGTAAATTTGAAAAACAAAAATATTCAATACGTACATATATTTTAATGTTGTATGCTATAAAGCGGGATGACTTTTATAGACGTTGATTTTGAAAAATAAAAAACTTTCACGAAATGTTATACTAACTTTGCTATTTAATTTTAGAAATATTTAATTCAACTTTTTCACCTATAAAAATATCGCTTAATCACTTTTTACTAAGTGAGACAAAACTAAAATTATAATACAATATTTTGTGAAGCTGAGCGGGGGTAAACTTTATTTGAAAATTGTGAAAAACTCCATTCTGTTAAAAAAATTTAACGGGTTATTCTGTCTTTCGCCAATTCTTTGGTATTAAGCAACGCTATTGCAACTTGTAGTAATGTAAGGTAATATATTAAGATTGAGATTAAAACGTTCGTAGTTGTAACTTAGCAATTGTGATGTTAGTTTGGGACTGCCATAAGTGCTTCATCCATCCTTTAATCTTTAGTAACAACTCATTATTAGAAGTTGATATTTGTGTCATATTTTTGTTGGTAGCCCGCACTAGGCCAGCGTTGTAGAATATACGGCTAACCCCTTTCATTCGTACTCTTGATTTTAGAGGAGACCCGTGTCTTGCTGTGTGATAGGTCACCGGCCGGATACAATACAATACCATTAGTAAACAATGTATCAAGTTTGAGGTTCACCTGTGTATACTCGGTTTTGCCCAGGCCTGTGTAAAGGTATTGAGTTGCAAAATATCAATTAATCGGTGGCTATTAGATGATCTTTTGGGACATTACAGTTACAATCGGGCGTGGCAAAATAATGATATTCCCAACATCACTCGTTCGTCACGACGGTCACGCACGAAGCTGTCAGTCTATAATTATTCTATTTTTTTTATTTACTAGCCTTTTCTTATGAGAAAATATTATTTCTAAATTGAATTAAAGAAAAATTTTATTTCTAATTTTAATTAATTAAAGAGGATGTGGGTAGTAATGGCGGTCCTGTGTTAGTTAAATGTCCATTATTTGAGGTTGTGTAGACGTGCTCGCGTAATGTTGTAGTCAATTTTATTGTGATAGTATAGATATACTGTGTAGTGTGTAAGTATTTATTGGATTTAACATTTTTTTGACATGAAAATCAATAATATACCTAATAATTATATAGTACTCCTCCACTCTAAGCTTTAGTTTTTTTGTTGTGGCTATCAGGAACTACGAGAGTCTTTTCGGTCTCACAAACACCTAGGTCCAAAACAAATATGTGTGCATCACACAAATATTTGTCTAGGTGCAGGGATCGAACTCGTTGCCTCTCGTTTCACAGCCGGTGTCTAGCCAACTATATATTTGTTTCGGTTCCGGGTGTTTGTTAGACTGAAAAGTCTCTCGTAGTTCCTGATACCCACAACACAAGACTCGATCTTAGTGTGGGGTTAGGTGTGTATGTGACTGTTGGGTGTATTTATTTATAAGTAGGCTCATCATATCTATACAAACCACCCTCAACTTTCCTTACCTGTTCAAAGACAAGTATGCTATGTTCATTATTTTTTGCTACTTAACATGCTTTAAAATGGTGTCTATTTTATAGAAAAAACTAGCTTGACGTAGCTATCCTACTGACTGGCTCAATCCCGTTCACCGCCTGTTCAGTCTCTTCCCAATCCATCCCGTGTCTTCTCTTTATTATCCATCCCGTTTTATAACGTGCATTTACATTTCGTCCTAACAAATCTGTCAGCTATCCCACCCCTCTCCGGTACCTATTTTACTTTATGTCCCTTCTCTCCATATGCATCCATATACATAAACATATAAAGATTTCCGTATGAATTTTCGACATTAAAAACTTTAGCGGTTTTTTATTGTCCATCCAATATTCCTTCTCTTATTTCAGCACCAAAATGCTGTTTTTCCAAAAAATATTGCACGCCAATACTTTTTGTTAGTATTAAAGAGTTAAAAAATATAAATGATTAAATTACTAAAATGGTTATTAAAAAATAAGGGTTGATCGTAGAAGGGTGAAAATTGAGGATTGTATGTATTTTTGTATGTTGTATCATAAAAAAATAGAAATTAAAAACTTTGTCTAAAAAAAAAAAATTAGGGGTGGACTACCCCTAACATTTAGGGGGATAAAAAATAGATGTTGGCCAATTCTCATAGATACCGGATAAGCACAGAAAATTTCATCAAAATCGGTCAAGCCGTTTCGGAGGAGTATGGCAACGAAAACTGTGACACGAGAATTTTATATATTAGATTTGGGCGATAAAATTAAATAATATTCAAGAAAATGTTAAATTCAATCAATAATGTGATATGTCAATTTGTGAGTGTGGAATTTCTGCTTAGAAAATGCGGAAAGCGATCTTGCCCCAATTAATTGCTTTAGCTTTGATCTCTTAGAATTAAGATATTCCTTCAAACTACTTTATAACGTCCCTTCGTATTTGTCCATTTGTACAATACATGGTATATTCAGAATTCAACCAAAAACGAAGGTAGTAGTTTAAGTGACTTCAGAGTTCAGACACAATTCCATTAAAATATTGCAAAAAAATCCGGCGGTATTTTTTTTTTCATTATTTCCTATCGTCTTATAGTACGAAAGGGTTTCAATTCTTAATTTAGTATAACATATAAATGATATTTAAAAAAAATCACAATAGATATAGCTATTTTTGCGAAATTTTTAGTTGCATTGTGTGTAGTCACTGAAACTACCACTCGGCTTCGTTTTCATTCCAGTCTTGATATACTCTGTACATATCTCTAAAAATAAGACTAATATTTTAATTTGTACTTGCTATATTTTATTGAATCTCTCTAGTTATAAAATAAAAATCAATTTCTACAGGTAAAAGACAACATATCATAGCTTGTAAGTGAATGGTAAATTATCGAAATTATCTAAATAAATATAAACTCACTGATTTGAAAATAGTAATTCTGAAATTCCATTTTTAATTAATTCTTTTTTAACGGATTACTTTTTACCTTGTGGTTCGGGAGTGCAATAATTCCGTTCCTATTTATTTTATTCGCGACCTAAAAGGGCTAGCTGAGTCGCTGGACAAACTGTAGCAGTGGTGCGACCTCACCTATAACTGCATAATTTTAAAGTGTATGGCATCTATCGAAGCCCGTAACTTCTCAAAAAGGTATCCAATAACACTCCTTTTTTCTCCCCCAACCCCTGCAATACCGAAAGGCGACCTTAATTCAGAAAAAAAAACGGATAACTTTACTTTGATAACAATACAGTTGCTTGGTGTGTGAAGTCAGCTAACCTACAACTGTAGGTTGCTGATCAACTGATCAGCATGCTATGGACCAAACCATCTCATTGGGTTTCTTGATTATTGAGGAAGCCCGGGCTCAACAATACAGTATCGAATAAAAATGTATTAAATTGGAAGTTTTAATAAAATATTTATACTATTTTGTAAAATGACTATTTTTAAATCAGTGGCTTATCTGTAAAAGACATAATTTATGAGCCTATGTATTTTAGAGAGAAATTATTACGTGCTATAAATCACTATTATAAAAATATGTATATTTTACAATTATTGCACTATGCTAGAATATTTTGCAATTGATTTTGCTATATTACTTCTGAGTAAAATAAATAAGATTAAATAATATGTCAGATACATAAACTCTTTAATTTAATTAAGATGACCCAAATAATCTTGATATATTTTAAAATAGTTTATTTGGTTGTTGAAAACTTGAAAATATAGCTTTATTAAATTAGAAAATGGTTGCTATGAGTTCATCGAAATATTTAACATTGTTTTAAGATTTGAATCATAAAAAGAACAATTTCATGTAATGTAAATGGATAAATAAATTATTGAAGACAACTCACTTTATAATTTTTGGGATTTTTCCGCTGTTACAGTATGTCATAATATTGTTTTGAAGCAACAAAATCATACTTGCAATTATATATAACTCATTATTATAATTTCTCTTTCTAACTTTCGACTTGCAAAATATTTCTACTGACAATCCCACTTATTTATTTTTTATTTGACAATTAATTGTAAGTACTTAAATAAATAAGAAAAAGCGAAATTTAATGCAATTAATGTTAATTATAAGTAGTTGTAAAATCGATGTCTATTGTCCGGCCTTATTCATAGACAATTTTAAAACCTATTTTAGCTATCGAATGCTTTGTCTTCTTCGCTCAAATCAAATTCAAAAGCTGTTGGAAAGGGACAAAATACAGTTTTTAAAACGGTTTGTGAATAAGGTCGTAATGCTTTAATCCGTCTGTGTTAAATGTTATATGCTTTGTTATGTGTTGCTATGATTATATTTTGAGCGATGTTGATTACTGGTTTTATTGTAACCCTTTACGAAATAATTTCTGGTACCACGAAGTACATAACTGATGAAACTAAAAATAAATAAGATGTTTTTAAAACTGGCACGGCATAGTGATTTCTCTGCGCTTGATGGTAAGCGCACAAGCCATCCAGAGTATCGAATGGCATCAGACGGCGGTCCCATGCAATTTGATACATTTATGCCGGCTTGCTAAGATGAAGGATCCAGGATTATAGGAAAGATGGAACACGTTTGACGGCTAATATTTCCACAGCTTGATTTTGTGACACAGAAAAGAATTAGCGAACCTTTTTGTTCGGGCCGAGATGGTTTGAACCGTCAAGATTCGTGGTATCATGGAAAATCATTACTGCACCTTTTTCTAAAACCGTCTTGTTAATTAAATCATTTCTTTAATAAAATTAATAGTTTCATGTTTATATAATATGACGTCGCCTCAGCGCGTTCTTCGATATGTATTATAATTGTTAGATGAAATATTGAAAAAATAGAATTCAAAAAGTGTGTAGGTTAATACTAATGTGACTATTATTTAATTAGTGACTATGCCCACTTTGAGGTCTGAATAGCATTAAAAATAAAGTTGTTTTACAGGAATGCATAAATTCGTTGGCATCTGACGACCACACGGGAATGGATTCTTTCCACGAATGTCTACAAGAATACGGCGAGGGCCTCGAAGTGGTGCAAATTTGTCTCGAACCGGAGGAAGTTTCTATTAAAGATGATGAATTATCGGCCCTTGGTGATCTCAGTTTTGACGATTGCAACAAGAACGGAGAGAACAAAGACAAAGTTGAAACTAAAATAGAAAGTGTTAAAGTCAACGGAGTCAAATCTTCCAAATCTGAAGAGTCTATAGACCAAGATGATGATATGACGATAACTGAAGATGACGTTCTAATGCCCAGAGAATTGCAAAGAGAGGATGTGAGAAGTAAATCGGCCGACAGGAAGGGAGAGGAAGATCATGGCCTATCTAAATTACAAAGTAAAGATGTGTCAACGTCAGACGAAATGGTATTCGCTGTAACACCTACAGGGTTAGAAAGAATCAGTTTCGACAAGTATTGGAAAGATTATGGTGGTGAAATGGAAAAGACTACGATAGACAAAGTTAAAAATGACGATAGCTCCAACGAATGTTTGAACTCGCCAGAAGATACGAGTTACTACGATGCAAACGCGAGAATGTCCGTCCACGAGGAGAATTCCTTGCTCTACATCGACCATGAAATAGATGGATACGAAACATGTCTCGACGATGATTCTACATCGTTGAAATGCACTGTTAAAAACGGTCGTAAAATCAACGGCGAACGCGAGATCAAAGCGACAGGTAAACAAGATAAAACATTATTTAGAAACAAAGACAACGACGTAAGTGCCAAAATCGGGAACACGCAGAGCTCTAGCCATGTTGTGAACGACGCGTCGTGTTGCGTGCAAGCGCCGCGTGTTAATCAAATGGAGCCTCTGGGAGCAGAAATGAATAGCAGTGTGAAGCCACGCAGTCCTACCAAACCGTCCAGTGAGAGAGTTCAATGTATTGAATACTACAACGATCAGGCGGAATGTTTGAAAGAGATACGTCAAAGAAAGTTAGAAGAAGAAGAAAAGAAGCACAAAGAAGAACAGAGAAAGATTCTGGAGCATAACTTAGCAACTATGGAGAAGAAACGTTTATTTAGGAAACAGGAGATGAGCGAAGATTCGACTGATTTGGAGAATAATTACGTGCCCGGCTGTCATAAGTGCTTTTTAGAAAACTACGCTTATGAGATCACGAAGGCTTACATAGCTGAGGCGCATGCTTGCAAATACTGTGAGGTTATAAGGAATATGTTGGAGGCTCCAAAGACTTTGCCTGAAAGACGGATGTCAGCACCCGCTTTGCTCAACTTAGAAAGCGGTGGGTCGGAGTCCGAGGAAGAAGATTTGCTGATGGTGCCTATAGTGAAAGGCAGGAGAAAATCAGCTGGGCCGTTGAAGTTCATGGTACCTTCGAGAAGACCGAGGTAAGTCCTTTATTTTCATTAACTTTTTACAGTTTCAATATTTGTAAGGGTTATAACACAATTAATTATACTTGTCCTCTATAGTTAAAAATTCTTTTGAAGTAGAAAATCTACGTCATACTGGGCTATAAAGTTCCAAAAACGACTGTAATTTGACCTACACTGAAACTTCTTAAGAATTTCAAAGTGAATTCTGCCAACCTGTCCTATCCCAACGCAGTATTTATACCGAACTTCAATTAATAGTAGATGGAAGAGGCTCGTACTTAGTGAGGCGTGTATAGACTGATATAGATTAGTATAATTCTGTTCAATCCTACCAATAATAACATAATTACATGCTCATTATTTATCTAAATATAGTTAAACAAACGCGATTCATTGACAAAAGATTTCCTGTAACACGTGAACTATATAATGCGATGAAGCCGCATAAATAAGGTCACATTATTGTCTATCTGTTTACACATCTCCTTCATGATGCACTCGAAATACAACCTTGTTAATTTAAAGTAAAGTTCTATTTTATTTAAACATGAATGACCTTTGTATTATCGGTTACATTTAAATGGAAATGATGCTTATTATTGCGTTATAAGGTTTATATTGGTATACGTTTGTTGGCAAGGACGTTTGAAGATGGTAATATTTTGAGTTTCAAGTTCAAGTTGACGCTTACTTATATTATGTTACAATTTTACAAACGAAAGTCATTACTGATGAATTATAATTTTTTTGAGTTCATTTATGTGGCACCTATAAAACAATATTATAATAAGGACCCTTTACCATAACGAAGTTTGTTTAAAATATATTTATCTTTTATAGCAACCCAAGCAATCCTTCATGTCGTAACGTCTATATGATATTTTGTAATAAATTGTGTCCAAATCCATTTACAGCACTTTAATCAAATCTCATTTCATTAAACTAAAACCTTTTATGTTTTCTATTACGCAGAAAATATGATGTCTTCGTATAGAAGGAACGATTATGAAAATTGCTTTTTCCTATAACCTTTAAGCGATTTCCTTTGATTACAGTGTAGTGGATGACCTGAATCAAAGTTTTCTTTCACTTGTACACTCCACATCTTATTTTTAAATATCAACGAAATCAGTGTAACATTGACACATACGAAAATACGATACGAATGGGTAGCATTGCGCGTAACTTATGTTCGGCAATAGATTATGAAGTGCTGATGTTTAAGTTTTTGGTATAATGACATGGTAGATTTAGTCAAAAGAGTTTGTTTATACATACATAAACTCACGCCATTTTCCCAGAAGGGGTAGGGAGCGGTGCTACTAGTATCCCATATTTTGCCTTGTATGTTTATTTCTTTATTTAAACTTTATACAATATGTACAGCCTGACTTAATGCCGTATGTTCTATTAAATGATGTGATAAGTGCAAACCTATCGCCATATCGACCCCAAATTGATGATTCAAATTAATAACAAAATGTAATACCACTTTGCCCGACCTGGACCTGAGACCTCAGCTTTGTAACCGTATCGTAGTACAACTACGCCATCGAGATAGTCAAAAGTTCGGAATCGGAAAGAAAAATCCTAAAATGATAAGTAAAAGAAAAATCATGTTAAGCCTACGTCACTAAATTATTGGATGATGACGATAAAATGCAACGAGTGGATGTTAATGCGCGATGTCATAAATACACATACCATTATAAATACACATACCATTATACCTTAGCCTAAGCACTTCTGGCATAAGTAAAATTATTTTGTTTGTTATCTAGGTTAAGGAAAGTTTTAATAAAACATTTTATTATTATTATATTAACCATACCAATTTCGAGACGTTACAAATTAATTAATGTTAATTTGATATTATACTTTAACTATCATTTGAATTAAAAATTAAAGAAACCATTGAGATAATAAATAGAGGGGACACTGCAAACAAAATGTTTCTAACAAAAATATACGGTACTGTACCACTAATTATGTTATTTTCTCTGTCACGCCTATGCAGTAATATTTTCTTCGCTCTCACTTCACTGGGTTCCCATGCGTGCACATGTAATCCTGTGTAATCCTGTACCCGCAAAATGCGCAGAAATTTAGTTCCCGATGTCTACTCTACTAAAATACCTCAATGGGGTAAACTAGATACCGCGCAACCAATTTCATAAAAATGTCCAAAGCAAAATTTAGGGTGAAGTTTCCACAGCTCCTAATTACTAATTTCGATCAATATTTACCTGTCATGTCTATTGACATTTGAACCATACCCATCCCTCAGGCAAATAGTGCGAAATTGAAATTACCATAATTAGTACAAAGCAGATCAATAAATTTTCAATAACACGGTGTCACTCGTGGGAGTAGGTTCACTACTTTCCTTTCCAATTACATTACCATTCCCTCGGGTATGTATTCATTTGTTCACTTAGCCAAATTACTGCCGAATGTATGAATGTTATTAATTATTAAAATGCTGTGTAATTCGTGGAAATTCAGTTGTGTGACACAATTGAGCGTTTTGAGTGGTTGAATGGTAGAAATTAATAATGTTGGCATTCAATTGTTATAGGCACATTTACAATCTATTGGAGTGGTAGTTGCTCTTTTCGGAAAGAATGATTTATTAAATTGTTTTAAGTGATATTGGCTAGCATCGGTTGCCCAACCGATCATCAGATCTGTCATCTAGCTTTAAATATGATCTAAATAATGCACCGCGATAAAAAATTATTATCTGATCTAATTTTCGTGATGTGCGTTGTTGAATCTTACTACGAAATTGAAATAATTTTCCAGTGATATTTCGGGTTGTAATGCTAATCCAGTTTTAAGTTTAAGTATTGAACATGAAGTGAATTTGACTTATAGACAGAGTCAACATTTCTTGAATATGTTTGGAGGGAAACCTTTGGTGTTATTATAAAAAAATTAAAAGAGCGATAAGCACTTAACTAGAAATTCGTCAATTACAAAACATTATTTATACATATTTAAACTCAAGCCTATGGTGCTTGGACGCATCTTTAAACCATATAAAATACAAATCAACTGAGATTAAACCTTTGCTTTTTGTTTGGTCCTATGTTTAGTAACTTCAGTTCTTTTAAGTGTAACTAGTAATTGGAAAACATTGTAGTTTTAACGGGTGTTTCGATTAACAATGTTTAAACACTGTTTTGTTATACAGAGTTAGACATGACTTTAGACGGAGTGTTTAGAGATGGACACTATTTAGCTAAACACGTGTTTAAATCGTGTTTAAATTATTTTTTGGTAATAACATCGCTTATGTTTAGCACTAGCCTTGATGGTGTATAAGACGTCGCTGGAGTTTATTTATTATTCAAAAGTATTTGCACCGGTCGCGGTTGGGTGATAAAATCAAAAACAATATGTACTGTAATTTAAACATAAAAATAGTTGCAACTTGCATTTCAACAGTCGGGTGGTAAGTCTCACACATGTAAGGGGTCGCCTGGATAGGTAACACTACAATGTCTATTTTTCCCGCCAAACAGTGTAAACACACTGTTGCGTTCCGGTTTGTAGGACATTGTAGCCAGAGTAATTACTGGACATATTGAGACTTAGCATCTTATGTCTCAGGATGGCGAGCGCAGTGGAATGCCAAGCATTGCTATGTAATTCATGGTGGTTTTGGTACTATGCACGAGCGGTCGTATCACTTACCATCAAGCGAATGGCATGCTCGTCTCGCCATTCATTTATATAAATTTAAAAAATAAGGGGTTCACAAGGAGTATAATTTTAACTTGATTGGTAATAGTACGGGTATATACGTACATACATACATAAACTCACGCCTATATCCCAAAAGGGGTAGGCAGAGGTGCCAGGACACCACATTTCGCCTTGTGTGTTCCGTCCCACAATGTGATAGGCTGATAATGAATAGAAAAATCCAAATTCACTTTGCCCAATCCGGGATTCGAAACCGAATACGCCACCGAGGCAGTATATACGGCTCCTATTAAATAAAAACTTCCGTATATATTGTAGATATTGTATGCAGATATTGTGAAGTATTTAAAGTTAAAACGCATTAAAAGTTAATGCAGGAATACAATCGAGACCCGCCCCCGACCAAGCTTAAGGGAGATTATAAACATCAGTTGTTCTAGTGCGGATAAATAGTATCGATATCGATATTATAACAAAAAATCTATATTATTATTGCATATTTATATTTTAAACTCACGTGTCTGAAACATTAGTTACGTGGGTATTTGAAGAAGAATAATAATATTTACGTTATTATACACAGACACCATTTTTATACACCACATAAAATTATGTCCGCCTCGTGGCCACGAAAGCTGTAAAGAAATCGAAATCGGGAAGTCAAAAAATGTAAAAAATAAACCAAATCCGCTATAAAATCCGTAAATAATAGTTTTATTTCAACACATAAAATTAAATAAAAAGATGACTCAGATGTACATTTGATGAAACAACTGGCGGCCGTATCCTTAACTTAACCCAAGTAGTATTAAACCTTAGGTTTTCAGCTCATAATTATGGTTAAATTGAAATAGAACTTCAATTGTGTGACATTCATTTGATGAGTTTACTTAATTTTTACTTTTTTTGGCAGTTCGTTTTTGATTTTTATAAATCATATTACTATCTACTCTTTTAAAGGTCTTTGGATTTTACATAACATACTTCCGAGTAATGTGTATTTTTTGTACATTCTCTAAATTTATTTGTTTGACGTCAGATGCAAGCTAATTACATGGTAAGATTTAATGAGAGAAGCAAAAATAAAATTAATTGCATAGTTAAGTAAGATATAAGATATAGCCCTCAAATGTGTCTTTGATGCTGTTTTGTTTGTTTGCATTGAATAAGCTCTGAAACTATTAGACTGATTTTGATACTTCTTTCAACAGTAGAAACGAAATTATCCCTAATGAATGAAATCGAAAAAGTGTATTTGCATCTGGGCGGATCCTGGGCGAGCCGTTATATTATTATAAAATATTTCTATCGATATATCTGCGAGGGCGCATCACTGTTAGTAGCTAATACCCGTAATTGAGTTATGGTTGTCGACCTCAATGCTGCGTTACTGGCCGCCCGCACTGGGTCAGCGCCGCTCGTTTTCCAACTGGTGATACTGGGCACACCGATTGTACTGCGTATGAGGACTATGTAGTGCTTGGCTATTCTTTCGTGATATCGGTAAGTGTTTATTTGCATTTTTTGTATTTTTTTTGGTAAAAATTTGAGGTTTTTTTATTTAGTTATTTTGCATTTGTGTATTATTGGCTAAAGTACCAAAATCATAACATCTTTATCTCTATATATAATTTATTTATTCGTACTTTGACTAAGCACGCTGGAATATCTTTAGAGTAATATTTAATTTCGTATTTTTCCGTTTGCGTTGTTTTGTTTTCGTTAAATTTTAAAAACCACATAACTTTTTAGTTTTATTTTATTATTATTTATGTAATAAAATGCGTTGGATAATTCGACAAACCAATTTTTCCGAATGAGATAACAAAAATCAGGTTTGAATCTCGAAATCATACTCTTGTGACATAAAATTGATACATACACCATCTGAATGCAAGATAGAGACAAGTATAAGTATAAGTGAATTAGTTGAGAGCATGTCGTCATCGGCTTAACAAAGTCCTTGAACATTCGCAACAGCACTTCTTTGGCTGCTAACTCCTAGTTGCCAATCGCTTCTCAATAAATCGCAAGCCGACAGCTGTAATCCTTTTATCATGGCGGCATTCTCTACTTGGCATAATTATGTCGGCCTACCCACGTGGACACGTGGTGCTAGACATACTATGGCGATAGACTGAGTTGCTACCATCTAATGGAAGGGTAGTTTTGGTGAAATTTGGCACTACTATTACTTCTGCCTACATGTGTGTTCTTGCATCCACATTGCAGTTCCTTTTAGTTAATAAAAGTTTCAAAATGTCAGTACACGTTGCCATGCTATCATAATAAATTACACCAAGTAATGTTGCCTAACATGTGGAATAATCGATAATAATCTTGCATAATATAGCTCCACAAAAGGTTGATAGTGAGGTTATATCATTTCGATGCCAATTGATTTCTCCTACTTCGCATGAAGGATTTCAGTAGTAACTCCTGACTTTGCATTCTCTCCAAAACAACTTAGCTTGGCAATTTCTCTATCAGCCCATATACATCCCACTGCCGAGCACGGGCCTCCCATCAAGAATACGATTGAATTGCATTCTCTCCAAAACAACTTAGCTTGGAAATTTCTGTATCAGCTCATATGCGTCCCACTATAGGGCACGGGCCTCTTCCTACAATCGAGAATAGGATTGAAAGTAGTTATAGGGGGCATGCCGTATAATGTAGCTCGACAATTGATTGCATAGATAATTGATGCGATGATAGGTAGATGTCCCGACGGATACATATGTATTCCTAACCAGTACTTTGTACTCTCAGAAACTTAGTATACATGTAGAAAAATACAGTAGTATGCTGGATCTGAATGCATCCGAGGACGATACACTAATTCAATTTTCCACTCGACCAAGCGCACTAACTAGCAAGCTTCAATCTCGCTTCGACTAACACTAAATTAATTTTATTCACCTCAATACGTTGTGTCTGCACGGTTATCTTTCAGCTAACTTGTATCATGTACTTCGTAAAAGTTGTTTAATTTTTTAGTCACATTTTAAAATAATTTCAAAATAATTAATATTAACTTTTAACCGTCATATAATATTGAGATTAAAATAAATTCCAAATCGTGGATATCAGAAACCACAATATTGGTCTGACTTGTCTAAACTCGAACACACAATCATGAATCATGCAAACATTGGCTTTGTTACAAATGCTGCCACGGAAGCTGGCTAAGTTAATCAATTTCACACACTCAATTCGGCCACCTGTATCAAATGATGTTTACTAAAGCTAATGCTTGATTGCAATACAAAATGTGGATCACTATGGCGTATGGCGTTGAAACCTAATATTATCCTACCAAATGACGAGCTACCAACCTTTGATAGAAAGTCGCCGCAGATGCTAATAGTCTTTAATAATGCCAAGTGCACATCCAGACTACCACCTACCACGCGGAGAAAAAAGTTAAAGTAATAAAAAAAAAACAAGAAATAATTGCTTGCACGTGTGTGACAGAAGATAGTGAAAACGTACCGTTTGGGAACATAATCACATCGACTGCAAGAAGACTTTCTCCAGAAATCTCCATAGCGACCTGTTGGAAGCGGCTTTTTTCTAGGGTCTTCTTGCAACTTAAACCATTCGTCCGTCTATAATAGTCTCCTTGTTGATGTGATCTACTGCGACGACGAAATTGATTTCCATAAAACTGTAGATGTCACCAGAAACAATTGGCTTTTTCTCTAGAGTCTTCTTGCAACTTGAACCTAGTCGTCCATCTAGTATAGTTTCCTCATTAGAAGAATTCTACTGCGATGACGAAATGGATTTCCATAAAACAGTAGATTTCACCAGAAACAATTCTAACGATTCCAGTAGCTAGTTCAGTTTGACGTATTAATGAGTGGTTATTAGGATATGGTGCGGCAATTACTTCACCACTTATTGCCGTCACGCGATGATGACGTTAGCTATGAGGACTGGCAAACAGAAAATAAAATTTCATTGTTAATTCCGCAGGCGATGTAAAATATGGATATTAACTATTTATACTTTTCTTAATTTTAATTTGTTGAATCTTTCCAAGCGTTGTTTCTTCTCTCTTTCATCTAAAGTTAATATTATTTAAATTACCCCTGGTTTTCAACTGTCTATCTCTCTTTTTCTATAAATAAATAAAATAACACCCAACAGTCACATACATAGTCCTGACCCCACACTAAGATCGAGTCTTGTGTCGTGGGTATCAGGAACTACGAGAGACTTTTCGGTCTCACAAACACCCAGACCCGAAAGAAATATTTGTGGGCCGCACAAACATTTCTCTCGGTGCGGGGATCGAACCCGCGGCCTCTTGTTTCACAGGCGGCGTCTAACCACCTGCGCCACGGAGGCTGTCAAATGTATAAGAAGTTCACTGCTGATCATGGGTTCCGCCAATGATTTCCATAGCGTCCTGATACCGCTAGCGTTCATAAATATGATCAATTACTATCTGATAACTCCCTAGCTTGTTAGACTTTGCTTTGACATTGTTTTACAGATCTTTTATTTACCTTTCTCTATGGAATTCAGGTCAGTTCAGTACGTTGACTTTTTTATAAAATCATCGTTACTTCAAAAAATTATTAGCTTTCTCATTTGGAAGACCCATGGCTTCTCGATGAATAAAGTCAATGATTTCTCGGCCTTGGTGCACTACTCTTAATTTAAAATGTAATAAAACATAACGAGCAGAATCCAATTTGATTTGTATGAATGCTGTGTATCAACGTGTACATTCATATAGAACAGTGACAAATACGAGTGGTGCTCGGCCGATCGTAACGACAGCCACTGCGATTGATTCCTGCTGTACAGTGGTCAGCACAAGTGATATCTCAAAAAATGGTTAATTAGTTTCATTTCTTACAACTTCATGATAATCTCACGAGCTTTCAACCCGTTGGCATGACGCGAATGTTGTAGAAACAAGATTTAAGGCTCTAATAGAATCAAAACTCTATCTAGATAAAATTAAAGGGATTTTTATGTGCAGTGCGCTTTATTGTACCATTGAATAAAATCAGTCATCCTTAGATGGTATAACGCATAAGTTTACTCAACATTTGTTTTACACGTTTGAATCGAATTCCCAGATTGGTCTAGCAATGTTTCGAAATTTTCACTTACAATAAGACTAAATATTCATGTATTTCGCACTCGCCTGTACTCGGTATAAGCGCACGACTATAATTTTATTGCAACGTTTTCAATTTGTGAGGAGGTCTATTGTCCATCCCGTATGCTATACCCACATATTGCGGTACTCAGGCAATTTTTCACTTAGCCAATTGACAGCGATTCTGGATTGTGGTGTCGGCGATTTGCGAGCTCGTGGTGTAGGATATAATCTTTGTATTTTGCGATTCAGTTCTTTCTGCAAATTATCTTGTATTATTGCTTGGAAAATATTTTTAGTAGATTGTTCCATAAATGGTGTAAGCTATATCGTATTACGGATGATATTCTCAGTGTATTTGAGAATCCTCATTTTAGTGATTGGTTGGTGTCTGACATTAATTTTTTAGTAAAATTTCTGTCTAATATTTTCTGTATATTCCCTCTAACTTCATTAACCATTTATGAGTACATTTCGGTCATTTTTATCATTTAGTACTTACATAATTACATTCCTAAAATGTCAATAATCTTCAAGACCTTTAAAACGCGTTACGGGAGGCCTATATTTAATTGTGACTACTATGACTTCCTATAGCTGAAAACTGAGTAGATGATGATACGATTTTTAAATAATATTTGTTTTATTTGCAGCTACATACCACAAGCCATGACCGTGACAGTGTCCCCGGACCGGCGCGCCGACGCCCTGGTAGCCCAGCGCTGGGGGCCGGCGCGGAAGGTCACCCTCAAAAGGAATCCAGGAGCGCCTCTCGGAGTCAGCATTGTTGGCGGCAAGGTAACAATTCTTATTTTAATAATCCTTCTTGGTGAATAGCGTGTTGGGTATACTTCTGCTGTTGCCATTCTTTGTAGGCGTTAAACTTATTATTTGGTAGTCTGAAAGAGGTTAATCACTGCAACTCTTTTGTGTCGAAAGTGCTTCGTGGTCTTATACTGACTACTTTAAGTCTATAAAATAAATCCAATTTTTTAGTATTTTGATTCTTAGACCTTATGACCGAATCCTAAAAAATCATAATGTTAAAAGCACACTGGCGTTGTTTCAGTTACGTATGCGGGTAAATTTGGAACAAAAACATCAACATTGTGTAACGCAAAAATAAATGCCACTAAACAAATTCAATCTATGAGTTATTGTACTTCATTTATTATTTTTTTTCCACAAATTAGGTTGACATTATCTCCAACCGTGATGGAGACGAAGGAGAAGAGAAAGCGATCTTTGGTATTTTCATCAAAAATGTTGTTCCGGGCAGTCCAGCGGGAACCAGCGGAGAATTGCAAGTAAGTTTTTTTATCAATTTGTGTAAGTAACGTCGAGTTGAGTATAGATTATATGTACTCTAAAACTCTATAGATTATGCAGTTTCCACTGGCAAAAGATGATTGTCTTTTGCCAGTCAGCAAAACTATGCCCGATCTGTTAAGAGTCTGAATAGACAATACATACATATTACATACATACATAAACTCACGCCTTGTTCCCAGAAGGGGTAGGCAGAGGTGCCAGGGCACCCACATTTCGCCTTGTATGTTCCGTCCCACAATGTGATAGGTGGCGAGCCTATCGCCATATCGGGCACAAATTCCTGACTCTGGGCTGATACTGAATAGAAAAATCCAATATCACTTTGCCCAACCCGGGATTCGAACCCGAGACCTCAGCTTTGTAACCGTACCGTAGTACAACTACGCCACCGAGGCAGTCACCGCCACCGAGGCAATCGAATAGACAATCTTCCTATTAATTTGAATTTGTGATTGGTTTCGTTGTGGATTAAAGCCAACTTAGGCATTTCTGGAGACTGGCCCAGCTTCAATGCTTGGTGTGTCGGTGTCGTTACAATGCGATCCTGGCTTACATAAGTTGCAGTGAGAGCAGCACAAAGCCTTGCTGACCTCAAGAAATGTCAACGTATATAGACAACCTAATATGCCGAGGTCACTGAACGTCTCTGAATGCATATTTTCAACTGGTTCCAATGGAGATTCATGTTAAGTAGTAGTTTTTATGATGAACATTCTAAAAGTTGGACTTTTCAACAGACAGGAGACAGGATCTTGGAGGTGGACGGAGTGTGCGTGAGGTCAGCACAGCACGAGAGGGCGGTGCAGCTGATCAAAGCCGCCGGGGAGAAAGTCACGCTAACCGTACAGAGTCTATTGACATGGGTAAGTAATATGTCTTGGTTTGAAGTTATTATAATTGAACAAAAGTTGTAATATTTTAAATTGATGGAGTTTCATTGCTAGTGTTTCAATGAAACAAAATGATCATTTAGCCTATACACTCAACAATAATAAATTGTGGTTTACATACCTAGTTTAGATGACTGGCTGATCTAATGACAAAAAATTACCTCTCGTTATCTAAACATGCTATTAGCCTGATGAATTGCTTCATAGCATCAATATACACACATATGTAATTTTGTGAATCATAAATATGTCTTTGCAGTCTAAGTATCGTGAAATCGAAAAGCCTCTCGTGTTCCTGATATTCAAGACATACACATTCTAGTGTATGGTGATTAAGTGACTGGGTTTATATTTACTAATCTGAAATCTTTACATCGTCCAGAATACAGACTCGTCTGATGTAGAAGCGTCGTCCCCGGCGCCATCGCCCACGCATTCAGTTCGTAAGTCGCCAGCCAAGCCACCTCCTGCGGCAGCGGCACCCGCCACGCCACAACACGAGATAAAGGTGAATAACAATAATCAAATTGGAATCCATAATTTCTCAAATCAATAAAAATCAAAAGAGTTGTGTTTAGAATCGTCAAATAATACTACTAGGACTTTGGAAGCTGGAATTTTGTACAGGTGTTATGTTGTAAATATGCACGAACCTTTTTTCAATCTCGATTTATTTATCGTCGCCGCTTCTTCTTCACAGCTACAACACGTTCCGAAGCGGTGGTAGCAGAAATGAACGATTCAAAAGATTTTGTGAAAGACTATTAATATAAAGAATATTTTGATTTCTAATTTTGATTTTGTTTGCTGGGCTTCTTTGAAGAAACTTAATTACAAATTAAATATGGTTACACAAAACTAGTACCAATTTATTTTAATAGATTCGAAATTAGATGAATCAAAGGATTTGGTAAAATATTTCCTATAATTGACTTTGGTATACCAATGATTATGGACCAAGAATATGTATTTACCCCAATATATTTAAGAATAATTGTGTACAATGCTGCAAAATTTCACAACTTCTCTTGTCCACAGATAACAGTAACATCAGAGCCTGATACAACAGAAGAAGAAGGAGAAGATAACAAAGAGAAGCAACAAACTGAGTCCGCTCCATCAGAGCCAGCTTCTAAACCGGAATACTCTGATTCTGAGAGCAGTGATGAAGAAGATGAGAGGGAACTGCAGGGCAGGACTTACTCGGACAAGGGAGTTGAAGTGAGTTATATTATCGTGAATTAGTATGTAATTCTGACAGCTTAGAATAAAGGCTTGAGATTCTCGAGGTCTTGGCATCGCGTCGAGACCTTAGTTGCTTTTATCTACCTTTGTGATTCTTTAAATCCTTTGGTCTTCTTTTAGTTTCTTTGAAATTAATTAGTTGGAATAAATCTAGTTTTTACGGATTTTATGGAGGATTTATTTTCATATTTACTTTATTAATTCGATTGATATGGACATTCCGTATGTCTTATGCGTGTACATCAGTTAAATCAATGAATTATGATGAATGACAATGACGTAAAAGCATATAGCTTTCCATAGTAAATATGAACCAAGGTTGTATGAAAAGTTTTAAGAGACCATAATTAAATTTTACAAAAATTTTACTTACATACAGAGATAAAATGCGCCTGTTATTTCCGCTATCCAAGCGTGGCTTAGTCAACTTTTATCTTCTAGATCGACCGAGCGTCAGCGGGCGCGATTAAACGCAGCAAAGAAGAGAAGGAGGCGGACCCAGAAGAAGAAGACGACTTCGGATACACGACAAGTGAGTGGAGAGATACATTATTCACGCTGTTTAACTTCTCTTTCTATCTCGTACATGTTTACTTCTACGCGTGTATCGTTGAGCATAGTAGATAAGACGCTAAGTAGTAAGAGAAGGCAGAAAGAGAAGATAAGAGAGTGACAGAGATGGCAGAATGAGAGGAATGGAGAATTTTTACGGCCTTAATTTCGTCGTTTTGTTTTTAAATAAATATTATTTTACTTTTTTCATGACATTGTACCCAAACTTTGAATGAGTTGGAATTGAGGTTTTTATTTTACACGTTGAATATAATTTGGGATACGAATAGAAATAATATCGGCGTCATCTTTTTGGAAATTAAATTATTATATTTATGCCAATGTTTACCGGTATTATATTTTAATATTAATTACATTTTTTTTCTCTCATCGATAAATTAATGTTGTCTTATTGAGGTCACATTACTGTGCTAAAATATTATTTAAAAGTACGCTTGATATCTATGATCAATTAATACCGTTTTTTTTGGGTTTCATAATTATTGAATAGGTAACTATGAATTTAAAATGCACAACGTTTCGGACTATTCTTATTATCTTCGATTATTATTTTGTCTTTTACATATGTATTATAATATGTCTTTTACCTACATGTATACTACCATATCACTCGAATTATCCGGATTATTAAAAAAAATACGTCTAACATTGTACAGCGATATTCGCCGTCTTGTAAAGTGACCGTAAAACCGCATATGAAATTGTCTAAACATTTTTAGATTTGTATAGTGAAAGTTTTTACTTTCCCTTTTGCTGTTTTCAGCATACAAAATAATATATATGAATCAGATCAAATCTTTTTGAAAAACAAGATTGACCAGGAATAAGGTCACATCCCATTTGTTGGTTGAGACAGTCGACCAAACGGAAATCAGAACTCAAAGCTAGATTGCAATTATAAAAACGTCTAACGTTATAACCGAAGGGTTTGTTATTATATTTTAACAGTAAACAACAGTGGAACGTTAATAAAAGCAAAACATATACATTCTACCATTATAATTTGAACATCTGCTTATACTCATTAAAATGTTGGATGTAAAGGAAATATTTGACTTTAAAATACTATGGAAAAAAAGTGAAATAAATGTGTAAGAACAATATTATTATACGAAAATCATGCAAGACAGAATTAAAGGTGTCGGAACTTGGAATATCTTTGTATTAATTGGTCGGAGCGGAGAGATATGTACGTTTTGTTTACCGAAGTAATAATAACTCTTACCTGATCCTCAATTTCATCTACTTGTCTTGTTTGTCTTTATGTGCTCCGATAATCATATTTTATGAGTACGCTTGCTCGTTCGTCTGACCATATTTCTTACTATAATAACAGCCCATACATTGTTGATCACGGGATTATCGCAGATTCAAAATTTCGATTGAAAGGATTTTGGCCATATTCCACCATACTCGCCTAGTAAGGCTAACCTCACATACCATAGAAATTCTTGTAAATATCTTGTTAGTATGAAATCCTCCCGTGAAAGTGAGATCTAATAAAAGCGTATACATGAAGTTGATTCACTAGAAAATACTTAAACACACAATATTGTAAAGCCACGAACCGAGTTCGTCTAGCTAAGCCCCACAAGGTAGCCGAGCTCATATGAAATAACTTGCCAACATTTGTCAAAAGTCATATTGCTAGGTAAGGATTCAGTCACATTGCGGTGAGGTCAGCGGGACGTTTATAGCTCTTAATTTCAAAAAGAGAAAAGGAAATAATCTTATTTCAAACGGTAATAAACTATTTAGTATAAAAGGAAAAGTGTTCATTTGTTTTATAAATATACTTTAATTAGTGTTTGTTTAAATAGCAACAACAAACTTGTTAGGTGAATACAGTTCTTGAATAAATAAATATCGTAATTTATCAAATAAACAATCATATACGTATTTTATTGTTATTATTTTAAATTCTTTTTGCGTGCTTATGGTCGTGAGGAATTTAAGAAAACAGTGTTGAAAGAAAATAAAATTTCCTAGACATTCCTTGTTAGATTACTTTCGACACAGTTATATGGGCAAAAAAGGGTAATGTACGAGAGGATTTGTGAAAAATATGCATTGTAATTAAACGCACTCAAAACTAGGGGATTATAATGAAATCAATATCGGAATTGATTTTCTGTATGGTTAAACCTCAGATCAGGTCTACGAGACGACTGACGGGTAAATCGGCGCGTATGTGGGTATTTAATCCCTTCGAGAGTTCATCAAAAGTAGTCTTAGCGGAAAAACCGCCGCGTGATTAGTACGCCATTATGAATTAATCCTAATGCTGAGTTATTCGTACCGGGAACCAGGCAAGTTTGTTTATCCAGAGTTTTCTTGTTTGTTGGCGCCGTTAAGTGTTTGCTCTACTTTCGTATGTTTTGGTTGCTCGAATATATTTTTTTGTTGATATATTGTTCTTGGAATTATTTTTATTTGTCGCCCATTTTGGCAAACTAGAGGGGAGTGTGATCTTCTACGGATTTAGGTTAAATTTATAGAAAATATTATTATAACCAATTGAATATATCCGCTGTATGTACAAGTATTATAGGGTTAATTATGTATATAACCATTTACACTATTAAGAAAACTCTTTTCTTTCACAAATTTCATTTAATTGATTTCCGAATTGGCGAAGTAAAATAATGTATCTTTTCATTGCTTGTCGTATGTTTGTTTATTGGTGTTTTGTAACTTGTTAAAATTTAGTGTAATGTAAATATGAATACTAAACTTTTATATAAAATTTGGTAATTTTATTTTACAATTTGTTCAGAATACACAGTCGACAGCTCATAAAATATATGTCTTGGAACTCTTGAACATGCTTTATAGAATTTAAGGAGACTTGGATTTTAGTATCCATCACTCTGGGAGCTGGACTAGGACGGGAGTGTATTTTAAAAAATATATCTTAAAATTGCTTCCAATTTACAGAATTATAGATCACTATTTAATCATCTAAATATTTTCGCAAAGATGTAGGTAATTATATAAAAAAATGCATGGTATAAATTCAAACAAATAGTGTTAAATATCAAAACAATAGGGAAATTTAAATTTAGTTTCTACGTTTAAAGAGAACATATGCTGCTAGGTTTTTAGTACCATGCCAAATCGAAGAAATTATATTTGAAAATCTTGTTATTAGACGTGAAT
This sequence comes from Hyles euphorbiae, assembly GCA_023078785.2. Taxonomy (NCBI): domain Eukaryota; kingdom Metazoa; phylum Arthropoda; class Insecta; order Lepidoptera; family Sphingidae; genus Hyles; species Hyles euphorbiae. The sequence goes on along the minus strand of CM041056.1, from coordinate 9,895,627 downwards.
TAGCCTCTCATAGTTTTTTATACCCACGACACATTACTTATATCTTATACCATTTCGAATTCAAAAAATCTCATTTGACATTTCATACTTTTATCATAAATAACTTTGTGAAGACGTAACTCACACAATTTCAATAAAACTTTCCGTAAAACCATAGAATTATGAAGCTATTCTTATTTTATTACAGGATTTACAATCCATAATAACTAAATTTAAATATAAATCCTTTAAATAAAGCAAAACAACCATTTTAAACAACATACTTTTTTACTAGACGTCATTACAAAGTCACGTCGTTAGGTCTTCCATGTGTAGAGTTGAGACTATGCAAACGGATTTGTATACGCATAATCGGTAAAAATATAGAAATAATCGAGCAATTTTAATCCAGTTGTTTTCTAATTTTAAAAAGTACTGAATTATCAGCTAAAAACTAGCATACTATCACCGAACAACCATCAGTAAATAATGTAATAATAATTTTAATAAAAGGCAATAATTTAACAATTTAATAATTTAACAATAATTTTGTGTATGTGGTGGCCTATTGGTAAACGGACTGCTGAGACGCGGCTGCCCACATGTTCACGGTGGTCGCGGGTTCGAATCCCAGGGCAGACCTCTGACTTTTCGGAGTCATGTGTGTATTGATAATCAATCACCACGCACTAAAACGGTGAAGGAAAACATCGTGAGGAAACCTGCATACCATAGCGATTTATAAGAATTTCTTTGGTATTTAAGTCCGCCAACCCGCACTAGGCCAGCGTCGTTCCATACACTGCTGATAAAGCGCTGGCGCTACTTGTTTCCCAAAATTTGTTGAAGTTACAATATATAAACCTAAGAGAATCAGCAAGTGAAAAAGGTTTTCAATTGTATCCTTCGTATTATAAATCTGGCACGGTACATATACAAGTTTTACTTGGTATTTGTTAATTTATTGGATTAATTTATTTTATTTGTGTCAAACTTAGTGAAGATAATCGTAAAAAGAGTTTTAGGAAATTTTGATTTTTATCTTTTCTTTCGAACAGCATAACTGAAAAAATTGCAGGTCGATACAGACGTTCGAATATCCATAGCATAGTAGAATCTGTTCTACTATGCTATGGATATTCGAAGATTCAGAAAAATAAGGTTTCAACGCAGCATCTAGCAGGATTTCGTAGAAATTTAGGGTTTTATAGTGCGTTCCATACATCAAAAATCTAAAATATTTTTTAGCCAAAATTATAAGGTTAAACAAAAATGTACAAAGAATGAATATTGTAAGGATTGATAATATCGAACCGTTGGCATCAAAATAAATTGGAAATTCCGAAAAAAATCGTGTCACAAAAATTGCCATTTCGACTCAGTGGGCCGGGTCGTTAGTAATAAAGAAATCATTGCTTTTGTTCCTTAATACTAAAGTGACTTATGCAATTGTGGATGTCTCATTAGGTTAAAGATGTACATAAAAAACGAAATAATGTTAAATATAAAGTGTAATCGATTAAGAAATACAAACAAATGGTATCGATATCTCGTTAATAATCGGATATTGTACTAACCGATTTATTTGACATCATCCCTTTTTCACAATTTTGAGATATGTCAAATGGAACTTTTATAATTAGATAGATAGTAGTGGGTTTGGGCCTATGTTTTATCTGTTGGTACGTGGAGGCCTGTTGGCAACGGAACAGGGACCTTACTCTCAAAATCCGACACGAAGTTCGGATTTTCGCACGATCGAACATTATGACTACATAGACTTATGGTCGTTATTGACTTATTGTCGTAACCATAGACCTATGGTTACGATGTACGTTATATGAATTCGAACATTTACGGAGCAGTTACATTCGTATCGTCATAAACTTCGATTGTCCGAAGATTCAAACTACGTTTCGTATTTTCAAAGTAGGGCCCCAGATGGCGCTGCCAATATATTCACAGTGATTGCGGGTTCAGATCCCTGGGCGCACCTCTGACTTTTCATACTATAGATAGATAAACGCTATAACGGAGAAGTAAAACATCGCGAGGAAATCTGCATATTATAGCTATTTGCAAGGATTTCTATTTTATGTAAAATCCGCCAACTTAACCGCTAAATGGCTTAAAGCTCTCAATTACACTCTCAATTGTAGATTAGGTCCGTGTCATACAATGGGACGTATGGGCTAATACAGATACCGTACATATGTCTAGAGGGTGCTTTTTACGTATAAATTATGTATGAGTATTCTTTTCCCCGTGATTACAACTTTCACAACACTAATTTCCAGGAGCCTACGAGGCCCGTATCGGCTCGATAACATAAATGGACATCACAGCTTATCAAGAGCGGGTTAAATTGTCATGATATAATTTGCGTGGAGATTATCTTAACACGTTCGCTGACAGTGACCATATACCCTGACACCACATTATGACAGTAGAATTTGTCATACTAAATGACACACGTCTCTAGACGTAGTGCCATACTGGACATTTGTTAACTTGCCCTAATTCGACACTACGTCGACAGAAGGTAAAGCGACAGGACCTCCAAACGTGAGTCGACGAGGTCTGATTGAAAATATATTGCTCACAATATGACAGTGGATACTGCTCTTCATAATTCTTATATGAAAAGTTATCGTCGGATGACGTACTGCAAATAATTTTAAAAATAAGTGGCCCGTCCTTCGACGTACTGTCATAACGCATTATTGTAATTTCACGCCTATTTATTTATTTATTTTATTCTTTTTGTACACCAAATAATACTTAAACTAAAACTTATATTTAACATAAGAGTACAAATGGCAGTCGTATCGCTCAAGGCAATCTCTTACCGACTACCATGGGATGGGCATAAGTGAAGGAAAATGAAGATAGGGCAGAATAAGTGTACTTTTAGAATATTGCTTGAATTATAAAAAATAGGAAATAATTAAAATAACCACGTACTATAATAGCCTAATGACGTATTGTTAGCGAACGTGTTAAACAACCACAGTTAAATGCAGCTGTGTCTATGTATAAGTATAAAGGACGGAAGGTTTAAACTAGTTATTTTATGATTTTTTTAATACTGTGTAATAAATTGTTTACTCAATGTTACGTTTATTCTTATTTATTGAAATAAACAAAATTGATTGATTTTTCATTGAAAATCCTCTTGAAATATCTAGATTTTAAATCTTATAAATGCCTTCTAAAAATCTATAAATGTCTAATAGAATTTAAGACGATAGAGGGCAGGTTTTCGTATTTGAAGTTAGATTATATCACGTTAGTATTTACTGGTGGTAGGTCTCTCATATATGTGAGAGGTCTCCTGGGTAGGTACCACCGCAATGTCTATTTCTCAAACAGCAGTATAAATGCACTATTGTGTTTCGGTATGAAGGACATTGTAGCTAGAGTAACTACTGGACATATTGAGACCTAACATCTTACGTCTCAGGATGGCGAGCGCAGTGGAGTGCCCAATATTGCTTTGTAATTCAAGGTGTTGTTTGTTTTTGTCACTGTTCATGATCGGTAGTATTGCTATTCATCGGAATAAAAAAAAACTAGGCAATATAAAATATATGCATTATAAAGAAGTATTTTCGGAATTAATAGCTCCTTGTAAAATCAATAAAGAGATAAAACATGGCAAATAAATGACATACATAATATCAATGGAAACTCAACTATGATAGTTTTGTCAATTCATACGAACGAGACATAGGGTTTTGCCTCTCTCTCGCCATTTATTGCAGTAAAAGAAAAACGTTATTACAAGTTACAAATCTTTTTCATTATCCTAGCTTAGCAATGTGACTTTATTGCACTAGATGAAAAGTGCAATGCTCTCGAGTCAGGGAGAATACAATTTTGCCGGCAGCAGGAATATGCTGGATTATAGAAAAAAGGGAATATGTACGTGAGACGGTAAACCGTTCTACAGCTTAATGGTCCGGCAGATATTATGAAGTACATATATAAATAAATAAATATTCCCAACAGTCACAAACATAATCTTGACCCTACATTAAGAACGAGTCTTGTCGTGTGTATCTGAAACTACAGGAGATTTCCTGCCCTGAAACTTACTTGTATGGCTCACGAGTCAAATATTTGTCTTCTCGGTATCGAACCGACATCTTTCGTTTTACAACAGGTCTCTGACACTACGGAGGCAGTCAAATAAAACAGAAGTCTAGTATTTCCCACATAAAAAAAAACATTGGTCACATCGATACCAATAACATTAAATCTATTAATGTTTTTTCAGACAAATCCTAAGTAACTATGCCAATCAGGAGAGCACAAACCCAGACTCAATAAAGGAAATAATTGCTTGCTGTTTTCATTTATAATTGAAACACTCTCAATCGTTTCTTCGATTGTAGAATAGGCTCGTGCCCTGCAATGGGACGTGTATGGGCTGGTACAATACAATACAATTTATAATTGAAGTTGATTTTATGTATACTTATTTTCTGTGATGTTTTTTAAAACTAAAAGAATTTGAAAATAGGTAAGATTATTGTTGCGTGTACGAATGTAACGGGAGGAAGGAATCATGTTAGTTAATTGTTCCCAAATAATTCAATGCCAAATAGAAACCATTGATTTTACAATAAATAATATGATTACTGTATGGAATTAAACATCGACATACATAAACTCACACCTTCTTCCCAGAAGGTTTAGCAGGGGTGCCAGGACACCCACATTTCGCCATGTATGTTCCACCCACGTTGTGAAAGGTGGCAAGCTTATCGCCATATTGGACATGAATTCCGACTCCGAGCTGACAATTAATACAAAAATCCAAGATAATTTTGCCCGACACAGATTCGAACCTGAGACCTCAGCTTTGTAATTGTATCATAGTATAAATACGCCACCGAGTCAGTCACAATACCACACAGAAACAATCAAATTCGACTAACAAAGCGGTTGACCACAGCTGCTGTTTAGCTTCACTCTCTAAGGCAATTCTATTATACATGGAATTGAGTTAGGCAAACTTTATTCAAACAATCATTCCTGAAAATAATATAGATTATATTCATATTTGTTTTGTACAATGCTTTAGAAATTTTGAGGAATAATTGCATTGTTTTTCTAAATATATTTTGTAAAAAATACATGCTTTGGTGACGCAATTTCACGGCAGAGTTAGGCAAACTTTATTCATTCATGACAATAGGTGAAATGCATATTTTTACATTTCTTCAGATATTTTGAGAAATCATTGCATTGTTTATTGTCAGTATTTGTTTTTAGTACAAAATACATGCTTTGGTCACGCAATTGTACGGTTGAGTTAGGCAAACTTTATTCGTTCTTGAAAATATGAATATTTGTATTTTGCTTCAAATATTTGAGAAATAATTGCATTGTTTTTGTTAAATATATTTTTAGTAAAAAATACATGCTTTGATGACGCAATTGTACGGTACGATTACAATGCCGAGGTCTGGGGTTTGACTATCGAGTCAAGCAAAGTGTTATTGGATTTTTCTATTCATTGTCAGCTCGGAGTCAGGAATGTGCCTGATATGGCGGTAGGCTCGCCCCCTACCACATCGGCACATCGGCAAACAAAGCGAAACGTGCGTGTTCTGGTAGCACCTCTGCCTACTCCTTCTGGAAGAAAGGCGTAATGTATATGTAATAACTACATGACGGGAAAATTGCAACGAAAGCAGAGTGGGAAAATTACACACAAAATGTAGATACACATATTGTTTTTAATTTTTAATATGAATGATTCTAGTCCGCGATCACGGTTCGGGAAGTCCTTTAACCAGGCTAAAACTACGAAAAAAAAACGAAAACAAAATACTTACATAAACTTCAATTTATAAACTATTATCGGTGATCTGCGTTCCATTACCGAAGCTAACGTAGATTACAATAAAACAGTGACGACACACAGATAAACTAACGTCATTGCGCAACAACACAGACCAGACATACTTGCCGCGTCATCGATACGGAATATATCACATTGAGTATTTATAAGATGAATTTCTTATATTATTGTTATATTGCTGATGTCGAAGCAATCTTATTCTTTTTTTATTAAAATTAATAACGACACTAGCATGCCATTCGCGTGATGGTAAGCGAAAAAGGTAGTATCGCTTACCATGAACAGAACTCACTTCACTCATGAACAGCAGCAAGACCAAACACCACGAATTATATAGCAATGCTTGGCATTCGACTGTGCTCGCCAACAAGAGATATTTTTATTGCTGCTTTGTGGGAGAAATAGCTATTGTGGCGGTACATACCCAGATGGCCTCTCACATGTGAAAGACCTACTACCAGTACATTGATTTGAATCCCCGACACAAGTTGAATACACTGGGTATTCATCAACATGCAGCATAAAGATATTTTATTATATCGTAAAAGTGCTCAAAACGAGATGTAAACACCGAACGGTTTCTATTTTAGTTTGACTGACACACTGTCATCTCGCTTGGCGAGCGAATCGCAAGAGGTCGTTATAGTGTTTGGCGTCGTTTGATTTATATGAAGACGTTGCGGTTACGTTAAATTATTGAGAATTTCCTAAATTCGCCTCAATTTTACAGATATGTTTATTCGTAGTATAAAATAAATGAAATCAGATTTTTTATATTTTGATATTTATAAGAGTGTATCCTATCTGGAAAAGGTTTCTCTTAGCGATAAATTCTAGCCATCTGTATCTGTATACTGTATGATAAATTCTAGCCATAAAATATTATTTTTGTAAATCGTGTTAATCTATGTATTGACTTGTCCTTAGTGCTATTTAATTGCCTTCATGACTAAGAAACCAATCAATAAAGTTATTTTCCTTAACTTTAGCTATAGAAAAAAAGAGTATTGTTCAGCCAAGTGCCAACAAGATGAAACATTGCGTGTCTATTTAAAAATCTTTTCCTTTCTGACTCTTGAATATTAAGCATTAGTAAGTTATTATGTGCTGATTCAGCATCATTCTAGGGATAGTAAAAAACAACCTGCATGTATATTTAAACAGGCCAGTATGGTAGACTATGGCTTAACCTTGTCAATCGTACTCTCTTTTGTAGAGGAGGTCCTTGCCCTACAGTGAGACGAAGATGGGTTAATACAGACACTGTATTACGTGTATTTTGCTTGAAAAAATCTATTTATTCCAGCTAGGTACAGTATCAGAAATCTTATAATAATATCCGTAACTTCGGTCAATCGGTTTTTATTAGATAATACATTCTAAGCCACAAATTCCTTAATCATTTGATACCTTTTGATTTATTTGTGGTTTACAACCAGAACCTGTGCCAAAATGTTTCAGCGAACTGTTGTAAATACTAAACCTAAGAGAAGATTTCGTCTGTAAAATATATCAGTATCTATCTCTTTATTTTATTTAACATATTTTTTCTATTTTTACATATATAAATTATAAAAAATATACATATAAAAATATAAAAAATAATTTATTTACCCTCCGGTGGTGAGGCTCAAGATCCAAGCCACCGGCGGTTAGGGAGACAAAGTGAGGAACCGCCTCACAATGCGTGCCGTGTCCAATAATACTGCCTTCTGTATTTGACTTTTGACCCAACAGTCAATTGAGAGCCTCTGTAGGTTTTGGTCGAGGCTCTTTGGTATCAACCCATGAGTAGATACAACAATCGGGATAATAATTGTTGAATCGACATCCCACATGTCGGTAACCTCGTGTGCTAAATCTAAATATTTAGACATTTTATCTTTTTCAGCTTTGACGAGGTTATCGTCATGTGGGATGGCGACGTCAACAAGTATAGCCCGGCGCGCCAATCGATCTATTATCACAATATCAGGCTTATTGGCGATAATAGTCCTGTCTGTGATAATAGATCGATCCCAGTACAACGTTGCATGACCATTTTCAAGAACTGGTTGAGGAACATACTGGTAATATGGCACTTCAGAAGTCACAAGTCCATATCGAAGAGCAATTTGCTGATGAATGATCTTGGCGACTATGTTATGTCTATGCAAATACTCGCCGTTAGCAAGATACGAACAACCGGAGATAACATGCCTGATGGACTCGCCAGGACGGTGGCATGCCCGACAGATGTCGACCGTACCGTCCTTCAGGATGTATTTCCTATAGTTGTTCGTCTTAATAACTTCGTCCATAATTGCAAAGACAAAACCCTCGGTTTCCCCAAAGAGGTTACCGAAGCGCAGCCAAGACACAGACGCTAGTCAGTCCACATCAGGCCCATGAAGGGCTCGATAGAACCAACCGTGCAGCTCTTTGCTCTTCCATATGTCCTCGCGATCCCTAATGCCTACCACCAGAGGTTTCCGCCAGTTCTCAATCGCCAAAGATAGCGGGGTAAATCCTTTATCTACCATAACTACAACCCTATGCATATCCACGTTACTGTGAAGGAAATAATCCCTGAGATTGCACACCTCGCGATTATGTAGGTCTTTAGTATTAAGAATGCCTCGGCCCCCACATCTCCGCGGGATGTACAATCTCATCACTGACGAACGTGGATGATGCATACGATGTGCAGTTAGGAGAGTTCGGACTTTACGATCCAGGGTGTCCAATTCGGTCTGAGTCCATTTGAGTATGCCGAAAGAGTACATGAGTACAGGCATAACCCAACCGTTGAAAGCGCGAATCTTGTTTCCACCTGACAAAAAACTATTAAGTACTTTTGTCAGGCGGCTAAAGAAACGTTCTTTCATCGATTGTTTTATATCTGCACCCATGATACCAAGAGCCTCTGGCATACCCAAATATTTGTAGGTTTCCGTCACAGAGAGGGACCTGAGACTTACAGTCTCTGAGACTTGTATGTCATCAGAGACCGCTACCTCCCCTCGCTTCAGATGGATAACCGCACATTTATCGACAACAAACTCCATATTGATTGAGTTGCTAAATCTTTCAGTTATTTTTAACAACTCAATCAATTCGGATTGTTTTGATGCAAATAATTTGAGGTCATCCATGTACAGCAAGTGAGAAATAGGCTCAGAGCCTCTCCGCAGACGGTAGCCTAACCCTGAATCCAACAACAGCGTGCTGAGGGGATTCAGGGCCATGCAAAACCACAGTGGACTCAGACTGTCGCCCTGGAATATACCCCGCTTAATTCTAATCGGCTCATCACAATCAGGAGGACCCGTACCGCCTGGATATCTCAGGACAGTGGTCCACCACCCCATACAAGACCCAAGGAAGTTGCATAAATTTGTATCAATTTTATACAAATTTAACACCCTCATGAGCCATGTATGGGGCAATCTTATTCTTACAATTTTTTATTAAATTCCTATATAACCATCGCCTGCATGTCATTGGGTTAGTGGGATACTTTGTATTTCCACTCTGCTTTGCCCTGCATTTTAGGTTAGTCCACTCTTATAAATCTCTTATCGCAATATTATCAAGGTATTTCTGAATAGAGCTTTGTTTTGTTTCATGTATTAGGGATAAATTATACTAAGATATATGATAAATTATATCTTATCGGCTCATCACAATCAGGAGGACCCGTACCGCCTGGATATCTCAGGACAGTGGTCCACCACCCCATACAAGACCCAAGGAAGTTGCATAAATTTGTATCAATTTTATACAAATTTAAAACTCTCATGAGCCATGTATGGGGCAATCTTATTCTTATAATTTTTTATTAAATTCCTATATAACCATCGCCTGCATGTCATTGGGTTAGTGGGATACTTTGTATTTCCACTCTGCTTTGTCCTGCATTTTAGGTTAGTCCACTCTTATAAATCTCTTAACGCAATATTATCAAGGTATTTCTGAATAGAGCTTTGTTTTGTTTCATGTATTAGGGATAAATTATACTAAGATATATGATAAATTATGTATAATACCTATTACGAAAAACATAATACCTAATTTTAATTCAGAAATATCGTAACTTTTGGTAACAGTGCGGTATTTTATAAGAGATATTTTTTCTATAATAAATGCATTTACAAACGCAATTTACACGAAGAAACAATAAGGACTATTTGTCAGCTTCACAAATGTTTATCTAAACGGAGTTCAGGCGTGACCTTTATGACAATCCCACGGCTTCCACGGCTTATCCTCTTCGCTAGTTGAGCGTATTATTGTTCGGATTAATTAATAGCTATATTTCTGTTGTCAAGCAACAATGTGTAAACGCTGTTATGTTTATGTGTATGTATGTATATTCATGATCCCAGCGTTGTGGATGCTCATGGGCGGCAGTGATCACTTACCATCAGGTGACCTGACCCCAAACAGGTAATCAGGTCAATATTGTTTAAAAATAAACAAATGCGTCTGTTGTCTCCCCCATTAGGCTCCATATTTGTTAATTTTACGGGAAATCTAATGCTGGCAAATATTTTATAAATTACTCGAATAATAAGCATAACTGCAATAACAAGTCTCCAAAATACGTCATAATGTACATAAAAACAATGCTAAAAGTAATAACAGGAAATTAAAAGTAAAGCGTAGGAAATACAAAAATCTCTCTAAACAACAAAATCTAAATTTGAAAAGATTCTCCAGAATTTTAACATTGACAGAAAATATTATAAAAATTCTGCACGTTTTTGTTCCTTATCGTTGAAAGCAATGAGTCCACTATCATATGGAAAAATAGCACCTGAACACCTCGACACGCGAAACTTAAAATATATTCAATAGGACTCGTTCGATTGATATTTCTGGTCGGCGTGTCTATTATTCATTCGTATATTTTTATCTTTAGGTTTCAATTGAAATCATTTATTTATTGCATTAGTCCGGTAAATGAGCAAACAGGTCACCTGATAGTAAGTAAACACTGCCGCCGATGAATATCCACTACGATTGGATCGAGGATGTGATGCCGGCCTATCAAAATCGGGAGAAGAACGGGAAGGAAAAAGTGTGGGAAGAGGAAAGGGGTATTGGGCATCTGGCAGTCTCACTAACCGAACGCAACAGCTAACTGTCACTTCATGCTCGTTTTCGTGAGACAGTGGTAGCCTGGACGACTTGTCTATTCATGCTGAGTCATTAGTCTCACAAGCACCTAGATCAGAAATACTTATGGATCACACAGATATTCATAATTATTTTCGGTATCGAACCCGCATACACGTTTCACAGTCAGCGTCTAATCAATTGAGCCACGGAGGCTGTCGAATAGAATACGTCGGGTTTAAATCTAGAGCACAGCCCACTGGATTTTCGGAGTTTGATGTCTATTTAAAGTACCTTTTGAATGCTTTACCGCTAAAGAAAATTGAAGTTAATATGCATTCATACCTGAGATTTAATCATAACAATTTCATAGGCTTGTAAATTCCATCAATCTCAGTCGAGTTAGGCGAGCTATGTAGATTCGTATCGCGCCACATTTAGGTGAATTAATTTTATAGATTCATATAATCTTCAGTGGCCGCTATCCGAGGGTATCTTATCATCCTACCCAGCTCATACAATTGTTACTAGCACATAACCAAAAGCTAAAATAACTGAAACCAATATTACTAGCGGAAATAACACATGATCTTGCAATATACTCTAAATAGTGTTTACGTATATTTATGGGTTTGAAGCTAATAATTTGCAATTACAAACTATTTTACTGATTTGTAATACTGTGTGTAGTGCGTGGTGGCTTGTTGGTAAACGCACTAGACGCGACTGCCAACATATTCACGGTGGTCGCGGGTTCGAATCCCAGGGCACACCTCTGACTTTTCGGAGTCATGTGTGTATTGATAGTCAATCACCACGCACTAAAACGGTGAAGGAAAACATCGTGAGGAAACCTGCATACCATAGCGATTTATAAAATTTCTATGGTATGTAAGTCCGCCAACCCGCACTAGGCCAGCGTGGTGGACTATATGGCCTAACCACTCTCAATCGTACTTTCTATTGTAGAGTAGGCCCCTGCCCTGCAGTGGGACGTATATGGGCTGATAAAGAGAAATAAAGAAAAAGTAATACTGTAGTTCGTATTTTGAACTAACTCGTATATAATATTTATTGAAGAAACTTTTCATAGTGGGTGATGGCCGGGTTGGTACCGGATTTGACTGTGGTCGGGGGTACGAATCTGAAGCCATATCTCTAATTTTTCGCCACAAGTGTGTATTGATAATAAAAATTCATGCACTTCAATGGTGAAGGAAAACATAATGAGGAAGTCTATGTACAATAGCGATTTCCAATAATTCCTATTTTTGTGAAGTCCGCCAAACCGCGCTAGGTTAGCGTGTTGGATCATGGCCCTAACCACTCTTTATTGTAGAGAAAATCCATGCCTTGCAATGAGACGTATATTGTCTGAATGATTATTCTATTGTCGAGTGTTTTTAAAATATTTTGCATAAGCTGGAGTAAGCAGTAAAGATCCACCTACGATTGTCTGTCGCCGATAGCATTGTTATGCAAAGTTACATATTTATAATGTTAAGAGAGAAAAACTGTTGCTAATATTTTAACAGCATAACAACCACGTATTCGCACGCAAAAAGATTGTTGATTATCTATATATTTTTGTTATGAACCATTTATATCAATGTTACACTAGATGAGACGTTGTTTGTGAAAAAATATGTCCCATATAGATGTGTTTCATGTACCGCACACGAATCAGTCAAAAACGCGTAGGCGTCATGAATTTCACGACGTTTTTGAACTTTTAGTCGCCAGGAAACTACATCCTGAAAGCGGTATAGCGCTGCATGGTTATATTGTAAGGTTAGACGACTAATTATTTGTTCCACGCTGCAGCGATTTAGTTTAAAATTTTACCAAAATCGAACATTACATTTATATGGGATAGCTTCTCTGACGTAGTAATATATCTCAATGTTATGAACGATGTTCTTGTTCACAAGTCAATTAGTGAAGTTAAAATCGACACACGTTCGTAACACAATGGATCTTAAATAGTTGTTCCACTTCGATTACTGGTGTAATAAAAAGAACATTACACGACCTCGCTACTAAGCCATCATTGTATCTCGTTTGAAGACTTTGTTGTTAATTGCAATGTATAAAACTGGTAAAGTGGTAATAAATAAATATATCTAACAGTCGTGTGCTTAGTCTTGTTTATTTTAAGATACTTATGATATAGATTTCAGAGACTGCGAGAGGCTTTTGCTCTAAAATACCGAAATAAATATGTGTGATTGTCTTTGAATCTTCAGCGATTTTTATTAATCGAAGAGTGACTTAAATGGTGTTTAAGCTGATTCTCAGTGACAGTGGATCTATACAATAAATTGGCTTATTGAAATAACGTATCGTATTCTTATATATAGCATGGCTCTACCGTTGAATATCATATTCATAAAATGTTTACCGAAGTTCACAGATTGTTCTTCGTTCCGGGTGACTTCTCTTCTAGCTCAGCCAGATTAATACACACATATTTTTTACTGATTTCATATATATTATCAATTCAATTTAATTTGTAATATACAGGGTATATCAAGACTGCTACCGAAAACGAAGCCGGGTGGTAGTTTAAGGCCCGGCGCCCATTATCGGCATCGGCAAGGAAAAGGATCCTTCGGCATCCTACATGCAAGCGCACACTATCGGCAATAATGCTTTGGCATGTTGCAAAGTTCTTAGGGATGACGAGGCGTCCTTAAGGATGCCGCACTATTATCCCTATATTATCACAAACTATCCCCCGAGTGTTGCCTCGGCACCGGCGGCGTACCGAAGGTTGCCGAAGGATGCCGAAGCATCCCGAAGCATTCTCAAGGCTGCCGATACACCAGCCTCAAGCATACCGAAGCGGTATTTTTGTTATTACGACCACATATCACGGAAATTTCTACTTTATTGCCATTATGTTATAGTATATTGCTATTTGCCACCTAAAATCCTCAGTCGTACCGATGCCGATAATGGGCGCCGGGCCTAAGCGATTTCAGACACAATGCAACAGAAAAAGTTGCAAAAAAAGCGACAATTTTTTTTGTTATTTTTTTTATGGCCCTATTTGGGTGGTAAATACATTTTACATACATACATAAGCTCACGCCTTGTTCCCAGAAGGGGTAGGCAGAGGTGCGAGGGCACCCACATTTCGCCTTGTATGTTCCGTCCCACAATGTGATAGGTGGCGAACCTATCGCCATAACGGGCACAAATTCCTGACTCTGGGCTGATACTGAATAGAATAATCCAATATCACTTTGCCCAACCCGGGATTCGAACCCGAGACCTCAGCTTTATAACCGTACCGTAGTACAACTACGCCACCGAGGCAGTCTAAAGTAAATACATTTAAATAAATACATTTTTTCCTAAAATAATAGTGTATGCCCTTTTATTTATAAATACTCTAAGGTATAAAAGAGTTTAAATTATTATTTTAGCAAAAACTATGGATTTACCACCCAAAAACGACGATATTTAAAAAATCATAAAAAATAATTGTCCCGTTTCTATGCGAAATTTTTAATTGCATTGTGTTTGTAGCCACTAAAACTACCATCCGGCTTCGTTTTCGGTAGCAGTCTTGATACCCAGTATGTAGGTAATAATCAATGTATTATAAACTAGTTTTTCTCTATAAAAAACCGCTTTCCGAACTGGGTAGTAGGATAAAAATGACTGAAGCTAAATTATGTGTACATTTTATAGGTTCAATAAATTATTTGCATTTCATTTCTTTTCAAAGTTTGATCTCACGTTTCACAGATTCCTTATACACTCTGCTGTCAACAATAATAAAGTCAAGTACCAAAATACCTCCAAGAAGCCTCGTAAAATACATAATTGTAAAAAAACTTAAAAATTGACCTCATTACGCGCGCGCCGGGGCGGCGAAAACAAGAAATTGGTACGAACTTTTGTCGTGCATATTTTCTCGCATCATTAAAACAATGCTCCAAATGCAAATTTAATTTTGCTGTTTCTAATTTTTAAGAGGAATTGCACCTTGTCACCAACATTATAAGATTGCTTTTTAAATGCTCGGTTGTAGAAATATGAATAAACAGCTGTAAATTAATTTGTAGCGTAAATTCGCTGGTTCTAAAGCTTCGTAGAAGCAAGCAAGAAGAAAAGCAATGCATAGGTATATAATATTGACTTGATAGCCTCGACCATTCTATATATTATTTTTTTTCGTATGTTTAATGAACTTAATTTAATGAAAATTAACATATAATTTTTAAGCTTATTAAATTATTATCGTCTAAAACCTTGATATAAATTTTATCAAGCTCGAACCAAATATCAAACAAAATAGAATACCAAAACTTTTATAATGTTTATTATCCATTAATAGTTTCGAATATACGCCGAGGACTTATTTTGTAAATGCCCTTTGCTTTAACAATTGTTACGTTTCTAATTATTTAAATTAGGGCCATTTAACCAGTTCCTGATAAAGTCCATGAAGGCTATCTGGCATCATCTGTCAGATAAAATACAAAATTCGGTCGCAAAAGTTCTGATTTTAGTTTTTTATCTAATAAATAAGTACCAAATGGCTATCAGGAACTTGCAAAATTAACCTTTAATGTTGTGAGAATACTGATGTTATAACTGACCGATAGCCTTTAAAAGCAAATCGGGTTGCTACAATCCAACTTTTCAAAGCAACGGATGACTCAGTAAATCAATTCAGTCTTGAACGAAAACATCTAGAGGAAATCTGTATATCTAAAAGTTCTTTACACGAAGTCTTACCCATCTTAGGACATCGTATCTAAGGTTTTACCTCAGAACGGCCAAGCAATTAGATGTACACTATTATACATATTGCTACATCCGACCTTCAATAGTTCCATATATTTACCATTAGCTTTTCCACGCTCACCTATACATTCCGCCTACATAATTTATGCAAAGACGTTTCACAACAACACTGAAAATACAACCTTATCGCATTATGTTAAAGTACAGTTTAAGTGGCATGGTTAAGTAGCGTTACGACGTTTGTAAACTAAGTGTGTGTACCACGTGCTCTGTTTTTTCAGTGGCGCGACTGAAATGTTTGAGGGCGGTCGTTCGCCGACATCCGCGATAGTTCGCTCATTTTGACGTGAAAGTGAAATTGGTGTTTTGTGAAAGGATTTGTAAATAGATCATTTTTTTTATAAAGTGAAAATCGTTGAATAAAAATTATTTACCGAAAAAATACAACCCTTTGTAAAATCCGTTAATAAGTTTTAATTAAACTATTCGGTGTAAATTGCACAAATAATATATTTTTTTAACTTTGACGCACATTGAAATTGGCGTTATATTGCTATAAAGCGTTCCAATGCAAAACATATTAGTTCTTTTAAAAAGTTACTGCGACATGAACGGCCGTAAAAATATGATAAAAGTTATTAAAATCTTAATATATTTATTATTTTGGCATAGTATTCATCTATGTTGGATTATTGGGTCTTGTGTTCTATGCTCGCTAGAGGGAATTTATTCAACAACACTTTGCTTCATTATTAAAAAAACTATTTGTCCAGAATTAAAGTTCACAATAAAGACAAATGGCCTTATTCCTAAATATTTCTAAAACCTATTTAATTTAAGAAAAAAAATATACATTGTCCCTTTCATTCGGCTTTTGAATTCAGGTTGAGCGAAGAAGACAAAATATTTTACAGCTATTATACGTTTTAAAAGTGTCTATGAATAACGCCGTAGCTCTGTAATCACGCTGGAAACTTCTCTATTTGTATTGCATTACGCTAACCATCAAGTGTATGATAGTCAATTTGTCGTGTTAGTATTAAAAACATAACTTAAAAAAAAACTACTTTTAACAAAATTCTTAAGTCCCGATAGAAGTCACAATAACATATAATAGTCACACTTAAAATAAGTAAAATATTGGTATCAGTAAATAATTAAAATAATCAAAATACATTACTTACAAAATAGGTGTAGATTATTTTCAGTTACGTAAATGAAAAATATATTTTTTACGTACTTCCATAAATTCATCTTCACACAAGAAGGGGTAAGCAGAACTAATATTATAGGAGCTATCCTAGCGCCATATCAGGCAACAATACCTGACACCGGCTAAATAGAAAAATCCAGGATTACTTTGAGTGCCCCGGGATTCAAACCCTGGACCGTAACATTGTATTTGCACCTTATACCATTGCGCCATCAAGGTATATAGTTTTATTTGCTTGAATAAATCGTTTGCTAATCCCTTTTGGCATTAAGCATCATCAACATCAGGCTAAACTATGCTACTATTCCTATATCATCCTATTTCATCCCATGGGATAGTATAACTAACACAAAGAATGCCGTTTATATCAAAGATCCCTCTTGCTATGAAAAGGCTAAAACTCCCATCTAGCGCGATATTAAGAACGGATAAAGACTCTATTGGATGAAAATTCCGAAACCGTATAATAGAAGCATTAGGTTTAATCCCTGTCTTCTCTTTGTCGATACAGTCGTGATAGAAAATGATAATTTCTCTCATATGTGAGAGGACATCTGGGTAGTTACCACCACAATGTCTATTTCTTCGGTCACACAGCAGTGTAAAAGCACTGGTATGTTCCGGTTTGAACGACATTGTAGCCTAAATACTTGGCGTATTGAGACTTATGTCTCAGGATGGCGAGTTCAGTGGAATGTAACTATTCCTTTGTAATTCGTGGTGTTTTTTGGTTTTAGTACTGTGTATACTGCATGTTCTTATCGCTTACCATCAGGCAAACGGTATGCTCGTCTCGCCATAGCAATAAAAAAATATTTCCTTTATAGTGCGATTACGAGTATTATATTATGTTCTAAATTTTTGGGTAAAAATTATAAATATTCAAGAGCTAGTTTATGAAGTATTTTTAGTGAAATCTTGAATATTTTTGTGTGGAACGCTTAATTAAAATGTTACTCTTAATTAATGGCATTATTTAATAAACTTTGGTATTAAAATATTTTTAACTGTCTCGATGGCGTAGTAACAATATGGTACGGTTACAACTAGTGGAAGTTCGTATCCGAGATCGGGAAAAGTGATATTGGATTTCTCAATTAGATAAATCAACGAACTCGTAATTAAACTTTCAACTAGAGTCTTCGCCGTAGATGAATAAAAGCATTTCTTAACGATTGTTGTGTCAACGAATATTATATAAAAAAAATGCCTGTAGCAGGGCAAAAAGCAGCCGGGTCTATAAACTTATAGTAAAATCTGGTAGTTATTTATTTGTTCCGTTTTCACGGTTTTACTACTCGACCGACTATTATGAAATGCATACATGTTTTTTAAGGGTACAGAACATTACATAGGGTTATTTCGAAAACAAAGTTTTACTTATGTGCACAAATATGGCTAATAGACAGTTTTCTGAAAAAACGACAATACGACGTTCCGTAAAAACTTGGACAATCGACTACAGTTTACAACCTAAATAACAGATATAAGTATATATTATGCTGTCTTGGACTACAATATAAAATCTAAAAAATATTTTTTTGCGAGATATTTTAGCAATACATAGCTAGGAGCATTTTTTAAATTCTTGATAAACATTGAAATTAAGTTTAGCTCAATTCTGGAGGAATTATCTCCCAGCCTATCTTTGGGTGATACAGAGATCATTTGAAGTGAAATAAAAATGTAATCTAGTATAAAATCATCTGTATAAAGCAAATGAACCCGCGTTCGATCGATAGAGGCAGTTAATCTAACAGTCCTTCGCGACAATTGAGTGCAATTATCTGGTTAAAGTGGCGCTTCAGCGTTCACACTAGTTGATAGTTCTGATAGTTACAGTTCGCGTGCCTACAGACCACTATCAAATCATTTACACTATTCCGTCATACTGTGTACTTACCAGCCTATATACGTCTCATGGCAGGGTACAGGCTTCCTCTACAATTGAGAGTACGATTCAGTGGTTGGGTTACATGGTCCATCAAGCTGGCCTGGTAGGGGTTGACGCATACCATAGAAATTCTTACAAATGCTTACAAAACGCTGCAGGTTTACATAGCAATGTTTTTCTTCTCCGTTATAGTGCATAGTTAAATAATATAACTATTCTTATTATCTTATTGTAAACTGGTAGAGCCATGTTGTAGCTTGTCAAAGCTATGTTAAATACCAATGCTAAATCTAGATGTTACCACATTTTCATAGGAAACCACTATAGTAAACAAATGTATTAATCTGATCATGAAATTGAGCATTTGTCGAATTAAAAGGTATATAAAATTTACAGGTCAGGTCATCGTTCTCGAGCTATTTAAAAAGAAACAATTAGCAACTTAAATACATAACGAATAAGTTTTTCATACATATTTTTTTTTTGTATTGTATCAGCCCATATACGTCCCACTGCAGGGCACGGGCCTACTCTACAATCGAAAGTACTATTGAGAGTGGTTAGACCATATAGTCCACCACGCTGGCCTAGTGCGGGTTGGCGGACTTACATACCATAGAAATTCTTATAAATCGCTATGGTATGCAGGTTTCCTCACGATGTTTTCCTTTACCGTTTTAGTGCGTGGTGATTGACTGTCAATACACACATGACTCCGAAAAGTCAGAGGTGTGCCCTGGGATTTGAACCCGCGACCACCGTGAACATGTTGGCAGCCGCGTCTAGTCCGTTTACCAACAGGCCACCACGCACTATAAAATATTTATTTGATTATATTATATTTCAAAGCCAATGTACATTTAATTTGTAAATTAACTTTAAAGGATTTCTTTTCCATTACCATGAAAATAATATCTATTTCAAATTTTGTTGTTACTGTAGTGTATACAGAATGTGGGTAGTTCTAACGGCACATGACATTTGTCAGTTCTACATTAAACGTGGTACGTAACGGTCAAGGTGTTTCATTGTGTGATATCCTAAGAAGAGTCTACGGTATTTCTCAGTCGGAAATACTACAGTTACTTCTTAAGGGATACACGGCACACTGCATCTGACAGGTTTGCCAGTACAGTTGAATTTTACAGGTAAACCGAAACGTGTGTGTTGAAATATTGTGCAGATTTCTCATCCAACCAACATAATATGAATTTTGATATTTGTAATGGTTTTTAGACTGTCGCGCCCTCACAGTCAGTACCACGCATTTTAATGATACCGAGCATTGAAGCTCGGTGAGTCTCCGGGAATGTCTAACTTGTCTTTAAGCTACAACGATATTAATTATGAATTAAATAATAGGAAATATTTTTGTCCACTTCCCTCCACAGCAAAGCGGGTGACAAATCAATGGACACATTTTTAATGGTTTGTAACGATTGTGTTGTTATACAACTTTATATTAATAATCTGGTCACGTATTCTATTTCCAATACGTATTGTAGATTCAAAACAGACCTGGCAACTGGTAAGAGAGTTTTGAAAGACAATAAAACTGTGAGACATATTGCACGACGCAAACTCCGTGCTAACAGCTTCCGCCCGTTGGATTCCAATACGTGGGGAAAATACGTCTTTATTATTTACAATGTTTCAAATACATGTGTACCTACTTTGTTTCTGTATGGGCAGTAGCTATGTCGATAGGTATAACAATTAGTTATTTTTAAAAGTAATTATTTTATCTGGAATCTTGTAAATTATGAAGTAAATCCAAACCAAATAAGGATTGAAAATTGATATCTTTAAGGAAATATTTAAATTTTTAATCCTTAATTGGTACAATAAATTGACCAATATTTATTGTTATGTTTTTAGTTTCAGTCAAAGTTTTTCGTTATTTGTGCGTCTAGAGAAAGCGATTTTAACGGCTAAACATAGCAATGCGTATAATATTATTGTAGGTATAATATCCACCCGGTAGTCGAAATTTGGAGTCATCAAAATCATACCGTTGAAACAGCGGATACAAATGTACTTAATCCCAATATATTATTTACATCAATATGTGTAGAGTGGGCAACGCGAACAAATTCTCGGCGCTCTGAGAACGTACCTGACACATGGGAACCAGTAGAATGAGATAGAGGATAGTGTGACTGTGTGGGAGTTAAAGAGACAGATATATCAGCACGGTACCGCCCTTTATGATTACCGAAATTTTTTCCCCTTGATTGTCATATTCCAATGACTTAATTTGAACATGTTTATCAATATTAAAGTGAAAAGAATGATATCGATGCATAGCTAGACTGTACAGATAAAATGTATTATAATCCTCCACAATATATTGCTAATAGTATTAGAGGAAAACGCGCGAAAGGAAATGGCAAATTTAGACATGACTTACGTTCTATTGGCGGATTTTAGTTCTCAATATTTTACCTCGATGCAGTGCTGTCTTTCAAATTGGCAACTTGTTGTGAAATATTAACCGAATTTATGACTTGAAAATATGCATAGATACTTAATAAATATAGAGGTGTTATTGACAAAGCAAATTACTTATAAAACAACACCTTTACTTATAAAACAACGCTTGGCATTCCACTGCGCTCGCAATCCTGAGATGACAGATGACTGTGAAATTTTTGTGCATCACACGTTTTCAATTTTGAAAGGGTGTACGTAGCAAAAATGAAAACAGGATTTGAAATTTTGCCAAAAAGTTTCGTTTTCCAATTGGGAGGATGCCGCTATTTGAGGCTCCAATCCAATATTGCTGAAGTCATCGTTTCGGATAAACTGTTGCCCGATTGGAACTCGAACTTGGGACTTTTTGGTTTAGATAAACGTATTCTTTCGTACTAATGAGTAATGCGTATTGCCTGGTTTAACCACGAATGTAGTGTAGATAAATTATATTCTGTAATTATTTTATATACTCATAGGATGTAAATACGATAATTAAGTTAGATTTGTCATTAATTTATGCCTCCTTTAATCAGCACTGATAATATTTTCTATTAAAGAAAGTAGAAAAAGAAAGAAGGTAAGAAGACGATAATATTCTTCAAGGCTTTTTCAGAGCATTTAAGTTATACTTAGAATGTTTCGAACGTAGTTGAATACCAAACATTGCAATGTAATTCATAGTGTTGTTAGGTTTTACTGCTATCCATGAGCGGTCGTACAGCTTATCATTAGAATGGTATACTCATCTCGCCTTTCATGGCAATAAAAAAAGAATCAGTAGGTGATACACCTTAACTGACTTTATGAAATCTGCCATGGCCATATTATAATTCATCATATTTTATTGATAGCTTTCATTAAGCCTGATATAATTATATTGACTTTATAGTCGTAATTGTTTCTTGGCAATCGATTTTTCTGGCTATACCGCGCCTAATATCAGGTACATTGCTGATAGATTACAAAAAATCTTTCATAAAACTTGTATTCCAATCATGGACATTACGATACTCGTCCGATATATGCTAGGGCACCCATGAGACATTAATATATAAATTGGCTACATCGGAGTAGGTTCTAATTGACCTAAAAGCATTTTAGAGCGAAGACCGCAGAGGCAAATGTAAGTTAAATTCCATGGAGTGGGACATGATGTATAAGATGAATATAAGGCGTTGTGCACACAGAGCAACTTTTTTTTTGTATTACAATTGAACGCAAGACGATCATACCGTTCGCCTGATGGTAAACGATTCGACATTCGATAAACAGTAGCGAAATCAAACCACAACTTGAATTACAAGGTAATGCTTGGCATTAAATTGCGCTCGCATTCCTGAGACATAAGATGTTAAAAGAAACATTGTCAGCATTGTATTATTTTCGATAAGAGTTTCCAATTGCAGCAAAAGTTTTTAGTTATCGTTATTGTAAAATTCATGAAATCTGATAGGATTCTTCAATAATGGTTACTTACGTTTCAAATGCAAATGTTACACATCGAAATTATTAATCTTTTTTGCAAATTTTGCTATCCAGGATGTTTTGGCGAGGCTATTGGTATTAAAAACTGTCCTTATTTCAATAAATAAGTAAGTTTGAAGGTAGCACCAGCATGGGATCCCATTATACATTGAATTAAGTCGGAACTCAAAAGACCGACTACCAGACCATAAAACACAGTGAGCTCATTCTGCTTAGGTCGCATCACAAACAAATAACATTTTAATTAACTTTTTAATTTTAATAATTGTTAAATGAAGGTAGCTTTCGTGACATCCACTGGGCGGATTACTAATATCTCAGTCCGTCACGTGAGCAGCAAAATTCACAATGTAGTCGAAACTTTGGGAAGTTAAAATGTAAAAATTAATCGAATTCTCGACAAAATCCATAAAAAAAAAATAGTTTTATTTCAAGGTTTGTACAACTAAAGTTACTCTGTGCACAGCGCCTAAGATAGGAATTACTATGTAAATGAATTGTTGACGCATGTTGTAGTGTGTATGTGTAAATGAATTGTAATAAAAAAAAGATCGATATTTTAGGTATTTTGTATTTATAAATGTAACTGAGCATTGTATTGTATCAGCCCATATACGTCCCACTGCAGGGCACGGGCCTACTCTACAATCGAGAGTACGATTGAGAGTGGTTAGGCCATATAGTCCACCACGCTGGCCTAGTGCGGGTTGGCGGACTTACATACCATAGAAATTCTTATGAATCGCTATGGTATGCAGGTTTCCTCACGATGTTTTCCTTCACCGTTTTAGTGCGTGGTGATTGACTATCAATACACACATGACTCCGAAAAGTCAGAGGTGTGCCCTGGGATTCGAACCCGCGACCACCGTGAACATGTTGGCAGCCGCGTCTAGTCCGTTTACCAACAGGCCCAGTTCACAATAAATCCGCCTTGTTTTGTAAATGAGGAGTTATATATTATTTACCAAGAGGATGCATTCACATTGGTTTACGTAAACAAATAAAAATCACATCTTTATGTTTTGTTATCACATCGCACGTCACAGCAATTTTATTTTTTCATTAATACGCTTTAAAATAACCGGGTATTTAAAAGAAAATGTGTATTTGTGAAATGAATTTTGTCTGAGCAACATTTAATTTAGAGAGTTTTTAATTCGTGGAATTTTAAATAGTTATTTAGTAACGAAGCAGTGCGTGGTAGCTTGTTGGCAACGGACCAGACGCAGCTGCCAGCATGTGCCCGGTGATAGTTGGTTCAAATCCCAAGGCACACCACTTTTTGGAGTCACATGTGTATTGATAGTGAATCATTAGGTACTATAACGGTGAAGGAAAACATCGTGAGGAAACCTGCATGGGTAGCGATTTGTAAGAATTTCTATATTTTGCCAATGCGCACTAGGTCAGCGTGGTAGACTATATGGCCTAACAACTCTTACTGTTGTACCCTCGATTGTATTGTAGGCATGTGACCAGCAGTTGCATGTGTAATAAGGGCTGATGCAGATTTGGCATCAAAAATCTTTCTCCGCCAGCATTTATGGGTTCTGCTATTTGCATCACTAATATGAGATTGCAGTAAAAGTACATTTTTAATATATGCCATAAAAGAATATTTAGCATACATTTTATTTTCAAGAATAGGCCTTTCAGTCCACTTGGCCTCCGTGAGTTGCAAGACTTGGCTTTTGAATTAAAAAATTGTCTAGTATGTTTTCAAATAGTTTTTTAAGTATCAAAAAAGTGATTTACTAATAGTGGAATCACGTTTTTCTCTTGCAATCATTCTTTTTTTTACAAATTTCTGTTATATTTTCAGAATAGTAGTAGTCCTATTAGTAAAAAAAACGCGATTTTATAAGTACTCAGGTTGAAAAATATCATGCCTCTCCTAGTTCAATAGGCGGTGCGGCGCGGCGTGTCAATAGGTTTAACCTCTCTCACGTGCTAGGACGAAATTTTCGACATCGTAATTTTGGGTCACTGATTTAATTCTTTGACCCTGCAAACTACAACAACGTATGTATACGTGGTCCCATTGTTATTTATTTAAGATTAAAAGTACAAAAAACATATATTTCAATCATCTTTATATTAAACTATAAAAGACGATGGTTATTATTTTAGTATGATATATTTTTATTTTAATGGATGGCGAGACTAGCATGCCGTTCGCCTGGTGGTAAGCGATATGACCGTTCCTAAACAGTAGCAAAACCGAAAAACACCATGAATTACAAAGCAATGTTTGGCATTCTACTACGCTAGCCATCCTGAAATATAAGATGTTAATTCTCAATATGTCTAGTAGTTACTCTGGCTACAATGTTTTTCAATCCAAAACACAAGTAAAGTAAGTAAGTAAGTGCATTTACAATGCTGTTTGGCGGGTGAAATATATATTGCGGTGGTACTGACTAAGGAGGTCTCTCACATATGAGTGACCTGCCACCAATAAATAACATTCGCTTCATCCATGTGCTTTAATATTTTCATTACTTATCTTTGATACATTGAATCTAACTATCTAACTTTATCATTAATAGTTATTAAGATTCTCACCTTGAAACTCAAAAATAGCAAGACTTGACTCTAGCAGAATCCGCTTATTCAAATCCTTTACATACATTCATGATTTTGCCAACCTTTCTTTGTATTTCAAATTATTCTCAATCTACTTTTATACGCTGATATGTCTACTTTCGCCTTTGAAATATTGATATGTCCTTGAATAAGGAAGACTATACCTAGACTTTTTTTGACTTGTTAAGCTCGTAAACATTTTAGTTGTCATTGAGAAATCTAAGGGTTATCGAACCTAACAAAATGACTGTTCATTCCAACTCATTTTTGGCATTCATTGTTCTATCCTCAAATATCATCAGTGGGCTTACCAGGGAATGAACAAGCAGATCGTCTGGCAAATTTAGCAACCAAAATGGTATTGAAGTTAATATAACTCCTTCTTACTTCTAACTTAAAGAAAAATATCATAAAAGTTGGCACGAATATTTCAATGAAAGATCACGAGAAAAAGGAATCTGATTCAAAACCATTCAAAGTGAACCTCCTCACATCCCCTGGTTTGCCAATACAGAACTTAATAGAAAATTAATTGTAATAGCTCACAGACTTCGTTCTGGGCACTTTCCAACAAACAAATTATATCACCTTATGGGGAAAAAACCCAGCCCTAATTGTACAGAATGCTGGAATGTTCCAGGACGAGGTCTGAGAGAGAGATTCTAATAAAATCTCTGGGTATAAACCTTATGGATGTTGGTATTGTACAAAGTATTTTGTCGAAGCCTCTATCTGACCCAGCTATCCAATTATATAAGTTAGCAGTTAAGGTCTAGTTTAAATTGCTCGCAATGTAATATTAGGCTATGATGGGGCTGTCATAGACTCTTGTCTAAAAGCCCCTAAATAAATAAAGATAAAAAAAATATATCATCAATCCCTAGTTTTCTTTTTTCTGTTGGTATCGGCGTTGATTATTGGATTTCCAAATTAATAATAGTATGAAACTAAATTCTAATCCTTTTTTACATAAATTTTTGATAATACTATTGAAGAATACACTCTCCTTATCTATAATGGTTTAGCCTTAACTATATCATCGCTTTTTGACGATTTAGTTATAACCAGTAGTGTCATCTGGATATCCAGATAACTAATACATCAAAAGACATGATTAACAACATTAAATCAATTGTACTCATTATTTATTCCGCCAAACAGCAGTGTTCATCCATTGTTGTGTCTAGTTTGAAGGATTTTGTAACAATACAATACAATACAATACAATAACTCTTTATTGTAACCAAAACAAGGAAATACAACAAAAAGAAATAAAAAAAAAAACACTAGTGTTACAATGGGCGGTCTTATCGCTTAAAGCGATATCTGCCAGACAACCGTGGGATGGACAGTATCGGGAATAGTGGTAGACGGCGGTCCACAATAAAGAGAACACAAATGAAGTTCGTAACTTATAAAATACGAATACTTATATACTAATAATATAAATAGACTAATACATATTAAATTGTGTCATCTAAACATACAATACAAATGTAAGTAGGATTACTGGTAGTTTAGATAGTGGTTCCGTACTTGAACTTTAAAAGTTTGTATGGTATTTGCACGTTTGATTTTCAACGGCAATGCATTCCAAAGGCGAACAGCTTTTATAGTAAAAGAATTATGAAAGTGCTGGGAAGAATAGGAAGGTGTTTTAAGTAGCAAAGTTTCAGAAGAACGCAGGTGTCGGGAATGGGTATGATGTAAAAATTGAAAGCAATTTTTAAGGTATTGAGGAGTGCTAGGATTGAAAAGGATATTATACAAGAGCGAAAGGATATGAGCATTCCGGCGAAATCGGATAGGTAACCAATTCAGCTTCTTACGATATTCGGACACGTGATCAAACTTACGTAGTCCATAAATGAATCTGATACAAAAATTTTGTAGGCGTTCGAGTCTATTGAGCTGTTCTTCGGTTAAATCTGGATATGAGGCGTCAGCATAATCTAAAATGGGAAATAAAAGAGCTTGTGCAAGCGCAACCTTGGTGGCGGTAGGCAAAAAGTTCCGCAATCTTTTTAAACTAAAAGCAGATGCATAAAGCTTACGACTCAACTCTGCAAGATGCGGCGACCATGACATATTGCGGTCAAGAATAATCCCAAGATTTTTGACCGTTTTGCTGATCTCAATGCATGTTCCGTCAAACATTACCTGCGGGAGATGAAGCCAATCGATTCTTGAGATCATTCTCGAGCCACCGATAACAATGGTTTGCGTTTTCTCCGGGTTCAACCGCAAACCAAAAGAGTTGCTCCAGTTCGTAATTTTTCGCAAATCACTGTTAGTGGTGTGTATGGCCGCAGATATATCTTCTAAAGGTGCCTGGGTGTAGATTTGTAAATCATCTGCATAAAGGTGGTAAGAAGAAGTAAGATTTTGAGAAATAGAATTAATAAAAATAGAAAATAACAAAGGAGATAAAACGCCCCCCTGAGGAACACCAGCAGTCGTGACACACCAAGATGAAAAATTCTCATCGATGCGAACACGCTGGCGGCGTCCATACAGGTAACTACGAAACCAGTCAATTACCGTTGGAGACATGTTAAGAGAACGTAAAAGCGCGATCAGAACGTCAAAGTCTACGTTATTAAATGCGTTACTAAAGTCAAGCAGTGATAAAACCGTCACTTTACCATCAGCCATCCCGCTTCGGATATCGTCAGTAATTTTGACTAGAGCTGATACAGTGCTGTGGCCAGGACGGAAGCCGGACTGGAAAGGATTTAATAAATTATTACTAATGAGAAAAGAAGACAACTGTTGGTGGATAAGGCGCTCAAGGAGTTTGGAAAAAAAGGGGAGGATGGAAATAGGTCGATACTCGGAAAAAGTAGAAGGATTTGTTTTCTTAGGAAGAGGGATTATTTGGGCTTGTTTCCATACGGATGGAAATATACCGCAGGTGATGGAAAAGTTTGTAACGAGAGTAACTACTGGAAATATCGAGATTTAGCATGTCGTATCAGGATGGTGAGAGCAGGGGAATACCGAGCATAGCTTTGTTATTCAAGGTGTGGTTTGGTTTTGCTACTGTCCATGAGCAGTCTTATCGCTTACCATCAGGCGAACGGCATGTTCGTCTAGCCATTCAAAGCAATAAAAAAATATCGAATTACATGATGAATATTGTAATAAAATAACTCTAATATGAAAAGTGTATTACGCTCTAACAGTACCCATTAAACTATAAATATGACGGCCATTTTGATGGGTCTGAAACTTGTACTCAAACATTAACGATGCCAATATCCGGACATTATGCAAATTTATAGACGTTACTAAATGTTTATACGTGTTTATAAGTAATATTTATCGGTCCTAGATATAACTCTCTGCTTTGCTCGAGGTAATGTGTTGTCAATCACTTTAAACTGTTGGTCATTACAGGAAGAGTGCGAATATGAAAAGTTATTATTATATCCCTCGCGAGGTGTCTTTTCTATATGAAAAGTATCTTATGTCCTTTTCTGTATTCTTGGTAAGGTGTGTGCCAAATTTTATGATAATCGGTTGGGTAGTTAAATCGAAAAAGTGGAATAAACAAACATAGCCCTCAAATCACATTGAAATCCTACATTTATAATCTAGTAAAGGTGTCTTCTGAGTTCTTACTGAAAGAACACCTTTTTTTAAAGCTCATGTAATTTTTTTGCGTTAAAAGATGTATATTTGAAGTATCCCTCAAACAGTCGCTGAGCTACGGAGCTAAAGTACGGAAAATCACCGGACAATTTAAGTACTGTGAGAACCTATCAATGGAAACCCAGCAAAAAGTAATTATACAGATATAAGGGAACATCGCATTTCTGAAAGGATTTGATTCTATAGCAAGTTTGACAAAAGAAAGGATTGGGTGAATTCCACCCAAGGGGTATTCAAAAGGTCATTGAATTTTTAATCGAAATCACAGTCCTGCCAACAGTTAAGTTCGCGACACGAAAACTTAATAAGTTAAATTGAATTTGACCCTTTTTAGGAATCTAATACTTTTGGAATCAAGGAAGACAATTATATTTCATCTGATTATATATATTATTTATCCATCAATCTTCTTTATTATATTTTTTACCAGCAGATAAAGAGAGTAGAATGTACTTGATGTTGAATGCAATACAAATAGAGAATCGACAGAATTGTGTCGGCCAGCTCGAAACCAGAGATATAAAAGATTTTTGTCTAAAAGAAATCCAACAGGTTTTATAACGCAAAGAAATATTTATAACGCGGTGCACTTGTAATGAAATATGTGTATAATTAAATATTTTTATTCAAAAATCAAATACAAATACGAATATCAAAATGTGAATGTGTTATGTTAAATAACAGAAAATAACAGTGATGAAGAAGAAATCCCTGTCGGGTTAATGTTATCCTTCTGGTACTGATAAGTGAGAGATCACCTACAGTTTAGGTCGTGACTATCAAACTGTGTATTTTAAATTGAAATACGGCTATGTTTTCGAATGTAGCAAACGCGGTTGGGTCGATGTGACCCTCTTATGAGTGAAGAAGATAAGTGAAGGTTTACTAATCGGCAGAGCGAGTTTTAATTATCAAACTGCGCGTGTTAAAAGACAATGCGTTTCGAGTGAACCGTCTACGGGGTCGATGTGACCCTTGAGTGTTTAAAGAGAGGTGATGAGTGGGGTTTTATAAAGCGGCAGATAGTAGGGCGGCACGTTGTCGCACGCCGCATGTCCGGAGTGCGCGCGGCGTGCGATGCGCACGCGTTGCACGCCCGCGCGCGACCTCGATCCATGTGACCGGGTCATGGAGACCATCTCCGAGGACGCTGAGGCTGAACTTGAACTTGGTAATTTGACGGGTTAACTACTATTTATCTGTTTCTCTCTCTTTTTTTCTCTTTGTGTCTATATATCCATAGGTATGATATGTCGATACATTCTTAAAATTCTATTGGATCTTCAGCAAATTGTGAGCGAAAAACGATAAATCCATCGCTTGTGGTCTACTCAGGTAAAGCGGGTCCATTTATATCGTAGTTTTAAGGACTATTGCTCCCGTTCTTTCCCCATCCATATAAAACTGGCTGGTAACACACTGACTATCTTAAATTTGTGTGTTTGGTTGTGGGGTGTGATTACCACTTTCATCGAGTGTTGTTTAAACTATAACGTATTGACTAGCTTTCTATCTGGCATTATTCCGGCCAGTGCCTAGGTCCGCTCACAAAATTCAGCTTTTGTCTTAATACTGGCATTTCCCGACATATTTTTGTAATAAATATAACAGTAAGTATAACTAAGTACAGCAGTATCTTAAAGAATCGGAAAAATACTTATTCACTTTTTGTAATTCCATATCGAAGATGCCCGTCATGGGCTTATCAATTCAAAGCCATAGATATTATAAGGATAAAATATTATCAGGATTTGTATTTCAAAAGTTTTAAGGAATTTGACTTTGGATTTCGTGATAAATGGATTCGCTGAATATGATATTCTAGGAAACCTTTTAGGAAAGTTTAACAAATTGTAAGTAGATTAACCATAAATATATTTATGTAATATACATATATGTAAGTGGTCATTTGTCAATTTTATACTTTCTACTGACTCGTGTACGAAATATTCTGGAACGCGATTGTGTATTAACAATCCTGGTTATCAATCTAAGAATTTTCTTCTACATGAAGTGTTACATTTATCTGTAATTTTCAGATGTTTTTCGACCTTACTATGCTGAATTTTATGACTCAAGTCAGTAAAAAGTCTTATAGGTTTTATTTACTCGGCAGTGAAAAATGTGAAGGCGCCAATCAACATAATTTTTATTGCGATGCTTTAGGATTTTTAAAGCTCCAAGGGTCCATTCCACTACGTAAGCGGTATTTTTGGAAATTCCTCTTAGTTTACAGGAAGAATTATTAAATTTTTCCTTGGTTGCTTTGGATTCAGTATCAAAAAATCTTGTATCACCAGCAAATTAAAGGACAAATTAAATTCCAAATTTAAATCTTCAAAACAACAGACAGTCACATCCAATTTTCTCCACAATGTCATACACAAATCTATCCAAAGTTCTCTACTAGGCAGAAGGTGTGGGCGTCGGGAAACGAGTCGATTCCATCTCGGCGCATGTTTAGGAAACAACAGCTATTTCGGACCAGCCATGTGCTTGCAT
Organism: Hyles euphorbiae; assembly: GCA_023078785.2. Classification (NCBI taxonomy): domain Eukaryota; kingdom Metazoa; phylum Arthropoda; class Insecta; order Lepidoptera; family Sphingidae; genus Hyles; species Hyles euphorbiae. Next base: position 9,864,103 of record CM041056.1, on the reverse strand, counting down.
TCGAATACACAAAGAGCTGTTTGGTAACATATTATTTTTATTCAACGCTTTGGCATAGAGTCTCAAGGTTTGGTGTATACTAGGATTTCCTGTTGGAACGCAATCGTAGTGGATTTTAGATCAACTAGTGCGAGTGGAACAATATTTCAGTATAAAAAACAAGTACCGTGACTTAAATAAATATAATTATGGTATTTTAGATTTAATTACAGGGTTAGATTTTATTAGATTTATGTACAAGCAAGCGAAGTGTCGAAAGTCCCTCCCCCACAAGGTAGACGGACGACCTGGTTAAGGTCTCAGGAAGTCGCTGAATGCAGGTTGTTTCCAATAGGTCTATGTGGCGATCCATGGGAGAGACCTATGTTCAGTGGACTTCCTGTGGCTGAAGATAATTCTTTTAAATATTATCCACATTGTTTCTTATAAATGATTTCTTATAAATCTTAGTTTGTTAAAAATACGTTCATATATATACTAAAAATATCGCAATAAATGCGGAACGCAAATCAATTAGGGTCTTGGTAATCTTGGTTATTAATTAAATAGATTCAGTAGTGGCCTCTCCATTACTAGATTATTGTTATAACTTATTTTTATTTTATTATTTTAACACTTTATTGTACACCATATACAACAAAAAATAGGCATATACATAAAAGTAGACTGAATTACATGAAACAAAAAAAATGCACAAGTGGCGGTCTTATTGCTTGCTTGGTATCTGGCAATCTCTGCCAGACAACCATGGGATAAATAATAAAATAGTAATATAATGATAATGTTACTAAATATTGAGGTGATTTATATGTTTGATCACCGGACAACGTAAAAGCTTTCCGATCCGTCATGTACTACGTAAATAGCTATACAGGGATCGATGAGTCTCATGTGATACCTAATTCACTAGAAATATTTTGAAAATACTCAACTTAAATCGATGTCTCTCCACAGCTCACTCCTGGACACGGGAATTCTTTACAACCGATTAAGAGGGCTTAAATGATTATAATAATGCTTGCCATTAGACGGGATGCAGAAAATTCCTCATGACATTCAACGCAGTATTCCATCCTGTACCTCTACCAGCCTATATTAGTACAATAGTAGGGCATGGGCCTTCTCTACAATTGAGAGTACGATGCGAGTGGTTTAGTGCGGATTGGGACTTCTTATTTCACAGACGGTGTTTAACTTATATTTTTTCAAATTGTTATGATATGCAGGCTTTCTCAATATGTTTTCCTTTACCTTACCAATTCCATCACACTGAATGCTAAGTTGCCAGATGTCCAAGGTATATTGAAAGCTATTCTACTATATATAGCTATCAATATATTTTGTGTAACACATCTGAGTTCGTTGAACCGTAGTGTGCAGTATTTGAGTGCCATCATTGGATATTCTGTTCAACGCGGCTTTAAAGGTGCGCGGTGCATTCAGAGTATGTACACTCGCTCGCTAAACCATTCTGTGTGTTACAGCATTTATTTTTTGTGTATTTTTTTTGGGGCTTGGCTATTTAGATTATCAATTTACTGGTGTTGTGAAATTTGATATATAATTCCTGCCACCATTATGACGTTGATTAAGGAATGCGTATGAAACTAATAGCGACGGGTTCAATCCCCGCTCCGCAGAAATGTTTTGCGATACACACATATTTTTTTTAGGTCTAGAATTTTAATTTTTATGATATAATAAAATAAATGGCCCTTGCCAAGCCCATATACATTCCACTGCAGTAAACGGGCCTCCTCTACAATCAACGATTCCTTTGAAAGGACTTAGATGTGTTTCGGAGACTGAAAAGTCTCTCACTGTTTCTAATAGCCACGACACGAGTAGAATCTTAGTGGGTCAGGTATATGTGTGTTATGTATTTAATAATTTACGTGCAAAGCCGCTAACCTATGATCTAGATATTTTGGATGCCTATACGTAATAAATCAATAACTACCAAGTGGTTCGTTTACGTTTTGCCAGACCAAAGCAAGGACAAAACATTTATCTCAATGAAAAAGATCACTCTGTATTAAAACAAAGCAAAGTTCTCTCTAAAAGTTAATTCAAACACAGTAACCATTCATAGTTTTCCATCGTTTAGTTGAGTGCGTCGGCAGCACCTGTCGATACAAACGGGGCCAGCCATATTTCATAATCTATTTTCGTCCAAGAGGTTATTGCTAAGCGATCCGTCGTCGCTGTAAATCTACGAGTGTTTGCATACGTTTTTCACGGAAGCTTTCGTAACCTTGGATTTTTTAATGTTATTTTTTTAATAGAAATTAATTTTGTATTCAAACTTTAGCGGAATGCAAGATAGTTTATGACTCTAAATTTCAAATGTGATGAAACAGAAAATGAAAATTATTTTGTTTGCATTTATGTGTGTAATATTAAGGTGTGTCAAATATTGTTTTTTATTTAAATTGTCACTTTTTGTAAATGATAACAAGTATTAAACAACTAGAAGTTTATTATAAGGCATTTTGCAGAAACAACTGCATGTTCAAAGAACTGTAGTAAGTTTATTTTAGAATCACAAAAGCTTTGCATTGCGTGCATGATAACAAACTCATTAGTCCTACAGCATGAACTCATACCTTTCACAAATCACAAGATCAATTAGATAAATTAAATTTGATTTTGTCATTATTTAACGAAACACCGTATCTTATATTTCAAGGGATATTTATAAACCACCACTAAATATTTTTACATGCATTGCCAAATGTGAGTTTTACCAGAAATTTTCCGTATTGCATCACATATGTACATAAAACATAGAATCATTATAAAGTCTTTATCGACTCGATTATGCAGATTTCGACGGCTGTTTACACCTCACGCCAAAACTGCTGAAATGATTTTGAATTCGACAAGTTGTTTCTGACGTCTATCACAGTTTCGATGCCAATATTAGACTTTACCAAGATTGATCAACATTATAATGTTAAGTCACATTAATTCCAATATTGAATATATGCGTCGGAAAGACATCTATGATTCAATATGGATTTTCATGGGCGGCAGTGATTATTACCTTCATATGAATGCTCTGGAATAAACTCCCTGTTATAATCTTACCTTCTTCGAACGAGGCTTAAAGAGAGTCCTATCCTTAAGGTAGGCAGCAACCTGACACTGCTGAGTTCCTGGCATAGCGAAGGTTGAAAAAAAAAAAAGTGAAGTCTTGTCTCGTTTATCGAATTTATTAAATAAAACAAGACATAAGATTGGGGGAACCAAGGTATTTAATAGCCACCTTTTATTACATTGGCACGAAAAATTAGCCTCATTGACATCTGAACCGCAGTATAGTATCAGAAGAGTCATAACCTGAAGAACTACAACCATCTTTAACCTATTAACACAGCAGCATTATATACAAATTGTACGATATATTATGCTTTCATGCGATGGCCAAGTCGATCTATTTATTTAAAACGTAAAGGATTTTTAATATTGATATGATAATAACTTAAGTCAGAAGGTCCCTTAAGCAAGGACTAAATAAATTAACCGACTTGGTATTACATGGATCTCACAACTTTTTGCGGTAGAAAAACTGAGCTGCGAGACTTGGTATTTTTTTACAGCATGTTTTTGACGGGATATTATTTTTTTCCTACTTAATCATCTTCATAAATAACAAAATTCGAATAAAATTTAACCTTAACTTTTGATAAAGAGGTTTCGAATTTAACCATCCAAAAAATATTGAACTATTTAGAATGAAACTTTCTGAAGTCTGACTGTCGAGCGAGAGCGTGTAAAAGGACAAAAGCAGCTCAAAATATTGTTTTTGTTTAACCTCTGTTTTGTAACGTTTTGTTAAACCATTAAAAGTTTATAATGAGGGGCAGTTCGTATAAAGTAAAAAGCTTCAGCCGATGTTTGCGTTCTAAGCGTTTTGTTCACGCTTTGAAGTCCCCTGACCCTTTTGTATGCTGATGCGGATTTTTGGAACTTTCGTTAATAGTTGCTTTATCGAAGAGTTAAAAAACGTGGACTTTGAAAACAAATAAGAGCATGATTAAAAACTACTTTTGTATCCTGATATTATAGATCAAGAGTTCGTGGCTGCCAGACTTTCGTCATTTTATAAAAGCTGAAAGTTTTTCTGCGCATGCCTCTTACATAGGCATCACACAATCAGCTGTTATAAAGTTCCGATCGTGGTTGCTTTTGAAGTTTTGAGCTTCAATATTTCTGGCAAATTGAAAGAAACATTAAAAGTGTCTTAGTATTTGCTGTAGTTTTTTTTTTAATTTATTGGATATAAAAGAAAATAATACATAAATCATAACATGAACAGCATCAATAAAACCACGAAGGTTTATACCAGAGCTGACACGAGTTAACAACAGCACAGTAATACTTAATAATTAATCTTATTTTAGTTAGTTCTTATTTCAATTAGTTTAGTTAGTTCTTAGTATTAGTTCCTTACGTACTATACTACATTCCCGAAGCTTTGGTAACAAAAGTCTAAAACATTGGTAAAAGGATTTTCATGGGCTGTAATCAATCGTGATTTGTCGAGGCGAGACTAGACAGAAATGGAGGGAAAACGGCATGAGGGTCGTTAATATTTATCTTCCACAAAATAATTGTATCTTCTTATTTTTCTACCATTTTCTCAATCTTATGTATCTAAAACCTCAAGTAACAAGTCTTAGTTATTTTAAAACTGCATTAATAAACTATGAATATGAATGAGCTGAGAAATGCATAAAATTAAAACATTGATGTGTTCGAGCGTACCGCTTTACATCGCGTAATGGAATTGAGATAAGTGATCGAGTCCACTGAAGATTGACTTATATCGACGTTCAGTTTCTCCTTCGAACAAAACTATTATTATTGTGTTGCTTCTTCACTGTATTTTTATTTTATTTTGTGCTATTCAAGGATTAATATAAAAATAAACTCTATAATAAAATATGTGTACAATATTATTTTAAATATACATGTCGAAATAATACTATTATGGAATTTATCGCGGGCTTAGTTTGACTTTTACAATTTCTTTTTAACTTCCCAACCCGACGTTTTGATTACTTTACAGCTTTCATGGTCTCGGGGCGGAAGATTTCTAAAAGAATATGAAAAGTATCCGGTCGCACTAAACTAGCAGGGTGGATTATGAAATAAGCATACACAAGCGTTCTCAATCAAATCTTCAATTTTAGAGGAGTCTCGTTATCATATAGTAGGAGATTATAGTACTTACCATTAGAGTACGGCAGTACTAATCGCTTCTGGGTATTGCTACTGTTCAAATAATTTCGATCAAGTTTCAGTTCATTAAAAAAAAAAACGATTCCAAATCAGTCCATTCCTTTAGGAGTTACGACTCTCTTTTCATACAGGCGCACCAAACTTATAACATACCTCTTTCTGTAAACCTCGGTGGCACAGTTGGTTAGACGCCGAAATTAGACTCCGCAGGTTTGATCCCCACACCGAGACAAATGTTTGTGAGGCCAACAAGTATTTGTCACGGGCCTGGCGTGGGTGTGTATTTTTATATTTATGCGTTGACGTTTAAAAAATAGGTTATAGACGGAACTACAACCCCAACTATCGCTATGATCTATATTAGATCAATTTCCAATAAAACATATCTCAAGTTATACGTAATATCGCTCTCATTCAATTGATCTGAGCTGCACGGAGCGATAGAGTGGCTTCCACCGCACGTAATGTGTCGCGGTGACAATGATTGACGATACTCGATACACTTCAAAGACTTGTATACAGCACGGATCTGATAATGCATAATGTGGGATGGCAACTTATATCATGTAGTCGGGTCATAATTGAGAGTTGATGGTGTGGTTTTCATGTATTGTTGGCGAGTGATCCCTTACAGTCAGGTGACCCGATTGTTTGTTTACCTGATTTATTTATTTAATACACTTTATTGTACATAATGAATAAAAAGGAATTATAAACAAGGCACAATCTAAATCATAGTACAAACAGCGGTCTCATCGCTAACTGCGATGTCTTCCAAACATGATGGATGGGTTGGAATAAATAGGAGAAGAAAATCGAAGGTAGTTATAAAAAGGAAATAAAGATGTACATACAAATACATATATAGATAGAGATTAAAAAAATCCAAAATATCTGTTTAAAGATTTGAATTCGTAATAAATTTATGATCTTAGTGTAAGATTTGCCACCGATGAGGCTGGTTCTAAATATATTAAGTAGTATTCTAAATACATATTTTATACCAAATTCTTTGGTACCAAATATATAATTTAGGCCTGTTGGTAATGGACTAGACGCGGTTCCCAATATGTTATGTATCCATCCATTGTATCCATCACGCACTATAAAAATGAAGAAGAACATCGGAAAAACCGGCATACTATAGGGATTCGGAAGCATTTCTATGGTACCTAAAAGTCCATCAACCCGCACTAGGACAGCGTGGTGGACTATACAGCCTAACCACCCTCAATCGTACTCTGGATTGTAGAGGAGGCCCGTGCCCTGCAAAGTGACGTATAATACATATACAGACCAAATTTATTGATTTATACATTATCTGGTCCTAAATTTTATATGTACTGCTTTAAAAATCAATGTATCCACTTTGTATTTATTGATGTACATAACTTAATCTTGTTGAATTCAAATTGAATTTTCTGCCATGGTCATTCCTCATTCTCGATCTTTTAAACTCAAAACTCTGTAATATAACTAACATACTTATTATATAATACATGATACTAGCCCCAAAACTGAGTCATTTGTTACTTGAATAAAGAATTTTATTATTATTATTATAAATAAAAAAAAATATATATATTTATTAAAAACAAGAGTTACAAAATATTTTTCACAGGGGTCCCCAAACTAAGCTCGGCTTGTATCTTGGGGTACCAATACAAACTTTAAACATACCGAATTTGAAGCTTCTATAATTTTTTTTAAATAAAAACAAAAGATAAAATTAATCAAGGAGAGAGGAATCTGACATGGAACACTTATTGCTATTAAAATTTTTGACCAAAACTCTAAAGACTATGCCCTTCCATAACAGGTAATAAAAAATATGAAATAAAATAAAATCCTCTAAAAACAAAAAATATGCACACAAGTATGTACAATTGTAACTGTTTCCAAAACACAACAACATAAATAACAAAGTAACTAATAATAATTAAAAAAACAAGTACCTCAAACATTAATTAAACAGTAAGGTTTTATATATAAGAATAACTTATAACATATAACTCTGGTCGATAATATAAATCTATAAATATGCCAGATGAAGTGAAAACACGAACAGTTCCTCACATTTTATGTACATAAGTTAGTGGGAACAAAGCGACCGATTCAAACGGTTGCAACTCTAAGATGTTGCCAAGTGGGTCACTTGTCACGCGATTTAGCACGGTTTACATCGCTTGTCACAACTTTATATCGATTTTAGGAAAATATGGCTATTGTGGGTTTCGGATTTGCCTGTGTTGATACTTTGAAGTCAATATTTTAATCAAATCATTAATTCTTGGTTGTAAATGTCTCTTTTTTGACATGTGCTCACAGCTGTATCATCTAGGGCCTCATTAATAAACTCGGATGAGCGATGGATTAACTATAGGCATTGGGCTAGAAAATTCAATCTATTATTATGAATAGGTAATAGTAATGACTATATTAATAAAAATCTATATTCTTCAGCCTAACATGATAATCCTGTTATGGCAATCCACTGATTTTAAAAGTAAAAAGAACGGTCAAAATAAATTAGTCAATTTTAAAGTTTTGGGTTAAAATTTAATCCCTCGCTCATCTGAGTTTATTAATAAGACCCCTAGAGTATGATTGAGAGGGCTCTTAATATAAATGATTAACCTACCCTACTGCGTATAATATAACCATATTGGAACAGTTGTGAAACGGGTTCGATACCCGCACCGAGAGAAATATTTGTGAGGACCACAGGTATTTGTTTCGACTCTGGATGTTTGTGAGATAAAAAGTCTCTCGTAATTTCTGATACCCACGAGACAAGAGTCGATCTTGTGTGGGATCAGGAGTTTCGTTTGTGTGTGTGACTGTTGCCTGTATTTATTTATTTACTATTTATTTTAGATTCACATAAAAACAGGTTTTCAGGATAATTGACTTTTCCTGATTTCATACTCATGTGAACTTTGTGAATTTTGATGCTTTAGTATTACAAGCGGAATAGACTATATTTCTAACACTACAATAGCCTGGATAATAAAATAGGACCCATAAATAATACAAACACTCATAAATCAGCAATATGTTAGGTTTGGCTGATTTTAAGGCGAGTGGCAGACACAGCGTCGCCTCTGATCGAGCCACACTTTCAATAAATACGGGATCGTCAATTGTGGCCGGTCGTATTTACCCAACGAAGGCTCAAGGCTATGGGCAATATATGTCACGATTATGGCGTTTTAAGTGCCCATTAAGAGGCTATCGTCCAACCGAGAGCCATCAGTCCCAACGATATTACAGTGAATTTACATTCCATATTGTCTTTACCATGTTATAGAGCGGTTAGTGGAAAAATCTCATGTTTGAAATCAAGGGGCATGCTGAGAATTGCATTTGCGGTGGGGAAATCTAGTTTAGGACTTTTTAAACCAGGATGGGGGTTAGGTTAGAGAATTGTGTTTCGTAACCGTGTAGAGGGCGATTAACAAACAAATGAATTACATGAGCGGTGTATCCGAATCGTTGCGAACTTCGACAGCATCAATTTCTTCTAATTGATTCAATCACTGTTGACGACGCACGCGCACGTCACCCGGCGTAGCACATAGAACACATTATGTAAGGTCTCGTCACGCCACGATCGCAGTATGTGTGGGCGGATTGGGTGCATTTTTATTGTTTTTTGACATGTTTTTATTGAACAGCTTCGCACCCACCGCTCACACACTAATGATTTATATGTCATTTCAAAGGGCGTGACGAGACCTATTTAACGATGTATGACAAGTAGTTAAGAATAGGATACTTGTGGAAATAAAGAGGAAAATGACCGCGCCCCGAAGTAAAAATGGACCCAAAATTAGGAACATTTTACGGGGGTCTCCCTATGGTAACGCCTCGGAGTACTTAAGCCGGCAAGCAAAACTAGGAAATCACTGGATCCAGAAGAGCTCTCCGAGGAAGAAACTGAAGACACCTGAAGACACTCGAAGCCTCAAGAAAAGAAGAAACCTGGGAAAACCCCTGAAGAAAGAAGCCTGAAGTACGAAGCGATCCGGACTGCGACGTTGCTTGCCGGCGTCACTACGATCGAGTACTCCGGGGCTACCATAGGGCGGGGCGTGGTCGATTCCGCGTATATTTTATATCGTGTGTTTCATTACGTTGCCCGTCCTATACAAACCGCACCTTTCGGAGCGACATTCCTAGAGGCTAGACGTCAAATAGAGTGCCCGAACACGCACCAGGTGGTGCATACGCTGGGCTCCGGCGCCCGAGTTGAGGACTCGGATTCTCGCCCAGTGAAGTCGCGGCGGAACGTTGGTGCCCGTCTCCGGGTTCCCGACCTCCGCACGCCTACAGCTGGTCCTTCGAGCCGGATTGTTCGCCGCACTCAAGATGCCAGTCACTAGAAGCACGAAGGGCGCTCCATCAAGCCTTCCAGCAGCGACGACCACCACGACCCCGACGACCGGCGCGACCACGGCGCCCCGAGTTGAAGGCACGTCGGGATCTACGGTCACCACGACGTGGTCACACGGGACCACAACCACTGCAACAACCTCGACCGAAACTCCTCGCGCACCCGGACTACAAGAAGACGTACCGGCTGCGACGGTTCGAAGAGGACGCTCGACGCGGTCAAGCAACAAGAGGAAGGAGCTGGAAGCGAGGGCAGAAGTTGCGCGCCTCGAGCATGAGGCGGCGCAAGCAGCGGCAGCGGCCGCTCGAGCGCGGCTCGAATTACTTCGAGTCGAAGAAGAAGACGACGACGACTCGTCTACGGGTACAGGTAAGGATCCAGTCAAAGAAGACGCCGTGTCGAAGTGGGTGCAAGCCACTACAACGACACCCGTGAAGGAATACGAGGTCGAAGCTGTCTCCGAAGAGGTCAAGCCCAGCGACGCACCGAAGAGCGACGCATGCGGTTTGGCGGAAGCCATAGTGAAGGCCATCAACGCAGCTCCGCGGGCTGGGACGTCTGCTCCGGCGTTCCTGCACGAACTACCGCCGTTCGACGGTACATCGGGAGAATGGATCGCCTTCAACACAGTGTATGAAGACACAGCCTCGTTTTTCAGTCGGCCACAGAACATGGCCCGACTGCGGAAGGCCATCAGGGGGATGGCCAGAGATGCAGTAAAGAGCGTCCTGTACTCCGACTGTACACCAGAGGAAGTCATGGAAGCCTTGCGCCGCAGATTCGGGAGACCAGACGCCTTGGTCTTAGGCGAGTTGGAAAAATTGAAGAGCTTGCCAAGAATCAATGAAAACGCGCGCGACGTGTGTATCTTCGCGAGCCAAGTGAACAACACCGTCGCGGCGATCCGGGGCTTGAAGAAGCCACAGTATCTCCATTCGCCGGAGATTATGAAGAGCATAGTGGACAAGATGCCTGCGGTGATTCGGTACCGATGGTACGACTTCGCCGCGGACACGGAAGAGGAGGCGCCCGAACTCATCTCGATGATGAGGTTCTTGAATAGGGAGGCCGACAGATGCAGTCCGTATGCAGTACAAGAGGTGGTCCGACCACGGGCTCCTGCGCGACAAGCCGCGCACGCCGCCGTGGACCACCACGAAGAAAGGCCAGTGAAGACGACCTGTTCACACTGCAACGGCGATCACCGGATGCTGGACTGCCAAGATTTTGGAAGAGCAGCGGTCAAAGACAGGTGGGACTCAGTGAAGAGGAGCCGCCTTTGCTTCAAGTGCCTTCAAGGGAGGCACAGGAAAGAAGACTGTCGGAAACCGCCGTGTAGGAAATGCAAGCGCGCGCACCACATACTGCTTCACGAGGAGCGGAGCCCGGTGCGCCGAGAAGAGGCAGTGGAAGAAGCGGCCAAAGAAGTGGCAAACAACGTGCGCCTTCCGGTGAACGCGACGGTGGGAGCGAGAGCATTCCTCAAGATGGTCCCGGTAATCATACACGGGCCCAAAGGAACGAAGAAAATAATGGCTTTACTGGACGAAGGGTCGACGGTTACCCTTCTCGACTCTGCAGTCGCGGAAGAGGTTGGACTCAAGGGACCACGCGAGAATCTCACTCTGGAGACCGTCGGAGGCAAGATAGTCTCGAAGAAGGACTCCATGAAGCTGGACGTGCAGTTGAAGGGCGCGCACCAGAAGAAGATGAGGTTGCTGAAGGGCGTGAGAACGATAGACGATATCAGTCTCACGCCCCAGAGACTCGACCGAAGGAGGCTGCGGGAATGCGCGCACCTCAAGAAAATAGCGGAGCAGCTGTACTACGAAGAAGAGTCTCCACGGCTGCTAATAGGCCAGGACAACTGGGAGCTGATAGTGTCCAGAAGCACCAGAAAAGGTAGAAAGAATCAGCCAGTGGCATCCTACACTCTGCTGGGATGGGTGCTCCATGGTTTGAATGGGAGAAGCGCGCAGGCCGTGCGCTTTGGAAGGTGCGCACACGTCTCCTCTCGAGAGGACGATTTGGAGGCGCTGGTCAAGGAGCACTTCGCCGTGGAACCGAGGAGACCGACGACGGACGCGGACGCCAGAGACCTGGCACAGCTGGAGGAGTCCACCAGGCGAACGCCGAGCGGGCGTTACGAGGTCGGGCTCCTCTGGAAGAAGGCGGACAAGGTGTTGCCGGCGAACTACAAGTCGGCCGAGAACAGATTGAAGTCCGTCAAGAAGAAGTTCGACAAGGATCAAGACGTATGGAGAAGCGGCGTCGGGTGGGACGAGCACGTCGGAGCCGAAGAAGAGCGGCAATGGAGAACGTATATGGACAACCTGCGCCTGCCGCAAGACCTACGGTTGCCGCGGTGCATCACGCGCACCGCACACGAGGGGGAGCTCCACGTGTTCACCGACGCCAGCGTCAAGCCATTCGTCGCTCACAGATTGGCCGAGATCGAGGACACGACGAAACCACAACAATGGCGCTGGGTGCCCACGAAGGAGAATCCAGCTGACGACGCGACACGGAAGGTTCCGAAGAATTTCGGCGCGGACCACAGATGGTTCAAGGGTCCGGCTTTCCTGCGCGAGGCCGAAAATAAGTGGCCTCGCGCCCGTCAGTTACAAGCTCAACGAACAGGGGAAGAGAAAGAGACGCAAATAACGACCGCCGTTAGAGAAAAAGCGAGTAAGTTCGCGACGCCGTCACCGGAAAGATTCTCGCGGTGGACCAGATTGGTAAGGGCCACCGCGAGGGTGTTGTTGTTCGTGCGACTGTGCCGAAAGAAGGATGCGGTTGGCGCCGTGAACAGGGCGGAGCAAGACCCCGCCTGGAAGCCGTATCAGAAGAAAGGAGCGGCAGAAAAGAAGATCACCGTTCGGGAGCGAATGAGCAGGAATCTGCTGCCGCTCAACCCGGACGTGATACGCGAGGCAGAGAGGCTGCTGCTGAAGAGGAGCCAAGAAGAAGAATTCGAAGAGGACATTGGTCGCATTCGCAGCGGGAAGCCGCTACACAAGGGCAGCAGGCTAAGAGGGCTGGCGGTCAACATAGGAGACGATGGACTTATAAGGATGCACGGGCGCATAGATGCGGCCACCGGCGTCACCGAGGATTACAAGAGGCCCATCGTGCTCGGCGGTAGTCACCGCGTAACGAAACTGTTAATACAGTATTTTCACGAACTGTTACAGCACGGAAACCACGCGACTGTCCTGAACGAGCTGCGGCAGAGATTCTGGGTGCTAGGATTGCGCTCAGCGGTGCGCCACGTCGCGCGCCAGTGCCAGTGGTGCAGAGTGCGACGGGGTCAGCCGCAGGAACCGCCGACGGGAGACTTGCCTCCAGAACGACTACAACACGGGGCCCCACCGTTCACCCATGCGGCGGTGGACTATTTCGGGCCCATGACCGTCACTGTCGGGCGGCGTCACGAGAAGAGGTGGGGCGCGCTGTTCACGTGCATGACAACGAGGGCCGTGCATGTGGAACTGGCCGCGTCCCTGTCGGCAGACTCGATGATATTGGCCCTGAGAAGAATGGCGGCAAGGAGAGGGATGCCGGTCACTATCTATAGTGATAACGGCACGAACTTTGTGGGCGCAAATAAGGAGTTACAGGAGGCGGCGGAAGGCCTGAAAAACGAAGCGTTGGCGACGGCGGCCGAGGAAATGGGCGTGCGGTGGAAGTTTATTCCGCCTGGCGCGCCCCACATGGGAGGAGCATGGGAGCGTCTGGTCCGCTCCATCAAGACGGCGCTGGCGGCAACGCTACGGGAGCGGTGCCCGAAGGAAGAGGTTCTGCACACGCTGGTCGCGGAGGCAGAACACATCGTAAACTCGAGGCCTCTAGTGGAGGCAGACGACCCGGCACAAGAAGCCCTAACGCCCAACCATTTCTTAATAGGCAGGTCGTGCGGAGCTCGTCGACTAGGAGTGTTCGCCGACGAAGACGCGACGAGCAAGAAGACTTGGAGGGTGGCGCAGCGGCTCACCGACCACTTTTGGAGTCGGTGGGTGAAGGAGTACCTCCCCACTCTCCTGCCAAGAAGAATCGCCGGGCGGTCAGGCGACGGGCGCGATCTGCAGTGCGGGGACACGGTCCTCATAGTGGACTCCGCACTGCCGCGCTGTGTGTGGCCCAGAGGCCAAATCATCACGGCGCACCAGGGACCCGACGGAAGAACGAGGATCGTCGAGGTGCGGACGGCGAACGGCGTGCTGCGGCGACCGAGCACCAAGGCGGTGCTCCTCGTCCCGGCGGCAGCAGCGGCGGCGTCGTCCGACGAAGAAGAAGGTGCTGCGCACGAGGGGGAGGATGTTGACGACGCACGCGCACGTCACCCGGCGTAGCACATAGAACACATTATGTAAGGTCTCGTCACGCCACGATCGCAGTATGTGTGGGCGGATTGGGTGCATTTTTATTGTTTTTTGACATGTTTTTATTGAACAGCTTCGCACCCACCGCTCACACACTAATGATTTATATGTCATTTCAAAGGGCGTGACGAGACCTATTTAACGATGTATGACAAGTAGTTAAGAATAGGATACTTGTGGAAATAAAGAGGAAAATGACCGCGCCCCGAAGTAAAAATGGACCCAAAATTAGGAACATTTTACGGGGGTCTCCCTATGGTAACGCCTCGGAGTACTTAAGCCGGCAAGCAAAACTAGGAAATCACTGGATCCAGAAGAGCTCTCCGAGGAAGAAACTGAAGACACCTGAAGACACTCGAAGCCTCAAGAAAAGAAGAAACCTGGGAAAACCCCTGAAGAAAGAAGCCTGAAGTACGAAGCGATCCGGACTGCGACGTTGCTTGCCGGCGTCACTACGATCGAGTACTCCGGGGCTACCATAGGGCGGGGCGTGGTCGATTCCGCGTATATTTTATATCGTGTGTTTCATTACGTTGCCCGTCCTATACAAACCGCACCTTTCGGAGCGACATTCCTAGAGGCTAGACGTCAAATAGAGTGCCCGAACACGCACCAGGTGGTGCATACGCTGGGCTCCGGCGCCCGAGTTGAGGACTCGGATTCTCGCCCAGTGAAGTCGCGGCGGAACGTTGGTGCCCGTCTCCGGGTTCCCGACCTCCGCACGCCTACAATCACTTTATTTTAATAGCACGTCCAATATATCTTTATTGGCAGTGAATATTTTAAGGAACATTTTATTACTTTAGTCATATGTTTTTTTGTTGTGTTATCCTTTGTCTAAAGTACATCGTTCACTAATGGAGTATGATTTTGACATATGGTATTTAATTTATAATACATGTTCTTAACCACCCCAGGTAACATTATACCAAGTTTGAACAAAAATGGTTTGGTAGTTTATTAAAAATCGTGATGTTAGGTTTCAAGGATTTTGATCAACCCCTATAGATACCGAGTCTTTTCGGCTCAAGAAAGTTCCCGAACCGAACTGGGGATATATGGGATGCAGTTTCCGAACAGAACTGGAAGGGATGCCCAAAAATCTTGAAAAAGTAAACCACGATTTTTGACAAAAAATCTTCTCATTTTTTTTCCAAATTATGTACAATATCATCAGGTATAATGAGAAACATGTGGGTTTAATTAAGAACCATGAGTCAATATCACCCTGTGTACTTAATAATGCCTGGTATTGTCCATATATTATTAATACACAGCATATACAGTGGAAATGTAGCCTTCATGGTATATCTTGAGATCTTTCACTCGCCTGAGAAGCCGTATGAATAGCGTCGATGGAGCTCTCGACCCACTTCTTAAACATTCTCAGCTTTCCAAATGCACAGCTCGTGATTCTTTTAAACAACTTGTTTGTTTTCACCAGTCGCTTTGATTCATTTTAAATTTGCTATGTTTCAAGGGAATTTATAACTGTTTTTATTTGATTCCAATACTTAAAATATATTTGTTTTATGTGTCTATATTAGCTTGAGTATGTGTTTTGTTGTGTATAGGCCTTATTTAAGATTTACAATTATTTTAGTCGTATGAATTATTATAATACTTTCTTAGATTTACGAGAATGTTACACTTTGAAATAAAGGCAATCAGTCAGCCCCGTGACCACCAAAGCTGTAAAGTAATTGAAACGTCAGGAAGTTAAAAAATTGAACAATCAAACCAAATTCGCGATAAAATCAGTAAATAATACATAGTTTTATTTCAACGTATGGTATATCATTTTTCTCGATGACCAAAACACAGGCATAATCTAGTTTGGGCATTAGGCTTGTGATGCAGTAGCTCTTTATAATTTTCAATTATATATTTTCTAAATGCGTGGTGGCCTGTTGGTAAACGGACTAGTCGCGGCTGCCAATACGTTCACGGTGGTCGCGGGTTCGAATCCCAGGGCACACCTCTGACTTTTCGGAGTCATGTGTGTATTGATAGTCAATCACCACGCACTAAAATGGCGAAGGAAAACATCGCGAGGAAACCTGCATACCATAGCGATTTTTAAGAATTTCTATGGTATGTAAGTCCGCCAACCCGCACTAGGCCAGCGTGGTGGACTATATGGCCTAACGACTCTCAATCGTACTCTCGATTGTAGAGTAGGACCGTGCTCTGCAGTGGGATGTATATGGGCTGATACAGAGAGATTTTCTAACGGAAGTTACTAAAGACAGAAAATTCACAAAGCTCTGTACTATCTCTTTAATTCTCAAGGTGTTCAAAATTGTATAAGTTAATAACTATACAGCCATCTCCCCTCACCAAGGGATCCTTCGCTGAGTTAGCCTAAATTCGATCCCCACGCACTTTCCATAGGTGCTTGACTCAAGAGGTGTTCCGTGTTACATAACGCGTTCTCTGCCACTTTACTCCGCTAATTTACCTTCTCAGGTGATTTTACTTGGGGGAGCAATATATTAAACGATAGTAATTGGAGTTTTCGTTTTCCAAATTCCATTGTTTATTCTTTTCATATTTGTTTAACTGAAAACTGTTTTATATTAGTCTTAGGGTTTATCATCATCAACATTACACCTAACGTTTAGTGATTGATGTTTGACTATGTCTATCACATAACATTTTCTTTCTGTATCTGTATCAACCCATATACGTCCCACTGCAGGGCACGGGCCTACTCTACAATCGAGAGTACGATTGAGAGTGGTTAGGCCATATAGTCCACCACACTGGCCTAGTGCGGGTTGGCGGACTTACATACCATAGATTTTTTTATAAATCCCTATGGTATGCAAGTTTCCTCGCGATGTTTTCCTTCACTGTTTTAGTGCGTGGTGATTGACTATCAATACACACATGACTCCGAAAAGTCAGAGGTGTGCCCTGGGATTCGAAACCCGCGACCACCGTGAATATATTGGCAGCCACGTCTAGTCCGTTTACCAACAGGCCACCACGCACTCAATATTTCCTTCACTACATCATTATTCCTGATCCTGAGTCTGATTATAGTCTCATCCACAATTTCCACTGAAAGTTAGTGATATTGTTCATACATCTAGCAAATGGTCTACCTATGGTCTCTTAGCTATATCTTATATAAGGAAATGCACATACTTTACTAGTGGTATGTCTCTTATATATGTGAGGCTGCCTGGGTAGGTACCACTGAAATATTAACTGTGTAAAAGTTGTGTTCCGGTTTGAAAGACATTATAGCCAGAGTAACTGGACATATTGATTCTAACATCTTATGTACAAATTCCACCTTATTCCTGGAGCTTAAAGTAGCTTTTCACATAATATTGTCTAAAGTTCTGCGACGTTTTAGAAGCAACGGTCGGTGCATGACTGAAGGCGAATGAGTGCTTAAAACACTCTTTTTGGTGCCATTTTCTAAGCGCTCATGTTGTATCTAGTGTATATTTGGTCGAAGCCCAAATGTCTTATTCCCGAAATCGCACCTCAACCGGGGTATCTATACAAATAAAACGAGAGTTCCGCCGTATTTCAGGTATTGATTAATGCACTGAATTCCAATACTTGATCATTTCTTAAAACTTCTTTAGGACGGATTTTGTTGTAGTCAGTAATGGATTCATCATTAAATACATGACTATTAAAAATAAATAACATTGTATAGCTGTGTCATTTTTAAATTTTGTAAGTGTTTAACATAATTGATGCATAACTTATATCTGACAGTTGAAATCAGATCTTTCATTTAAATATGTAGTTATTTAATTATTTCTATATGTAAAAGATACTATGAATTTTGCTAACGCCATGTTTTGACGCCCTCAACACTAATTATAAGAAACGTATCATAATGAAATAAATGAATAGGTACCGTGCCTATGAATTATGTATTCATCATCGTAAGCCGAAAGAACTCCACTACACATGGACATTCTCAAGCATTACCAAACCCTTTCAAATGCCTGATATGGTGAATATGATGAATCGCGTAAAGTCACAAGCATCACGTACGCATATACGAGTAATCAAATGTTCTCATCCGATTGTGTTTTATAGCACGAGGCGTAGGTCGGCGGCAAATTGAGTTTGTCTTGCCGAACGCCGAATAATACTATATCGACGAGTGATTTTTCTTCAATTCACCCTCGGGAGTTGCGCGGAAGTAGGCCGTTCCGATTTCCGAGCTTTTTATGGGTTTCATAGTTCTGAGAATCTAGGTTGGATGTTGTTTTTCAGTTGCGAAGTTGGTTGAAGCCTTAGTTGTAACATAAAAGTAATAAATGATTTGTTTATTATTTGTATGGTTCTAGGTATCGAGAAACGCTGATATTTGGATATTCAACTAAACGTAACAACTATCTTGATGTCAAATGTGTCCCTATTTATACCTTTAGCATACTCCAACGTGGATTTTGTCTTTATAATGATGTACATAAATACCCAGTTTTTTTAATTTTTTGGTTGAACAAAAGCCTTCATGGATATCCACAGCAATTTTTTTTAAATCAAATGACTTCATCTATTATATTTCTTTTGTTGTTGGTTGTTGGTTATCACATACTCAAAACATTACAAATTGCAATCCGAACCTAAGGTTCGTTTATTTCTTCAGAAATATGTATGTGGCTTTTAGATTATATATTATAATAAAAAATATATTACACATTGCAATTCGAAAAAACCTATATGAAATCATAACCAGTATATTTTGACCCGCAGACAAAATCCGCAAAAAGTACGCATCGCTCGGGGACAGTGTGGTGGTGGTACGTCTGGAGAGGACTCCTAAGGCTGGCCTGGGACTCTCTCTAGCTGGTCATCGGGACAGGAGCCGCATGGCAGTGTTCGTATGCGGGCTACATCCAGCTGGCGCCGCTGCTAAGGCCTCGCCGCCTGTGAAGGTCGGAGACGAGATATTGGAGGTAGGTTGGGCTAACGTAATATTACTTTTTTTTAATCGCAGATTTGGTTTAATTAAAAAAAAAAAGAAACATATTTAATTGGATCCTCGGGTAGTTAAAAAAAATATGTACGTGGTTGTCGCCATATCGGGCAGTTTCTAACTATTAGATATTTTAATATAAAAATATTGCAATTACCGTAGCCAGTTTAAATTTTGTAATTAGGCGTGGAACATGACCATGCAAGCTGATTTTATCAATCTTGGAGGAGGAATGTCGCCAAACTTCAGGGCTCGATTACAATGAAAAGCATGCTGCCAGTGTTCAACTGGCTTTCAAATTGTAGTAGAGGGTAAAAGGCAAGGTCTTTCATATTTATATCATAAAACATCGTAAGGAAACCTGCACATCGTGCTGGACTATAGGGCCTAACTTCTCTTAACAATCCTCTTGATTTTAAAGGAGGCCTGTGCCCTGTAGTGGAACGTAAATGAGCTGATATAATACAATAGAATTCGAATATAATTCCAACAACAAATCCCGCCACACACTCTATCGTAATTACATGCGAAAGTTAACAGAAAATGAATATTCAGGCTTACATTTCGCATTTCGGTCATTGCCAATTAAAAGTTAAAACTTTAGTTGGACATGAAGGGCCCTTGTTTTGGTTCGAGTCTCCTCTTGAACAAAATTCTGCGTATATTCATACTTTTCAGTATTCAACGATTAAGATTGGTAATCGTTTGCAAACCATTACGCTCGGAGAAAAAACAGATGCTTAACAGATGTTTTTGTAATGTGCTAAAACTTTTTTTTGCGACTTCGATTACTTTCCATTATATTTGTGTAGTTTAACAAAAATAAACCTTAGATCGTTTTAATACTGCTAATAAAAAAATGACTAATGATTCCAATGTCAAGTACAATGCAATCCAAGTTCCAAAGACAGTATCTATCAACAAGAAATGAATCATCTCGACATATTTAATACTCCAATATCGAAATTAAAAAAACAAGCACTGATCCTACTGCAAAAAAATTAAGTAGATTTATAATGCCGTCTCTTTTCCAATTTTTTACCTAGATTTACGTTATTTTTATTTTATGTTATTCTATTTTATTTTATATCAGTGATTTTATGTAATTTCATGTTATTTTTGTTTGTATATAGTTTATTTGTAATGTTTTTCTACTAGTGCATATTACCCTCACCTTCTAAATGTTGTACACACCTCTAACAGGCATTTGCATCAGCATTTTATTTAATAAGTGTTTCAGTTAATTTTCAATACATATGTTGTTGGTGTGTCTTTACTAAATAAATAAAAATAAAATAAAAAAGAAATCTCGCCATAGTCCGCCAATCTGTGTTGGACCAGTGATGTGAACTATGGCCTAAGCCACCTCAGTTGTAGTGTCGGTTATAAGTTGTTCGTAGCAATAGGTATATGCGCAAGAGCTTTATAAACTTTCAAAGTTATTATGTAGAATTCAAAGGTTACCGGTTTCACACGAAAGATGATATTACAGCACTGACAATAACTTTAAATTTCCTTTTGAAATCTTCATTCTAATATATATATATATATATACTAATGAATAGCGATACGAGTATTCGTATCACCTGCAACATAACGATCAATTAAGTCTTGTGTCGCGGGTATCAGAAACCACGAGAGACTTTTGGGTTCCACAAACACCCCTACCCAACACAAATATCAATGAATCTCATAAACATTTGTCTCTGTGCGGGGAACGAACCCACAAATTATAATTTAGAAAATTAATTCATTCAAACGTGGATTTTTGTTCCAACCCACGATTAACCAGTCTGAACCATCGCTCGGTGCTACATAATTTATTACCCTAATGTTTTATGATAGTAATATTAGCAAAACTATTTTTGCTAGCATTATTTCCAGCCATTTCCAACGTAGTCGTATACCTGTGCGAGGAATATACAAACAATCTTTATGATGTGTATGCGTTTATGAAATATAACTCAATAGGATTGATGTATGACCAGGCTGAGCTGGATTATTGTTGCGTGGCATGCGTCAGCAGTTAAATTAACGCATAGTCAGGTATAGAGTTAATAGGTGTTGTTTAGTTATGCTACTGTTCATGAACGGTCGTATCGTTTATCATCAAGCGGACGGCTTGCTCGTCTCGTCATTCATTGCAATCATTGAATTCCAATTTAAAAAAAACGTCAAACATTGGTTTTATTGGTGGTAGGTCTCTCATATGTGAGAGGCCGCCTAGGTAGGTACCACCACAATTAATATTTCTCACACCAAACAGCAGATTAAATGCACTGATGTGTTTCGATTTGAAAGACATTGTAGCTAGAGTAACTACTAGACATATTGATAATTAACATCTGATGTCTCAGGAAGCCGAGCGCCGTGGAATGCCAAGTATACTGCCCATGAGCGGTAGTATTTCAAACCATCAGGCTTATATGATGCTCGTCTCACATTTCATTGCAATAAATAAGAAATAAATAAACAGTCGTATAGTCCAGTTAACAAAGATCCAAGTCTTGTGTCATGACTATCATGTGTGTATTGATAGTCAATCAGCACGCACTAAAACGGTGAAGGAAAACATCGTGAGGAAACCTGCATACCATAGCGATTTATAAAAAAAAATCTATGGTATGTAAGTCCGCCAACCCGCACTAGGCCAGCGTGGCGGACTTATATGGCCTAACCACTCTCAATCGTACTGTCGATTGTAGAGTAGGCCCGTGCCCTGCAGTGGGACGTATATGGGCTGATACATAGTCCAGTTAACAAAGATCTAAGTCTTGTGTCGTTTGTATCAAAATCTATGAGAAATTTTTCTGTCATACAAAGACCAGAAACAAATATCTGTGGTTCACAAAAATATTTGTCTGCGGGGATCGAGCTCACGTCCTCCCATTTTGAAACCGGCATCTAACCAACTACGCCACACAGGCTGTCAACTTTTACATTCTATCCAAAATTTGACTTGGAATTTCTCTTTCGTCATCACCAAGCATTTCAAATTACATATTTGAACTCAAACCAAGTTCAAAAGTCTCATAATATGCATAGGTACCCTCTAAGGTTTGACGTAAAGTAATAAATCATCTTATACATTTCAATACTTTTGATGAATCTATTCGTACAGAGTGAAATGTTGGACGGTTTCCAAACAAATGTTAAATGTATGACAAAGCCGTACTTCATGTCGCTGCCACGGTGTCATAATATTGAAATTATTGTTAGCTCGTCCTTCGCGCCACAACTGATTGACATATTATTTGCATATAATTTGTGTGGAAGTGACGTAGCTTATTTAGCTAATGCAAGGTTTATAACCTGGAGTGTAATTCATGATAAATAATGATACACATAACAGAGACAGTGCGTGGTGGCCTGTTGGTAAACGGACCAAATACAGCTGCCAATCTGTTCACAGTGGTTGCCGGTTCATATCCCAAGGCACATCTCTCACTTTTCGGAGTCATTTGTGTATTGATAGCCAATCACCACGGTCTATAACGGTAGTTCGCCATGTAATTAAGGTATTTTATAATAAAGAGGACATTGCAATTAAAATGTATGCGAGCGTATTAGACGTGAAAACTGAGAGAGAAGATTATGTGTTTGCGTCGGAGTGAATAAGAGAAATATTGTGGTACGGTAACGCAATTTTAAACCTGATATTTTCATGCAATGGAATCTGCCAAAATGCATTTATGAGACCGGCATGCAAAACTATGGCCTATACTTTATATAAACTTTATGGCCCTAAACTATCCCAATCAAATTCTCGGTGGTACGGTGAGCGATGGTATGCTGTTACATTACATATTTTTTCTCACATATGTTCGTGATATCCTCTCTAGAATATCTCATGCAATATATTTTGTATTTCCCTGATGAATCTATCCAGACACATTCCGGTGTTGGAGAGTTTCCAACGGCTCTGTAGTAAAATGTACAATAACAACGTACTTGGTGTCACTGAATGGCGCCAATAAAAGAGTAATTATTTGTTTAACAACTGCAAAAAATTAACTGCTCACATTTGTCGATTATAGGCGGCGGAAAGGTCATACAAAAAAACGTAATAAAAATAAAGTGCAGAATACTGAAGAACTTAATTAAATTAAAATTTGTACATTTAGGCTAAGCTCTCTTATATTAGATTTTGTTTATAGAGACAATCTCGAACCCAAGGAGCGGACGGAATTAACACACCATTGAAATTCTTAGGAAGGATATTATGATTTTCAGGCTCCCTCGCAATGTTTTTCATCACCGTTAAAGAGCTTGAAATAAAACTTTCACCAATGTTTTGCTATACATTGATAGGTACATGACTTCGAAAAGTCAATGGTGTGTCCATCGACTTATAGCCAAAACCACTGACAAGATATGCTTCTGTGGTTTTACTGGGCCACAAATAACTTATTATTTATCTAGAAAGTATAACAACAAGATGTGATCTTTCATTACTACTAGCAAAATACCATCCAATCATTGAGGTATTATACAAGAGCGGACATCAGGAACAAAATTTGTGCATATGGTGCGTGCACAAGGGTACACATTAAAGTGAGAGGGAAGATGTGTTACTTCGTAGGCGTGACAGAGACAGAAATAGAATGTACACTTCATTTTGTTACAAAAATTTTGTTTGCAGTGTCCCGTCTAGTATATTATCTCAATGCATCCAATACATTAAAAATAATGTGGTTTGAAGAAACATGGTTTATAAGATGAGAAACACTCGCACGCATGGACAGATAAACGAGTGAGTGGGTAGCGACGGGGATACGTAAGAATGTATCACTAATTTATTTGCTCCGTTCTGTTCGATAGTACTGGGTGTTTTAATTGCTTGCTCCAGGAATTTGAAGTTCAGTAACTCAACAACAACTATGGCTTTTTGGAGTCATGTGTGTATTAATAGTCCACCAGGCGCTTTAAAGTTGAAGGAAAACATTGTAAGGAAACCAGCATGCTGTAAAGATTTGACAAGAATTTATATGGTTTTCCATAATTTATATAGTACAAGCCCGTTACTATAAATATTTTAACTGTTAAATTATTAGCGTATTTTAAACTATCTTCTCCAATGCATTTGTGATTTACATCTAGTAGATGTCAATTCAATTGAAGTAAAATCTCGTGAGGAAATCAAAATATTGTAGAAGTTTCACAAAAATTCTGCTGTATACAGGGTATATCAAGACTGCTACCAAAAACGAAGCCGGGTGGTAGTTTAAGCGACTTCAGACACAAAGCAATAGAAAAAGTTGCAAAAAAAAAGCGACAATTTTGTTTTTGTTATTTTTTTCATATGCCTATATTTGGGTGGTAAATATTTTTTTTCGTAAAATAATAGTGTATACCCTTTTATTTATAAATACTCTAAGGTATAAAAGAGTTTAAATTATTATTTTAGCAAAAACTATGGATTTACCACCCAAAAATGACGAAATATAAAATTGTCGCGTTTCTTTGAGAAATTTTTAGTTGCATTGTGTTTGTAGTCACTAAAACTACCACCCGGCTTCGTTTTCGGTAGCAGTCTTGAGATACCCAGTATGAAGTCCAGGATGGCACTAGATCAGCCTAAGCCCTAGCAACCGAACTCTTGATTAATTAATGATTGATGAATGATTAATGGTTGACTTATGTCAATACGCACTACATCAGTGCAGAGCGGTGAACTATATGGCCTAACCACTTTCAATCGTACTCTCGATTGTAAAGAAGGGCCGTTCCCTGTAGTGGGATGTATGTATATAGGGACTCATACAGATACATTGTGGTTGAAATTATGCGTCCTTTTGGAGCCTCAAAGTTCATTCAGTGTTGTTTATTTATTGAACTTGTATGTTTTTTTTTTATGTTAAACTTTTACTGTTTTATGGAAATAACATGACTCTGAAAATTCAGACAAAAATTAGCGCCGCTATTTTTCTAGATTTACAAAATTCCTTGAAGTTTTGAGAATGAAAACTGGTATGCTCAAAGCAGGAAGTTACGGATAACTCAGCTATTTCCAGATATGCCATCTGTTGCATTCTCAATTGTTAGTGGAATATGCGCCAGAATATCCAGTAGATCATGGTGATTCAACCCGTGAGCTCACTTCAATAGCTTGATGTGTAACAAGCCACTCGTAAAACGTACTATATCGTATTTTTAATATAATTTATGGAGAGGCTAAAAGCCGAGATTATAGTTCAGGAATATTTAGAATATTTCTTCTTTCTCTTGGCTATCATATATTCTTAGTACATTGATGAGTCATGTTTGTACATTAAATTGATTGACTGCCTTCGAGGCATAGTTGCGTAGAAGTGAGATGTGTGAGAAAAGGCCATCGGTTTCATTCCCGTGCAGGAACAAATGTTTACTTACTACCGGCTTCTAAGGAAAATTATACGCTTTTTTAGAGGTTCCTAACTAGTCTCTGAGTTCCTATTTGTTATAGCCACTATTCCATATACACTTAAATAGAGGAATTTTGTTTTGAATTATTATTCAAGTAATTTATTTCCAATTTCACGCCTTAAAAGAATACATCAGAAGTCATATATTATACATAATTATGTGCATATAGTTGACCTGAACGCGTACATAACCAAGTTTCGAATACGTTATGAGTAACGTATCAATTATTCTCGGATCGAGTATTGGTGTATTAGCAGCTGATTTCCAGTTTCGCGTGCGTCCCTGGACGAGTGCCAATAATGCGGATTCATTGATGAGCGGCGCGGGAAGCTTATAAGATCGTATAATATTTTTAATATTGAAACTCAACATTGTTTGTAATAATAGTAATATTTTTTCGTATAAATAATAGCTTATGGTTCAGCTTACCGTGACTAAAGAGAGAGAGAAAGAAGAAAATAGTAGAAGTTTACTTCATTTATACAGCTTTTGTGATGAAATTAGTTAGACGTCAGGTGAATGGAGATGCCGCGGGTTTGATTCTTGCACCGAGAAAAATGTTTTTGCGATCCAGATAATATATTTGCTTCGTCTGGGTGTTTGTTTAGCCGAAAAGTCTCTCATAGTTTTTATAGACCTGATCTTACTTCACATGAACACTCTCGATGTGGGTGCGTTTCAACTTACCATTTCAGCACAAAAGTCAATATTTTTCATCATATACACTTTCGAAGAATTATTATTAAAAATTATTAAAAATATATTATTATTATTAAAAATATATTAATTATTAAAAAATATTAAAAACTGAAACAGTCAAAATATCAATGTTTCTTATATTTATAATTTATATACCAATTTAATGTTACTATCTTAGCTTGTTATTTATTTATAACATTCTCTCGCATTCTTGTAGTAAGCATTATGAATTCGGTGACCAAAAATAATTATTACTCAATAACCAAGCGATCTGTTATCCCAAGGATATTACTTACGTTTTTTCAAAGTATATTGTTTGAACCGGATTTATTAAATAAGAACCAAACGTAAACTCCTCTTAATCGTACTTTCGATTTTAGAGGAGGCTCGTGCCCTGTAGTGGGCCGTATATGGGCTGATGCAGTACAGTGAAGTATAGTACAGTATAATAATCCAAATCGCTCCGCTCATCACTGCGCACATAATCTCGGCTCGAGAATGGCCAAACTATTGTAGTTAAATGCTCATTTTGATTGAAACATTACGCGTACCGGCGGGTTCACGTAAACCGAAACACATCGAGTTAACTTGTTCGGTATTATTTATTTATTGTTTAGATAGCGGATGTATTATATATCGAGAATGTACTGGAATTGGACGAGTTGCGGTAGGATGTGCCAGAATGTCTAATAGTAGACATGTGGCTTAATGAAAATTAATACTGACAACAGCTGATTGGAATTTGCGTTGTTATAACAATGCCGTAGAATGGTCGTGATTTTGATGTAAATATTTCTTTACGTCGTAGCAATTATGAGAGATTGTCGTTCAGAGCAGCTAAGATGTTTACTAGTGTACATTTTAATATAATACAGTAGGTCGATAAACGAGCTAATAGGTCGCCTGCTTGTAAATAATCGGTGCCATGAACGGCCACAACCCTTGAACTATAGATTGCCAGGATATCTAATAGGGACGGGAATGGGAAGAAAAAAGAATGGGATAGAAAAAGGGGTATTAGGTATCCGGCAGTCTAAGACCCTGAACGAAACGCAATAGCAAAACTGTCGTTTCACGTAGATCTCCTGTGAGATAGTGGTACCGTCCTAGTCAAGGCTACAAATTCATGCTGAGTCATGACTGACAATGGCGTGATTTTAGCAGTTATTAAATACACTTAGCATACACTAGGCTTGTTAAATCACTGTGATATCTGTGAACTGCTCTAAATTAAAATACACTGCGACTCCTGTCATGCCTGGAAAATAAGTATGAGCAATAATGACAAGTTCCAACTCTCATGAAATAACGCAATCGTTAAACATAAATAAAGCTAAACTTCTCACAGCATAACAATTTAACTGTAGGATTTGAATGTTAGGTTATGAAGAAAGATGAATAGGATGAAACTATAGACGATATGACTGATATGGAACGTGTTGTGTTATTAAAAAGCACACTTTTCTTATTTATAATATTCAAACAAAAACGCACACATGCATACGTATCTAACAATAGCAGATAGCCGATGGTATGAGTATAGACATCAAAGCACTGGTTACGGCTATAAAGCTGGACGTCTTGTGATATTTTACGAGATAATTGCATATAACATTGTGCAATATTTACTGAAGTTCACAACAAAGGGATGTTGTTACAAGAGAATGTCCCGCCCACTCATTAGGTATGAATCACCGAAACTAATATAAAGAAAGCAGAGGCACGCAAAGAATTTACATAGGGTTATGGAGATCGGCGAGTTTTTGTAAGGATCCTAGCTTGGTTTCAATTTGCAAAGAATACCAGCAGAAAGAAAATAATCAGTAGAATTTGGAGAAAAATGAGAAAATTGTACCACGGCAACGTCTATTTATTCCGCCAAAGAGCAGTATAATTGCCATTGGTTCCAGTTTTAATGACATTATAGACTGAGTAACTACTGGATATATAAAGAAATTTAAAATCTTAAGTCTTAAAATGGCGAAGGCAGTAGAATGCCATATTATTGCAGTTTATGGTGTTGTTTGGCTTTGCTACTGTTCATGAGCTGTCGTATCGCTTACCATCAGGCGAATAGGATACTTGATCAAAGCAATAAAAAAAAAACAAATGCAAATTTATTGTAGGAAATAGAATACCCTGTTTTCTATTTTTACGTTTGTATATAATTTAATGAGCGCTGTTGGCATTTCAAAATTAATGGAATAGATATTATTCTTGACAACGACAGAAATATTCGAACGCTAAAATTCGAGCATAATAATATGTATTTTATATTTTGTAACACTGTAATATGTTCTCAATTAAAATAACTATTAAGTAAATATTTTGAACTAAAATAAATTATATTAACCAGATATTTTTTATTTGTTTTCAGGTGAATGGCATTGTGCTGCACGGGAGATGCCATCTGAACGCGTCTGCTATCATCAAGGGTCTGGTTGGACCTGTGTTTAAGATTATATTGTTAAGGTAAATACTTTTATTATATTTATAGCTTTTCATACCGAGACAGCCAAGTGATTATGCAAAGTTAGTCATAGCTTACTTATTCTAGCTCCACAAGTGAGTCGCTATAACTGCAGAGGGATGTCGCCTCTCTAAGCCTGTTCTACCATCCGTACCACAAAGAATCGTCTGAGGAATTGTCCAATTTGATCCCCTCCTCTCCATTTTTAAACAGAACCACGCGTGCTTGTTGTTGCACCTCACAATCAAAAAGTTCTTAGATTTCATGTAGAGCCAAGTTTAACTTCACAAACTCTATACCTCAAAATATTATATGGCTTACGCCCGAATACTGGAACGCCATTCAAATAATAAGTTGCTCTTAACAGCGCACGGCCCACTTAGCCAGTACATTTAATCGGGATTAACGTAGTTAAGCGCTATTTATATTTAAGTTGCGTTCCAGTATTTGGGCGTTAACCATACATATCCCGAGATTTTTGTGAAGTGGCAATATGAGTTAGTACATATATGTAGGAAAAACCAGTATGAATAGCAAAATTTAATTAAAGTTTTATCTCCTCTTCATCATCATCATCATCATCATCAGCCCGTTGCAGTCCACTGCTGGACATAGGCCTCTCCCAAGGTACACCACAGAGCCCGGTCTGTAGCTTTACGCATCCAGTTCTTGCCGGCCCTCTTCTGCAAGTCATCCCGCCATCTGGCCAGAGGACGTCCCACGCTACGTTTGCCAAGACGCGGTCTCCACTCCAGAACACGCTTACTCCAGCGGTTATCCGTTCTGCGACATATGTGGCCAGCCCATTGCCACTTCAACCTACTAACTTTCAGAGCTATGTCGGTTACCTTGGTTCTCTGACGGATCACTTCGTTTCGAATTTTGTCCTTTAGAGAGACTCCGAGCATAGCTCTTTCCATCGCACGTTGAGCGATCTTTAACTTGTGGATTAGCCCCACAGTCAGTGTCCACGTCTCGGCTCCGTACGTCATTACAGGGAGGACGCACTGGTTGAACACTTTACTCTTTAGGCTCTGTGGTATATCCGACGAAAATATATGGTACAACTTCCTAAATGCTGCCCAGCCCAACTGAATCCTCCTATCGGCTTCCTTTTCAAAGTTATTTCTACCCAATTGGATTAGTTGTCCGAGGTAGACATACTCCTTGACAACTTCGAGAACTGAACTTGGCCGCGTGGTGTCCGGCGGAGTAGAATAGCACCAACCCATTATACTTTCGGGTGTCTTACAAGGCGACTAATGATCGAGGCAGAACATCTGCAGCTTCCATAGACCAGAGAATGGGCAGCAGCGTTTTCTGGTATTCTCCGTCCACTGCGATCGCCAACCCGCCTGCCCAGCGTGGCGATTAGGGCATTACCTCCCAATGTTAAACGCACCAAATAAAAGGCCCCGAGTTCCCGGCCGCCTCACCAGGCTTGGCCACGGTAGCGGTCATAGCGTCGGTGGGGCACGGGGTGCCAAGAATCCCCGGGTTACGGAAGGCTACCACACATTGACCTTGGCTACGTATAACTCCTCTTAACATCATCTAATTAATTTCCGTTTATCTGGTTGATTAGCGTTTTTATTGTGAATACATGCAATGTGTGGGATACATAAATTTTGTCATGCATTACTATCATAGCTTTTTCATTATTTACTACATGTTAATTACCGTAAGTGAAGTTACGAATATTCTATGAATACAATATTATTGTGAACAAAACTTCATAATATAATTAACTAGCGGCTTGGCCCAGCTTCGCCCGGGTGCAAGTAGATTTCTCTACAATAATATGCACGTATTATACACATAAACCTTTCTCTTGAATCACTATATCTACTACAAAAAACTGCATCGAAATCCGTTGCGTAGTTTTAAAGATTTAAGCATACAAAGGGACATAGGGACAGAGAAAGCGAATTTGTTTTATACTATGTAATGATTGTTGAGGAAATAACCAAGTGGTGTGTGAGAGGCCGCTTGGGTAAGTACCACCGCAATATCAATTTCTACCGGAAAATAGCAGTGTCAATGCACTGTTGTATTTCTGTTTGAAAAAAATTGTAGCAAGAGTAACTACTTGATATATTGAGACTTAACATCGTTTGTCTAAGGATAGCGAGCGCAGTGAAATACCAAGCGATGCTTTGTAATTTGTGTTGTTTGGCTTTGCTACTATTCATGAGCGGTTGTATCGCTTACCAACAGGCGAATGGTATGTTGTTCTTGCCATTCATGGAAAAAATACCAGCAAAAACACACTAATACAACTCGTCCCAAAGGAAACATTTATTAAATTAACAGAGAGTTCCGAACTCAGTGTTATTATTAATGCCTCTTATTCCATACAGGGGTCGTAAATGGCAGCATATATAAAGCACAGACCCCGTTCATCTCCAACTGTGCTTATACAAATGGATTCCGATTAGCAACTCGTATGCATAATAAAAGCATTGCCTTAATGTTACGAGTAGGCGCATAGGATATTAATGGGTGATTTATATTATACTGTATCTGCATCAGCCCATAAACGTCCCACTGCAGGGCACTGGCCTTTACTATACGTACAATCGAAAGTACGATGATGAGGGGGTTAGGCCATATAGTCCACCAGGTGGTAAGTCTCTCATATGTGAGAGGCTGCCTGGGTGGGTACCACCGCAATGTCTATTTTTCCCGTCAAACAGCAGTTTAAATGCACTGTTGTGTTTCGGATTGAAGGACATTGTAGCCAGAGTAACTACTGGACATATTGAGACCTAACATCTTATGTCTCAGGATGGTGAGCGCAGTGGAATGCCAAGCATTGATTTGTAATTCAAGGTGTTGTTTGGTTTTGCTTCTGTTCATGAGCGGTCGCATCGCTTACCATCAGGCGAACGGCATGCTCGTCTCGCCATTCACTGCAATAAAAAAAAGCTGGGCTAGTGCGGTTTGGCGGACTTCTACATACCATTGGAATTCTTCGGAATCACTATGGTATGCAGGTTGACGATGGTTTCCTTCGCCGTTATAATGCGAGGTGATTGACTATCATTTTTTGAAAATGACATGGAACTAATGGTCCACTAAAATGTTGAATATTATTATAAGTTACTTTTTATAATTTTTTAATGCAATATTTTTGATCCAGACTCCAGTCATTGCTTGTTCAATACCAACCGGTTTTGAAAGCGGTTTTCAAAAGAAAAGAACCAGTTTACAATACAGTAATTATTTGATAACTTACAAGTTGGTTTAAATTAGAGCAGTTCATTAATTATTATATGCAATATTCTATTTATATTTTAAATTAAGTAGAGTCAGGTTGTTATTCATTATTCGCAAAATCTATGAACATCACGTGTGATAGAGTAAGTTTATAAATTGTCGTTTTCTTTGCAGAAGGAAATCAGCACTTGAAGACGTTGCTGTAAAGCCGCTTACTATCTCGCAGTTCCCAGTCGCTTTAGAAGAGGAGGTAAGTTTTATTCATTTATTATTACGCTTTGAGAAATACCCTCATAAATCCACTTATTTTGTACTGTTAAGCCGAAAACAAACTATCGTACGTACGTCTTACGCATAGAGTAAAGAAACTGCCATAGATACTAGTAGATGCGGCTAACTGGCCAATCAGGACAATGGAACATACAAGGTCACGATTTAAATTTACGACTGACAGTGTGCACATATCCAAAGAATCCAGTGTTCAGACCGGTCTATGTAGCGTTTCTCTAGTATCTAAGGCCGCTTCTTTACTCTAACCGTAAGACGAAATACGATAGTTTGTTTTCGGCTTTAGTATAAAGATCCACGGAGATCCCACGGGAAAATTTAGCAGCAGTTTTGTGTAGCAATGTTTTTGGTGAACGGTTTTTTTTTGTAAACGTTTGTTATAAAAAAACTCGTGTCCTAATAGATAAGGCTTTTTGTTTAAAATATTAAAAAATAAAGCTGTAGTTAAAAAGCTGTAATATTGGATAACATTAATTAAGCTCCATAGGTAAAGGTATCGTATCTACGATTGTAATTATAATAGTTTCAACTGTTTTTTAATTGCAATGTATGGTGATACCAGCGTGCCGTTCGCCTGATGGTATACGATACGACAGCTCGTGGACAGTAGAATAACTATACAGCACAATGAAATACAAAGCAATGCTTGGAATCAATCTGCGCTCGCCATCTTGACACGTAAAATTTTTAGTCTCAATATGTCCAGTAGTTACAATGCCTTCAATGTCCTTCAAAACGAAACGAAACAGTAGTTTTCACAGCTGTTTGGCGGGAGAAATAGACATTGCGGAGGTACCCAGGCGGCCTCTCATTTGAGATACCTCCCACCAGTCAAAAATATTCAAGAATGTTTCTCACTGTCTTAGACATTTCTGTCGAGCTATTAGAATATTTCTTACTGTGCTAGACATTTCTGCCGGGTTATTAGAAGTCTTAGATCCCAAAGGTCACTATGACGACCTTGAAAACTCCGAATGATTGGTTTCGTAATATTAAGAAGTTAATAGCAATGTTGCTTAACGGAGATTTACGCGGAAACGAGTTTCTTTCAATATAAATTATATCTATGATCTGGTTTCATTTTTATATTTTTTAACTGCCCTACTTTACAGCTTTCGTGGTAACGGGGTGGACTCAGGTATTAGTCATCCAATCAGTGGCTGTTAGAATTTAACTTTATTTACAATTATTACATTAAAAATTTGTTTGGTTTTTGCGTTCCAATCTACACAGAAGGATACTCATTGACTTGAGGGCTGGCAGTTGGTCTTTTGTGTTTCGATTTAATTAAATGTAGAATACGATCCTATGCTCCTGCAGGCTTCAAGCCATCTTCTTTGTTAAAATTTGGATGGCTTTTAATTTCTATAGCCTCTCTAAATATCATGGGCAGGAAATCTTTCATAATATTAAAATTTTACCTTCCAATAAAATTTGTATTATGCTTCCAAAGACGTCCGAAGTCCCTTATGAGAGTACATCGATTCTTTCTCCTTGCCTGGTCGCTAGATGTCGCTACTTCCGCCACCTAGATGCACCTACAGCGCCACCTACCGTTTTCCGGCTGCATCTAAACCACCTACTAAATACAAGCCGCCCTCTATGTCATTGTATGGCTCATAATGGTATAGCCCCAGGAAGACATTACTGGGACTTCGGACGTCTTTGGAAGCATAATACAAATTTTATTGGAAGGTAAAATTTTAATATTATGCGTTCCGTTTGACGTCCGAAGTCCCTTATGAGAGAGTGTTTGTTATCTCCTGGTGGCTTGTATTTTTGGTAACGATTTTAAATTAAAACGCAACAATGTGATTGAACATATAATGTAATGTAAATGCATATTGATTTAGATGCTAGGTATAAATCAAAATATTTCTCTGTAAGTATTATGAATCATGTTGAAAATATTGTGATAAGGATTTTTCTGAAATAATTTCTCTATTAGACTTATTAATTTGTTTCAGATAAAACTTTTTAAAAGTACATTCATGCTGCCAATTAGCTTTAGCTAGGATATCATTAATATGGTAATTTTCTACCCAATTTAAAGATGAGACTGCTGATCTACAGCTTCCAGCTGAAGCCTGAATACCAGCATCAGCTAGAAGCCTCTTCATCCAA
Source organism: Hyles euphorbiae (assembly GCA_023078785.2). NCBI lineage: Eukaryota > Metazoa > Arthropoda > Insecta > Lepidoptera > Sphingidae > Hyles > Hyles euphorbiae. Next base: position 9,829,916 of record CM041056.1, on the reverse strand, counting down.
CCCCCAATCATAGCTGCAGTAGCTGGCCTTGTAGGACTTCTAGTTGCTAAGAATAAATTAGTAATATTTTCACGGCTCCCTCGCGTCATATCTACTAGTGTACGTAACCAATATACTGCATCGATGCTTTTATCCGGTGCGACCAAAAATGTCCAGCTAGATTGTTGATATGAGGATGAATCAGTTTTCGACCCAAAAGCGGGGTGCAAAGTAATAGAATCAGTGTTATCTATAAAATGTTGACTATCAGTATGTAAAAGAGTAAGATCGTGTACTCTACGGCCAGAAGATAATAGTAAAATAGCAGCTGTGTGTCTAGATACTTGATATAAACTATTTAAATTTACACTGTAATTCTTTAACCATCTAATCAAAATCCTTGCATCCCAAATCGGTAATTTGGAAGGCGCCGGTTTTGCCACGGAAATAGCTTTCAGTATGTGTTTTACTATCGGGTTTGCAGTAATTTTAACATCAGATATTGTTTCGCAAACGGATGCAATAACCGATTTATGAACAAGAATCGTTCTGTAAGAGAGACCACTGGTCAAAAATAGATAACCGAGATACCTCGCTACGTTTACAGGTTCCGGCAAACGAAAATTAATGCTATTTTCTTGGCAAAATCTCACCCATCTGCTCCAAATGGGGGCATAAGTCTTTATTGTAGACTGTCTCCAACACGATGACAATAACTGTTTCTCTTGCGGCGTCCATGTATCCGTCAGGGCATCCCACCCGAAATGAGCCAGGCTTCCAGGTGTAACTTGCCGACTTGTGCCGGCGGTAGCATTGTCGCTGTGTCCACCAGTGTCTTCTCCAGATTTTTGAGTTTCACGGGACGTTTCAGAGCCCGATTCTTCAGGTCTGGCCTCCAAAAGGGCTTCGTCCACCTGGGTGCTATTAGAATGTACTGGCCTGAGGCTGAATTGAGATGATCCAGTACCCTGGGTATTAGGCTGGGCGGCGGGAACAGCCATGCAAGTTGGTAATGCCAGGATCTGCTGAACGCGTCGTGATAGTAAGCGTTCGAGTCTGACAAGTCTAGCGAAACATAGTTTGCTACGACATGTGCTGTTTTTGACGCAAAGAGGTCTAGGTCTGGCGTGCCCCACATGTTGAACAGTCTCGATGTTTCCTCGCCTGTTAGGTGCCACTCTGCGGCGGCGCGATTTCGTGAGAGGTGATCTGCTTCGGTATTGCACAGGCCTGGTAGGTGGTGAGGCCGAAGCACAATGTTGAGGTGGTCCGCCAGTTTCAGCAGCTGTTGGGTCAGATCTAGCAATTGACGAGATCGTGTTCCTCCTTCGTTTTTTATATAGGACACGACTGTTTTGTTGTCGCTCTGAAGAATCACTGTAGAATTCTGGAGCTCCATTGCTTTGGCTGATATAGCGGCTATCACAGCATACATTTCCTTCAGATTGCAATGCCATTTTGACTGGTGTTGCTCCCATAGGCCTTTTATCATGTCGTTGTTCACCAGGGCTCCCCATTGAATGTCCGACGCGTCGGTGATGACGTGGTTCGTCGGCATTCTTTGGAGATGAATCGCTGACCTCTGACTGATGTTCTCCACCCACCATTTTAGTTCTGTATGTACCTCTTCTGGGTACTGAATCTGCGATCGAGGACACTTTCTGAGTTTGTTGCTGTGTCGCTGCAGTAAGCGGCAATGCAACCTTCCCCGTGGGGTGATGAAGGTTGCAAAGTTGAGATGACCTAATAGGCGTTGCGCCTGTTTTAGGTTCCAACTGCCTGTTTCGAGTCGTACTCGCAACATCTGACGAATTCGTTGTATTTTCTCTGAGGGTAGGAACTTTGTGTTGGATTTGGTGTTCCATGTGACTCCCAGAAAATCGATTTGCCTCGTTGGTGTTGTAATCGATTTCTCCATATTTATCCACCAACCCAGACTGCTCAAAAACTGTATTGCGATTTCTATATGTGCTGTAAGCGTATTTTTGTCCTGATGTACTATCAGATAATCGTCCAAATAAACCACTAACCTCAGTCCTTTTTTGCGGAGTATTTCTGCGGTCCAGTTCGTTACCGAGGCGAAAATCCGTGGCGCTGCTGCCAGACCGAACGGCAGACACGTCATCTGCAGCAGTTGACCTTGATAGCTGATCCGGAGAAACCTTCTGTGTGGATCTTTTATTGGCAGGTGGTAATAAGCCTGACTTAGATCCAGTTTCACCATCCAATCTCCGTGTTGTAGAAAATTTGGCATTTGGTGATGGTGGAACAGATGGAAATGCCTTGGTTTCAAGTACTGGTTTAATGCCTTGAGATTGAAAATTGTTCGACTTTTGCCGTTGGATTTCGGAATTATGAATAGAGGCGATATAAAAGACGGTGTCAGGGGAGCCGGCTCTAAGACTTTTAACTGAATTAAATTTTGAATTTCGGTTGACATTAACTGAGATGTTGGAGTTTGATACTTTGTTAAAACATCTGAAGTTGGGAGAACTAATGGGGGTGTCTTGTTGAATGGTATTCTGAGACCTGTTATCAATTTCCATATTGAAGTTGGTGGATTGAAAAGAGCCCAAGTGTTTTGAAAGCGTCTCAGACAGCCGCCTGAAAACCCTGTCGAGTCATTTATTTTTATATCCCGATCTTTTACCCTCTGCCTTATATTTTCTCCCTCCCCCCCTCTTTTTGGCTGACGAGTTGTTGTGAAAGAATCGTTCGGAATCTTTGTTTTCAGCACGTTTGGGTTTGTAATTGTTATTCGGCTGGCTCCGAAACAACTTTGCGTCAGCAGACGAGGTCGAGGGCTGTGGCGATTTTGCCCGGGTTCGTGTAGAAGATGGGGACTGTTTTTGTAATTTATCTACTCCACCAATTTTCTGTAAATATGTTGACAACTGACCGGGGTCAAACATGTACTCGCAAGACGGCGGAATCCTACTCAGATCTTCTTTCATATATTTATCTTTTAATTTTTTAACTAAATCTCTACGGCGCAATTCTAACATTTCAGCTCGTTTCCCGCAAATCACCTGTAGTATATCGTGAGATATTGTCTTATATTCGGAATCACTACCAAATAGCCGGTTTAACTTTTCATAAATAGAGGACGCATTAAGCTGGATGTCCCTAGAGGCAGACCAGTCAACTAGATTTTGTAATGCCGAGTTTACGGCTTCATTTTGGGCTAAAAATGCATTGGATAATGCGGCAAAACTACGTTCCATTTGAAACCAACGTAACGGGGCAAAAGGATCCTCCAGACGTCGCAGCTCCTCATTTACTCTTAATTCGGTAAAAGCTGGAAAAGCCGCGTATTTCTTCTGAACGTCTGTATACCGAACCGCGTTCCAATCAGGTGAGTCAAATCTTTGCATAACCTTAATTTTTTCAACACGTGCGCAATTTGCTTTTGGTACAGCCGGTTCTTTGACAGACACGTCCAAGTTGACAATACTACTCGCATCTAATTTGGGTGGATTTAAAAACTGTTCATTAGATATTGGTAGCGAACTGTCCGGCAAAAGCGAAGTATGTGGCATGCTGTTGCTATTAGCTAAAGGCATTTGCGCGGTTAACGGCGGGGCCTCCGTAGATGTAGCGAATTTGGCCGTTAAAATATTATTCAAATGACTCACCAATTGTTGTGACAAAAAGTCAAACCTTTCCTCCAGATCCCGTGAACTGGTACGCCTTTGGCGTTTCCTTGGTGGCCCTTCTTGATCCGACGAACAATCCGAAGAACTATCACTATCATTTGAATTAGATGCGATTACCTCTTTATCACTCATTTTTTCCAAAGAGGTAAAGGTAACGGAAGACAAACTAACTTGAAAAATGTTTGAATTTAACTTTCTACTTAAATCTCGAAAGCTAATTAAACTAATATAAAATTTGCGACAAAATTAATCTAAATAATTTAATAACTAATAAATATAGATTTTTTCGTAACGACCATGTGCTCGGTTCGAAAAACGACGCAACAATGACATAGAGGGCGGCTTGTATTTAGTAGGTGGTTTAGATGCAGCCGGAAAACGGTAGGTGGCGCTGTAGGTGCATCTAGGTGGCGGAAGTAGCGACATCTAGCGACCAGGCAAGGAGAAAGAATCGATGTACTCTCATAAGGGACTTCGGACGTCAAACGGAACGCATAATATCTCATCTTTCTAAATGGGCAAGCAGACGGGCGATGAGTGCCACTTTCAAATTCAAAATTTAAAAACAGAAGCTGATTCTTCCGATAATTAATCAATCATCATCATCATCAGACTATTCGCGTCCACTGCTGGACATTGACATCTTCTATGGCATGCCACTGAGCTCGATTTTCAGCCCATCTTCTCCAACCGCTACCAGCCATCTTTCGGATATCGTCACTCTACCTCGTTAATCAATAATGCAGAACGTTAATAATATTCAAAGCCTTATACCTAAGCACATTTAAATCCTATTTGACCTAATAATCGAATGTCTTGTTCCTTTCAAACGAATTTTGAATTCTGTTTGAGGGAAGAAAAAAAATATTCGACAGCAAAAAATATTTTATAACTGTCTATATTACTGTTTAATATTGGTCAGGTTATTCGTTTGTTTTAAAGTGAATTAAGTAATTAAATTGGCATAAATATTTTGCTAATTTTGCTATAAACCGGGCTGATAATGAGACTAGTTTAATATCTCTGTTAGTTAGTTAGTTGGAAGCAGTTTGTACTACTTAAGACGAACCGGTGAAGTTCATTGATAAAATTGCTTAGATGCAGTTTTAACTAGTGTAAATATTTTTCTTTTTTTCTTATATTCAACAGTTTTTATAGGAGTGAACATTCTGAGGAAAATAATAACAAACCCAATCTCACATGTGACTCCATGTTAAAAAATACTTTTTCGAACTTTTTGAAACCCGAAACAAATATTTGTGGTACACACCAACATTTTTAGTCCGATTATTGAACTCATGGCCTCAATGGCACAACCTATGCTTTTTTGCATTAAATAGAAAAATAAGGATATTAAAGAAATGAAATAAGTAATAATAATAGTACAAGATATAGCCTTATACATATAACCTTGGCAATTTCTTCCAGGCATCCTCTGGATGCGTACATATGTAAATAAGAAAATGAAGGGGCTGTCATTACTTAACTATGCCACCGAATTAGCTGATCATAAGGTTTATTTTAAAATACAGGAAGGATCCAGGCTGATTTTGATGATAAACAAATTCATGTATAAGTGTTATATATACAGGGTATATCAAGACTGCTACCGAAAATGAAGCCGGGTGGTAGTTTAAGCGACTTCAGACTTAATGCAACAGAAAATGTTGCTAAAAAAAGCGACGATTTTTTTTTTATTTTTTTCTTGTGGTCGTATTTGGGTTGTAAATACATTTTTTTTCTAAAATAATAGTGCATACCCTTTTATTTATAAATACTCTAAGGTATAAAAGAGTTTAAATTAATATTTAAGCAAAAACTATGGATTAACCACCCAAAAATGATGATATTCAAAAAATGATAAAAAAATTGTCTCGTTTCTTTGCGAAATTTTTGCATTGTGTTTGTAGTCACTAAAACTACCACCAGGCTTCGTTTTCGGTAGCAGTCTCGATATACCCGGGTTATATATATATATATGTGTGTGTGTGTATATATATATAATTGTTTCGTTAGCTGATAAGGTATAAATAGGACAATTTAGAGGAAGTGGTCTGATAAAAGTTCTAATCATGTTTTACAAACGGATGGTGCTATCGTATTGTTTGGCATAAATACAGCCTTTTTAATGCCATTTATCGTTGTTCTCATATAAATAAAGATTAAAGTCATAATAAATATTAAAGGTTTTTTAGATCTTTTTGTGTATACAAAGTCTGTAGCCTTGTATACTAATAATTATTTTGTTATCCGTCAAATCCGACAAAAGAAAAATAATAAAATAATTAATTATTCGTCAAAATTAGATACATTTATAACCCACATAGCGGCACGTGTTGGCTATTATTATTTTATAGTAAACATTTAATTATTTAACACCAAATATGTAGGTATGAACATTAGGTATGAACATTTTGTGTCCTATATCTTGTATCTCTTACATGTGAGAGGCCGCCTAAGTAGGTACCACCGTGATATCTATTTTTTCTACAAAACTGCAGTGTAAATGCACTGCTGTGTTCCGGTTTGATGCAAATTCTAAACAGATTAATTACTGGACGTATTGAGACTTAACATCTTATGTCTCAGATGAGCGCAAAGGAATGCCAAGCATTGCTTTGTAATTCATGGTGTTTCGTTTTGCTTCTGTCTATGAGCGGTCGTATCGCTTACAATTAGGCGAATAGACTCGCTCGCTCGTCTTGTTACTCATAGCAATAAATAAAATCCTCCGACAGCCTCCGTGGCGCTGGCGGTTAGACGCCGCCTGTGAAACGAGAGGCCGCGGGTTCGATCCCCACACCGAGAGAAATGTTTGTGCGGCCCACAAATATTTCTTCCGGGTCTGGGTGTTTGTGAGACCGAAAAGTCTCTCGTAGTTCCTGATACCCACGACACAAGACTCGATCTTAGTGTGGGGTCAGGACTATATATGTGACTGTTGGGTGTTATTTATTTATTTATTTAAAATCTAAAAACGTGTGACATTTAGCAAATGAAGCCTTTTTAAATTGGTAGAGTTGCATACAATTCTCTGTTATTTACGAATGCATTAGTTTTTTAAAGTAACTGTGCAGACAGACATAAAAATCATAATAGTATCTGCGCATTTAATCTAAGAGGATGTAGGAAATTTCTCTCAAGTACAATGTACAGGACATGGCAAGTTATCTCCGCCGGAGCTCTCTTTACATAAGACCAATTTAATTTTCTTACGTTTTATTGTGTACTTATTATGTGTGTTTATTATTAACGCTGACCTTGTCGACGAGTGTTTTGTCTCTTTCACACCGGTTCCTTAGAGCGTGCTGGTGATTTTCGTATGATTTTCCTACGCCCCGCCCTTCAACACAATAAGCACTCTACACAAACCACTTAGAGTTGAGAGTCAACTGCGCATTGTATTTTTCAGTGTTTATCTTGGCATATATTTTAGAATGGAACAATGTTGTGGGCGTTGCAAATTGATTTAGACTTTAAATCAATAAGTTTAGGTGCAATATTGCATGATTGATGGACGTTTTATAAGTCGTTTCGCGCCGTCTATTTTCAGTCCATGTTATCTCACATTTTAGCAATGTCATATAGCAAATAAGTTTTCGTATTCAGTACGTATTGAAATACAACACGGTGTGGTTGTGTGATTAATAAAAATATAAAAAAAAATTAATAACATGACATTAATTGAATGGTAATCAGTGAACTTAGTGTTGTTTGGTTCAGTGGTCACGGATTTTTTATGAGTGTCGTTTGTTGTACAAACGGCGTGGTTGAAATAAGTGGTGTTAGTGAAAAACAACTATTTTTAAATCTCATATTTACTTATGGAATCAGATAAAACTATAAAGATATAAACAACGTTGTATCTCCTCTCTTTCTCTCGCTTGCGGTGATAGAAAGGGACGCTAAATAAAATCACGTGTGAATCCATTTTGGAGATTACTGTTGGGATTAAAAAAATTTTGTTCTAAAAAACTTTGCTCTCAGTGCGAATGTAATTAAATGATTGGCAATAAGGAAATAACCAGCGTTTGTGAACTTTAATAGATTCATCCAATTCACTTTGAATTTGTTGATATATTCCTCTAAAATATAATATTCAATACATTTAGGGCCACTTAATTAATAATTTACATTCTATTCTGATATAGTGAGGTGATGTATGTGTGTATGTTTGCGGTAATTACACAAACTATTAAACCGATTTGAATAATTCCTTGATTAATTGTAATGCAAATCGTTCTACTTTAACATACGTTATGTGCTATGTCTATATGTACAAATTAGCTGAAGTTCGAAAGAGTTCTCTTGAGTTTTAATTGTTTAATGTAAAAATACCGGATCGCTAGAAGTAATACTTTCTAAATAAGTTAATGTTTCTAACTTCCACCAGATAATGTAGTAACAGAATTGTAAATATTATTCACATAAATATACTTTAATGACCGTACAGTGACATTGGCTAGTTATCCTATGAAATTGTAGTATTCCTCTTTTAGAATCTTTACGATCATAGTAATACAAATGACAAAAACAGGGAATAATATTTAGTGTCATTTGATGAAATATTTTATTAATAACTAGCGACCAGGCCCAACTTTTTCCCGGGTACATACACTTTTTTGGAAATATGATCTATCGATTATGACAATCAGGGATAATATAGGATACTAATGGTGAAATAATTCTTCAAACCGGTCTATTAGGTTTAAAGCCTAATCAATGCAAACAATCAAATATTTTCTGAGCTGTGAACGTGAGACCGGGGGTTCGACCACACACCGTGACAAATATTTCAGTGATCCACGTGTTTGTGGGATCGAAAAGTCTCTCGTAGTTCCTGATACCCACGACAAGACTCGATCTTAGTGCGGGGCCAGGACTATGTGTCTGTTGGGTGTATTATTTTCTCTTTAAAATATTAGTATAGAATATATTAACGTCATGCCTGTATCCTATAGGGTAAAGCTCGATCCTGATAATATCACTGGCTCTTATTAAACATAAAGGAATTCCGTGTTGTAAGGACGTACATGGGGTGATTTAGATGTGGATACAATGTATACTTAACCTAAAAAGTCACAGAATAATATATCTGATGTTTTCATTGGAAAGTCTTTGAATGGGTGCGACGAAGGTGGAACCAGTCTAAAAGGCTAGTAAAAAGACTTTTACTTCCTGTCATATATTTCATGTGTGGTTATCGTAATTCTTAATTATTCTACACAATAAATTGAATATAAAACTTGATTTAAAGTTGCATCACAATCTATTTAAGCTACTTAACCGCGTGGGATTTGTTAAAAACATTTAAATACGATTATTATGCAAATTAAATATCAGATTTAAATATGGATAGTAATAAATAAATCGCTATGGTATGCAGGTTTCCTCACGATGTTTTCCTTCACCGTTTTAGTGCGTGGTGATTGATTATCAATTATTATTTCTCTTTATTTTAAATCTCTTTTTTTACATTTTTATATATATAGTATAAAAACAAAATACATATAAAAACATAAAAATTCATCCAACAATGGCGAGGCTCGAGACCCAAGCCACCGGTGGTTAGGACCCCAAAGTGAGGAACCTCCTCACTATACGTGCCGTGTCAAGCAATACTGCCTTCTGTATCTGACTCCTGACCCAAACGCCGATTGAGAGCCTCTGTAGATGTTGGTCGAGGCTCTTTGGTATCAACCCATGAGCAGAAACGACAATCGGGACAATAATTGTTGAGTCGACATCCCACATGTCGGTAACCTCGTGTGCCAAATCTAAATATTTAGACATTTTGTCTTTTTCGGCTTTGACAAGGTTATCGTCATGCGGAATGGTGACGTCAACAAGTATAGCCCGGCGCGCCAATCGATCTATTATCACAATGTCAGGCTTATTGGCTAGAATAGTCCTGTCTGTGATAATAGATCGATCCCAATACAGCGTTGCATGACCATTTTCGAGAACTGGTTGGGGCACATATTGGTAATATGGCACTTCAGGAGTCACAAGTCCATATCGAAGAGCAATTTGCTGATGTATGATCTTGGCTACTAGGTTGTGTCTATGCAAATACTCGCCGTTAGCAAGATACGAACAACCGGAAATAACATGCCTGATGGACTCGCCAGGACGGTGGCATGCCCGACAGATGTTGACCGTACCGTCCTTCAGGATGTATTTCCTATAGTTGTTCGTCTTAATAACTTCGTCCATAATTGCAAAGACAAAACCCTCGGTTTCCCCAAAGAGGCTACCGAAGCGTAGCCAAGACACAGACGCTAGCCGATCCACATCAGGCCCATGAAGGGCTCGATAGAATCGACCGTGCAGCTCTTTGCTCTTCCATATGTCCTCGCGATCCTTGGTGCCTACCACTAGAGGTTTCCGCCAGTTCTCAATCGCCAAAGAGAGCGGGGTAAATCCTTTATCTACCATAACTACAACCCCATGCATATCCACGTCACTGTGAAGGAAATAATCCCTGAGATTGCACACCTCGCGATTATGTAGGTCCTTAGCATTAAGAATGCCTCGGCCCCCACATCTCCGCGGGATGTACAATCTCATCACTGATGATCGTGGATGATGCATACGATGTGCAGTCAGGAGAGTTCGGACTTTACGATCCAGGGCGTCCAATTCGGTCTGAGTCCATTTGAGTATGCCGAAAGAGTACATGAGTACAGGCATAACCCAACCGTTAAAAGCGCGAATCTTGTTTCCACCTGACAAGAAACTGTTAAGTACTTTTGTCAGGCGGCTAAAGAAACGCTCTTTCAACGATTGTTTTACATTTGCACCCATGATACCTAAAGCCTCAGGCATACCCAAATATTTGTAGGTTTCCGTCACAGAGAGGGGTCTGAGTCTTACAGTCTCTGAGACTTGTATGTCATCAGAGACCGCAACCTCCCCTCGCTTCACATGGATAACCGCACATTTATCTACACCAAACTCCATATTGATTGAATTGCTATGATGAGTATCAATTATTATTATGGTAATTATTATGGTATGTAAGTCCGCTCAATCGTACTCTCGATTGTAGAGTAGGCCCGTGCCCTGCAGTGGGACGTATATGGGCTGATACAGTAGTTATATACGTCCCACTACAGGGACCCTTCTTTAAATCGAGAGTACTATATATTGAGAGGGGCTAGGCCATATAGGTACTACGTAGTATATTCAACCATATTAGTTTTATGATCTGGTATATAATAGCCAAGCTGAATGGGTGGCAGTGATCAATTACCATCAGGTGGCATGTATGCTCATTTGAACCTATGCGATAATAAAATCACTAATTAATAATTTTAACAAAAATCGTCACCATGTTGTTGTCACCATGTTAACATGTCACAATATTGTTGACAATTAATATGTGTGAAAATCTAAATCCGTATCAAAAATTGAAGAACGCTATAATATCTAATGACATAAGATTTTATACTCTACAGAACACAAGAGCGAGGTAAGCGTAATGTATGTTAAAAAATAATAATTTCGAGATCATTAGGCCATATTATACGTTAATCTGAGTGAGCGTAATATAACGATTCAGTAGTTTTACAAAAATAAGTAAAAAACGTCAATCCTATCCTTGTATTTCCTATTTATAATACTGGCGGGATAAACTGCGGGCTTCAATAAATATAGATAAAATATAAACCGTTGATAACGATAAACTCGACAAATGCTCTATATTTTTGAGTTATGTGTTTGTCTGCTGTTGTTGTTTTCTTGGGTGGAGTAAAAAATTTAAAAAATGTTTTTGTATTTTTTGTATCATTAGTCATCATCAGTTCCTTACTGCCACACTTGGATATTTTAATTGTCTATTAAATCAAAATAGTGAAGATTTTGCGACGATAATCTATATTATGGAATCGTTTAATTTAGGTTAAACGCCTCTAAGTGCGGCAATCAGTAATTAAAGTTATGAAATTAAGAAAATATGCATAAGGGGTGAAAATCAGAAAACTGGTAGTAGGTTTCCCATATGTGAGGTGCCGCCTGGGAAGGCAGTACCGCCCTCTATATATCTCGCCAAACCGCAGCGTAAACGCACTCTTGTGTTCCGGTATGAAGGACACTTACTCTGGCTACAATGTCCTTCAATCCGAAACACAACAGTGCATTTACGCAGTGTTGTTTCACGGGCGAAATAGACATTGCGTGGTACCTACCCAGATAGCCTCTCACATATGAGAGACCTACCACCAATTACAGGACATAATGAGACTTAACATCTTATGTCTCAGGATCGTAAGCGTAGTGAAATGCCAAGCATTGCTACTGTTCATGAGCGGTCGTATACCATCAGGCGAATGGCATGATCGTCTCGCCATTCAAAGCAATACATAATATTTTATAACAAATATTAAAAATAAAACATTAGCATGAAATGTTCTGGTATTTCAATCAGTAAGAAATATTTCAGTATGTTTCAAAATGCTATGAGAATCCGTCAGGCGGAAAACATAAAATATTACTCATTACATATTTTGCTCACTTGTAAAGTGTTTGTTTATAAATTTATATTTTTTTATATTTCTCAAGAGATGAATTTGTTTAGACGTGTAAGAAAACATCTCAATTATAATCGTTTGCATCGCAATCAACTATTTGAAAATCATTTTGCAGACTTCATAATATTATAATCGTCAATACATTACTAAATACATCAACAGTCTTGATCCCACACTACGATACATACAAATCTTGTTTCGTGGGTATGAGAAACTACGATAGATTTTTCGGTATAACAAAATCTAGACTTAAAACAAATACTTGAATAGTGGCTCAAAAACATTATTTTTAGTAAAGGCATCGAATCTGCGGCTTCTATTTTCAACTTGCTGTCAACCAATAGCGCAAAAGTGCCGTCAAAATGTTGTTAAAACTTACAAATATTGAATAAAATGAAGCATTTGGAAGCATCAAGTAATGTATTTTAGGCTATAAATTCGGTCCAGCAATCGTTTAAGTTTCTATAAAATGCATTCGTGGAATTATGCCTAAACGTATATCAGTATTTCTCTTCGAGGGTCAAGATATGCATAATATTTGTGGTTTATGTATTGCATTTTAGCAACATAATATTTCTTTCATCTGTTCTTATCTAATCTATCGCTATCATCAGCTCACATTTCCCCATTTTGCCCTATTTTTTGCATTCTCGATGTCTGCGAATCCGTCAATATCTACTAGGCTTCTCCTCTTCATCGTACCCTCGTCTGTAGAAAAGGATCTTATATATGGATTAATTAGTATTTTTAACTGAAATGGCATTTCCTCTAATAATTTTCCTAACAAGTAATAATAATAAAATCAACCAATAGTTATATACCGTTTATATCGGTAAGAGTGCTACCGAAAACGAAGCCGGGTGGTAGTTTTAGTTACTACAAACACAATGCAACTAAAAATTTCGCAAAGACAACACAACGCGACAACTTTTTTAATGTTTTTTTTTTTATATATCGTCTAGTTTCGGTGGTACATCCATAGTTTTTGTTAAAATAATAATTTAAAGCCTTGCGTACCATAGCACACTGGGGTGTACACTATTATTTAAGAAAAAAACTATGTATTTACCATCCTAATACGAAGATAGAAAAAAAAAATCGTCAAAAACTTTTGCACAAAATTTTATTGCATTTTGTCTGAAGTCACTAAATCTACCACCCGGCTTCGTTTTCGGTAGCAGTCTTGATATACCCTGTATATAGTCCCGATACCACACGACCAAGTCTTGTGTTGTGCGTATCAAAAACTATGAGAGAATTTTTGCTCTTAAACACCCAGACCCAAAACGAATGCCTATGGTTCACGTCGTCCTTATTATTATTTTTTACATCGTAACCAAATCCTATATCTGTATTCTATCACTTATGATAATAATGCCACACGAAGGAACAAGTATTGCATCGTAGAACAAGCTGAAGTTTTTTTCTATAGGTTGCGCACAGCGTGTAAATTGTTTTCATTCATGATTTTCCGCTTGGGTTTTGGCCCATACTAAACAGTCGTAAATCATATAGTATAATAAAAATCGTCATACCACGCAACCGCGTGAATCTTAACTTTGCACTTAAAATGTTCTAAAATAGTAATACCGCAGTTTATACTTGTAGAAATACGGCCCGTAGTAAATTTACAGTCATCGGATAAAAGTTGTCCATCGAATTACACTTCTTTAATATCTTCTTCTTCGAGTGCCTCTTCAGTGCTGAAGGTTGGCCGTCAGCTTCTTGTATTCTTCCCTGTCCTTAGCCAGATGGAATAGTTGTTCAACGGTGCTGATACCGGTCCACTCCCGGATGTTTCGAAGCCACGATTTTTTCCTTCGTCCAGCGCGTCTCTTGCCTTCCACCTTGCCCATAATAATTAATTGGAGCAACTTATATCTATCGTGCCTAAGCACGTGGCCGAGATATTCTGTCTTGCGTTTTTTGATGGTTTGCATCATTTTCCGGGGCATACTGACACGCTGGAGCACGGTATCGTTCTTTACTTTCTGCATCCAACTGATGCGCAACATGCGACGGTAACACCACATTTCGAATGCCTCTAGGCGCCTTGTAGTATCGTCTTTCAAGGTCCATGCTTCGCAGCCATACATGACGACAGGCCAGATGTAGCAGAGAAGTATCCTTACTCTGAGCTTTATTCTTTCTTCTTTCTTCTTTAATATAAGAACTGAAATCGTAAATTCTTCATATTGTGTTTTAATCAAGGGAACGTTTTTATTTATGATCGATACCTATATCCGTTTCAATTTCAAACATTAAATACAGTATCAAATGAGACGCCAACATATTATATTGCAGTTTTTTTTTAAATGGTATATTTATATGTGAAAAACTATTCGACTAGGAGATCACAGGAATTGTATTTATTTGCACATTTAAAATACAAAAGGTTGTTATTTGTAAACAACATTTAGACATCATACCAGAGCGGACACTTCGAACATAATTTGTGCGCATCGTGCATGTGCAACTTAGACCGGGGAAACCTGTAGAGCGAGTGAGAAGATAGTATGACTGTGTAAGAGTGACAGAGATAGAAGTAGTAGTTCGAGTATTGACCTTTTATGTAATATACCTACTCAATAATATTAACATATTAGCATTAATTTCACACACATGTTTTTAATCACCCCAGGTAACATTGTACAAAATATAACAACTTAAAGACTCCAACTTTTATTTTGTCAAAAATCACGATTTTGGTTTTAAAGTTTTTTGATCACTCCGTATGTGTAAAAAATAAAATAAGACATTTTGCCATTCAGCTGAACTTCGGTTGGGTTCTGGAACTTACCTAAGCTTTAAAAAGACTCCTACCTATACGGGATAATCAAAACCTATGAAAACAAAAAAAAACAATTTTTTTTTCAATTCCACTAGTTTTTTTTCCAAATTTTGTATAATACCTAGTAGGTAATGAAAAATAAATATAATTGTAAAACATTGTTTTACTATTCCGCTCAGTATAATCGCATTACATTTGACACAATTAAATGTTAGTACGCTATAAAGATAATGAATATCCGTACCTATAGTGTTTCGTTGTGTATCGTGGGAAAAGTATTTTAACTTGTCCATTGTATTTAATACTTAGGTGTATTCATTAATCTCTGTATAGATTAAAACATTAATTTATGAGTTTTATAGTAATCTTTTAATTCAGTTGTGTGAGATTTAATTTACATTTGCGATAGTAACTATTATTAAGATTTATTTCTATTTAAAATAGGACCTTTAAAAAAACTGGTGGTAGGTCTCATATGATAGATGCCATCTAGATAGGTACCACCGCAATGTCTATTACTCCCGCCAAATAGCAATGTCATTGCACTGTTGTGTTTCAGTTTGAAGGACATTGTAAGTCAGAGTAACAACTGGACATATTGAGAATAAACATGTTATGTCTAAGGATTGCGAGCGCAGTGGAATGCCAAGCATCTGTACTTCAAGGTGTTGTTTGGTTTTGCTACTGTTTATGAGCGGTCGTATCGCTTTCCATCAGGCGGACGGCTTGCTCGTCTCGCGATTCATGGCTTTAAAATAAAAAATAAGTATAGTCTTCTATAACATCTCTTTTATCCCTTGGTAACATCGCCCCCATATTTAGAACCTCCGGCGCGATACTCCGATAAGCTATCAGTCCAATGTTGACCATAGCAATGCAAACTAGCGTAGGTGTTGCTTTCAGACTTAGATAAAACACATCCTCGTTGAGAGGATTCTGATAATGTATCGGGCTTTATATAAAACCAACGCAGGACAATTTGACCAACATGACCTTGAGTGTATTTTTACTTTAATGTACATCTTGATTACTCAAATGTCTATATATTGAGCTAAACAAAACAAAACAGGAGTGTGTTACACTATTGTGTTTCGGTTAGAAGGACATTGTAGGCAGAGTACCTAACTACTGGACATATTGAAACTAAACATCTTGTCTTAGATGGCAAGCGTAGGTGAATGCCAAACATTGCTTGTAAGTCATGATGTTGTTTGGCTTTGCTGCTGTCCACGAGCGGTCGTATCGCTTACCATTAGGCGAAAAAAAATTATTACGGAATGAGTGAATTGGGATGCCAATGTATGTATTTCTATGAGTTAATTTCAAAGCGGACTCTTTTTTTAATTTCTCTATAAGGCCACGCCTCTATCCCATGGGGAAAGGCAGAGACTATGGATTTCTACATTTCATGAATATAATTTGTATTTTTCCCCACAAATACCACATAAACAAAAAAAAAAAATATTTTTGAACTGTAGGTAGAGTTTTTATCACACAGTTGTGAAACAAAACGCCAAAGTACTATCCAATATTGTCTTTAATATGCCAAATCTCTGAAATGGATTCTCGCAATACACGTGAGCCATATCTTCAATATATTTCTATAGCTAAATGTATTATGACAACTGAAGAACATAATGTGACCAAAACATTTCAATGAACCACAACAGTTGAAGTTAGTGAAGTGAGTGTTGATGACGTCATTGGTGAGGTAGTGTGACGTCACAGCGGTGAGGTAGATGTGATGTGATGACTGTGATGACTGAGGTGCGCACGCGCCGCGCCGTGTCCGACTACAAGCCGACCACGCTGCTGCGGACGATATGGCGCAGGACGCTCTCTTACAAGAAGAGGAAGGTAAACACGCTATAGATATAGATACAATAAAAAATACATTTAAAGGCATGGTAATACGATAAAAAGTTAAATAGCTTTCGGAAGGTAATAAACTATAGGCATCAGATCCACAATACGAGCTAGATCCACTTGACTCACAAAGACAAGTTTTTTCGATCCGTAGTGATTCCATTCTCTTGAGTAACTTGGAACCCGGAGAAAATCTAAAGACTTATGGTACGAACTTATAATTTCTAGAAGTCATTATTTATTTTCAATTTATTCTTATTATAATAGTTTTATTTCAATGTGTATCATTCGCGTAAATTAAAGAAATCACTATGCTAGTTACTTAAGAGCGTATACACCTTGCGCGCAAAGTCAACTATAGGTATTTCTTCGTTAATTTCACGCACACATAAGCGACCAAAGCTGTGTGCGTAGAGCTGCCGCGTCGGCTCGCTATACAATCGGCTCAAACAACTTTGATCCGTGCGCTTCAAATATTCAATTGAAATGTAACTGTAAAATAATATCATAAAAATATTTTATTTGCATTATAAGTAGACAAATATTACTGTGCAAGCAAAGAATAATAAAAATTTTGAATACTAACCATATTTTCGTTATTATTACATTGTTAAGTTGCATTCAAATCAGTGTTCAATTAGTAGACACTACGGACGTTTTATTAATCATTTCGTGTTCGAACACATAAATAGTGTTAGGGGCCTTACAACCCCTTACAATTACGAAATATATTTAATTTTATATTACAATACATAAAATAATTTAGCCTCGGAATTACATCCCATTATATCACCTGAAACATAATTTATACTCACTACAAAATCATTGTAGGTAATAAAAATAATTAAACATTTTACTACCAAAGTACTAAGATGTGGTAATCGCATTCCGCGCGTGGCTATTTTTACTACGCGCGGCATAATCGACTGCAGCCAGGCCGGAGCGACGAGCGATACGTCCTCCCTCTAGAAGGCCTTGCGGCGGTCTGATTTGATCCACGTCGGACAGCGTGTTTTATAGTGGTTTTTAAAATATTTTCAGAAAACATGAAAACTAATTTTGTAGAAATATAAAAATAGTAATTTATTGATAAGATGTTCTTCTATTGTAATATGCAATTGCTATAAAAAATTATGTACGATAAGTTGGTGAAAAAAAATATGTTCTTGACGAGAGTTTCTGAATAATTTCGCATTGTTTAAATTTTTATTTTTCAGGAACTAAACACAAAAAGATTATTTTTCTCAGCAAAATCCCTCCATAAGGGTCTTATTAGTCTGATAATATTTTTATTTTCATCTTATATTTAGTGGTTTCGGATATCTTAAGCTTCTAAATTGTCATTTAAAGCCTAAATAACGAAACTTGTGTTCAGTAATCCGTATAGTACTCACAAATTATCCATCAATCTATAATGTTTTCCACCAAAATCCCTAGATGACAACCTTTTCTAAAATTAGTAATAATTATTTTTCCTTTAAATTGTTTATTGGTGGCTATTAACTCATTTGAAGAGTCCTGTTTTTAAGCCAAAAAGCGCGTGCAGGGTATAAACGCTCTTAAGCCTGAATACTGAAACGCCACGTAGCTCATAACTAGGCAAGTTCCATTTATATGTACTGTATAAGTTGGAGGTTCGTATTTAACCAGAACTTAATATTTGAGTTTCGTCTGAATTTTCGGAGGATACATATTTATATGAAGTTTTTCAAACCATGAAGTTAGCTTCCATATTTTAACTTATTACCATACAATAAGTACGCGTTTTTATTGTATTTTTTCACTCAATCAATGAATGAAAATCTAAGTTACAATGAGAATTAATTATATACGTATATGAAATCTTGAACCTGGATGCGACTGGCAAGGAACAAAGAAAAGTGGCAGAATATGAGAGAGGCCTATACCCAGCAGTGGGGACCTACAGGCTGTGGATGATGATGATGATATATGAAATAATATGAAATTAAACATCATTTAGATTCAGTAATTTTTTGATCTACCACCCGATTTGAAACAAAGTTTTCGATGAAGAACGGGCAAGTTTCTCTAGTGTTACTCTTTAGCTAGTTTACAATATAGTAATTATTTACAACCAACCCGCCAATCCGCAATAGGCTAGCGTCCGTAGGTATACGATAGCGTGATACAGAATCCGTTCATGTTGTTTTCAATCAACTATGTTACAATTCTCTCGATCATTAAATATTAATAGTCTACTAATTGGCCTCTGAATAACAGCATCTTGTTGGAGGCCGTCCTTATGTTTGTTCATGTGTTATATATTTGTGTTTACATAAACCAGCGTGCTCATAATAGAATACGTGAATCATCAGTTAACTGTGTGATTCCGGGTTTCGTTCCCGGGTTAAAAGATCGGTGATAAAATTAATCATAGTAATATTGATGTGTATAAAGATCGTATTTTAGTAATATTGTAATACTATATTACATTCTTTAAATTATTTACGCACCTACTTTACTGGTGGTAGGTCTCTCATATGCGAGAGGCCGCCTGGGTAGGTATTACCGCAGTGTCTATTTCACCCGTCAAACACCAGTGTAAATGCACTGTTTTGTTTCGGTTTGAAGGATATTGTAGTCAGAGTAACTACTCGACATATTGAGAGTTAACATCTTATGTCTCAGATTGGCGAGCGTAGTGGAATGTCAAGTATTGAATTGTAATTCAAGGTATTGTTTGGTTTTGCTACTGTTCATAAGCGGTCGTATCGCTTACCATCAGGCGAATGGCATACTCGTCTCGCCATTTATCGAAATTTAAAAAATCCTACCTCATATGACCTCTGCGTCGCCCTAAGTTAGACTGGTAGAGAATGCCTCAGGCATTAGGTTTCCTATACAACATTTGTGTGAAGTGTAACTAAATATATAATTGTAGTTTTTGCATAAATTTAGTTATTTTATTCCCTATGTGTATATTTTATTTTACTGTTTATTTTCTTTTCTTTCTTTACCGTTTAATTATTATACACCTGCCTCCGTCTCTCTGCGCTATCTTAAGTTCCACTGGGAGAAAATGTCAATGGGCATTAGGTCCGCATATACTATACAAATTGTACTAAGTGTAAATAAATAGTTGTAAATATGTTTTATAGATAATATTGCTAAAATGGTTTCTTAGATTTATGCGAATATTACGCTATATAACTAATTATTACGGGGCTTATCGCGAATCAGCCCGTCCAGTGACCACGAAAGCTGCAAAGTAATCGAATCGTAGGAAGTATGAAATATAAAAAAAAAATATATCAAACCAAATTCGCGATTAAATCCGCATAAATTCGTTTTATTTAAAGTAAAATTAAATTAAGTCAAGAACTAGGGAAAATGTGGATTTCTTAGGAAGGTTTTAACAATTAATTATAATTCATATAGGAATTACACTTTTAAGAGGGTCAATGATTTTTACATGGAGGTTTTGGGATCGGCCTTTTCACAGCTGTCTTTGCGGCTGTGACAGTATTTGAGTCCGTTAATATAATATTAAGAGGTTAAAGGAATATTTTATTTTAATGTTATTATTTATTTTTATTTTATAATATTTTTAACAACAGCGTTTTTGGCGGCAAAAGATCGTATGTGGCATGTAATCATTCCAATTACCCATGTTTCTATTGACTCAAGCTTCCTCGTTGTATGGTCAACCTGAGTAAACACTTATTTGGATTGTGTACTAATATTTTTACACAACGATACCAAAATATGCAAATACATTTGTATCTATTGTATATATTTAAAAACTTGACTGCGTGTCAATTGTGCTAAACAATTTCCATTTACAGTAATTGATATTTTGTTACTACATCGCAAAAATATGTAAGTCAGTCTTCAAATACGCTAAAGACACTTTTACACCGGGAGAGTTTTTTGCCTCCAAAATGTGATTATCATAAGGACATAAAAAAGTTGCATCGTATAAATATTTGTCAGTATACGATAATATATGGCGGTTAGTTGTGTCAAGCGACAATGGCATCCGATTCTCGGCGCTAGAAACTCTCGCCGTGGAATTGGGCTATGTTATAACATTGCATAGCACTGCGCCATCGCGTCATCTTATTTATAGATAGTTTATTAACCTATTTTAATAACCTATCGAATATGTTATTTCTTTCGACCGACTTCATTGTATGAATTCATTTTGAGCGACTTATTTGTCCCGATATTCTGTTGAATTAAAATTGATGAAAGGACAATGAAACAACACCATCCCTAACGCCCGAAAAATCAAACGCCATTGAAATAATAAATTTCACTTAACTACACACGTCCCACTTAGTACATTTAAAAGGGACTTGCGTAGTTAAGTGCAACACAATATTTAAGTGGCGTTTGAGCCTTCGGGCCAAAAGCAACTTTTTACTATATTGCAATTCCTTTGATCGGTACGAACGTTGCCCTTAAACGATAATGTTTGTTTAACCAATCAATAAATAAACCGGTATAATTTACATGGCTTTGTTAATTTTATTATAACCGTTATTAAATGTGTCCATTGTTCGCAGTCGGAGGACCGGTTTGCGGGCTACAAGGGTGTTCGAGACATCACCGTCAAAAAGGTATTTACAATAATTTTATATGTATGTTTGTTTTGCTTTCACCTCTAAAATTATCCAGCGATCTTCATGGAATCCTGTCTACATATAGCTAGAAGTATAAAAAAGGACATAGGATACTTTTTATCTAGAAAAATATTGTTTCCAATAGTTCCAGCACTGTTTCAATGTTACCTTTGCTTAATTATGTAAGATCGTGTTCTTTAGCACAATTATCAATTTTGTAATAATATTTTCATTTAGTTATTGTCTGTGTTGATTTTCATCGTTCTTATGGCCTTGTTTTCCTGTATTTATGTGTCATTAGTATTATTCTATTTTACTATAATATTTGTTTCCTTACAAATTTGTGTCTATTTCAGGGTCCTTCTGGCTTGGGCATCATGATAATCGAAGGTCGGCATACGGAGGCGGGACGTGGAATATTCGTCTCAGATCTGCAAGAAGGAAGCGCCGCCGAACAGGTAATACAAAAATAATTTTCCCACTATTTATTTTTTTCCAGCCTTAACGGTGACGGAAAACATGGTAAAAATCAGGCTTTATCGCTCCCAATCGTAGTCCAATTTGTGGAGGAGTCTCGTGCCCTACAGTGAGACTTATATAAACAGATATAGATCAGTACAGTGAAATCCTTCAACCGCAATAGACCTTCATATACAATGCAACTAAAACTTTGCAATGAAAGTAACGAATTTTGTTTGTAATTTTATTTTCCTGTTGTAGTACTTGAATGGTGAATACATAGTTTTTACTGAAATAATAATAAATACACTTTTTTAAAATTCGCTATTTATTGCTTACTTAATTATTTTACCAAAAATATTTAAAGTGACTGCCTCGGTGGCGTAGTTGTACTCCGGTACGGTTACAAAGCTGAGGTCTCGGGTTCGAATCCCGGGTTGGGCAAAGTGATATTGGATTTTTCTATTCATTATCAGCCCAGAGTCAGGAATTTGTGCCCGATATGGCGATAGGCTCGCCACCTATCACATCATGGGACGGAACATACAAGGCGAAATGTGGGTGCCCTGGCACCTCTGCCTACCCCTTCTGGGAAAAAGGCGTGAGTTTATGTATGTATTTAAAGTATCACCAAATCCAATCCATCCACCAAATCCACCAATCAAAATTAATTAATATTCACGCTAATATTTTTACTACTGTGTTTGTAGTCACTAAAACTACCAATAACTGTCTTAATTTTTCCTCGTAGTCTTGATATACCTTGTATTGTAATTGTAAACATATTGTGCGGCTACTAGCGTAAATATTAATTAATTATTTACCTAGGTGCATGATAGTACATGAATTAATTAATATGACATTATGCTGATCATTTGTAAGCGGTGCAAGATACACAAATGAAATAAGTAAACAAACTGTGAATAGTGATCTTGATTTATATCCTAAGTTGCAAAATATAAAAAAAAAAATGTAGCTTCAAAAACGGTCACTTTTTACTATAAAATTATTGAAAAAAGTCTGCGCAAAAATACAGGATACACATTTAATAATTTATCCTACGGATACTTAAGGAAAGAGAGCCTGGTTACCATAAGTTGAAACCTACCGCAGACATGAGCTTCTCACAAAATATGTATGTACATAAAAACAGTTTTAATGAGAATTATGTTTCTATGATTTTCGGAGGAGAAAATAAATAAAATTGATCATTGATTATTGAACTGACCTTCATACCCTGTATTTTTCGGAGACTTTTCACTAACATTTATTATCATTCCGTTGCCGTTCACTCCAAACAAATTTCGATGGATATTTACTTGTTATTTTTTTGTTTCCAGGCGGGTCTTCAAATCGGTGACATGCTTCTTGCCGTTAACAGGGATTCTCTGTTGAATTGCAGCTACGATGCGGTCAGTACTCAGTGAACTAAAACTATTGCAAAAAATATCTTACACAAATCACTTTATCAATATTATGTAAAAACTGGATAGATTTACAAGATTTACATATTATGATACGTTTTCAATTTCCTGTTAGGACTAGAATAATTTATTTCATAAAAAGAATCCCATATCCCATATAAAAGAATCAATCCAAACAGTCACATACATAGTCCTGACCCCACACTAAGATCGTGTCTTATGCCGTAGGAACAACGAGAGACTTTTCGGTTTCACAAATACCACATTATTAGGATCACATAATTATTTTTTTTCTGTGCGGGCATTGAACCCGCGACCACACGTTTCACAACCAGCCTCTAACCAACTCAGCCACGGAGGCTGTTTATTGTATTATTTAATTTATTTTACCCTAAGATACGATTTGTAGTGTCGGATCCATATTTGAATCGTATGGCATCTATTCATACTGGTTGCAAATCGGATCCGATCATAGCGTACGATAATTTTGAATCTATTCGCGAAGCTACTGCCAAACAACCTACAAGACACGATAAAGCATCGTATAGACTAACAGGCAACACGGGCGTGCAGGAGCATCCGGTTTCATCTTACAAAATAAACGACATTAAATATCGGTGCCGATAAAAAATCGGTGTCCGATTGCGTGTGGCTTCATAATATAATAAGTTAAAATATTCCTACCGCGTTTTCCTCTGTAGGCAATAAGGTGGCGTTCCATTGTACTTTGGTTTTCCTGATCATGATAGAATTAATGTAGGGAATATAAAGAGAAATTGATAATGCTAATGTTATAATTATGCGATAAATAAACAGAACGCTGACAATACAGTCAACATGGTATTGTTTGTTTTTATTATAATATTTATTTCGTCTACTGTTATAATGTTGGCTGATTAGTTCTATAGTAAGAGGAAATATCAAACTGCTATGATTAACGAATCTTGCATCTTTATTCAATTTACGTTCAGCAAAAACCAGAATTTCTTTCCCAGACCTTGTCATTATTTAACTAATTTTCCCTAGATCATTTTCCTTATTGTTGTCAGCGATGGCACTGATTCAATTCATGACAATGAGATGCAAATCTATTGTTGACTTAATATAGGTATTTTTCTCAATGTCATCTAATAAAATGTTAATATTATTTTCAATATTTTGAATAGTTTATAGGTGAAAATCTTTTTCCGTAGATTTGTAACAAATACTACATTTGTAATCTATATCCCAAATTATGGAGTAAGTGGGTTCTGGAGCGGAGACCGCGTCTTGGTAAACTTAGCGTGAGACGCCCTCTGGCCAGATGGCGGAATGACTTGCACAAGAGAGCTGGCAGCGACTGGATGCATAAAGCAGCAGACCGGCCTCTGTGTACTTTGAGAGAGGCCTATGTCCAGCAGTCGACTGCAATGGGCTAATGACGATGATGATCATGATCCCAAATTATGATACAAGTCTCGTGTCGTGGGAATCAAAAACTATGGACATTTCAGTCTCAGCACATCTAGGCCTGAAATCTATACTATGATCACAAACATTTGCCATGTGTGTGATTTGACAGCCTTCATCGCACAGTTGTCTAAACACTTGCTGTAAAACTATGGGCCGTGGGTTCGATCTTCGCAGCGAGACTAATATTTGTCTCAAATCTGGGTGTTTATGAGACGAAAAGTCTCTCGTAGTTTCTGTTAACCACGACAAAAGACTTAATTGATGTTAATATGTGGTCAGTACTAGATATGTGTCTGTTGACTGTATTTATAGTGCCAGGATCTATTTCTTTTGGTTCCTCTTTTTTTTTCATCGCAATGAATAGTGACACGAGCATACCATCTGCCTGATAGTAAGCGACACGACCGCTCATGTATAGTAGTAAAACCAAACAAACCCATGAATTACAAAGTAATGCTTGGGATTCCACTGCGCTCGCCATCCTGAGACCCAGACCTTAAGTCTCATTATGTCCAGTAGTAACTCTGGCTACAATGTCCTTCAAACCGGAACACAACAGTGGATTTACACTTCTGTTTGACATGAGGAATAGATATTCAGATGGCCTCACACATATGAGAGACCTACTACCAGTAAGATACATGCATAATATTAATAGTGCGAGGATCTAATGCTTCTAGTTTCTCATCAGATGCTTTGTATATTTCAGGCGGCTGCCAAGCTAAAGCAGACTGAAGGTGTAGTGGTGTTGACAGTATGCAGTCCCAACATGAAAGACGGCACCGAGAAGACTGAAGACGCTGGAGCTGGTACGCCTGGTAATTTCAGTTTACTAAACTATTTATACAAGGTGGACGGATGATCTGGCTAAAGTTGCAGGAAGTCGCTGGATACAGGCCGCTTCCAACAGGTCGATGTGGACATTCTTGGGGGAGGCCTATGTTCAGCAATGGACTTCCTGTGGCTGAGATGATGATGAAACTATTTTTTCTTAGTTTATCTCCATCTGGTAAAATGTGAACATAAAGGTTTCTGACTTATGCGAATTTTACACTATTAATTAAAACAATGTTCTACTGAATTTGTCGCGGGCACGATTTTTTTTTTTAATTCACGATTTTTAGATTACTTTACAGTTTTCGTGATTACGGGGCGGACTGAGGTATCAGTCATCTGCTTGGTGACTGTTACAATATAACTGCCCTTGATTAGCAATCATAAAATTAAAAAGTTAATTTCAGAAACTCCAGGCTGTTAAAAAATGAAAACAAAAATCAAATACGCGATAATATCCTTAAAAATCATGAAGTATTATTTCAATGTCACCAAGTGGTTACAAAATTAATACCTAACAGTCAAGTTCCAGTTAAATTCTCTTCTAAATCCGAATTCTCGAAAATTCATAGTCATGTTAAATATCATTTGACTTCAGTATGATCGCGGAACAATTCGTAGTCACTATGAATTAAAAGGAAAATCCATTAAAAGATAAATCAACAAATTTTTCTTCGTCCACTTTCATCAATTTCGTCTAGCATTTCCGTCTGTTCAGGATATTGAAGTAAATAATTACTTTATAACAACACCAGGCACAACTCCAGGCGCAAAGGATCCGTCGCGTCCTGCAAGCAGGAATCAAACCCCTGACCCTGCACTGACTACTGCAGGCACGTCGCGACCGCAGACGCCTAGACCAGCACCTTCGCCGGTTAAAGGTAATCTATTAAACCTTTCGAAGAAGAAGTTTAGAAAAAAAGGGAATATAGAATTGTTGGAATACCGAAGTAATACATTTGTAGGAAATTTTATGTTAGGTCTAAATTGATCAAATAAATAATCATATATACCTATAATTAGCGCTAAGGCGAGATTATTGCCAGACCTACTAGAGAGTGAGATTATTGTAGCTTACTCCTTACTGGCAAAAATCTGGTTATAAATGAAATGCAGTTGAATTATTGGATATACATAAATAAATTGTCCCATCATCACCAATTGACTATCGGAACAGTTAAATAGACTACTCCCAGAATGCGACTTTACGTGACTCATCATGACGGGTTTTACTCCAATGGTTTATATATGCTTTTATATTGTGTAGAGACAATTTGAAATACTTTATGTTATCTGAATTAATTGAATCTCAAATATTTCAGTGGAGCCCCCTCCGGACCCGGCGACGGCCCCCCCGGTGCCAAACCAGGACACCGTCATAGAAATAAACTCGAATAACGACGTGCTAGGCGTCGTGCTACTCGGCGGTAGCGACACTTTGATCAATGTACGTACTAATATTTAATATCCAGTGGTTCTCAACTTCAGCCCTTAGTCCCTAGAGGATATGATACGAGGGGCTTGAGTGTAATAATTATGTTGTACGGTTTGAAATGGCACTTATTTTTTTATGTGTAAATGCGTAAAATTCTAAAATAAGAAATATAGATCATTTCTATGATTATGAATAATACCAAATGACAAAACGCTGACGCCAAATTTTAGTATAAATAAGTCTGCCGTTCCACACATTCGAAGTTTGCAAGCATAAAATTAACTCCTTTCATAAAATATATATTTGCCTATTTAATAAAATACTTCATACATATCTGTATATTGTTTAAAGCGGTTGATAATATTTTGCAGGGGGCAGCGGCTGTGATCCTAGATATTTACAAGAATGGTGCTTTCGGCAAAGACGGAAGGTTGAAGGTCGGCGACCAAATCGTGGAGTGCAATGGCGTCGCCATTACCAAAGAAATGGCTCATGAACGCGTCTGTCTTACTATCAAACAGCGAGCGCCGAAGGTACGAATTTTATAAAGTATTTATATTATTATTTCTTATTTTGTTTTTTTTTTTGACGATGATTTGCATAAAAATAATATCTATAGATGTGTGGTATAGTGAACAGCTTAGTGCTAATTACAAATCTTCACCAGTAGATAATATAATTAGACCTTTAAAATATGATATCATCAAATAAATCAAAAATAACAAAAACCTGCCATGTATTATAGACTCGCTTCTATTGAATGATGAAACCGGCTTATCACAAACTCCTGGCACGTTTTGAAAATAGAGATGTAAATATATATTGTTATTTATCAAAAAATCTATTTGATGTTTTGTGTTTTCATTCTCGTCAATATGAAAATCCCAATGGCAATACTCAGGAATGTTTTTTGTTATATCCATACTATGTTTTAATACATATATTACGTGTGGTTACAGCTGAAGCTAACAGTCCATCGGCCAGATCCCATCAAGTACGAAGAGGTGGAGGTGGAGCTGTCTCGCAAGGCGGGCCGCGCGCTCGGCCTCACGTGCGTCGCGCCCGTGCAGCCCGCCGGCATCTACCTTGGAGACCTGGTGAGTCAAATGGGGGGCGTGGGGAAGTTTTACAACCACTGCCTTTTCTACAACATCATGCTATACATTACTGATTGGGGTAGCGGGCAATGAAACCATATTTTGAAAGCCCTTGCTTAGCATTTAAGAAAAGGCACTATTCATTGATTCAAGTGCGTGGTGGCCTGTTAGTAAACGCACTAGACGCGGCTGCCAACATGTTCACGGTGGTCGCGGGTTCGAATCCCAGAGTACACCTCTGACTTTTCGGAGTCATGTGTGTATTCAATCACCATGCACTAAAACGGTGAAGGAAAACATCGTGAAACTAATAACAAGTGGAAACTAATAACAGCTTTCAATTCAATTGGATCCCCTGGTCTCTATTCCTAAATAGAACTACGCGTGCTGGCTTGCGAAGCCATAGTTTGATGGTCCAAACCATCTTGGCACGAGCCAAAAGGTTCGTAAATTCTTTTTTGTGTTGCACCGTCAAGCTGTGGAATTGTTTGCCGTCATGTGTGTTCCCTCCTGACTATAATCCTAGGTCCTTCCGATGTAGTGTGAAGAGGCATCTTAGCAGGCCGGCATAATTGTATCGGATGGTTTGGAGGATTACCGAAGTGGATAATTTTATTTCTTTAGAAACGCCATGTCAATCACAAAAAAATCATTTTAAAACCTAAATTGAAACTCAAATCTTCCGCTTCAGTTGCCTGGATCACCAGCAGAGATGGACGGCCGTTTGCAGAAGGGTGACATTTTAGTCTCCGTCGACGGTAAGGACCTGACATCAGCTGATCTCATGACGGCAGCCGCCGCGCTCAAACTTGCCGCGAACAAGACCACCATCAAGGTGAAGCGGTTCAAAATCGTCAGGTAATCACCATAGATTATATTAGGAAATGAATGCGTTTTGGTTCTTATGTCCTTTGTTGGGAGGGGACTATAGAAAATAGAAGTTTATTGATCAGGGGAGGCAACCTGTCTAGAAGTACTCAAGAGGTGAAAAGCCAGAGAGGCGAAAATTTGCTTCACTATCAAATCTTAGGAAGTTAATAATGAAAGTTAACGGGTGATTCAATTTAATTGTCGAAGGCAAACGATATAAGACCCAAAATATTAAGGTATTAAAACTGTCTTGAATGTGTAGGGTGAATGCACCAGACTTTTAAATATACTGAAATATTGTTTGCGTATGTTTGATGGCTAGTAAAAATCCTATAGACTATTATTTATTTTGTAAAAGTTAAGTGCTAATATCGGTGTGGTGCATTCACCCTACGAGAGAATTGTATAAATAATTTTGTTTCGTTTATAATAGATGTTACACGTTGCGTGGCCTTTTTGACGTTTCTGCAAATATTTTTTTACCGGACAAGTTAAATTTCACAATACATTGTTTAGCCGTAAATAAAGGATGAGAATGTTTTATAATTCGATAAATGACTCTGTCAATTACTTAGAAGGCCTATACATCCCTATGTCGTGCTGTCACTAGTAAAACCGGTTGTCATTTGTCAAAGTAACGTATGAAATGTCAAAAATGTCATCGCTCGTGTCTCCTAGTTTAAAGTAGAGTTTAAAAAGCACGGTGACTGAGCCGCATCCACTATAGACGTCGTGTTAAGCCAAATTATCCTAGTTAAACAAAAAATAAACATTGGCGTAACTGGGCGTTGTTGGTCATAATATCTTTGGCGTAATGTTGGCATTGTACATGATACCAACATGCAGAAAGTCTAAAACAAAAGGCGTATTTGCTGGCCTAATAATAAAAGCGAAAGTGCCAATTGAGAGAGAACATTTGAATGCATTGTAAGGTTAAGCTAGGAAATAGGGAAAAGGTCCTAAAAAGAGACAGTATCCAAACAACATATAGGGGAAATATCCCAGTTAGGCCAATGCACACAGACACTCGTTAGTACTTGTTCGTTCGTATCTAAGGGAGTGAGTAGACAATAAAGATTAACATTTCACTTGTATCCACCGTGCACGTCGATCGCTTATTCACTATTCTAAAGGATTTTACCTTAGTAATTCCGTATATTTTATGATCAGGTGTTTTATAAAAAAATCATAGTAATCAATGGCAGAGGTAGTTTGACAATTTTATACTACTGGCACCAATACCAATGTCTCAAAGAAAGCTTGATATTAACCACCATTAATTTAAACTGTTATAGGGCCAATAATAGTTATCTTTCCCTTCTTCCGCTGTTTTTTCGTCTATTAAGAGTAACTACTGGACATATAGAGACTTAACATCATACGTCTCAGGATGGCGAGCGTAGTTGAATGCCAAGCATTGCTTTGTTATTTATGGTGTTGTTTGGTTTTGCTACTGTCCAAGAGCGACCATATCGCTTACCCTCAGGTGAATGGCATGCGCGTCTCGTCGTTCATAGATATAAAAATAATAAAAATTGCCAATAATGCTTAGGACACAGTGGTTGAAATAGATTGCTTATCACCAAGAGCCTCAATTCTAGAATACTCTTACACCTGATCACAGAAAATTCGAGAAAATCTATATAAAGTAAGTTTGAACAGAAATCGCCTTTTGACAGTGTCAATATGTAATACGTTGTTAGAGCCAGTGCAGGCCCCATACAGTATTGGTTACGTAAGATTTGTTTGTACAAAGTGTTTTGTGACGTCACATTTTTGACAGCTCCGTTTTGACATTTAAGTATATTTGACACCGTGATTTTATTTTTCCTAAGCTTGAGTATATTTAGTTTTCAGTAAAGGTGCGAGCTATTCACATTACTTATTTTAGTTTATTTTGCCGTCATTTTTTTATGACGGCATTTTTTATTGTTGTGTTTATATTCAGTTTCAAAAGTTTTCTATACAAATAAATCAAGCATTTGCAAATATTTGTT
Organism: Hyles euphorbiae; assembly: GCA_023078785.2. Lineage (NCBI taxonomy): Eukaryota > Metazoa > Arthropoda > Insecta > Lepidoptera > Sphingidae > Hyles > Hyles euphorbiae. The sequence continues at coordinate 9,798,939 of CM041056.1, read as the reverse complement.
GTTTATTTTAAGAGATAAATTCTTTCTTAAATTATTTTACCAGAATTTTTATAATTCATAATTTGCTGTCACATGCATTGTAGTCAAATTCTCGTCTAAACAAAAATGTCAAAGCTCTCGAATAACTGTCAGAAATGTGTGGTCGCGTTAGTATAATTTGTAATATTTAGTTCGTTTGATGTTATTGTAAGGCCGGGACGACCCTTGCGTTTAGAATTAGTTACGAGTATGTTTTTCAGTATTTTAGAATCGTATTTTAGTTTAGTCAAGACCATAGAGTAGGGTAACCTGTACAATAGTTGGCACCAAATTGTTTCATGCATTTTTTTTTTGTAGTATTGTATTCTGACAACCTTATTCATGGATTGATTATAAATATATTTTAGCCAACAAATGTTTTGTCTATTTTGAACGACTTCTGAATTCAGTTTGAGCGAAGAAGACAAAACATTCACAACTAAAATAGGTTTATAAATTGTCTGTAAATAAGGCCGTAAGTATTCTAAATATTTTTCTGATAAGTACAGGATACTTTACCAAAATTGCATACGTCCATTACGCCAACATGCAATTTCATGAATAAGATACTTGAAACTTATGTTTATGAGTTATCTCACGCAGCTGAACAAATACGAGGTACGTGCCAAATATTGCATAGCTTATTCCATCGTATTTTCGGTGATTTACACTAGAGCACCAACAGCAGGCGGACTAAACGATTTAATTTAATAAAGATATATGTAGGCAATCCCTGTACGAAAACTATTTATGAATAACTTCAATTCAATCTATTTATTTTTGATCTTTGAATTATACTAAATCTCTACCACACGTGTTTTGAATGACCGTGTAAAGTTATAAGCGAGAAACTGGGTGAAAAAAGGGTCGCAGATTTGAAACAAGAGTTTGTGATTGTCTATTCATTTATGGGTGTGGGATTAAGCTCTTTGACTATCTAATTGAGTTTAATGGAAAAACGTTTTCTTATTTAAATAATTTAAAGGATATCCGTTAAAGTTATTGAAACGGATTCATGAAATAAAGGTACTAAAAATCAATTTTATTCCCAATTTCTATTTACAATGTCATGTAGTCCGTCTGTTCGTCCAATTTAGTTATTAGTTGAGATCACGAATATAGTCTAGTCGACACTAAAAATGTTTCTTTTCATATACTAGCGTATAAAATGCATTTTAGATAGAAGACGCGCATGCGTCTTTAACGTTAGTAAGCTAGGCCAAAATAACGGTAGCAGTAGAGTAAGTGCGCCAATTGGTGCCCCTACCTTAGATTAATACATTTTTGGATAACAGTACACATTTTGATTGTATTCTTTGTACTAGTGTGTTGAATTGTATAAAATTCGTAAACCGACTTCAAATCGAATTGTGCATTTCATTTAAACGCCGAATTATTTATGAAACAAATCAAAAATCGGTCCATTTATGTGAAAAAAAATTGTATTTAAAATATTTTTCAACAAAATTACAGTGAATGCATCGAATTAAAACCTTCATTGTTTGGAGTCGGTTAAAAAGTACATTATTATTTTTAGACAATATTGATGAAAATGCATTTTTATAAAAAAAACTCGTTTATAGCGGCAAAAAATCTAATAAAAATTTCATTTCAATAAACGATGAACCACATAGCATTATTCTAAAATTTGTAAATTGTACATACATAAGTGTTTCGCCCAGTTAACTTTTTAGTATTATTGTAATTAATCATTATCAAGAAAACGGAGCTTTTGAGGGTCGAATGTCAGAATTTTTCCATTCCTTTATTTTTCAAATACTATTATTATATAACAATATTAATTTTAATATGAAACCAGTGTAGCGGTTGAATCAAATTATTATTATACAGGGTATATCAAGACTGCTACCGAAAACGAAGCCGGGTGGTAGTTTAAGTGACTTCAGACACAATGCAACAGAAAAAGTTGCCAAAAAAAGCGACAATTTTTTTTTGTTGTTTTTTTCCTATGGCCATATTTGGGTGGTAAATACATTTTTTTCCTAAAATAATAGTGTATACCCTTTTATTTATAAATACTCTAAGGTATAAAAGAGCTTAAATTATTATTTTAGCAAAAACTATGGATTTACCACCCAAACATGACGATATTAAAAAAATCATAAAAAATAATTGTCGCGTTTCTTTGCGAAAATTTTAGTTGCATTATGTTTGTAGTCACTAAAACTACCACCCGGCTTCGTTTTCGGTAGCAGTCTTGAGATACCCGGTATTTGTTTCTTGTCTATGAAAATATAATTCTATCTTATTTGTTTTGCATAATGGCGAGGATTTTATGAATGCTACTTGCTATTCATTCCTTCCCTTCGTATCAAAGGGTTTTATAAGTAAATAAAAGTAGCCCCAAAGTTTCCACTGATAAACGGACCCTTAATTTATAGCTCCGTCTTCATATTATCACCAGACTTGTAGGAATTGTGCGACCTAAATCATTAGAATATATCTGTATGAAATATAGTTCAGAATTGAAACATTTGGAGTGAAACCTAGGCTAGATGATGATACAAACAATATGGAACCAAGTGTTTGCGATCTCAAATAATAATTTGTGAAATACTTCTATATGATATCCAAAACTCAGGGGCTTAAACACAACAATATGGGTCGAATATAATGAGTATATTTGATAAAGTTGGCCAAAGATGTTTCGCTTCAAATGCAAAATTGCAAAATTGTATTTATTTGGTAAGAACTTGGAAGGATATTGTCAAACCTTGGCCAAAACACTTAGACGATTTGTCAATAGCTTAGATAAATTATTTTAAAGACATGAATAATGGACTTAGAAATACACAGGGCCAATATTGCAATATAAGTAAGCTTAGTAGGTATTGTATCCAAAATTAGGACACTGTTATTACTTAGACCACTCCATTGTAATAAAAGGTTCAAGGCCACAAATTAAAAATACAAAGTTGAAAACTTTTTGGTGCAAAATATGTTATCCTTCCCAGCTCTGTTACTACGCCAAAAATAATTTATTAGTCATTTAATATTGTTATTTGAATGTCATCTAACCAATAACATTAACTTGTCTGTACTTATTTATGTAATGGTCAGTGATATTGTAATTCTCCCTACTCTTTTAACTAAAGCCTTTTTAAATGTAAGTTAAAATAGTACGTAATTAGATAAAAATATTAAAAAATCCATTATATTATAGTGAAATAAAGTGTTTTGTCATAAATATAGTGAAGTTTAAACTTTCTTATAACGCCGGTTGGATTTTAATAAATTAATGGAAGTGTACCTATCTCTATACACTGGTATATTGTATGGAATAGTGATTCTGTAATAAAACATATGCTTTTATAATATTTTGTTTTATTATTCGTCTTTATACCCCTCCTTGTCCCACAATCGCATGAAACAGCCAAAAATAAATATAAATCTCAATTTAAAAACATTGTGTTTATATCATTGAGGTATTATACTAGAGCGGACATCGGGAACAAAATTTGTGCGTATGGTGCGTGCACACGGGTTCACAGTCAAGCGAGAGGGAAGATAGTGTTACTTCGTAGGCGTGACAGAGACAGAAATAGAATGTACCCTTCATTTTGTTTGCAGTGTCCCATCTAGTATATTAACCCAATGGTTTATATTTACAATTTTCATTTTTATGTGGGTAGCTTACAAATATTTTATAAATCGTGAGCAACACAAATATCATTCACAAATAAAAATAGAATGACGGTGACTTGGAAAAATTGAAACAATCTCCTTCACTTTATGCTGCCCTAGTACTTTTCTAGTTTACGGCGTGTTTTGTGAGTTGAAAAACATTAGGTTACCCTACATTGGTTTGGGTTTGTTTATTTATATTTGCAATTTGATTTTTATACCCACCTACAGCTATTTAACGAACTGTCAAAGTTTTGTTTAACCTCCTGTAGTGTCATGATCGCCTAGTACTTTTCGATGCAATTTTATAATGGCATGGTAGTTTTAACTGCAGCAATCTTAATACGAGTATAGTACCGACAAGAAATTAATGAGCTGTCAAATCTTTTGTTATTAACCTCCTGTGGTATTATGATCTCCTGGTACTTTTCGATACAATTTTGTCATGGCCATCGCATTGGGTTTGTTTTTTTACCTGCAGTAATTTTATCTACCATCAGGAAACTGACGATTTGTCAAACGTATATAGTTAACCTCCTGTAGTATTATGATCTCCTAGTACTTTTCCTTATAATTTTATAAACTGTCAAAGCAATATTGAATTTCCGTTCATCCGTTCTTCGTAGTTATTATTCTTGTCAGCGCTAGGTTCTGCTTTTTTACTAATTTTTCTTACATTTCCCTTCTCTTCTGTAGCATCCTAAATTGTAAAACCATTGATTTTCATATCAATCTCTAAATCAAGCGATTTCTTTTATTTTGGCACCTAATTATAGATTATTTGTAGGGAAGAAAAAACACATCAATAGGTTTATTATTAACAATTTATTATATTAAATCACATTCGTACCTTAATCGTTCTACAATTAACTTTTCTATACAATATTATGGTTTTTACATATTTTGTTCTTGATTTAATTTACTTAAGTGATGTCATGTGACTAGAAAAAATGGTATTTAAAAAGAAACATCTTAATTTCTTTAATATTATTAAGTACAACTAATAGCACCTTTAATATTATTATTAAAGTACATTTTTGGCCCAAAATGGATGAAAGAATAATTGAAATCACCCATTTGGAGATATTTATGACATCGGCATTTTTATTACTAACTTAATATAACAAAATATTTTTTAAATATTTTCACACATCTTTAAGCAATAAATACTGCTAAAAATACATTATTTTTATTATAAGAAATTTAAGTGGATCGTCAGATGTCGGATTTGTCCGCATTTTTCGTATAATACTGTTAGGATTTATTTATTATATACAACTACAACTAATTACAATTTAAAACCAATCATAAATATTACAGTCAATATAATTTAAAATTGGTCCATTAACGACAATAATCAAATAAACATCTCATATCAAAAGTGGATTAAGTCACTTTTATAATGCATTATATCTTAGAACTAATTACATCTACAAATGTCTTTTTAAATGAAACAATTTAGAGCAAATGATAGAAAAATAAAAGCGTGAATTAATTTCAACTATCGCCGTTGCGTCATAAATTATTTCACGTAATATTATATATTTCACTATAATCTCTCGTCAGAACTCTTTCTTATGACTAAAGGCTTCAATCGTCCCCTCAATTTGACCAATCGCTTGCTTACTTTGCCCGTGGACGTCGGATTCCTCAAATCTGGCATAGACTTACTCTCTTGAACCGATAACTGTTCAGTGGACTTGGCAGCAGTTCCGTAGTACCTCGGCATGCTGAAATCGTTTGCTTGGAACATCATAGCAGTCTGCTCTTTTATGCTTTGAAGACTCGTTTCACCCTTATACTCTCCAATAGTAGGACTATCAGTGAAAAATCTTGGCAAGTTGCTGCTTTTAATTATAGGTGTGTCTGGTAACTGACTTAGCTTTAGTTCCTCATTCATTGACATTACTCCTACCATGGATTTGCTCTTTACTAACGGCGGTTTCTCCGGGAGCAAATGTTCTGGAATGTTCAGGAATGAGGCGCTTCTATGCGGAACTCTTGCAAGAACCTTATTTATTTTCGATGGGTCTATACTCTTTAAGCTTTCTACTCGGCTGATAGATTTTAGTTTGCTGCCACTGTCCACTCTTTCTAAAGTCCTGGCGCTGTTGCTTCGTGGCATATCTCCCTTCTGTCGCAAAATTCCTTTAACGCTCTCAACTCGGAGAAGAGCCAGGCTTGAAGGTAATGCTACTACGGATACTGGGTCGTACTTATAAATAGGGCTGGGTGTTGTTATTTTAGATTCATCTTTTATTGTTACTGTGCTTGGTTTGATTACGTCTTGTTTTATAACAGCAACGTTCATTGTGAGACCTTCTTCAGTGTCTTGGCTTCGCCTATCACTTTCTTCTTCCTCGTCAATCTTGAACATGTCGTGGTTGGCTAGTAGTTCATCTTTGAACATGATTTCGAAGTCAGTAACTGGTGAATTGACCTCATCTTCAAAGTAAACTTTGGTTCTGTTAGGTTTGTCAGATAAGTAGTCAGGTTCTGATTTAGTTTCCAATTCTTCCAGCGAATCTCTACTTCCTTTTGACTTTAATTCGTGATCCTCTCTAAATATCAACGATCTAGAGAACACCTGGAAATATATAAAATTACTGTTGAATTATTGAATATTTTAACTATTGTAGCGAAGACATGAGGATCAAAATATTTCATTTAGTTTGCATATAAAGATTTGAAGTTGATATTGTATATAAATCATTCAAAAACCTCTGACTTGGGCATAATTCTATTGTTTTATTTCGTACTCCTGTTCCAGATTTAACGGATAAACTTAATATTTCCAACAATTATGAGCATGAAACTAGCAGAACATCAGATTTGTTTTAAGGCTCTGGTCTTTTTATGTAATATTTGCGCGAGTCTTAAAGCTTCATTAATATATCATAAATAAACCTAGCAGTCGGAGCCATAGTCCTGACCTCACAGTAAGATCAATTAAGTCTTGTATCGTGGGTATCAGAAATTACGAGAAACTTTTATGTCGTACAAACATCCAGACCTGAAACAATGATTTCATGGCCTTGCAAAAAATTATCTCAGTGAGGGGATCGAACCCATGGCTCCTTGTTTTACAACCGGCGTGTAAATGCACCACGGAAGCTGGCAGGTTTTTAAATAATTTTAACGTCCATTCACCTCGTAAAGTTTGTCAGCGTGTAGCGGCATCTCATTGGTCTCCCTGCCAGCGACGGCGCGCGGCGGCAAATGGTTGTTGTTGATTGGCTGTTGGGTGACGACGCTTTCCACGCTCGCACCCATATTCGCGTACCCGTTTGTATACACCGCATCTTCGTCTAATCTGAAATGAGGAGAATGATATATATTATTTTTTTAATATTTTTGTTTTACATACATTTATACACCAAGTAAAAAAGCTATACTTAAAGTAAGTAAAAAGTGAAGTAAGAACAAGTTTTACTGGTGGTAGGTCTCTCATATGTGAGAGGCTGCCTGGGTAGGTACCACATCAATTTCTCCCGCCAAACAGTTTAAATGCACTATTGTGTTGCGGATTGAAGGATATTGTAGCAAGAATAACTAATGGACATATTGAGACTTAACATCTTATGTCTCAGAATGGCGAGTGCAGTGGAATGCCAAGCATTGCTTTGCAATTCAAATAAATGACGATGGGTTGCTATTGTTCATGAGCGGTCGTATCGCCTACCATCAGCCGAAAGGCATGTTCGTCTAGCCATTAAATGCAATAAAAAAACATAATCCTTATTGCACTACGCAATTTCTTACGGGCAACCTTTGGATGGAGATAAGAGAAAGGAGAGAAATGGTAGTCATTGTGTAGTGACAAAAATGTAGGTTTATGTATATATGGGGTTTGCGTACTTATTATTTCGATTTCTTCGTCATGTTATTTGTCAAATGTTTCAGTGATCTGCATGTACATAAATATAGAAATAAAAAACACACGTCATATTGGTATAAAGCTACAATAATATTCTTACGTTTTCGTGTTGATCCATGTATCCAATTATTTGAGGTATCTAGTAGTTCAACTTGAACTTGTTATAAAATATGCAATAAAAACAAATAATTATATTATTGAATACCGGATCTTCTGCTGATTTGATGACCGAAGTAAAAACATGATGTTTATGTATGCTTTAAATAAATTGAGAAATTATAAAAATTGCCAATTCATTTCGAAATAATAAAGATGTATATACATTTTAAAAGAAGAACTTATTTTTTTCTTCTTTTCCTATCGATTTTAACAAAAAATAGGAATATCAATTTAGAAGCGGATTTTGGTAACCCGCATTAGTCCAGCCTAAAGGTCTTTTTCGTCGCATAATATACCAATTGATATCAGTCTATAACAAAATTTGATTAACAAAGTTTAGTAATTGCAGTATTTCTCCTGAGAATATATAATTGAATATGGTAGCTGTATATGACACAGGATATATCAAGACTCTGACAGAAAACGAAGCCGGGCAGTAGTTTTAGTGACTTCAGACACAATGCAACAAAAATCATGATGGCAAAAATGCCACGTATGATGATTTTTCCATGGTTTTTGTTAAAATAATAATTTAAAACCTTTGCGTACAATAGCGGTTTTTTTAAATAAAAGTGTTTACATTATTATTTCAGGAAAAACTATGTATTTACCACTCAAATACAACAACAGGAAAAAATCATCGTTTTTTTGGAAAGTCCAAAGCGTCTCTAAAAATAAATCTGCATCAGCCCATATACGTCCTACTGCAGGGCACGGGCCTCCTCTACAATCGACTACCGATTGAGAGTGGTTAGGCCATATAGTCCACCACGCTGGCCTAGTGCGGGTTGGTGGACTTACATACCATAGAATTTTATAAATCGCTATGGTATGCAGGTTTCCTCACGATGTTTTCCTTCACCGTTTTAGTGCGTGGTGCGTGGACTATCAATACACACATGACTCCGAAAAGTCAGAGGTGTGGCCTGGGATTCGAACCCGCGACCACCGTGAACATGTTGGCAGTCGCGTCTAGTCCGTTTACCATCAGGCCACCACGCACTTAAAACTAAAAGGCACTTAAAAATAAAAGGCCTACATTTTTTTCTAACAGTTACGACGGTAGGAAAAAATACAAAAATAACCCAGTAAGAAGATTCCGACGAATTGATAACCTTCTTTTTTGAAGTCGATTAAAAATATCGATATTATTATATCCTATGTAAAAATGCAGACACCAGGAAAACCAGTAAAGACGGAGCGTGAATTGTAGATCATGTGTTTGTTTGCTCTGCATCATGTCACATGTCAACAATATCGTTTGTTCGCGTGTGTGCTTGTGTTGATAGTACAGTCAAGGTCGGACTATTGTTCATCTATACATGCTCGTGATCTAGCGGAATGTTGAAGACGCGACGTGATTATTGCTTTTATACAGGCTGTTATTGACATATTTCCATTCATGTATGCCTCGTGTTTTTCAAGACCTCAGGTAAGATTAGAAAAAAATCCGACTCGATTTTTTGTTCAACAACCGCGATTTTTTGTCGACAAGTTTTTTGAACATTCTGTATAAATGGGTTTAAACTGCTGAGGTAAGTAGATGAATAGATAGATGATAGAAACCGAAGTTCTGTTAAGTGGTGAAAATACGTAAGTACAAGAATCTTCAAATTTGGAAATACGACTTTTAACATATTGTTTTGTTTGTAGGTTGTTGCCTGGAGTGATAAGAAACATTGCTGGTTAAATTTCATTATGCGTGATATTGGGGTAGTTTTATTAAAAGACGTCTAACGCTTATTAGAACAGTTTTCAACAGTTCGACTGCCTCGGTGGCGTAGTTGTACTAAGGTATGGTTACAAAGCTGAGGTCTCGGGTTCGAATCCCGGGTTGGGCAAAGTGATATTGGATTTTTCTATTCATTATCAGCCCAGAGTCAGGAATTTGTGCCCGATATGGCGATAGGCTCGCCACCTATCACATTGTGGGACGGAACATACAAGGCGAAATGAGGGTGTCCTGGCACCTCTGCCTACCCCTTCTGGGATATAGGCGTGAGTTTATGTATGTATGTATGTTTTCAACAGTTCTTGTTTGTCATGTGTTTACTTTAACACCAAGTAGTGATACTTGGCGTGATTACACTATAAATTTTATCAGTAAACAAAAATAATCATAAAAAAATTTGAAAGAAACATATTTACTAAAACACATCGCCCAAAATCTCAAAGATCAATGCGGAAACTAAATCCCTCGCTCTTACCGTCACATATAAATAATCTATATCAGGCACGATAATCGTGTATCTAATCTCTCTGTCACGAGAATTGTGAGAGCAACGTTAGCACGTCACGCCATAACATTTCCTTTTATACTTTCATATTTTACACTGGTTGCTAACGTTTATTATTTAAATTTTTGCTCATTCATTGTTCACGATTACAGTAAATCGGGAACATAGGTTTTAGACACATTATTTTTTTAGACGTTTAGTATAGTTCCAATAATAAGGGTATAATAAGTTCATAAAGTTGCAATTATTTGTTGGTCTAGACGCGGCAACATATTCACGGTGGTCGCGGGTTCCAATCCCAGGGCACACCTCTGACTTTTCGGAGTCATGTGTGTATTGATAGTCAATCACCACGCATTATAGCGGTGAAGAAAACTTTGTGTGGAAACCTGCATGCTATAGCGATTTGTATGAATTTCTATGGTATGTAAAATCCGCCAATCCGCTCTAGGCCAGCATGCTGGACTATATGGCCTAAACACTCTAAATCGTACTCTCGATTATGGAGGAGGCTCGTGATAAACTGATATTTGAAACTAAACATCGCGCATTTAATCTTTTGGTCACCAAAAGACTTCTATTACTAAGAACTGTTCAGCCCTTGAATAAATACTTCCGTTTGTCTCTAGTCTATGAAAATTTTATAAAGATAAACATGTCACTCACTTGTATGTAGCTATCTTCTTGTCAAAACAAAACCTCTCCTCACAGCATGTCCAGTACATGGTCTCCAGGCAGCTGGGAATAAGATAATATTAATTAGTTTAATGTAATAAATAAGTAAGAAGTGAGACGATAAAAGATATTATGTAACCATAATATGATTAGAAAAATATACATTGTGGTGGCAAATGAGAGAGCTACCACCAGTATTAAATAAATAATGTGACAAACATGATACATTCATCCAAATTGATATAATATTTATGAGCTACGAATATGAAACTTCTGAAGCATTGTAAGTACTTATATCACTCATTTTTATTAAATTAAAAAAGTAAAAAAAAAATACCCTACACTAATATCGAGCCTTGTGTTGTGGGTATCAGGAACTACCAGGACTGAATAAATATTTGAGTAGTACAAACATTTGCGGGGATCAAATCTAGAGCCTCTCGTTTTACAACCAGCTCTGAAGCTTATAACCTGACCAATTCTTTCGAAAGTAGCTTTTTACAATCCCAATATGGCTGACGGGCTTCTAAATTAATGTCAAATTTTGATTTTTAAGTATGTGGGATTCCTCACCATATTTTCCTGAACCGTTTAAACATAATCAAATAAAATTACTCTAATAGACTACCATTAACATGCCTGGAAAAATATTCTACCACATAATAATTGCAGTTATTAAATCTATGTTATTTTAAATCTCAAACTAGCAGCCCTGCTTTGTTCTGCTCGGATACAGATACACTTTTTTTGAAAATATTCTATCGCCTATGTTTATTAAAGATAATGCAGGATTCTAAAGGTGAAAGAATATTCCTAATAGGTCCAGCAGCTTAAGAATCTGAGTCCTGAGACTGTCCCGCCCTCACACCCATCACTGTAATTCATGTAAGCCAGGATCAACGGTGGCACGCAATGTAATGCCACCAAGCATTGAAGCTCGCCGAGTCTTCGGGAATATCTAACTTGTCTTCAGCCCGTAACGAAATCAATCGGAAAGTTAAATTAATAAATAATAAGGAGAAGGAAATAAATTATTGTCCACAGCTACGTGCAAAGCGTGTAACAAAACAATGAACTAAAGAGGTTAATAATCTCGCAATAAGACTATGCAAAAAGACGTAGTTTCACAACTTATTCAATGGTAACAAACAATAAAATCTTTCTTCTCTCCATGCGATTCTCGGAGTGAGAAACTCTCTATTTGTAAAGGCTTTACCGACATGCAGTAAGGCAGTACCACTTAGCAACGATCCTACTAGATCTCTTTACGCGTTGTCGTATTGAGATTTCTGTGTGACGTCACTTATTGAAGATTATTACACAGTCACGCGTTTTTATAATAGTACTGAATGTGCTAAAACGAGAATATTCGTGATCAATTTCGCGACCCAAACTAGTTTTGAGATCCGGATGACGTTATCGTAATCACACGAAATAGTTTTGATTGTAAATCTACGCATTGAATCACTGTCATAATGGTATACAAAATGTAAACAAAAAAGAGTTTTTTGCATAACAATGGTAATGACATGATTATTGAAGAAGAATATAATACAAGATAAATTAGGAATAATAAGCTAAATGCACAACCATAAGAAGTTCTTATTTCAGCTAAGATTTGTACAATTAACTATGCTGGTATAATTAAATCAATCGCTGAAAATTTTCGCATCATAAATGCTATTAAAAGTATTAAATAAATATTAAAAATTGAAGGTAGAAACCAAACACTGTTACACAACACTTTTCCATTAACATTTCCATTCAAAACTATTTACTTATATATTTCATCAATTTACCAACTATTTACGGACCAAAAATATATCATGCACACCATATTAAATATTTATTACATAGAATACAATGCAAAATGAACACTCACGAGTTCTGAGTTCTGACGTAAAGCGTTGACAACCGCACACTGATCACAGAATACTACTTACTTTACCAGTAAACACCATAACTCATGATATAATTATCACTGTACAATATACGTCAGAAATGAACGCTCTGTTTTTAAAAACGTTTAAAATAAGAATATGAATAAGAACTGAATAGAACAATATAATATGACGTCATAAAAGCATGTTCTGTATTTAAAAACATTTGAATTACGAATTTAACGCGTAATAAGAATAGAAATACTGTTTTATAAATAAATAAAATAATAATTCAGTAAAATATAACTTCGGAGAAATTACATTTAAAAAAAAGAAAAAAGATTTGTTTACATTAATTACCCGAGATTTTCTATACTGCGATTCAAAAAATTACTTTAATGCACTTGATTGTGAGTACACAGCTCTAGATATAGTACTTATTCTACAGAAAGAAATGACTGTCCTTTGCCCGCTATTAGATTGATACAATTATGTCGTGCTGATTGTATGCAGGTTCTTACTACGTTTTCATTCCACGTTTTAGTTTGTAAATAATGTTTGTATTCTTTTTCGCTATACTGTGGCCTCCCATTTCTTCCGTGCTTCCGTTCATTCCAGTGCATCTTAAGGTTGTCTGGAAGAAATCGCTTATAGCGATAAGACCGCCGTTTGTTACACAGATATAAGCGCTATGTTTTAAAATGTTTTATGCGTTGTGTGGTGTACAATAAAGTAAGTAATAACAAATAATTATTTAAAGCAAAACTACAATCTAAAAAGTCTGTGTAAGATTGTCGCTGTCTAGGTGGATATGAATATCTTAACCACCATAAAAAAGAACCTAAAACGTACTAGTTCAAACTTTTTTTAAAGTATCATAATTGTATCATAATGTATCAAGACTAGTGGTCTGGTCCGGCTTCAACCGGGTGGAGATACAGTTTTGCGAAAATGGCCTGTCACCTATTTTCATCAGGGATAATGTAGGATTCTAATATCAAAGAATTTTTCAAATCATTTCAGTAGTTTCGGACCCTATCCAATGCACACAAACAATGAACTCTCCTCTTTTTAATATCAATTTACATTGAGTGAATGCTCTGAGTTAAACTATGTTGTGACTGTATAATCACTGTATTGTAAAATTGTTTTGAAAGTGCAACACTAGTGTTTCTTGCCCGTTCTTCTTAAGTAAAAATAGCCTTGTCAAAAGGGTGGTAGAGAAAAAAGCGACTGAATCTAAATATTGTAATTATACCATTTTAAATGTTCAATTAAGTATTTTCATTTCGAATAAAAAGGCAATCTGCACGAATGGTTAATAATTCAAGTCAGCCAGGCAATCATTAATGTTACTCTACAGTCCCTTTGCAAAAAGGGAAGTAAATCGTATTGCACCAACTTCTATAATGATGCATGGTTTTTGGACAAGTTGCGACATAATGCTTTAGGACCTAACACATTATCTGTCTATAGGCTGAAACACACTACTGAAACGCCACGCCACCTAGCATCGCGTGTTTGTGGTGTGGTTCTGGTCGTAGAAAATACTACGATTTGATTTGAATCGACATGCGTCGAGAAACTCCTTAAATTATTCACTGCATTAACGAAACAGAGCATACTGATTTATCGTTCTGGGTGACTTCGCTTCACTCAGCCATAGTAAATATAAACATAATATGTGTATAAAAAATATTTATAGTAATACAATGAACTGCTCTGATTTAAACGAACATAAAAATATTGTTATAATCAATGAATTGTTAACTGGTTTTCAAAACAGCAACACTGCAGTTTCTTGCTCGTTTTTCTATAGTGGAAACCGCTTTCCGAACCGGGTGGTAGATCGAATGACTAAATCTAAATTATGTTGAACATCTTAATGGTTCAATAAATTATTTTCATTTTCATTTCATGTTCAAAAAAGTAATCCTAATTACTAAATTAATTTATTATCAGCACTCACCTCTTAAAACCACAACACTAAACATATATAAATTAAATTCACTTTTATGAAACTCGAGTGGAATGTTACATTCTAACGGTCGTCGACTGCGAGAAACACAAGAGCTACTGACAACGCATTATCTCGACATCTGCTTGACAAACTGACGCACCTTATCGAACCAATTTGGAAATTTTGCACGTACTAGTAAACCCAAATGTCCGGGAGAATAAGGCATTAATTTATAAATTTACTTGTGGTACTCTCATATGTGAGAGACCGCCTTGGTAGGTACCACCGCAACGTTTATTTCCCCCGTCAAACAGCAGTGTAAATGCATAGTTGTGTTTTGGATTGAACGATATTGTAGCTAGAGTAACTACTGGACATATTGAGACTTAACATCTTATGTCTCAGGACGGCCAGCGCAGTGGCGCGGCGTGCCAAGCATTGCTGTGTAATTCAAGGTTTTGTTTGGTTTTGCTACTGTTCACCATTCGACCGCGCAGGTCGTATCACTTACCATCACGCGAATGGCTTGCTCGTTTCGCCAATACACAGTAATAAAAAAAAAACTAAAGAGACATTCTCAATTCTAATAAATTTTAATGTTGTGGAGTCTATGCATTCGGCTCGATCGGGAGGGAAGGTAACATACAGAAAACTGATATGAAACAGTTCCGCTGTTATGTTTTATTTCAACTTATAGTACAGATAATCCAAATAAACAAATACTCACTACTGGCATGATTTGCAGAATGACAATAGCATTTTCATTGTTCACATAGTGACCGCGCGGGCGGCATTCAAGGTTCAAGGGGCTTGCTGCCTTGTCGATCGAAAACTCTCACGCTTGGAGCTGCTCTCATCTCTGTAACAAGAAAAATATTTATTAAAAGCGGTCAAAACGTTCAATTCCGACTGTTAATTTAGAATATCGACCAATCGGACCACGAAACACGAATAAAATTTCCTCGTATTTGCTAGATTTCGATATTTGCTAATTCGAAGGGTTTGATTTCATTGTAGACAGAGCAACAACGAAACATATTGAAACATAACATCTTATGTTTCAGGACGACCCGCGCAAAAGAATGCCAAGTATTGCTTTGTACTTCGTGGTGTTTGGTTTTACTACTATCAGTCAGCATTCGTATCGCTTAACATCACAAAAGCAAAACTATCTAAAATCTAAATATATTATATAAAGAAATTACATCTAATATTTTGTAAATAGAGAATAAGCATCGTGTATTGATTTGCCATAAGTGCTATTAATTGCGTACGTGATAAATAAAAACCTTTCTTTTCATTTTATGCTTATCTCGCCATTAATTCCTAAAACAACTTGAAACCTCTTGTAAAGAGGATGAACCCGAAAGGCAATAGACTTATCAGTCATTGTAACAAGTTTTCTACCATTATAATATACAGTTGTATGTGTTATTGTGCGTGGTGGCCTTGGTAAACGGACTAGACGCGACTGCCAAAATGTTCACGGTGGTCGCGTGTTCGAATCCCAGGGCACACGTCTGACTTTTCGGAGTCATGTGTGTATTGATAGTCAATCACCACGCACTAAAACGGTGAAGGAAAACATCGTGAGGAAACCTGCATACCATAGCGATTTATAAAAAATTGTATGGTATGTAAGTCCGCCAACCCGCACTAGGCCAGCGTGGTTGAGTATATGGCCTAAGCACTCTCAATCGTACTGTCGATTGTAGAGTAGGCCCGTGCCCTGCAGTGGGACGTATATGGGCTGATACAGATAATATACAGTTATCTCCATTCGATTGGATTTAATATTCTGTATGTGTATCAACCCCTATACGTCCCACTGCAGAGCACGGGCCTCCTCTACAATCGACAGCACGATTGAGAGTGGTTAGGCCATATAGTCCGCCACGCTGGCTTAGTGCGGGTTGGTGGACTTTATAAACCATAGACATTCTTACAAAATCGCTGTGGTATGCAGGTTTCCTCACTCTGTATTCCTTCACCGTTTTAGTGCGTGGTGATTGACTACTAATACACACATGAATCCATAAAGTCAGATGTGTGCCCCGGGGGTTAGAACCCGCAACCACCGTGAGCATGTTCGCAGCCTTGTCTGGTTGGTTTAGCAACACGCCACCACAAAATTCAAAAATATTCTACCCTCAGTAAAAATATGTTATGTATAAAAACGTTATTTCAGTCTGTGACGTTTTGTTTGTGGAATGATATTTTTTTTGTAGTTTCATCAGAAACTACTGGGTATCAACCCACATTACAAAAATCATGACTATAAAATCTGTGATCATGACTATAAAATCATTGGATCATGACTATAAAATCTGTGTTATTCTAGCGTAAACTGTACATACATTTGCAACTATATGGGTTTGAATTCAATACGTTATAGTATTTTCGATATTTTTTCCTGTGATATCGTTTCCTATAAGGAATTCAAATCTAGTCGACGGTAATTTATTTAAACAGCCAGTGTGACAGTAATACACACAAATCATAACTGTTTCGAAGGAATTTAAGAACGTCACTCTTCTGAGAAATTGTAGTTTATTGAGAATATAAAAAAATAAAAATTACGGAAATAAGAAAGTGTCAAGTGTCAAGCCATTTCAAGTCAATTTAAAAAAGCATCTCTGTTTTATTCAATTTCAAAGTTCTGTACCTCTATAAAAAACACTTATACCATCGCAAACAATTCCCCAGCACTCCTCGTGGAACAGACGATAGAATACACAGAGAGATCCTAAGTCTCTCCGCAGTCCTAATAGTTCCAATTCATCCGAGAGATTGGGATCATCGACTATTCGACAAGCTTAGACAAGTACTATTAGAGAAACTATTTGAGAAGTTTAGACGAATCCCACGTTTTCGGGGTTAATTAATAAAAATAAATACACCAAACACCGACCCCACACTAGGATACAAATCTAACGAAGTGAATATCGCAAACTACAGTTAATCCATAACCACAAACACCGATGCCCAAAACATAGAGGTTCATATAGACATTTGTCTAGTTGCGTGATCCCGCGGAATCTTGTTTCAAAGCACACGTTTAACCATCTGTGCAGAAGAGGCTGGCTTATTTTTTTATCATTTTCCTTCCCGCTCCCTTTTCTATTTTATTGGAATGAATGGCAAGACAAGTATGTCCTTCACCTGATGGTAAACGATGCGACCGCTCGTGAACAATAGCAAAACCACACAACTCCTTGAATTACAAAGCAATGCTTGGCATTTCCCAGCGCTCGCTATCCTAATACATAAGATGACTCAATATGTGCGGTAGTTACTCTGGCTAAAGTATCCTATGAACTGAAATACAACAATGCATTTACACTGCTGTTTGGCGGGAGATATAGACATTGACGATCCAGCAACACATCTATGACCAAGCGTTGTGGATGTTCATGGGCAGCAATGAGCACTTACCATCAGCCATCAGGTGACCTATTTGCTCATTTGCCGGACCGATTGTATAAAACTTGGTATTCACAGTTCAAACGACTAAAACCTTCAGTTCGCAAACTAGTATTGCAACAAAGACGCGAGATTTCCGGCATCATTCAACGTTTTCCGCCATTTAATTGACTTTAATTAGGATCCGACTAGCATTTTAAGTACTAAATTGCTTTATTTTTGTACCTAGGTCGACTACTGTTATGCTGATAATATTTGTCGGGTAAAACAATTATGTCGGCTTGTGAGAGACCGGATATAAGGAAGCAGAACCCGTTATGTCACTTAAGTTAGTGGGTCATTGTAGACTTTTCATCTTTTTATTTTAAATAAATATAGAAAAATTATACAAAGTGTACTATATAGATTATATCCAGACTGCGACCGAAAGCCGGGTGGTAGTTTCAGTGACTTCAGACACAATGCAACAAACAAAAATTGCAAAAGGAACGGCGACTTTTTTGTATTTTTTTCCTATCCTCGTATTTTGGTGGTAAATACATATTTTTTGCTAAAATAATAATGTATTTATTTTTATTATTAAAGACTCTATATCATGCAAGGTTTTAAATTATTATTTTAGCAAAAACTATGGATTTATCGCCTAAAGACGATACAAAAAAAAATATTTTTAGTTTCACAATGTAACTCCGTACTCTATAGTCATAAAAACTACGTCTTGCTTGGTTTCTGCCCAGACTAAATATACCCTGTATAATGCTTTAAGAAGAATGGCAAAGGAATTCACAACACACAAAGTTTGCTTACAATAAATAATGTAAATATGTGCATATCTAATGAAATTAATCACAGTAGATAACGAGGCATTGTTGTATTCATGCGTTCAATTCTGCATGTGTGCTCGCGATATCTTGGATAACACAATGATTACTATCGCTGTGATTTTATATAATGTTGATTTGTTTTAAATTGATATCTATGGCAGCTGTTTTAAAGGCTTAGAAATCGTTAAAAAAAACAGCTGTCATTATTTTATATAGCCACGTCTAAATTACTGCAATGCATTACTTATATAGAATGTGATGTGCAATTTTGGAATCGGATTTATCGAAAATGATGTCTCCGCATTCAGCCTAAACAAGAAAACACGATTATGAACAAGATTTTTTTGAGAAACAGCCTCTTCTAGGTAGATAGATTATGTCGGACACAAAGTTTATTATACAGGCAGTGGATAAGCCTAAAACGCGATTCACTAGGGTGAATTATGGAAGTTTTTTTAATCCTAGTGCACGGAGGTCGCTGTCCTGTCTGATATTCTACGCCTAGCAATAATGAACATCAATTTAATATTAAATCAATTGCTTTAACGGTAAGTAGAAAATTGTCTGCACACCTGACAGTTGTAGGCAATAATTGCAAAAATATCGAAAGGAGGACTAGACAAGTCAAGACTACAGGTGTATTCCCTAAAACGGTTTTTGGGCATAAGAAAGAAACTAGTTTTTAATAATCCTAACACTGTCATATTGCTGGAAAGTGATACTTCGACTCCATGTAAGCGTGGAACAAGTGTAGGCAGACTGTACTTTACCAGCCCATATAGGTCCCACTACAGGGCACAGACCTTCTCTACAACCGAGAGTACGATTGAGTGGTTAGGGTATATAGTCCACACCGCTGCACTGGCCTAATGTAGGTTGGCGGGATTTACATACCATAGAAATAGATAGTCAATCACCACGCACTATAAGGGTTAAGAAAAACATCATTAGGAAATCTGCATACAACAGCAATTTGTAGGCAGACGAAGATAGTAAAATTACTTTGATTCAACCATCAATACAAGACATGACACACAAAACTTAATACAACAAAATGCTCAAAGGATTAAGCGAATTAGAATACATTTAAACCGGATTAAAATAATGCAGCATTAATAAAATGAATAATGTGCACAATCAAAGCCCCATTAGTCATTATAATTGCGTTGATAGATTACCATAAGATGTGGGTCAGATTGTTCCATTGTATGCATATGTGACATTCGCGGCGCCCTAGATTCATTCAAATCTTATAGAGTACAAGGGCGACGACCTTACTAACCATAAGGATATTAATCTATTTATCTAATATTAGATTTTTAGGTCGACTTGGAGGTTCTGGGGGAGAGGCATATGTGCAGTGGACTTTATTTGGTTGAAGAGTTATAAAGAAAGATTTTTCCAGCAACATCGCGTCAATGTAGATTTTATCAATCTTTTGTTAAACACACAGAAAGAGTCAAAATACAATTTAAAAAATCTTGCTACATCTCGTAGTTTGAAAATCAAAATACGTATAAGTATTGTCAACCTCAGCCACTTTAGCGTGTTTGTTCCGGACCCTGTATCTAGTTTAAATTTGATTGAAGCCTGGATGAATAGACAGACATAACAGAATTAGACCTAACTTGCCGATGTTTTTACCCGCTGAAGGTAGCAGCTAGTAAATCTATAGATTTGGCTATAGCCGTGTCGAATATAAATTACGGTAAAAACTCATATGAGCTTTTTCTCTCTGAAAATTTCGCAGAATTTGGATTCTGGAAATTAGGCCGAAGATCTCAAAATGATCCATATAATATTCTCCCAATACTACAATAATTAGGTAAATCCGCAATAAGGTCAACAAACTAATTTTCTCCCTCAAATACTTAGGCTATTTAATATTGATAGCTCACTCACCCTACAATAATCGAATGTAATTAAGCCAAGGAAGGAAGATGCGTGCACGTCCCACCTCGCACAACAAATGATAACAGAACAGATAAGCTTTAATATAAATATACTATCACTGATAACACACGTCTAAATCGGAGATTAATGCGCGTACAACAACCTTACTTCTGATGGGTTGTGATAAGCAGACCTAATCGGGAGGTTGTTCGATCAACAATTTCCTAATAAAAAGGTTATATTTTTATATTAGCGCTTCCCACACTCAAAGCTGTATCTATGTAGATAGGAGTCTAAATAAGCAAGAGATTTAAAATATTTTTATATTGAAACGAATGAAAAAAACACTCACGATAAGTTCTACTCCATGTCCAAGGATATTCACCAAATCTTCATTATTATTAATTATGGAAGCATTGAACCTAATGCAAAAATAATCATTGGAATCCTACTCAATGTTGAGGAGTTCTACTCTCCAGGTCTGAAGTTATCCACCAGATCCTCACTTTTTTCTATGAAACAAAATGACAAGCACTAGCTTTCATTAAAAGAAAAAATAACCAAAATCAGGTCACCTAGTATAAAGTCCTGAGGTAACAAACATAAGAAATACAATCGAATTGAGAACCTCATCATTTTTTTGAAGTCGATAAATAAGATTATTTTTCCGACCCAAATATCGACCAATAGAATTGCACCATTCGACGTCACGTGGTACAACCTACATGGTATTATACTGATAATTTTTTGAAAATTTTCTCTGGTAGTTGCTATATATAAAAAACAAAACATGATCCAGTCAAATTAACCACACGTCAAACTGACAGGTTGAATTCAATTGTGAAAATTGGAGATTTTGCATGAAAATGAGTTTGAAATTAAAATTTGGGACGGAAAAATAATCCCCCGAATACCACACGAGCTTCAAAATTATCTGGCATTTCCCTCAAGGTTCCCTGCAAACAAATAAAGTCGTCAAGTTTTGACTCCTTCATTTGTTTGCAACGAACCTATCGGGAAATACCCGATAATTTTGAAGCTCTTGTGGTATTATAAGTGATAAAATGCACTTCATGTTTTTGGAACACAAATTATCTAAGTTAACAACAATTTAAAGAAAAATATTAAAGAATTACTCTGATCCAAACCAATTTATAACTTTTGTAATATATTGTAACTTGATTTTGAGAAGAGCGACACTGGAATTACTCGCCCGTTCTTCTTTAGTGAAAAACGCTTTCCAAATCGGGTGGAAGACCTAAATGACTGAATCTAAATGATGTTAAACATTTTTATGGACCAATAAATTATTTTCATTTTCAGTTACTTTCAAATGTAATTAGCGCGTCAGCTTTTCGCTGTCATCTGTGGCGTCATATCAGTCAGTGATTTAGTGCTGAATTTATCTGTTTGCGCAAAACAGATGTAAAGTAATTTTGTTTTGAAGGCTGATAATCTAATCTTTGTCGAATGCAAGGATATAAAAAACTGAACTAAATATTTTTTACCTTCAACATTTCTCAAACATTTTTGTTTACATAGCAAATGACTCTACTCTCATAATATTTTCATCTCAGGAAATGTGTGTATTGATGTACATGGATAAGCAATTGGTTATGCTTTTGGCTTAAGTACCAACAGGTTTCTAGATTTTGGTTATGTAAAAGAAGAAATAATCAAAATGAATTCACCAGTACAAAGTTAAGAGGTTCCCACTGCAGGGCACGGGTTTCCTCTACAATCGAGAGTACGATTGAGAGTGTTTAGGCTACAAAGCTCATCACGGTGGCCTAGTGCGCGTTCGACATTACTATAAAAAAACATATATTTTGGCTTTTAATCATATTTTGGTTTGTTTTTAATGTGTTAGCAAGACCGAATAGAGCGTCGTTGTTTTTGATTTCTATGACACACTGTTATTTATACTGCGGTCAGTACTATTTAATAGTAATTGAAAACAACACAATTCTACGTAAAATTTACTCCAGACCTATAGATAAGTAATTCCTCTTATTTTATAAGGTCGTGTATCGACCACTAAGCCAAGGTAATGATATGAGTCATGAGATCATCCGGATTATATTACTAATACTGAAATGTCGGTTACTCATATTTATTGCAAATATATCAGTACTGATAAATGATAAGAGAGATGTTTGATATCCCTATGTTATTGGAGAAATTACTAGAATTTGAGGGTCTCTGACGGTCTGGAATTATTACATCTATGTTCGTAATGGGCGCCCATAAGCTAGCGAACGTCCAAAGAAAGCTTTTGTGTATGTAACTATTGCCCACGTTTCTCATTCTAAAACGGCCGAAACAACAAATTGACTTAATAATTCATACGAAATCATACTGAATGGTTGAAAGTTTCCCAAGATGCACGGCAGTCACCCTAAATTGAGCAAATATGACCAGGTATTGGTTGGTAGGTTGGTCATAGGTTTTTACATTAGGAGCCAAGACTGGCAGACTGATCTGGGTGATGCGACTACTGTTCTTTTGTGTCGAATTGGAATGTTGGTCATTAGTATATCGCTATAACGCCCTTTTACAAGGGCTTGGGAATGGGAAGTTATGGGCAGATGACATAGCACAAATGCCCCCGTGGCGCCGTTAGTGAGACACCGGTTGTCAAACAAGAAGCCACGGTGTCTATCACAGAATAAATTCTTGTTTGGCCCAATATTTTTGTCTCAAGTCTGGGTGTTTATGGGACCGAAAAGGCTCGTTTAGTTTCTTATATTCACGACACAAGACTTGCTACCATAGTGTGGGATTGGAACTATGTGTCTGAATGTTGCGTGTATTTACTACTTTATAAAATACTTTGGTAGCCCAGCATTTATTCCTTTAATTTATTGTATAAAGAAATACTAAACACAATCCTTGATGCAGAATAATGTATTGTACAATAAGTACCTAAATATTTTATGATTCACGTTTGTATTTCTTATTATTATATGTCGGATTGACGGTAATAAAATCCATTGTGTTAATTACTTAACTATAATTATCACCACACGTTATAATTAACGGATTAACGGTTTATCCGAATACCTGCGACAACTTGTTACTTTTATAGTAAACACGCGTATGTCTATGCTTCACAGCCGACTGCTGGATCTCGAATATCTTGTCTACGATCCGGACGCGCTTTATATTGCAAACTGTCATGCTCCCACCCTTACTCTGACTGTGGGTAGTGAAATAGAACCACAATCGGGTTTCCTTTAATAAAATTACTTCTACAACTACCCGTAGATTCCTAAGGGCCGATTTACAATTATTTAACATGTGGGGTCTACATAAGAACACCCCGACACGGCCATACTGACGTGCACACGTCCTCGTGTGCGTGTCGATATATCATCTGAAGACAAAGAAATCATTCGTTCGTTCATCCTGACTCAGTTCACATAATATAACAATTTACAAAATGGTAATAATTATTATACAGTCTGGTCCGGAAAGCATTCCCTTCAGACAATCATTCAAGTGCGCAGATTGTTCCTTCAGTTTAAAAACTGGACCGAACTATGCTAGACCGGGATAGTTCCCCTTTAGCCTAATGGTTGTTGGACCGGCTATACCCTTCAACAACTTTCCCTTGGACCAGTCATTTAGACCCTTCAAGTGTACAGATTGTTCCTTCAGTTTGAAAACTGGACCGAACTGTGCTAGACCGGGATAGTTCCCCTTTAGCCTACACAAATTTCCTTTTTCTTTACATAACTGGGCAGATCAGACTGTATTTTCTCTTCTTTTTTTTTTTTTCACAGGTCTCAAAGAAACCCCTCAATAATTATAGTAATTATCAATTTACTTCATGTGAACTGTGTCTATGAAAATGTTAACCTTACAAATCATTCTTACTAAATGCTATTGCCAGTTAATGAACTCTTGAAATCAATTATAACTTAAATGTTTGAGTGTATTATTCTCATCGAGCCTAGCTTGATTCGATGCTTCGGGAGTAACAAGAGTGCACGGGCACCTTGATGTTTGAACCATAAAGATGTACGAAACGTGACGTAGGTATAAACGTTTTAAAATTACCACCGGATCCAACGCGGCCCTGTCCTGAGAAGACCCGGCGAAACAAACTCAGCGGGCTTACTTTACCACTGGAAATAACGCGACACGACCCAGCTGTGAGTAGATCCAGCGAATCAAACTCAGTGGGCTTGTTTTTGGTCCAACTACTAAGTAGGTCTTATGTATTAAGATTTGATTTTGCTGCACCGATACAGCAGTTCGGACCGGCGCGGCGGGGCGTGCTCTGCACTTGCCGTCTGTATTTCTTTTCATCATAGAGTCCACGAAGTTTGTCTGGAACAATGCAATATCCCTTTTTGAGATTGGTATCTGTGTACCTCTGCTTTAAGGTTGTGTTTTCTTTAAGTAATCTATCAGTATCTGTATCAGCCCATACACGTCCCACCGCAGGGCACAGGCCTACTCCACAATCGAGAACACGGTTGAGAGTGGTTAGGCCATACAGTCCATCACGCTGGCCCAGTGCGGGTTGGCGGACCCACACACCATAGGAATTCTTATAAATCGCTATAGTATGCAGGCCTCCTCACGATGCCCTCCCTCACCGTTTTAGTGCGTGGTGTAATCTATATTGTAGCGCAATTCCTCATATTTTCTTAAATTGCTCTACGAATAAACGAAAGTAAAATGGCAAAACCAAATTCAAACAAAAATGGAAAGATCTCACCAATTTGAACACTCCTGTGAAGATGCAGGTGTCTTGGAATTTCCAGGGCACATAGTCACAGCTCCATGTCACTGCTCCTGATAACAATTAATGGCCTAGGCAGGCAGATGAGTTGGTGTGTCACCTGATGTTAAGCAGTCACCGCAGCACATGGGCTATTTCAATACCAAGGGCACAGCTGAGCAGATGTGCATCAATCTCTCTTGATTGATTCTAGTAGTAGGTTTATTTTTTTCGTATAACTCCTACATGTAGGTAGTTACAATTTAATAGTCATCGATATCAATGTTACACTAGATAAGACGTTGCATAGTTATACTGTTTGGTTAGACGACTAATTTTTTGTTCAACGCTGCAGTGATTTAGTTTCAACTTTTACCAAAATCGAACGAGACATTTGTATGGGATAGTTTCTCTATACGAAGTAATTTTATCTAAATGTTGATAGTCATGTGATAGCCACAAATGGCAGTCACACATGAAAGACACACGACAGCTACACACGTGAGTCACACACGACAGTCACATACGTGAACCACACATGACAGCCACATACGTGGGCCAAATATGACAATCACACACGTGAGTCACACACGACAGCTACACATAACAGTCACTAGTCATCATAATTTACCTCAAGTTATTAGTTCTGGTACTCACGTCAGAGTCTGCGCCAGCTGATGTCGATAACCAAGCGGTTGTGGCTACAACGTAAGACGATCCCGCTTCTGATGTCGGATTGACGGTAATAAAATCCATTGTGTTAATTACTTAACTATAATTATCACCACACGTTATAATTAACGGATTAACGGTTTATCCGAATACCTGCGACAACTTGTTACTTTTATAGTAAACACGCGTATGTCTATGCTTCACAGCCGACTGCTGGATCTCGAATATCTTGTCTACGATCCGGACGCGCTTTATATTGCAAACTGTCATGCTCCCACCCTTACTCTGACTGTGGGTAGTGAAATAGAACCACAATCGGGTTTCCTTTAATAAAATTACTTCTACAACTACCCGTAGATTCCTAAGGGCCGATTTACAATTATTTAACATGTGGGGTCTACATAAGAACACCCCGACATATACAATTACGTTGTAAGGGTTTTCCTCCTGTAAATGATTAATGCTTTTGTATACAATACCAAACAATGTATCTACTTTATTTTGCGGGCAAGCAATTGTATAGGTAAATGTGGACATACTCTTTGATTCTATCAATAAGATCAGGTAAAAAAAGAATTAAAGCAAATGTAGTCATCAAGAATGCTATATGATAAATATTATTTGTAGTAGCTAAATCTTACAGTGATTTCAAGAAAGAAACACGACTCACATAATATAATTTGCATAAATAATAAAAATAAATATCTTATTTATCAGAAAATACAAGAGACTTATATGTTTGGAGTAATTCCTGAACATATTGAGACTTAACATGTTATGTCTCAGGATGGCGAGCGTAGTGGAATGCCAAGCATTGCTACTGTCCATGAGCGATCGTATCGTTTAACATCAGGCGAATTACATGCTGATCTCACCATTTACACCAACAAAAAAGATTCCAGAAACACAGAGGAGAAAAAAAAAATTACAAAAACATATCTCGCGCATGGTCCAAAGGTTTCAAGTTATACAACCGGCTTAACAATAAATCAGTGTACTGACAATAAAAAATAATTACAAATCACAATACAACACCATTATTTCAATTATACAGTTAAAAAACAATAAGGTTTAACGACATATTTTAATTTACTTGTGTATCAATGAATTGTTCCTTGTGAAATAGCAATAAAAAAATACCACGGCCGTTCATCGAACCCACGAACACGGGAAACGATTCCGACGTACTTACATGACGCATTGCGTGAAGATTTATGTTACTACTTTAAGATAATTTTAAGGGCTGCACGGTGTAAAAGATTTTAAATTGAGTATTCACAGGTTCGATTTTGCTAAAGGTAAAGGAGAATGCCCCTTTTTACAATGAAATTTAGTATGGTGCGAAATTTTTTATCCCTAAATGAAACCTACTTTTTTGTGTAGGAAAAAAAATATATTTTTAATAAATATAAACATAATTACGATCCAAACCCGAAGTTCTTGGAGAAATGAATTTGAAATACAATAAGATAATATCTAAAAAAAAATTAAAATGTTATGATAATTATTTTATAATAATCTGTTACCTGGGATAAAACACCGGGATGTTTAAGGCAAACCATAAAAATGCTATAAGTTTTGGAAAGAAGTATCTGTTTCGGGATCTATGAAATTTTTACCGATAATATGAATGGAAATGGGGTCGACCTCACCGAACATACACCATTCAAATCGGTGATACCCTCAACAAGGGTCAGGTTAAAAGTACCCTGAACCGACGAGAATGCATGAAGACGTTGATGAAAGTGGATGAAGCGAAAGTAGTATGTCAGGATCGAGCAAAGTGGCGGTCTATAGTATCTGCCTACCCCTATGGTATACAGGCGTGACGATTATGTATGTATGTTTGTATGTATGTATGTATATGAATGGACATACTCTTCTTCTTTCTTCTTCACCCTTGAAAATAATATTAAGTTCGATGCTCGATGTTCGATGCTGTTATTCGATGCTCTTCCAAGAAAACATACAAAAGCTCAATCGTTTCCTGGGTCTAAAATCATATACGACCCACTGCAGGGCACGGGCTTGCTCTACATTCAAGAATACGATGGAAAGTGATTAGGCCAAATATGGCCTGTATAATTCTTATAACTTGCCGTGGTATGCAAGTTTTCTCACGATGTTTTCCTTTCCCACTAAAGTGTATTATGATTAACTATCAATAGCAATAATATATGCACCCCATATTACATTTAGGGCGGTAATTATAATCATCATGAATTACCATTTGCACTTATGTCACTCTGCCTATCCCTTCGAGTACTAAGTGTGAGCAAAGCAAACTTATGTCAAAGAGCTGGTAATACAACCTTATAAGGAGAATTCTCCTATTACTCTTACTTGAGTAATGCGGACGTTACTCTCCATGATCTCAGACTTGGCATTTAATAAATAACTTTATACGCACATCCGGGAATGATTACGTAGGGGTATAGTGACTCAACTAGGTACCTATAACATTTTTTTTATTTTCAATTTATGTTTATATTTCGTCACGTTTAAATATGTATTATTATTTTTATTGGCCTTTAGCATGCAGACGAGCATGCGGTCTACCTGATAGTAAGTGGTCACCGCCACTCATGGATCTTCGCAATGCCACGGATCTAGCACTGCCAATTTTGCTGCCTACCGTAAGGATCTCTCTACTAATTTCTTTAAGCCTCCTTTGAAGAAGGACAGGTCATAATGCTTGGGAAACACAAAGCAGGGTGTTAATTCCGGATCTTGCACGTGCGTGGCAAAAAAGAACGCTGGAAATCACTACATAGTATAAAACAAAGTCGCTTTCTCTGTCCCTATGTCCCTTTGTATGCTTAAATCTTAAAAACTACACAACGGATTTTGATGCGGTTTATTTAAATAGATAGAGTGATTCAAGAGGAAGGTTTATGTATATAATACGTGCATATTATTGTAGAGAAATCTATATGCACCCGGGCCAAGCCGCTAGTATACTTATAATCCGATACATAGAGCCGATACTAAGATCGAGTCTTGTATCGTGGGTATCAGATACTACGAGATACTTTATGGTTTCACTAATACCCAGACAAATACCTGTAGATCACATAAATATTTTTCTCAATAACCAACTGCGCCTGTTGTTTAATAAAGAACTGAGCCTGTTGTTTGAAAGACAGTCTGAAAGACTTGTGTTTTCACAAAACTCAATTTTTATTTGCATACAAATAAATACATGCCGGTGAAATATTCTCTAACATTACAAAGTTTTTAAATTACCCGTATAAAATGGGTATAAAATGGGATACATTATTGGATCACGGGTATACTTGAAATATGTATCTTAATCTTAACCGACTTCAAGGGAGGAGGTCATCGATTTGCCCAAGTTTTTAAATGTAAGTTTGTTACACGACTACTCCACACAACAGATTATGAAAAAATGATTTTTAATTAAATAACAATCACAATACCCCACAGTTGTCTCTGTTTTATCCATCCTATGGTTGGTTGTCTGAAAGAGATCGCCTCGAGCGATAAGACCGCCATTGTACTCTATTCTTTTCTGTTAAATTTTGTTTATGTTATTTCTTTTTTGTTACTGGTGTACAATAGAGCTTTTAAATAAAATAAATAAATAACAAGAAATTGATTTCTTAATTTTATTATTTCTCGTACTATTGCTAGTCTTACTAGCCCTAATCATTTGGCATGCATTGTAAATAAATACGCATAAATTAAAAAAATATAACACGCAATTACTTCAAGCCAAAAATCTGTGCAAAAATAACAACGATAATCATCTTAAAATTAACATTAATTTGCATAAACATCAATTTTAATAACAATGGAATGAAGAATTAAAATTAAGTAAAAACGATTTTTATGTAATTAAAGGTTTAATTTAAGTCACACGTGTGCGTGATTTGAAAGTATGATACATGCAATATACTGGGTATCTCAAGACTGCTACCGAAAACGAAGCCGGGTGGTAGTTCTAGTGACTACAAACACATTGCAACTAAAAATTTCGCAAAGAAACGCGACAATTATTTTTTATGATTTTTTAAATATCGTCATTTGTGATAAATTGATACCTACAAAAATAAGAAAAATCCATAAGACAGAGGCTTTAAGAAAATTCTTTAGTGATATTCTAGAAGTAAGAAGTACCGAAAAGGAAAAAAGTAGGACTCTACAAAAAGACGTGTGATCCCATCAAAAACATCCTGTAAAAAATTCCAAGTCTCGCAGCTCAGGTTTTCTACCGCAAAAAGTTGTGAGATGCATGTAATACCAAGTCGATTAATTAATTTAGTCCTTAAGGGACCTTCTATATAAAGTTATTACGTTAGTTATTACCATATCAATATTAAAAATTCTTTACGTTTTAAATAAATAGATCGACTTGGCCAGCAGCAATATGTATAAATTGTACGATACATTATGTTTTCATGCGATGGCCAAGTCGATCCATTTATTTAAAACTTAAAGAATATTTAATATTGATATGGTAATAACTAACGTAATAACTTTATATAGAAGGTCCCTTAAGGACTAAATAAATTAATCAACTTGGTATTACATGCATCTCACAACTTTTTGCGGTAGAAAACCTGAGCTGCGAGACTTGGAATTTTTTACAGGATGTTTTTGATGGGATTTTGCTTACTTAAACAGAACCGAAGTCAATACAATAATTTAAGAAGTATGTGAAAATAGTGGGGTCTTTTAGTAAAACGTTTTTTTAGTTTCTTTAAACTATTGTTTAATTATATTGATACACCGCATAGAAGCCATGTATTATAAATATAATCTGCAGTTTGTCTGTTCGTGTTCACCTTAGTTGAACTGGACTGGTAGTTAAAAATAAATAGCGTTTTGATTGTTGCAAAGCTATTTATCTTAATAACTGTTGTTACCTTCGTGGGTTTGTACCGGGATTTTATATATAGTATAACACTACAATATTACAAAACTGAGCAGTTAAAAAAATATAAATAATAATAGATAGACAAATGAATCATATTTTTATTATGAGAAAATTTAAATACCTATGCGATAAACTTTCTTTCTTCACAATGAAAAATGACAGTGATTATTGTATACTTAAATTCATCACACATTCCAAACATTGAGATATTATATACGTAGATACTAGAGGGGACACAGCAGACTTCAAATGACGATAATAACTGTGGTAAATGGTGAAGTTAGTAAGACAACGGCTTGAACCAAGAAGCCACAGCTTCGAACCCCATACTAAAATAGATGTTTATATTATCTACAAGTATTCCTTTCAGGTCTGAGTGTTTGTGAAGCTGACAAGTCAAGGCTTGTATCTTAGAGTTAGGCCAAGACTACGTATCTGACTGTTGGGTGTATTAATTCATTATTATGAAATGAAAATGAAATGAAATGAAAATAATTTATTGAATCCATTAAAATGTTCAACATCATTTAGATTCAGTCATTTTTTATCTACCACCCGGTTCGGAAAGCGATTTTCACTAGAGAAGAACGGGCAAGAAACTCTAGTGTTGCTCTTTTCAAAACCAGTTTACAATGTAGTGAATTATTAAAAAAATTACAAGTTGGTTTAAATCAGAGCAGTTTAATAATAATTTGTTGTAAATTTTGAAATTTTATTGATACACTCACTGTACAGAAAATAAAACATTATAACCTTATAAATAAGTTAACTATTGGCGGTCTTATCGCTATGAGCGATTTCTATCAGACAACCAAAAACGATAGATTGGATCAAGAGACAAAAAAAATATAATAATGCGTTTATCCGCAGTTCTATTTTCGTCAGTTATTTCTAGGTGTGAAGTTTACTAATCATTTGAGTGAGATTATTTGTTCGATAATTGATGTTTGTTTGCTAAGGCGAAATTACATGTTTAATATTAGACTCCGGGATAGAAAAAAATAATTAAAAGATACATGTGCTATTATTCATATTTTAAAGAAAAATTTTACTATAACGTTATATTAATAAAATCACGTTATATAAATATATGAAATGTTATATTAATATAACCACGTTATATAAGCATTTAATATACTCATTTACAGTTTCATCCTACTAATATCAGTTATAGTAGTGGTCCAGCCCGGCGCCACCCGAGGGCACATATTTTTGGGATGTAATCCACTTTATAAAACACGGAAAGTATCTCGCGTGATAACTGTTTAAAATATTTAAACTCAACGTATGTATACTGTATTACTTTAAATTTCCCATCTCATTCATTTGAGTTTGTAAGACTATCGAATATATTTCAACTCCGTGCACATCTCACGAGAACACTACATTTACTTGGGATAAAAAGCCTATGTGATAATCCAGGGTGTCAGCTATCCTCATACCAAATTTCATCAAAATTGGTCTAGTAGTTTGAGCGTGAAGAAGTAACGAACACACAAACTCTCACATTTATAATATTAGTAGGATAGTAGGATCAAAGATTGGAACATTTTTCCTTAAAAATATCATCAAAATATGAAATGCCGTGAATAAAAAATTACAAAAAATATCAATATCAAATAAAGTTCTCATAAGTAAACATTTGTTTTACCAAAGGCAATACACGACCTGTCTTGTTTGTGTTACTTACCATATTACTTTTGATTATATATTTTTTGTCTGACTTCCGTAATAAAATGACGTTAATAAACACATTCAAAAAAAAATGCATTTAACATAATGTATGCGAATATTGTAGAATGTAAATATTATTGTTAAACCGGTTATATGAATTCTTGTTTACTAGGTTATTCTATTTAAAAATTATTTTTTTTACTGGAATGATAATGCACTTAAGGGTATAGGCATTTCAAAATAAAATATGAGTAATAAATAAATGCACCCAACAGCCATATACATAGTCCTGACCTCACAATAAGACTGAGTCTTTTGTCGCGGGTATTAGGAACTACGAGAGACTTTTCACAAACACCCAGATCCGAAACAAAAGCTTAAGGATCACACAAATATTCGTATGTGATAGAATCCACGGCCTCTCGTTCCACAGCCGGCGTCTAACCAACTGCGCCACGAAGATTATCATTTGACAGTATACGTATTCTAATTATCATGCACGCATACAATATTAGTATTCTTCGAGTAAAAACAATAAATCAACTGGTAAAGCGATGGGGAAACCATTAACACCGGCCCTTCACTGACTTCCTCTTTCACAACCAGTCGTAATGTACTTGTATACTACACCAGCGGTCGGGCCCGGCTCCGCCCGGGTGCATACACGTTTTAAAATGGCGGTCAAAATGTTTAATTCTGACTATCAGTTTATAATATCGACCAATCGGACCACGAAAAACGAACAAAATTTCCTCGTATTTGCTAGAAATATCACTACTGCTTTCCTTCTATAGGTCATAGCGTGATGATATATAGCCTATAACCTTCCTCGATAAATGGACTACCCAACACTGAAAGAATCATTCAAATCGGACCAGCAGTTCCAGAGATTAGCGCGTTCAAACAAACAAACTCTGCAGCTTTATAATATTAGTATAGATTACTAGATAGCCTAAGTGGCGTAGTAGACACGGGTTTGAGAACTAGAGGCTGCAAGTTCAATTGCTGATGCTATTATTATTTGTTTCGGTTCTCATTGAGTCTGTATCGGCCCATAAACGTCCCACTGCAGGGCACGGGCCTCCTCTACAATCGAGAGTACGAGTGAAAGTGATTTGACCATATAGTCCATCACGCTGGCCTAGTGCGGTTTATCGGACTTTACATACCATAGAAATTCTAACAAATCGCTATGGTATGTAATTTTCCTCACGATTTTTTCCTTCAGCTTTATAGTGCGTGGTGATTGACTATCAATACAAAGTACTCCGAAAAGTCAGAGGTGTGCCCTGGAATTCAAACCCGCGACCACTGCACCGTGAACATATTGGCAGCCGCGTTTGGTCCATTTACTAACAGGCCACTACGCACTTGGTATCTGTCTGGCTGTTTGTGAAGCTGAAAAGTGTTGTTTCTGATATCCATGACACAAGACACGTAGACCTAAATATGGCGTCAGGATTATTTTTATAATTGTAATTTGTTATAATGTATTTATATGGTTCATTTACACTATTATATAATATTTTTCGGTTAATGTGACATTAATAAAGGCTTCCATACCACAGTATATAAAACTAGTTTAGAGGGCTGGGTCTTATTAATTCATATCTGTGCTAATTGTGATGAATAAATAAATTAATAAATCTTGACCTATAGTAAGATACAAATCTTGTCTCGTCATCGGAAACTTCTAGAGACTTTTCGGTTCCACAACACCCAGACCCGAAACAAATTTTAGTCGGCCACAGAAACATGCAAATATTTCTTAATGATGGAACAATCGAGAGTTTGATTAAGTGGGCTTAGGCCATAGTAAACATGCGGTTCTAACACTAATGTCATTGATCCAATAAATCCATTGAGTGGTTCGATGAGTAATTATTATGAAACTCTAATATGTCATGTCATCGATGTATTAGTAATGTTTATAGATCGATAAGGTCCTGTATTGTAATTCCCAGTATGGCATAAATTTTGTGTGAGTTTTCGGCTTATAAAATTTAATTTGGGTTAATTGAGACTGCTATTCATAGGTAGTTATAGGAATCATACATGGCATGCCATGTTTAGTTAAAAGCAGGGCATTAGTAAAGGTTTTTTTACACTGGCACGGCATTATGACTGTACTGCACTTGATCATCATCATCATCATCATATCAGCCACAGGAAGTCCACTGCTGAACATAGGCCTCCCCCAATGATCTCCACAATGACCTGTTGGAAGCGGCCTGCATCCAGCGACTTCCTGCGACCTTAGTCAGATCGTCCGTCCACCTTGTAGGCGGGCGTCCGACACTTCGCTTGCCTGTACGTGGCCTCCACTCGAGAACCTTTCGGCTCCAACGGCCATCGGTTCTACGAGCTATGTGCCCGGCCCACTGCCACTTCAACTTGCCAATCCTATGGGCTATGTCGGTAACCTTGGTTCTCCTACGGATCTCCTCATTTCTGATTCGATCTCGTAGGGAAACACCGAGCATAGCCCGCTCCATGGCTCGTTGAGTGACTTTGAGCCTTTTAATGAGGCCCACAGTCAGAGGCCACGTCTCGGTGCCGTATGTCATCACTGGTAACACACAACTATCGAAGACTTTCGATTTTAGGCACTGAGGTATTTTGGACGAGAAGACGTCGCGAAGTTTCCCGAACGCTGCCCAACCGAGTTGGATTCGCCGATATGTTGGATACTGCACTTGATGGTAAGCGCAAATGCCGTCCAAGCAGAGTATCAATTGGCATCAGTCGGCAATACAATGCCATTCGATACAATTATGCCGGCGTGCTAAGATGCTTCTTCAGACTGTGGCATAAGTACCCTGGATAATAGGAAGGAGAGAACACGTGTACGCTAAGTTTTGATCTTAAGGCATACAAAACTAAGTTTTAAAAATTAATTTAATCATTGTTAATGCGTTGTGTTTTTTTTTTTTTTTCTTTATGGCAACTGATTCTGCTTCCTTGAGAACAATACTGCCAATGTCAAGTGACTAAGTGACTCATTCATGTCAGTTTATTTTTACAGGTTATGTATAAAAGTCGAGGAGATTAAAATCAAATGATAATTAAGCTACTGATACGAATAAGACACAGAACGCAAGCGAACATGTAGGGTTAGTTCATAATTTTATACTATACATATTTAGATACATTATTAATGATTTTAATGCTGGTTTATTTTTAAGGCTCAGGATGGATGCCAGGTTACAGGGGAGCGGAACTTTATTTCTAGCTAATAATTCGTACAAGGATGGAGAGGAATACCGGGTGCAGTTGAACAATATGTGTACCATGGAACCTTCGTCAAGTCCACATTCACACAAGGAAGAATCCCTTACGTGCAATTTACATAGATGCACAGGCGATGAGCAGTGACCAATTCTTAACCGAGAAATTATTGTTGATATATGCTTGCTGAGCTGTATTTTAGAGAACCATGGTCGCAGAGTTATATCAGGCTGTATTCTGTATAAATGAGCCCCTTTAAAGCGGCTTGTATCCTTCCAATAGGCATTCCACTCAGTCTCCAGTTGTTGTTTTGCAATGGGGACAAGATCATGTGAATAGACTGAAAAGTGATCTTCGTTACCTAGATTAATAGCACTTTTGGCTAACTGATCCACATATTCATTGCCAGTTATCCCTACATGGCTGGGTATCCATGCAATAGTGATTTGCAGATGTTCTTCACTACATAATTTAATTAACTTTTTTGTTTGTAATATTATTGGGGATATACCATTTTTATTAAAGGGATTACTTAAAAGAGCCTGAATACAACTTTTTGAGTCTGAAAATATAATTGAAGATGAAATATTGTGTTCTCTAATATACATTATACATTTCAAGATTGCCAAACATTCTCCTGTAAATACTGAACAATAATGTGGGAATTTAAACATATAAAATACATTGGCGTCTTGATGAAAAAAAGCCACACCTACACAGCTTTCATCATTCAATTTTGAGGCATCCGTGTAAAACACTTCTGCATTTGGCCAACGAGTTGCAATAATGTTTTTTAACCTTGTGTCAGGATTTGGGGTGTGTTTATCAATTGCAAGTGTTAATTCAATTGTAGGAAAAAAAATAATTGATGAGTAATCCAAAGAGAATAAAGGATGGGTTGGAAATTTATTAATTGGACAGGATAGA
Organism: Hyles euphorbiae; assembly: GCA_023078785.2. Lineage (NCBI taxonomy): Eukaryota > Metazoa > Arthropoda > Insecta > Lepidoptera > Sphingidae > Hyles > Hyles euphorbiae. The sequence goes on along the minus strand of CM041056.1, from coordinate 9,762,215 downwards.
GATTCTAGTCTCCTATAGCTTTCTACAATACAAGGTGTAGGCTTATGAGCCCAGTACGATTTAGTGTCAATGTATGTACTTAGTATCCTAAGTTTAGGCATTAGCAAATGCGTATCATATTGGGATATCTTATAAATATATCTGTCAGACAGGTATTGTCTCCTGAGATTGAGAGGAGGATCAGCGCATTCCACCTGTAAAGCATTAATTGGTGAACTTTTCATTGCACCAACCACAATTCTTAAAGCTTTACTTTGCATTACATCTAGTTTTTTTAATGCTTTCTTATTACATGGCAAAAGTAAATGAGTAGCAAAGTCTAAATGGCTTCTTACAATAGCATTATACATTAACCTAAGTGAATATGGGTGGGCACCCCACCAGACGCCTCTCAAACATCGCATTATATTGATGTTGTGTTCACATTTATTGAGAAGATGTGCAACATGAGCTTTGCCATTCATTTTGCTGTCAAAAACCTTCCCCAGAAATTTTGCCTCATTCCTTATTGGAATTATACCTCCATTTAATTGAATTTGTAAACTTGGGATGTTCTGTTTTCTGGTAAATATAACAACTGTACTCTTTGAGGGTGATAACTCCAAAGAATTCAATGACAGCCATGAGCTCATCATATTTAGTCCCCTCTCCAATTGCTCTTTTGCCTCATTTATAGAGTGGTTAATTGAGTAAATGAGAAGGTCATCCGCATATTGCAAGACATTGCACACATCTGATATGTGGTGATCCATATCAGAAGTGTACACATCATACAGTAATGGACTGATAATAGACCCTTGAGGTAAACCCCTCCACACAGTTCGAGTCGTCAACTGAATACCCGGATGTCTCAGTGATATTGTTCTACCGGATAAAAGGTTAAACATAAAATCTGTCAATCTTTGAGGAATCCTTAGCTGAACTAATTTGTTCCTAAGGACCAAAAGATCGACATTATCATATGCTGCTGATACATCCAGGAATCCAGCAACCACTGAAGCATTTAAACTGAACGCTAGATGGATATCTGTTGTGAAAATGGCATGGCTATCAGATATACTACGACCCTTCCTAAAGCCGAATTGAGTTTGTGCTAAAAGAGAATGGTGTTCTAGGAACCATTCCAGTCTATTTTTAATTAAATGTTCTGCAACTTTTGGGATAGTAGAGGATAGAGCTATAGGACGGTATGATTTGGAATCTGACGGGTTCTTTCCAGATTTAGGGATAGGAATTATTATTTGGTGTTTCCAATGTGCTGGTATGCTACCATAATCAACAACTGTGTTAATTAATTTTAAAAAGTACATTAATGCATTACATTTTAACTTGGATAAAAATGAATAAGGGATACAATCTGAGCCAGGTGAAGAGTCTTTACATTGGTCAAGCACTAATAATAGCTCTTGGTAACTAAAAGGGGAATCAATGGATGTAGTGTGAGCCTGATCACGGGGGAAGTATTGATAGGGAATTTGGGAAAGGTGAGGGACTGAGGGAGGAGCTAACCTATCCAAAAAATCTTCCAGCCAGTTAGTTGAATATGAAGTAGCATTCAAATCTTTTTGTGAAATTCTGTAGCACCTGACCCGTTTCCAAATCAAGGAAGTGGGAGTTTCAGGTGATAAAGATGCACAAAATCTACGCCACCCCTGACACTTCTTCTTCTTCAATAGTCTTTTCGTAGAGGCGTATATGTTGCGGAAATTCAAAAAGGACTCTAGATTAATAGTATTGTTGCATATTGTTTCCGCTTCGTATCTCCTCTTAAAGGCTTGGATGCATTCCGAATCCCACCAAGGAGGAGAAGGAATTTTACCCAAAGAAACATTTTTTTTCTTAAAACAAGTATCTGCTGAAGTTATTATTAATTGTTTAAACTTGTCACAGCAAATATTAATATTCATTTGGTTGGGCTCAGGCAAAAGACTAATTTTATCTTCTATAAAATTAGAACAAACTTCCCATTTGGTGTCATCCAAGATGAAAGGTAGCAGGGGAGGAAGAGTTGAGGTTTTAGTGCTTTGCGAAGGGAATGAGATTAAGATAGGGAAGTGATCAGAACCGTGCGTGAATGAGAGGCACGACCAAGATAAAAGGCTAGCCAAACTTAGGGGAACTAAAGGACAGGTCAACAAAACTAGGATTAATATTAGGAGGGGTACGACGAGTAGGGGAGCCATCATTAAGAACACACAAATCAAATTCATCTAAAATATCTAAAATCCTTACACTAAAGGGATCATTATTAAGAGCACCCCAGATCTGATTATGGCAGTTAAAATCACCCATTAAGATGATAGGAGGAGGGATAGAAGATAAATAGGTACGCAATATGGGAATAACGGAATTATCTCTTCTGGGTATATATACAGCAATAAAAGAAATGTTATTAAAACGAATGCTTACAAATTGAATATTTCTACTATTATTAATTATGGGAATCTGATTAAAATTTAAATTATTTTTAATTAATAGGGCTGCCCCGCCCCACCCGTCACTTCTGTCATCGCGAAGCAGAGTATACCCTTTAATACGAAAGATTTGGTTAGGTTTTAACCATGTCTCTGATATTGCACAAATAAATGGTTTGTGTTTATTTAGAAGGGAGGATAAATACGTTTTATTTTTAATTACACTCCTACAGTTCCACTGAAGAATTAAATCCATTTTTTAAAATATTAAAAATTGATAGAGTAATAGTCTGAATAATATTACAAGCAACGTTGTTCGGTAATTTTGAATCAGTGATAACTTTAATCAATGATGATATTAAATCATGGATTGTATCCGTTGATACACTATCCATCTTGTCATGTTCATTTTCCATATTTGCATTAACATGTTTATTTTTGAGGGCACAACCATTTTCAGGAGAAGGGATAGCAAAAGATTGTATCAGTGCTCTATGAGATTCTTGACTATGGGATTGTGGGGTAGAAGGACGAGATTGCGGGGTACGGAATACAGTTTTGCGATATGACTTAGAAGCAGTGGCTTGAGTGTCAGGTGGAGAAAATACAGCAGTAGGTTGTTGAGGTGGCACAGCCTGAGGGGACACCATTACTTCGGCAAACGATTTCTTAACTAGAGGGAATTTTATCATTGCTTCACTATATGACACATTGTGAAGAGACATATAATGTTTGATATTTGCTTGTCTACTGTGTTCTGGACAAATCTTATTTGTGGCGAAGTGATACCCCGTGCAATAGATACAAACAGCTTCTGATTCCAACACCGAGCACGAATCTCCGGAGTGGTTATCAGTGCATCTATAACATCTCGGTTTCGATCTAATTCATCAATCAATCATTGTGCACGTGTGTGTCCAAACCAAGCAAAACATTGAATCGTCGGATATATGCACTGTTCAACGGGTAATAACGTAAAGCAGCAATAAATTTCTTTAGGTAGTATTTGCCCATCGAAGGAAAACACTACCGTCTGCGTTGGAATCCATTTTGGTCCATCTGGTGATGTAAGTTTACGGTTGAGCCTACGCGTTTTTATAATTTTGCCAGTATTGGGAGGAAGTCTCACAAATTCAACAATTTCCTCATGACTCCACTCAATGGGTATACCTCTAACTAGACCGATGCGAGAGATATTGTGGGAGGGGATATACACCTTATAGTTATTAATTTGGAAAATGTCATTTTGTATGAACTGGTTCGCTAATTGACCTGTTTTAAATGATATGGAAAGTCTGTTACGACCAATTTTTTTAATTCCATCTTGTAAAACATTTTTAAGGTTATTTTTGTATAAAAATGCTCCAAATTTAATGGGATGTAATGTTGTTCCATCTGATGGAGAATTCTCGGACAGTTCCACATATGCAATAAACGGACCAATATCTTCCGGAGAATACAGAGTCCGTGTGGGTTTATTAATTTGTGAGCTCGAATTATCCATAGCTGAGCAGCCGGATGTTGGTGAGCTAGATTGGGTTTCATTTAAAATAGATTGCGATAATAAATTGCTTGGAAGTGAGATTTTGTTGTTATTTTTTTTCATTTTCAGGATTGACCTCATTCTTTTTGATTTAATCGCGGATAGCTTCAATGAGCCGGCCTGAGAGAAACTAGGGGCTGTATTTGTTGTGTGTGGCGGAACTGTTGAGGTATTAGGGGCTATCACTGGGGACATGATCTCCGGGGGAGGATCTGGATCTGGGTTTCGATCATATACATCCATTTCCATATTAATATATTTACAGTCTATTTACAAACACAAACAATAGACAAACACGTGACAGAAACAAACGACACAAACAAAACTCACCACCACATTAATACTTATGTACACTTATATGACAGTAATAAAAAGAATAATAAATAAACACGAATAACACACTTTCACAACAAATTCACTAACAGTAACTAATTAAATGTATTTTTAATTTATTTTTCTCCCGACATAACCTATAAAACATGAATGTTGCACGGTAGTCAGAAGCAGAATCTGCGTTGTGTTTATGATGAAAAAGGTTGTGAGGAAGTCTGTCATATTGACTTTTGTTAAAAGATAATAAAGATCTTTTTATAAAAATAATCGGCGATATTTTCACGATTTTATTTAGTCTGAAAACCCATATTAGGCTGCCTTGGTGGACTGACGACCATTTTCCAGAAAGAGTTGACGCAGGTCACGTAGCCGTTCTAATGTTCCCATATTAAAACTAGTGTTTTCGCAATGTGTATAATATGACCATTGCACGGACCCTGAGAAATATATGGCCAACGAAAAAACTATCATAAAATATTACTTTAATTCAACCGTCAATTCATCATAATAGCTGTCATAAAATACACGAATCAATTAATAAAAACAAATCAAAATATTTATATATACCGCCAACAAAAAATAACATTTATCTTCAACGTCGTACAAATTAGAAAAATACCAAAATAATAACAAAAATTTATTAAAAATATACCTTTTATACTTCGTACAAATTAGCAAAAGACCAAATAATAACAAACAAATATTTTTAAAATATACCTATAGTAAACTCGAAATGACACCTTATTTTTCATTATATAATACACTTCTTCCAATAGGAAATGATAAAAGTAATTAACCACAACAAACCTTACGACACAGAATTCACAGATAATCCGATTTCCACACACTTGGCACAGACACGACTGCACTTATCGACTCGGTTAGTGAAACTGAGTAGTGTACTAGTGAGTAGTGACCGTACACCCGACAGCGTACTATCCATAGTGATTCATTGATGGAGGCAGGTGACCAATGGCGCAATGCATTGGCGATAAACCGTATTTACTTTTTAGAAACTTGATGAAACAATATGTATTTTTCTGGATTTTTTCACAAATAACTTTCAGAAATATGGAAATTAAACCAAATTCGAAATAAAGTTCCTAAAATAGTTTTATTTCAATCGATTATAAGTATTTTGTGTTACCCTATCTAAATGTAAAATAAACCTGCTTTACTCCATTTTTGCTTCACCTAAAGGTAGACTGTTAGAGAATGCCCCTGGCATTAAGTCCGCCTGTATACTGTTTGGTATATAAATTAATAAAATAAAATAAGTAATGTTGGGTAGAATAAACATCAAAACTGCTGTTAAAATATGTACAGTATGTTCGTTATTTTTAAAGTTACATGATGGAATCTTGTCTTAAATTGGTATGAGTGGTATTATACTGTAAATATCGGTATAGTCGAAGTGCGTGGTGGCCTGTTGGTAAACGGACTAGACGCGACTGCCAACATGTTCACGGTGGTCGCGGGTTCGAATCCCAGGGCACACCTCTGACTTTTCGAAGTCATGTGTGTATTGATAGTCAATCACCACGCACTAAAACGGTGAAGGAAAACATCGTGAGGAAACCTGCATGCCATAGCGATTCATAAGAATTTCTATGGTATGTAAGTCCGCCAACCCACACTAGGCCAGCGTGGTCATAAAGTCATGATGATAATGGCCATATAGTCCATATGGCCTAACCACTCTCAATCGTATTCTCGATTGTAGAGCAGGCCCGTGCCCTGCAGTGGGACGTAAATGGGCTGATACAGATACAGATCGGTATAGAATAGTGTCGTTGAGGGAGACCAAGAGAGATTGAGAGATTGATATTAGAAGTGGACTTCTGTAGCTGTAGAGAAACATAGAGTGTGAAATCATAATTAATATTTTAGATCGAGAGTTAAAAATCTAGTGTTGGATGCCTCCCTGTGCGAAAAAAAATGGTTGCTTTGTAAAGTATGTATAATTTTAGAATCTTCCCCATAAAGCATTACAATGTTTGGAATTTTATTAAATATAACGAATATACATATAAAATAACATATTTGTATTTATATTCTAGGGAAAATACTTTTTTAAGTTATTTTATTTACATTTATCTTGTATTGTACCGTGTACGTGCATTTATTTATGTTTAGTAACCGGAAAACGTGTCAATAAATACCTATTTAACTTAAGGATAATATTATAATTAATTATCAACATGACTAAGGTAGACTTGTGATGATTTATCATCATAATATTTATAATAATTATACTTTGCCTTGTTCATATTTTTTTAATCTGTTTTACAAAACTGGACCTAATAAATAGCAATATTAAACAAAATCCTTTTAACAACGTTTTAATAACGTGTACATACTACAACTGACTTACTAAATTTTTATTGGATTTATCTATTATTATTTTTTTCACCCAGGAGTCAGGAATTTGTGCCCAATATGGCAATAGGCTCGCCCCCTATCACCTCATGGAACAAACAAGGCAAAATGTGGGTGTCCTGGCCCCTCTTCCTACCCCTTCTAGGAAAAAGGTGTGAGTTTATATATGTATGTCGGTTTTCGTCATATCATATAAATACCGTAGTCAAATCGCGCTCGCCTATGATTTGACGAAAGCAATAGCAATTTATAAGAATAATGACGTAAGAGCCGTTCGTGGTTGGTTTTCTAATGACGTGCCATTTCACTGAAATACAATGTAACTATCGGTTTTAGACTGGAGTTATTGAGCTCTAACTGTAACAACATATGTGTATATAGGGACTGCTTCCTACATTTCTGAGAAAATAGTCTACTTAAAGGTATATATTATATCTTTTTGCAAACCACGGGCCTCCTCCAAGATTAGAAAGGCTAAAGTCAATGCGCGACAACCACCAAGGGTTTTAATCGGTATGCTGGCGTAGGATTTGTTAAGAAATCGGCCGGGCCGCAATATTTGCAATCATGCCGGACTTAAAGGCCAGTGATACCGGCATAGGCTAGAAGCCTCTCTTAAGATTAGGCAGGCTTAGGTCACTGTATGGTTTGTATTTTGCATTGTCTATGCCTCACAAAAAAGGCGGGAATCTTATGAGTGCGCTTTTTATAGTTCTGACTTTTCTAGTTAGTGATGAACTAGCATCTCTTCGACTGATTGGTTTATTATTCTTCCACATTTATATCAATGTAACAACTACCTAGGATTTTAATCAATACGCTGGCGTAGAATTTTTAGGGTCTCTTAATATTGGCAGGCATATAATAGATGTACAGATACACCTTGCGGCAACCCTAGATGGGTACTTTGATAGAAAAGGATCCAACTTTTAACTGGTTCAAAAATATGCACATTGAAAATACGTCCAATAAAATGTATACAAAACTTAAATAACACTTAATGGGCTTTGATTAGAATTGCATCGTATTTTGCGTGTTTTACGCCACTTATATTTAAAATAAGGTTGTTTGTAAAGTCGGTTAAAAACATGTATGTTACATAAATGTTCTAGACGCAGTAGCGACTAGCAGACAACTCAATCAGTTCCGCGGAGCGATTCATAAATATTCAACGCATTACTTCCCACCCGTTTCAAATGCGGCTGGTTTAAACGGCTTCCTTTATATTACTATATGTAGTTTATTATTAAAATTAATTCGCCCATTGTTCCCGAAATAGTTGATGTCAGGAAGTCTTCAAGTATTCAAGTTACAAGCACAATTCTGCAAAATGCATGACATGAGGACGCCGATGATTGGGCGAGATGACAGACACATAGCTGGAAGGTGGCTGGAACGGTTTAAGATAGATAGAAAGAAAAAAAAGAAAAGATTCAAATGCTAATTTTGGAATAGAATATGATGAAAGATAAGTAGCATAAAACGTAAGACGAATGAATGATGTGAAACATGTTTTTTGAAAGAAATGATGAATAAAAGTACTTAAGATCGAAAGAGTTAGAAGATGAATGATAAAGAATTAAGATGTTGAAGTACAGAAGCAAGGAACAGGAGAGAACTGGGTGTAAGACGATGGAGCACGTTTAAGACGACATATGAAGACGAAACTAGAAGACGAAATTATATCAAGGATCAAGTTATCCAAACCATCTATGTTGATTTGACCCGAGACGGATCTATTCTCACACTAATGTAATACTATGTCGAGCTTACGAAAACTTACGGGATAAGAGCAAGCTAGAAAAGACCAACATCCACAGTTATAAATCCACGATAGAACACGTTCCATAATTTCCAATACGACAACAACCTAAATTAGTTTTATCTAACACATAAATTATTTTTTGTAAATCCGTAGTGGATTCTCATTTCAGCCCGTTTCTTACTGTCCATAGAATTTGATAACAATGCGGCCATGAGTCTATTCTAAGTATTCGTTTTTTTGACTCGACACGCAGATGTTCCCGATACGCTTCTATTGTTGCGATATCAACAAGAAATCGCATTGTACTGTTATACTCGTATGAATCTATTTTGTTATACCAGTTTTGTCTATGAATAGACCTGAATATACCACCAGAAATGTGACAACCTGATAAAAGAGGCCGGCCAAAATGCCCTGAGCTGACGAGAATGCTTGTAGCGAAGTAATATGTCAGGACACAGAATAGAGCAAAGTGGCGAGCCACACTCTCTGCCTAACTATGGAATACAGACGTGACAATAATGTAGAGGTGATTATCAAAAGTGGTTTAGCCACATTTTAGTTATCTTGGACTATTGTGAGAATAGGCCAACTCGATGATGTTTCACAGAAACGATAAGCAACCAATTTGCTGTCTTGTATGATGGGCGAAATTGTCAGAGGCCTAATATCCTATTCCTCCTCCCGTCATTTATCCTTCTCATTTCCTCTGTATTTTATGGATTCAGCAACGCATCTTCGATAACTACTTCACAGCAATGGTGATCAAGACTGAAATATGACCACTCAGGTGATTTTCTTGTTTCAGATCTGAGAAAACAATATATAATATAAAGCATTCTGATGGCATAAAATACAGCACAGCACTTATCACGTTACAAACACTGTATTTAATAAGTGGTCGATTAAACTAACAGACGATTATAAATCATCTACTTCCTGTGACACTTTATAATCATCGCAATCGAGTTTAAACCCAATACAATTCGACATAAAGTTGATATTTGAATAGCTGTGACTAGCCAGTTCCACTTGACAGCAGGCGTTGCAAGTGCCAATCAAATCAAACACATCGCGACTTATTGCGGAATTGACTTGTTGGCACTAAGGCTCGATGCAAACCCAGCGACAGAAAATACACTTTCTTTTTATATTTAGGCATTTATTTTCCACTGCTGGATAAACACTTTTCTCCTCATTTAGCGTTTGCTTTTTCTATTGTAAAAATGTGTGAGATATAATTAAGTAGTTACCATCAGTAATTTAGTACAGAAAACACTGTCGTTGCAGAATAAGGAAGAACAATTTGCCGTCCACATTATTTTGTCACTTAATCGAGCAAGGTTTCTATAAACAATTATCATTGCCTTACACTTTCAGTTTGTGATTAACTTTCAAAAATTTTGAATTAAGTTTTTAGCATAAGGTTATTTATTTAAAATGTACCCAATAAACTATATACTTACTTTAATACGCGACAGTCATAATCTTTACCTGTTTTCTCAAATGTATCATAACAGAACATTGAATGTTTATGGCATGAAACAGTTTACGATTAATAACTTTTCTTTGAATAGTGATGTAGGTAACCAAGTCAAGGTCTGTTTCTCGAAATTCTCTTAATTGAAATCATATAAAACTTATACCTAATGTGACATTAATTATTTTTCTACTTTGATATACACACACGATTATTTTTATTACTGTTGACCATTAAGATAATAGGTTTACCTAACTTAATGGTTCGTATTATAAATATGTTTAACGCAGTTGATTATCTTGATTTTTCCCGAGTTCTAGTAAATATTTCCTAATTAATTTTATCATGTTTTTAAAATTACAATTTAAAACCGTATTATTGTTTTATAAAGACTTTCCAATACAATTTTCCACATTTCTATTTTCTTCTATTAAGGATCCCAATTGCATTTTCTATTATTAATCTTTTTTATTAGAACAATTACAAATTAGCCTTTTTGGGTTTTAATAACACCATTTTATCCGAAAATATAGGCAAATAAGTCACATATCGAGCGACAAAACTTATCTAAAAACCACTTTTGAACAGTATTAGAAAGTTGTTCAAACACCTAACCAACTACGAGTCGTTCAGTGTGCGCTAGCCTAAAATTAAATAGATACCTACGTCGTGGACGTTGCAACAGCCATTCGTCAAGGGCATTGCACAAATAATCAGAATATCGAAACCCTTACGAATAAGGAGTCGATGGCCTTTAATAAACTCTATTGGATATTTGTTTTGTAATGGAAAACGCGATTGGAATTTTCTTTGGTATTAATATTTATTTTAGTAGTTGGTTATAGATTATATCGTAGTAGAATACTATATCGGATAGAGATCGCCGTATATTGTGGTGAAAATACGTCACAACGATTCATGCTTGTTCTCGGGTTTCGGGTTTAGTCTGAGTATGTCCGGGTGTGAGCAATGGTAACTTCGACACGTAAGTAAAAATATATATGTCTTTAAAAGATAATAATAATAAAAATAAATACCATAATTACATAATATATAATCCTCATCCCGCATTAAAATACAAGCCCTATCAGAAACTAGAAGTTGATCTTACAAACACCCAGACCCTAAATAAATACTAGCGGAGCACTCAAACAATTGCCTTGATTTGCAAACATTTGTCATGATGCGGGGTTCTAATCCACTCATTTCTATCTAGCTGGATCACTGAGGGCTTAACATACATAAACTCACGCCTATTTCCCAGAAGGGGTAGACAGTGATGCTTCACTAACTTTTCGCCTAGTATGTTTCGTGACATCATATATTCGAATAATCTTCATAATATTGCATCATATAGGGTACAAATTACTGACACCGGGTTATTAATGAATAGATAAAACATTTGCATGTTACCCGACCCGGTGTTCGAACCTGAAACTTCAGCGTTGTAATAGTACAGTAGTAAAACGGTGCCACCGATGCTGTCAAGGCTTTAAATGTAAGTAAGTATAAAAGAAAGTTATCACAATAACAAATATATATTAATTTCAACACGACAATGAAATTTTAAGACATAACGAAGGCTAAGCCAGCCACGCAGTCGGTCACCTTGACTTTGAGTTTCGGCTGCGTCGAAATATTGCGTGGTCATCAAAATTTCCTTAAAAAACACACGAGATGGAAACTAATTTTCAAAGAATTCTTAATGTGGTTTTTTTATTATTGTTTATATTTGTCCAATACCAAGCGACTACCATGGACCTGTTCATCATCTGTTGTATTACAATGAATGGTGAGACTATCAAGCCATTCGACTGATGGTAACAGTACGATTGCTTATAAACAGTAGCAAAACCAAACAACAACTTAAATTACACAGCAATGCTAAGGATTCCACTACGCTCGCCATCCTGAGACATAAGATGTTAAGTCTCAATATGCTACTCGTTACTCTGGCTATCCTTCAATCCCTGCTTGTGCGAGTTAGAATTTACATACTATAGAAATTCTTACAAATCGCTCTGGTATGGTATATTACCTAAAGACATTGCCCGCCGTCTTAGACATCTAGGTAGGGACCATCGCTCTGGGTGGTTTCTGACGCAGAGGTTAACCATCACCATCCAAAGAGGAAATGCCTCCAGTATATGTACTGGTGGTAGGTCTCTCATATGTGAGAGGCCATCTGGGTAGGTACCACCGCAATGTCTATTTCTCCCGTGAAACAACACTGCGTAAATGCACTGTTGTGTTTCGATTTGAAGGACATTGTAGCCAGAGTAACTACTGGACATATTGAGACTTAACATCTTATGTCTCAGGATGACGAGCGCAGTGGAATGTTACTACTGTTTATGAGCGGTCGTATCGCTTACCATCAGGCGAACGGCTTGCTCGTCTCGTCATTCATTGCAATAAAAAAAAAAAGTATTCTGATTATAATGAGGGTATTCTGGGCTTATTCTAAGAAATCGTAAGTATAATTTTCGACTGCGTTCAAGTTCCAATTCAGTAACTGAATAAAAACGTGGTCAATGCTCACAAATCGTTTACAGTGGCTTAACGGTCCACCGAGCGAGTTCGACGCGGTGTCCAAATACTAATGGTACAAGGTTAAGGCGCTTATGACCTTGCATTATTTTCTCTAGTTTTATTACTATAGTGATTAAAATGGAAGAGCATGATGGCCTGTTGGGAATAAACCTCCCTGACCACTGCTTCTAATCAGCACACATTGTAACGGTGAAAGAAATCTACATGAAAAAACCTGCGTACCATAGTGATTTAAGAATTGCTTCGGTATGTGAAGTCTGCCAACCTGCAACAGGCTAGGGTGGTAGACTATATGGACTAACCCCTTTTAAACCGTACTCTCAATTGTAGAAAAGGTCCATGCCATATAGTTGGACGTATATGGACTGTATTATTGATACAATTCAATAAATATATACACCCAAGAGTCAAACACATTGCCCTGAGTCTGCCTTAAGAAATATGAAACAAGTCTTGGATCGCGTGTGTTCTGAGTTTCTAGACTATAATCAACTTAGCTCTCTTAGAAAAAACCAGATGTTAAATAGCAAATGTTTGATGTCATTTAAACATATTTGTTTAATTAACAAATTTTAGCTTATTATTTCGATGATGTAGGAGCAAAAATCCTGTAGTAGTTTCTATTACACAATTCCCAATAAAGAATAAGATACATATCTCACTGAGATATCAAGATTATGTACCCGTAAATAAGTACAACCATAATTTATATTGCAGAATAAAATATTATTAGCGAAAGAAATAAACTTAATAATAAATAATAAATAACACCCAACAGTCACATACATAGTCCTGACCCCACACTAAGATCGAGTCTTGTGTCGTGGGTATCAAGAACTACGAGAGACTTTTCGGTCTCACAAACACCCAGACCCGAAAGAAATATTTGTGGGCCACACAAACATTTCTCTCGGTGCGGGGATCGAACCCGCGGCCTCTCGTTTCACAGGCGGCGTCTAACCGCCAGCGCCACGGAGGCTGTCTTACGGAACTTAATTTATTATTACATTTATTAATGAATATCGAGATTGAAAATAAATATAGTACTATAAAAAAGCATGCAATTAACAATTCAAGTCGACCCTACTATGACACTCGCATTTATATTTATTATGTAGGGCTTAACCGCAGTCTACTATCCAATTAACTAGCGATCAAGACATAACCTATGCCAGGTAATGATCATAGCAAAATGAGTCCTATGTCAATCAGAGTAGAGGTAAATATGCCATGCAGAGCTAATCTTAGATAAATAAATTAGTTAGTACAGAGATTTTACTTTGGATTCTCCCGTTTATATATTAGACTCAAATGCTTCCTTCCGCAAACTAGTGATTGTTCTCCTCATTATTGCCCATGAACTTGGACTGCACTTAGATCTTACTCGAATTTCTGGTCTATTAAATTGGGAGGGAAAAGGGGAAAAGGAATGGGGTATAACTCAAAGTAAAATTTTAAATTTATGTCCGGTTTCTACGAGACAGTATTCTTATGCAGGTCTAACAGGTTTATCTTTCTTGACAATCCGAAGTAAAGATTATCTAAATTCTATTGTTGTGCGAAATTTGGAACTACAAACGAAATCTAAAACATAAGACTGGGAGGAATACTATTAATTCTTTTATTTTGACAACAGCGCATTCGGGCGCCAAAAGATCGGCAATCTTTAACTACAGGGTGGCTTCGACTAGTCATCACTTTGAAATAAAACTATTATTTACGGATTTTATCGCGGATTTGGTTTAATTTTTACATTTTTTGAGGTCCCGACGTTTCGATTACTTTACAGCTTTCGTGGTCACGGGGCGGACGTCGGGAACTCAAAAAATGTAAAACTTAAACCAAATCCGCGAGAAAATCCGTAAATAATAGTTTTATTTCAATGTGTAACATTCGCGTAAATCTAAGAAACCATTAGTCATCACTTGTGTAAACGACATAAATTATAGCAATATCTGATAAAAAATGTAACATATTTTGTATGTATATGAATATTGAACCTATCTTTATCCCATTCAATAGGTGTAGTGACGATATTCGCAAGATGCCTGGTAGTAGTTGGAGACGATGGGCTGAAGGTCGAGCGCAGTGGCATGGCCCAAGTAGTGGACGCGAATGAGCTGATGATAATGGTGATTTATTCCACTGTTTGCCGCGTATCTCTAAGTTTTAATATTTTTTTAGGGACTTTCCCACCCTCACATCCACCACTGCAACTCCTGTCAGCCAGGATCAACAGTGGCACACAAAGAATTGACACCGAGCTCTGTAGTTTTAATGTTATAACAAAAAGGACGCAAGCAGATCATTCGCCGTATTCGAACTTACTATTTAAGCCACATCATACAGCACTGCGGTCGAAGGCTGAGACATTTGGAGTTATTTATAAACAAAAAAAAACAAAAACAACACATAGACTGGTTTCACAAGATATTTTTATAAAAATACGTCGACTCGTTATTTTTGTTATTAAATATTTTACAAAACATTAGAGCGGGGAATTCCGATGTTTATCATATGATTTTAGAACTTACCAGCACTGTTGTATCAGGTATACTTTATTTTATCTTTTTTATTAGACTAACATCAGACACATCGATCACTATATTAGATGTTAAGAAACTCATCACAATTACCTATTTAAATGTATGTAATGTATGTGGAATCAGCCTGTGTATATCTAGCTATTAAAAGACTTCAATAATAAATAAAGTATAAGAATATAATTATATTCTGCTTCACCCGTCGACACTCAATTTAAATCATCTCATACTTACTCTCAGATAGCAGTATTTTCAAAACATTGTGAATATATTTAAAGTGATTATGCGCCAGGTTTATGCATGGATGAAAAAAATTCCGAGAGAAGAAAAATTTTCAAGAAACTCAAATATTTCTAATCTAGGTTCTATTTAAAGTGCATGATGGCCTGTTGGTGAACGGACATGACGCGGCTGCCATCATGTTCACGGTGGTCACAAGTTCGAATCCCAGGGCACACCTCTGACTTTTCGGAGTCATGTGTGTATTGATAGTCAATCACCACGCACTATAACGACGAAGGAAATCATCGTGAGGAAACCTGTATACCATAGCGATTTATAAGAGATTTTATGGTATGTAAGTCCACCTACCCGCATTTGACCAGCGTGGTGCACTATACGGCCTAACGACTCTCAGACTCTCAGACTGTCGATTGTAGAGGACCCCGTACCCTGCAGTGGAACGTGTATGGCTGATACAGATACAGGTTCTCTTCACAAATTCTACAAACAGACTAACTAACTACCAGTATATGTATATACGCCAGGAATAATATCCTCTAATATATAATAATTAAAGCGACAGGGTGTGGACATACGAGTATGTAAGGCAAAAACTAACTGGGGCAGGGTCTTTGCTCCGCAGCTTTCGAGGCTTCGACTAACAGCACTTTTATAAAATTATTCATGTGTAAAATGTTAGGTTGTTTATCAGAAGGTGTAACATTTAAAGGAGAGTAATCTATAGTAAATTAATTATTTAATTGTAGTAAAATAAAGGTACATACATTAATATTTCATTCCAGTAAGAAACAGCCACAATAACTGAAAAGAACGTAAGGAAATCTTCATTTTAGGAGTTTAGAAGATTTTATGGTATACGTCGGCCGCCAGTTCCCACGAGGTCGGTCTGTTGGACAATGGCCTAACCCTTCTTAATAGGAAAGGACGCAATGCCGTAGTCAAATAAGTACACAGTTCGATTTCGTAAATTGGCTTTATCAACAGCCTCCGAGGCACAGTTGGTTAAACGACGGCTGTGAAACGAGAGGCTGCGGACTCTGTCACGGTGCGAAGATTGAGTAATCTTCGCACCGTGACAAATATATGTGATAACCACAGGAGATATTTGTTTCGGCTCTGATTTTCGTAAGCCCGAAATGTGTCTCAAATTTCTGATATCCACGCCTCAATACTCAATACAAATACGGAATACGGGGTCAGGACTATGCATGTTTCCATTCCCTTTTAATTACAGCCTACTAAATGTCACATAAAACTTTTTGTTTTCCATAATACATATTTTTTCAAATAATGTATGTTACTAGTACCAGTAGATTACCTCGGTGGGTAGTTGTACTAAAGTATGTTTACAAAGCTGGGGTGTCGGGTTCTAATCCCGGGTTGGGCAAAATGATAGAGGATTTTTATATTCATTAGCAGCCCATTGTAGAGGAGGCCCGTGCCTTGCAGTGGGACGTATATGGGCTGATACACACCAGCCCAAAGTCAGGAACGGAACATACAAGGCGAAATGTGGGTGTTCTGACATCTGCTTGCCTACGCCTTCTGGGAAAAGGCGTGAGAATGTACTCTGTGGGTGTGAGTTTACGTATGTATGTTACCTGCTGTGTATTCTTCCTAGAAAAATATTTCATATTATAGAATACTCTTATTTTTATTTCCTAAATATGGCTACGGTGATGAGTCCGAACGGAAAAAACAAAACCCACTTCCTCATATATTGATTTACGTTCCATATAAAAATTCAATGCGCGGACATTCACAAGGTTTTTATTATTTTAATGCTTTACTATTTAGGAAGCGGCCCACATGATTAAAACTATAAACATTAAAGAAATAAATCCTATAAATAATCTATATATTAATACGTGATGCAAAAACTTTGGATCCCTTTTTACGAAAATTGCGCGGACGCAGGAGCATAAAATTTGGCACACTTATAGTTTATGTGTAGGAGAAGTGGAGAATGCTAATATTTTTCAATAATAATGCTTATAAAGTACATTAAATCAAAAAATAAAACATTACACACACTGCCATGCATTTCACGCACACATCCATATACAAGTACTTTTTACTTGTTACTTTTCTTTTTCATTTTGTTCTTCTGACATAAACATATAAAAAAAAGGTTTTATTTGCCTAATGAGGTAATAATATTAATATTAAAAGAGAATATTAATTTTAAATGAGGCAATAATATTAATATTAAGCCTAATATTAAATGTAATATAAAACAAGATTTTAATAATAATGCATAAAAAGTACATTAAATCAATAAATAAACCAGCATGCATTTGACACACGCATACACAAGTATTTGTACACATATACATACTCTTTGGTCAAATTGTTTCTTTGCTTTATTATAGACATATGTAGTTGAATATCAATCAGAAAAAATTGTTTACTGTGGTTTTGTTGAATATCAAACAGAAAAGATTTATTTGACGAATACTACGTGAAATACTGAGCGCTATCATTCATTATATGCATAAAGAAAGTTCTGTAGCAGCAATCTGCAATAACAACATTCAGGTACAAAAAATATATATAATTTACTATTGCTGGTTCAAAGCAATTATTGTAGTTTACGATTTTAGTAATTGCATATACTTCAGGGGAAATAAGCGATTTTGAGAGATACGGACATTTAAATGTGCATGAATTATCAGAATAACAACATCATCATACAGGTAAAAACTTTTTCTCTTCTTGATTTGGTCGAATTTCGACCACTAGGCGACCACTAGTAATAAATAACACCCAACAGTCACATACATAGTCCTGACCCCACACTAAGATCGAGTCTTGTGTCGTGGGTATTAGGAACTACGAGAGACTTTTCGGTCTCACAAAAACCCAGACCCGGAAGAAATATTTATGTCATAAAATTGTACAATAAATGAATATCCTTCACCAATATCATGTAACTATGGCACACAGCCAAGAAAAGGAAAGACAAACGTACTTAATATTGGCATACAGTCAAATCGAAGTAAAACTACAATCCAAATCGACATGGTTCCCACAGTAGCCGGACGAAAACCGCATACCAATACGTAATAGCTTTGAGGAATTTTCTTATCGTCACTATGCATAGGTTGTGAATCACGGGGTCCTGGGTTCGGTTATCTGGTTGGACATTTATTTAGAGCCATGAAAACATTCTTGGAACCGATATAGCTAATGGGGAGTACCTACTGCCATTAGAAACATACTTTAATTGGTCTGTTTTTTTTTTATTATTGTTTCCGGTATAGCTAATGGATCTTCTCTTATTTGGTGATAGAAATAAGTTCGTCGAAATGTGAATGGCATTAGTATGACATTTGTATATTTTAAAGATATAAGTATGAATCTATTTTTACACTATCAATAAAAAAATATATTGTAAAGCGATTCAAAGACACTCACATTCCACAAGCGAATTATCTTCTTTCTATTTCATTATTATCTTTCGTATTGTATTATCTTTCGTACCAATCAAAATAATGACGTCGAATATACTTATATACAGGCTGATCCCAAAACGCAATACATTTACATTTTTCACTCTTACGAAATAAGTCGATGTCTACGGGTTTTCCACCTCCGCGTTTAGTGGGTGTTAAATAAGAATACTGTAATTTCTTTATTAATTTTAATATGTTGAAGGTATTCCCTCGGTTGATTCACAAGAGGACATTCGTCGTAAAAACGCACCCAAATTATGACAATTATGTACAGTTACACGAATGACAATGGGCCGGTCGTGACTCAAAAAGTATTATGCGGGGTTTTACGGTCATATACCTATGGTATTTTGAATTTGTGGTCGACTAATGATGATTTTGCATTTTTTTTAAGACACTAATGTTTTTGATCTTTGTATATTATTAAAAACTAGCCATCTGGCCCGGCTCCGCCTGGGTGTAGTAAAGCTTCAAAAGGGCGGCCAAAATATTCAGAATATCGACTAATCGGACCATGAATATCGATAAAAATTTCCTCATATTTGCTAGTTTTCACTACTGCTTCACTCCTATAGGTCATAGCGTGATGAATAAATGAAATAAATGACCTATCCAACATGACAGTAATATTTCAATGCAATTTAATCAAAAGTTGCTGCAATTAAATTACGATGGAAGAACCCAGAATCATAAAAAATTGTGTATTACAAATATATCGTTAACCATTTTGTTGATTCAAAAACTGCTTCCGATATTTATTAAATAATTGATCTTAATGGCTTGAATACTATGTTTGTGAATATTCAAAGCATTAATTTAATTAAATATTATGTAAATTAGTGATATTAATATTGAATATATTATGTATTAGTTATATCACATTTCAAACCTTATAAAGATCAATATTTTTTTTCACATTTAACTCGACAAGTATCTGTTATCTAATTAATTATTTCATAAATTATTCCTCGCGGGATTTGCATCGACTTGTTGATATAACCTTCGAGCGAATTAAACGTACACGTAATATATATTTATCGGAACATACTGGCGGAACCAGTACAATTAGCTGGTCATGTGACGATCAGTCTATTGCTATGACATCCACAATACAATGTCACGGACTTGTTTCGTATCACGCGATATAAATTTCAATTTGTCTAGAATTACTATATTGTATCAACTCATATCCAACCTTCTGTAGGGCACGGGCCTCCTCTACAATTAAAAGTACGGTTGGGATTGTTTAGGCCATATAGTTACCACGCTGGCCAAGTGCGTGTTGGTGGCCTTTACATGACTGTATCTGTATCAGCCCATATACTACTGCAGGGCACGGGTCTCCTCTACAATTAAAAGTACGGTTGGGATTGTTTAGGCCATATAGTTACCACGCTGGCCAAGTGCGTGTTGGCGGCCTCTACATGACTGTATCTGTATCAGCCCATATACGTCCTGCTGCAGGACACGGGCCTCCTCTACGATTAAAAGTACGGTTGGGATTGTTTAGGCCATATAGTTACCACGCTGGCCAAGTGCGTGTTGGCGGCCTCTACATGACTGTATCTGTATCAGCCCATATACGTCCTGCTGCAGGACACGGGCCTCCTCTACGATTAAAAGTACGGTTGGGATTGTTTAGGCCATATAGTTACCACGCTGGCCCAGTGCGTGTTGGTGGCCTTTACATGACTGTATCTGTATCAGCCCATATACGCCCTACTGCAGGGCACGGGTCTCCTCTAGAATCGAAAGTACGATTGGGAGCAGTAAGGCCATATAGTCCACCACGCTGGCCTATTACGGGTTGGCGAATTTTACGTACCAGATGAATTCTTACAAATCGCTATGGTATTCAAGTTTCCTCGCGATGTTTTCCCTCACCGTTATAGTGCGTGGTGATTGACTACCAATACACAAAGACTCACTAATGTGTCCTGAAATTAGAACTTGGGATCACAGTCTTGGCACTTCATGACTGTGTCTTTACCAATAGACTACCTTACATATTTATTTCAATCATATCTATATATTTATATCATTATTATTCTATTCTTTCATTTTTGTATAATTAGACCATTTTTTCGGGTTAACTTATTAGCTTACAACATGAACACGTGTTAAAAACTGCAAGCTGTTTTAGCAGCATTCCTAGGCTTTTGTTACGTCATAATTGGCCTAGATATTAATGTTTATTTTAAAACAAATTAAATATATACTTTGCAAAAATATCATCCGCGTAAGGAACTTACTACTTTACGTTTACTGGTGGTAGGTCTCTCATATGTGAGAGGCTGCCTGGGTGGGTACCACCGCAATGTCTATTTCTCCCGTCAAGCAGCAGTTTAAGTGCACTGTTGTGTTTCGGATTGAAGGACATTGTAGCCAGAGTAACTACTGGACATATTGAGACTTAACATCTTATGTCTCAGGATGGCGAGCGCAGTGGAATGCCAAGCATTGCTTTGTAATTCAAGGTGCTGTTTGGCTTTGCTACTGTTCATGAGCGGTCGCATCGCTTACCATCAGGCGAACGGCACGCTCGTCTCGCCATTCATTGCAATAAAAAAAAGGAAGTTTTTGTCTTTTTATTAAGCGACTTTTATCCCTGGTACGTCAATTTTATTTTACCCTAAATAATGACAACCAGTAAGAGAATATTTACATAATTAAAATATTCGCAGACATCCCCATCCTAATTCAACGGGGCAAAAAACATTCAAGTCATTTTGAAAAATAGGTGATAAGACATATTATACTGTATTAGCCCAAAATGTCCCACTACCAAAGGAATTAAGCCACAATCCACCATGTTGGCATATTGGCTATTAGGCTTATTTTGCCTAGTACAAAAGTGATAATTTGGCTTCAAACCACAAATATACACCTGTGCAGCAAACTTACATAATACTTTTAATTTAAATACAGAAAAAAACGATTCAAATTGTTATTACACTTGCGTCAGAGCAAATTGAACGCGTTGTTTGGGTGACCATGTTAACTTTTAACAACGGGATTTTTATGTTAAAAAAAACATAAACCCACATTTAAAAAGCTTATATTGTTTTCAAAATATACATGCGGAATTTTAATCCAAAAATCCCGAATTAGAACATAGACATACAAATACAATAATGTTAAGAGGGAATTCCGGTTTTTCTGGCATAAACGTTGATATTCTGTTTTTTACTCGAAAAGTGGGTGACAGTTTAGTTGGTAAGAACTTGACTTCCAAAACAAAGATCAAGCTAGGTTCTAACCCACTCGTGTGGCACTGAATTTTTCAGGTTACTAGTGTATTCGAAGTTAATAATCACTCGCTTTACATTTAAGACATTAGACTTTATAGGATACCACAACTTGTTTACAGTTGTTGCTGGGTAGGATATGCATATTATGCTTCCAGCAAAATATTATAACGTAATATGAAGTATTAATTTTTAGCAGTGAATTGGTGTTAGCTATGTGTGTATTGAGAGTTAATAACTACGCACTATAATGGCTAAGAAAAACATCGTGAGAAACCTGCAAATCAAAACAAGTTAAAAAAAAGTCTAGACCAAGATGGTGGACTATGTAGCCTAACCACGCTCACTTACTCATAATTGTAGAGGAGGCCCGAGCCATGCAGTGGGACTAATACAGTTAGCTATAAAAAATCCTCAACAGACCACGTTTGATGGTTACTGTAAGTTGTAAGTATAGCTCATCACATTACGGAAGGCTGGCTCGCGATTCGTGTTGTGTTCGACGGCTAGGGTTACCGCGTAATAAAATAGCTTCCCCGATAAACTACCATATTTATTGTTGTATTGAATATCTTCCAAGCAATTTAAAAAAATTACATAACATTTTGCACACGGGTCGGCGATAAGATTCTTACTACATCTTTGAATGGAAAATATGTTTGAAAAACTAAAGCAGTCCTGCTTATCTAAATAAAATTAAACCCTAGCTACAGTTTCACAGAAATAACATTATATCACAGAAATGTTTTATTTAGCACAATTAATACATGATGATAATGCAGAAACATATTAAATTCAGCAAAAAATATCGATTCAAACAAATATTTCCACATGCCAATCAACTGTTGGGTGTACTGTATTTTTAACCGACTTCATCATATTTATGCTTTTATCTTATTTTCGACTTATTTTAGGAGTCATTGAGTATGGTAGTGTAATATGGGTGTCCTATCACCTCCGCCTACCTTTTTGGGGAAAAGATGTGAATTTATATACAGGGTATATCAAGACTGCTACCGAAAACGAAGCCGGGTGGCAGTTTAAGCGACTTCAGACACAATGCAACAGAAAAAGTGGAAAAAGAAAGCGACAATTTTTTTTTTGTTATTTTTTTCCTATGGCCATATTTGGGTGGTAAATACATTTTTTCCTAAAATAATAGTGTATACCCTTTTATTTATAAATACTCTAAGGTATAAAAGAGTTTAAATTACTATTTTAGCAAAAACTATGGATTTACCACCCAAAAATGACGATATTTAAAAAATCATAAAAAATAATTGTCGCGTTTCTTTGCGAAATTTTTAATTGCATTGTGTTTGTAGTCACTAAAACTACCACCCGGCTTCGTTTTCGGTAGCAGTCTTGAGATACCCGGTATGTGTGTCATTTAGTCTGGTAACACTAGCGCCGCGAGCGCAGTGAAAGTCGAACATTAAAATGCAATTCCGCATTCACTATAGCGTTCTCTCTCTTTAATTATAGCTTTACGAATTTCCGAAGGTCTGCCTACTTCAATTAAGGTTTCCGATAAAAGCATTGCATACTGACATAGTTTCGGATATTAAATATGCAGAGCCTTTATTTTTTCTAATTTACATACACATAAAAATTCACGCCTTTTTCCCAGAAAGGGTAGGCAGAAATGCAACCATGACACCCAAGTTTCGCCGTGTATTTTCCGTCCCATATTGTGGTAGGGGCGAGCATATTGCCATATCGGACACAAATTCCTGTCTCCAAGCTGATAATGAATAGAAAAATCCAATTACCCTTCACCCGACCCGAGATTCGAACCAAAGACCAGACAGACGTAGGTGGGATCATCTATTAATTACAAATTGTGGATAAAATATTTTGACATATTTCATATAATAAACTTGATTTAATTATTTTAAGGGGATAGTGTATCACTAGAAAATTCCCAAATACTTATACGTTACTGTGGGATTCATAATTATGTATGTGACTGTTATATTTATTTATTATTAAACCATAGTCACTCTCACAACCAGATCAACTCTATGTTATTTGAACCGATTTCCTTATATCCTCACTTCCGCTTCCGACACATTTACAAATTCTTTTACTTCACATTCCGCGTGTTATAGAATTGCTATAAAATACATAATTACTATAATTACTACATATATCCAGTTTCTGAATGAGTAATGTTGAAGGAACTACGATTAAATGGAATAAAAGATTATACTTACGAAAAATAAGATAGGATAATTTTCGGACATATAAATATGACACTATATCAACGTATGTATACGTCCCACTGCAGGGCACATTTAAAGTACAATTCAGGGTACGATTGAAAGGGGTTATGCGATATATAAATTATATGTATATTATTATTTTTATTGATGATTCTGATTAGTCAAATATTATATTTAAAGATGTGTAAACTTGGATACTGGAAATAATAGTATTTAGAAAAAAACAATGATATTGTGTAATTCGCTAACGTTAGACCAGCGTGGTGGACGTGGTGGATATGGCCTGACCCTACTCATTCGTATTCTCGATTGTAGAGGAGCCTCGTGCCCTGTAGTCAAACGTATCAGGAAGACACAGATGATATAATAATTATATATTATTAGTTTCTTATACGTATATAGTTAAACTGACCACAAAAAAGTTTTGATTGGTTCAATTGACATCGCACGCAAGAGCCAAGAAACCATTAAAACGAGCCCAATTTAAAATAAGCCCCCATCCCACCAGTTATCATACTATTCGCGTATCAAACTAATTTGGTAAATACATCATAAACAATACACCACATTTGAAAAATATCGTGTGACAAATTATCTAAAAGACCTTGGTACTCATCAAGACAATGTAAGGAAAATAAAATGTTGTGTTGTATTTCATTGTATTTTAAAATCATTGCTTTAAAATCTTGATTATTTTTATCACGCCATATCTATTTTAACTAATTGAATCGTCCGTGTTGACTTAAAATATAACAGTTGGATAACAATAAAATGGTCAGTCACTGTACTGTACTGTATTAGCCTATATGCGTCTCACTGCAAGGCCTCCTCTACAATCTAGAGTACGATTGACAGTGGTTAGGCCATATAGTTCACGCTCGCGTAATACAGATTGGTGGACTTTGCATACCATAGATATTCTTACAAATCCGCTAAAGTATGTATGGTTTCCTCATACTGTTTTCTTTCACCGTTAAGGTGCGTGGTGATTGACTATCAATACACACGTGACTCGGAAAAAACAGAGGTGTACCCTGGGATTTGACCCGCGATCACCATGAGCTGTTGGCAGGCCACCGCGTTCTTTCATCGTTATAAATAATGTATCGTAGTAAAATATTCACACAGGGATTCCCACGAAATAACCATCGGATTCCCAAAACCAAAGAATTATATTCTTATGCAAATAATATGTGTTTGTTAAGACTTTGCCGTATTATAAGAGACTGGTAATGTTTGTGTAATGTCTCGCGAGATGATTGAGTTATATTTGTACAATAAATACTTGATTTATATTATACTTTGTATTTTTATTACATTTCATCATTACTGTACATTATTGTTTGTTTATTGTTTAGTCACGCTGATTTGTTTAAACATAGTAAATCTCTAAGGTATCTAGATACCCTTAAAAATTTTTTGCCACGTAACATTGGTAATTAAATACACACGTGACTCCGAAAACTCAGATTTTCGTAGGTCCGTGATAAGAGTTTCGGCAGTGGCAACATTATCAACAACCAGTTTTACATAGTATGTAAGTATATACTTATTCATATATTCGTTTATAAATATTATGTATTTATATAGGAATAAAACAACATCAATAATCAAATAAACATATTATATACCCCTACCTCTGTAATCTCAGCACCATCTCAAGGTAGACTGGTAGAGAATGCCTCTGGCATTAAGTCGGCCTATGTACATATTTGTATATAAAGTTAAATAAATAAAACAACCCTCTACTCACTCCTTAAAAGGTAGCAAATCTCAATATAAGCAGCTGCAACCATTATTAACAGTCCACATGCTAAGTTAGCCAGTTTAAAACCTATTTTAGCTTTCGAATGTTTTGTCCTTTTTTAACAACTATTGAATTTCGTTTGAGCGAAAAAGACAAAACACTTTACTGGTGGTAGGTCTCTCATATGTGAGAGGCCATCTGCGCAGGTACCACCGCAATGTCTATTTCTCCCGCCAAACTGCAGTTTTAATACACTTTTATGTTTCGTTTTGAAGGACATTGTAGCCAGAGTAACTACTGGACATATTGATACTTAACATGTTATGTCTCAGGATGGCGAGCGCAGTGGAATACCAAGCATTGCTTTGTCATTCCTGGTGTTTGGTTTTGCTACTGTCCATGAGCTGTGGTATCGCTTATCATCAGGCGAATGACATACTCGTCTTGCCATTTATTGCAATTGTAAAAAAGACTCAATAACTAAAATAGGTTTTAAAATTGTCTATGAATGAAGCCGGTAGTATGTAAGACACAAAATACCATTAGTTTTGGCTGTACCCAGATAGTCCTAATTACATAACAAAGTCGTGTGGTGGACATTAAAATGTCACCTTGTAATACTTGCATACGCGTTGCCAACTTACTACATACTCAATGTCATATCATTTTTATAGTTACTATGTAATGGGTCTTGTACTCGGAATTACATATTTAGAAGTTATTTTTTATTTCACTGAATGGCGAGATGAACATGCATTACCAATTTGCATTATTGTAAGCGATACTAACACTATTATAACAAACCATGAAGTACAAAGCAATGCTTGGCATTATTACTATGGTGTAAATTTGTCCAGTAGTAATTGTATTGAAAATCTTGGGACTGCCGTCTGTTGCCATTCGATACTCTCCCTGGACGGCATTTGCGCTTACCATCAGGCGCAGTGCAGTCATTATGGCGGGCCAGTGTTAAAAAAAAAAATACTATGGATGGATCCAGGATAATAAGAAGGAGGGAACACGTGTGCCTGCAAACAATTCTACAGCTTGTCGGTGCGGAACAAAAAATAATTAGTGAACCTTTTGGTTCGTGCCCAAATGGTTTGGACTATCAACCTTTGGATTCGAAAACCAGCACGCATGGTTCTGTCTACGAATGGAATGGAAGCCAAGCCTCTGCCAGAGTTTTGTCTTCCTACTTAATTTACTTTTCTGAATGATTTCATTTTACCTATTCAGATTACAGCATCAATGGATCAGAACAATCGTGTCAATAAATTTTATTTTGCGATGGACAATGGGATGCTCTACAATTATTCTTTTCCTTCTCATATTCATCCTGCTTCTTCATCAGGCAATTGATCGTTAAGAAATGGTGCTTTCATATTTATAATGTAATTTATAAATTATAAATCCTGCTTGACATCTGGTTGAGTTATTTAAAAGATCAGTACATAGATTTCTTCACCTCATAATGATTACAGATTTTCATACCCAATTCGTCAACGCGCTAAGTAACGCCGAGATTCAAACAAATTTATTACTACACACAATTTAACTCAATTTACACCTTATTCCATTGTATTAAAACCCAAAAAAAGGTTTAGCAATTGCTTTCTGTTTGTGTTTAATTGTTATCATAATGAATGGATCTAGAATGTCAAGCGACGCTGCTAATTGAGATAATTTGTACAATGATTGATAGATATAACCGAACAAAAACTTCGAATGGTGTCGCCTATTTTTAGTGCTTATAACAATTATGAAAATAAAAAGCGGTAAATTCACAATAGTTACCTAACCTCTCTCAGTTGAACTCTGATATATCCATAAATAAACTTACGCCTTTTTCCCTGAAAGGATAGGTAGAAGTGCTTCCAGGACACTCAATTTTGGCCTTATTTGCTCCGTCCCATGATGTGATAGGAGCCGAGCCTATCGCCAAATCAAGCACAATCCCCTGATATAAGCTGATAATGAATAGAAAAATTCAATATCATTTTGCCCGACCCAGGATTCAAACTTGAGATCTCATCATGGCAATCGAGCCGTAAAATAACTACGCCACTGGCACTGGAACTCTCTATTGTAGAAAGCCCCATGTCCTGGATTGGCCTATTACGATACATTCTACACATATGAGTATAATAAATTTGTCTGTACATGGAATATTAATGAGCAAAACTAGTATGGAGAATCTATATGAAACTAATAGAACCCAAAACTATTATTTTTAGAATTGTTGTCTGTTTTTCTCTGTGGTTGTGCACAATTAACTCAGAAATGGCCTAAAGGATTTCAAAGAAATTTGGTGTAGAGCTGACATCCTGGATTGACACTAAGGCTATATTTTATCCCGAAATTGAGAGACTTTCCCGCCCTTACACCCACCACTGCATCTTCTGTCAGCCAGTAACAACAGTGGCATCCAAAGAATTGACACCGAGCTCTGGAGCTCGGCGAGTCTCCCAGGGAAACTGGATTGTCCCGAATTTTATGCCGAAATATAGTGCTCCCTTGGGATGAGGCAGGAATCCAATAAAGGACTGGATTACATGCCTTAAGTGAGAATGAGACGGGACATGACTTACGGGATATAACGAGAGCGACATGACGGGACGGAACGGAAAAATTACAATGTAAAAATAATTACATTTTTGGTTTCAGGTCTATATCGATTTTTAAATACATACTCGTGGAAAACATATTTTTAAGTACAGTTAATCACGTAGATGATGTTGCGGGCAAAATTTAGTGCAGTAATATGATGGGAGTACATTAGGAATGAGCCGGCACGTCCAGGGTTGTACCACTATATTCTCATAGAATACCAACATAAACGACTACTTTGTTGGCATGTTTCGTCAATCGATTGAGGTTGCCAGAGGCCCAATTTAGTTCTATCCTCTTCCTTTTTCTTCCCATCTTCCCTCTCTTTTGCAAGGTTTAAAATGTTTAAATGTTATTAAGCGGCAGTAATCTCCTTATATTTGATGAGACCCTTACTTGTTTGCTGAACTTATGCAATAGAAAACTTACTGATGTAATTATGATAATAAATTCCTATAATAATCTATTATTGTATCACGATTACTACAATTAAAAGCTTTCACTAAATAAATTGGCATTACAATGTATGGATTAAAGTGCTCAATATTAAATATATTGAAAAATACGATTCGAAAGCTGAACGTATTAGTATAAGTAGACGTATTAGTTAGTATATTTATGGTGTCACGCTAAAATCATTCTTACTTCATCCTCATATCGTGTTTCGGAGTATCTTAGGAAATCGGAGCCTTCTTCGTACCGGCAATATTGGTAGAAATGTCAATGAGTAAAATTCGTGGCACGAGAATTATTTTAGTTGAACAACTTCTTAAGAGCGTTTATACCCTGCACGCGCTTTTTGGCTTAAAAACAGGACTTTTCGAATGAGTTAATAGCCACCAATAAACAATTTAAAGGAAAAATAATTAGTATTAATTTTAGAAAAGGTTGTCATCTAGGGATTTTGGTGGAAAACATTATAGATTGATGGATAATTTGTGAGTACTATAAGGATTACTGAACACAAGTTTCGTTATTTAAGCTTTAAATGGCAATTTAGAAGCTTAAGATATCCGAAACCACTAAATATAAGATGAAAATAAAAATATTATCAGACTAATAAGACCCTTATGGAGGGATTTTGCTGAAAAAAATAATCTTTTTGTGTTTAGTTCCTGAAAAATAAAAATTTAAACAATGCGAAATTATTCAGAAACTCTCGTCAAGAACATATTTTTTTTCACCAACTTATCGTGCATAATTTTTTATAGCAATTGCATATTATAATAGAAGAACATCTTATCAATAAATTACCATTTTTATATTTCAACAAAATTAGTTTTCATGTTTTCTACAAATATTTTAAAAACCACTATAAAACACGCTGTCCGACGTGGATCAAATCAGACCGCCGCAAGGCCTTCTAGAGGGAGGACATATCGCTCGTCGCTCCGGCCTAGCTGCAGTCGATTTTTGCCGTACGTAGTAAAAATAGCCACGCGCGGACTGCGATTACCACATCTTAGTACTTTGGTAGTAAAATATTGAATTATTTTTATTACCTACAATGATTTTGTAGTGAGTTTAAATTATGTTTCAGGTAATATAAAGGGATGTAATTCCGAGGCTAAATTATGTTATGTATTGTAATATAAAATTAAATATATTTCGTAATTGTAAGGGGTTGTAACACTATTTATGTGTACGAACACGAAATGATTAATAAAACGTCCGTAGTGTCTACTGATTGAACACTGATTGGAATGCAACTTAACAATGTAATAATAACGAAAATATGATTAGTATCTAAATTTGTATTATTCTTTGCTTGCACAGTAATATTTGTCTACTTATAATGCAAATAAAATATTTTTATGATATTATATTACAGTTACATTTCAATTGAATATTTGAAGCGCACGGATCAAAGTTGTTTGAGCCGATTGTATAGCGAGCCGACGCGGCAGCTCTATGCACACAGCTTTGGTCGCTTATGTGTGCGTGAAATTAACGAAGAAATACCTATAGTTGACTTTGCGCGCAAGGTGTATACGCTCTTAAATACAAAGGTATGTATTATTGGTTAAAAGGCGGGTTCTAATCCCGCACTATGAAAACATCTTTGTTCGGCCTACTATTAATC
Organism: Hyles euphorbiae; assembly: GCA_023078785.2. NCBI lineage: Eukaryota > Metazoa > Arthropoda > Insecta > Lepidoptera > Sphingidae > Hyles > Hyles euphorbiae. Next base: position 9,731,594 of record CM041056.1, on the reverse strand, counting down.
ATTTCAGGTTTACGTGTTATCAGACCGAAAATTTTCGCATAGTTTCTGATTTCCACGACATGAGACATGTATCTTAATATTCTGTTAGAACTGTGTGTGTGATTACTCTATTCATGACATATATACCTATATATATATTCATATTCTACATGACGGCAAATGTTCGAACATCGTACGTTAAACTGTACGAATATGCCTAAATCTATACTAATATAATATTACAAAGCTGCAGAGTTTGTTTGTTTGTTTGTTTGTTTGAACGCGCTAATCTCTGGAACTACTAATCCGATTTGAATGATTCTTTCAGTGTTGGGTAGTCCATCTATCTAGGAAGGCTATAGGCTATATATCATCACGCTATGACCTATAGGAGGAAAGCAGTAGTGATATTTCTAGCAAATACGAGGAAATTTTGTTCGCTTTTCGTGGTCCGATTGGTCAATATTCTAAACTGATAGTCAGAATTAAATATTTTGACCGCCATTTTAAAACGTGTATGCACCCGGGTGGAGCCGGGCCCGACCGCTAGTACTTTACAAAATATTTGAATTCAATATTGTCCGTCGTGACCATTTCAAATAAGTAAAGTTCGGAGTTATTGATAAGTTTAATAGAGATGTTTTATTTTAAGAAATTTATTTTTTTAACCTATACTTAGACATCGAACGTCCGATTAGTCGAGAATAGAGTACGCCCTCTTTATTAATTTAAATTCCTATCAAAGGTTAATTAATTAGTGCATCATAGTTAATATTTTGTGTGTCATTAGTGCGTGGTGGCCTGTTGGAAAACGCACTAGACGCGACTGTCAACATCTTTACAGTGGTCACGGATTCGAATACCAGGGCACATCTATGACTTTTCGGAGTCATGTGTGTATTGATAGTCAGTCACCACGCACTAAAACGGTGAAGGAAAACATCGTGAGGAAACCTGCAAACCATCCACAATTAATGTGAAAGTGTGTGGTTGCCAATATGTCCACGGCTGTTGCAGGTTTCCAATCCCCAGGCCACACCTGTGACTTTTCGTAGTGATATGGGTAATGATGGCAATCACCACGCATGATAATGCTGAAGGAAAACATCGAGAGAAAACCGACATACCATAGAGACTTGTAAGAATTTCTATAGTATGTGAAGTACGCCAACCCGCACTAGCGTGATAGACTATATGACTTATTTCCTCTCATACCCTCGATTGTAGAGGGGACCCGTGCCCTGCAATGGGACGTATATGGGCTCATATAGTACAAGCTTATAAATAGATATTATTGTTCTACATCGCCAAAGAGTCATGACACTTGTTTCACGATATTCAACAAACTAATTAAATCAGTGCCATTAGCGCCCTACTGTGAGCTGTAAAAGGTAATATAGATCGTTAATTAAAGCTAATTATAGCATATTTTAAATACCAGTACTCACTTGATAATCCTTTAATAAGCTGGCAGGTATCCCACGTTTTTGTGTAGGTCCGTTTACATAACACTGAACTGGCCAGCCACAGTAAATAAAAACGTACTATACTGAACATTTTCCAACAAATTTCGACACCATACTAACCTTAGTGGTACCTACCAAAACTGGAATTGTTATTTTTATTTACCTACCCGCACGAAAAATATTTATAATGCACCTGATAATACGTAAATTATTATCTAATCTATTTTAAAGAGTGTACATTGCTAGAAAAACTGTATTTTTTTTATATTTATAGCTATAGCCCATAGGATTGGTAAGTTGAAGTGGCAGTGGGCCAGGCACATAGCTCGTAGAACCGATGGTCGTTGGGGCCGAAAGGTTCTCGAGTGGAGGCCACGTACAGGCAAGCGAAATGTCGGACGCCCGCCCACAAGGTGGACGGATGATCTGACTAAGGTCGCAGGAAGTCGCTGGATGCAGGCCGCTTCCAACAGGTCATTGTGGAGATCCTTGGGGGAGGCCTATGTTCAGCAGTGGACTTCCTGTGGCTGATATGATGATGATTTATAGCTATGACTTTTGGGGGTTATGCCATTATAATCTAAATCTAATTTAGTGAGCCCGCAAAACACATCTATAATCCTAGAGTTGTGTAAGTTAATGCCCGGCAGTGATCACTTACCATCGGGTGCCCTGTTTGCTCATTTGCTAGGCAAATAAAAGAAAATAAAATATTTACGTTGGTTTAAAATCTAGAAACTATCACATAATTTTTGGCACTCAACACCCACGTGTGAAAAAAATATTTTCGGGTAACAAAGTATAGGTTATTATACCACCTCACGGCTCCCTATTCCCCAACTGCCGTTAAGGAAGCCTTTGTAGCAAATATTTGTGAGATTCACAGATTTAAGATCGAAAAGTCTCTCGGAGTTTCTGCTTCTCACGATACAAAATTAGATCCTAGTTTGGGGTCACGACGATATATAAATAGCCCCGCTCCACGATGGGCCAGCGCTGGTCTAGCAAGTTGGCTATCAATGGCCATGTGAATGAAGGAAACGCAACTACACGAAAGCCACATTCAGTAGTGATCACCCTTTGATGTGCACCGGAAAAACACGGACGCCATTCCAAGACCATCGCACGCGTTATAAGCAATCATTATACAAATAGATTTCTGTACAATAATATGTACGTATTATACATATACCTTCCTCTTGAATCACTCTATCTATCAAAAAAAAAGCATCAAAATCCGTTGCGTAGTTTTAAAAATTTAAGCATACAAACGGACATAGGGACAGAGAAAGCGACTTTGTTTTATACTGTGTAATGAAGTTAATTTTGCGATTTGCGATTGTGACTTACAAAGCCGACCGGCTAATATTTTTATACGATCTCATGTAATCTATGAAGGAGTCTTTTTCAAAGCCATTTAAAGAAGAAACTGAACAGCTGAATTTTGTGTGTGTCATTTTAGATGTGAAAAACGGTACTAATATATCGTATTTTTTTATTTATAAATTCTGTGGAGAGCAATTAGTGATAGCAGAAATATAGAGCATGCTAAGGCTTCAAGAATAACAAAGTGGTGATTTCTAATTTGAAATTGCAATAATTTCCATTACTATTCGTCAGTATGCCCTTTACACGATGGACGATCATAGTGAAACATCGGGAGGGCCATAAGATTGTTTGGTGACAAAAAAAATATGTCACAAAAACTATTATATATTTCTTACGTGAAGTATGAACAGACTTTAAGCCTCTGAGGTGGCACTAGACAATACTTAGCATTCTAGTTTTTGCCCTGAACGACTAAAATGTACATGGCAGGTTACATAAACAGATGTTAGGTGCTTCGATTGACATATCACCCGCCGAGACGACCTCGATATTGATACTTGATGTTAGCTTTACTTAGTGTTCAGTAGAATAATATGATTATTAATTTACTAAATTAGAAATGCCTAGAATTAGATAACATGTGTATGTATCTATACATATTTGATTTAATAACTAATTATCTTTGAATTTGAGATTTCGTTTAGTGTAACGTAATTTACATACTTGAAGTTACGCCTATATGTGATTAGCGTAGATAGTCAGAATAAGATTTTATTTTGCAAACTGTTCATTATTATTCTTATGTTACACTTTTTTTTATGCAATTTGTAGCTAGACGAACATGCCGTTCGCCTGATGGTAAGCGATACGACCGCTCATGAACAGTAGCACCACCAAACAACACCTTGAATTACAAAGCAATGCTTAACATTTCACTGCGCTCGCCATCCTGAGACATAAGATGTTAAGTCTCAATATGTCCAGCAGCTACTCTGGCTGCAATACCCTTCAATCTGAAACATAACAGTGCATTTACACTGTTTTACGGGAGAAATAGACATTGCGGTGGTACCTACCCAGATGGCATCTCACATATGGGAGACCTACCACCAGTAAAAACTGTTGCATATTAAAGCGCCTAGAACTTTTATTAATAGCAATACTCACTGTTGTTTGGTGTTGCTATTGTGTATGAGCGGTCGTTTCATTTGCCATCAGGAATAGCATGTCCTTTATTCTAATGCTCTAGCGTCTGACAGTTGACTGTATAACTACTGGTACAATGTTAATGCAGTAGTGATAAGCTGCTGACAAGTGACAGGCAGCAGCGTCCTAAGCGCTACATCCTGAGCTCGCCAAACCATCTACCAAGCGTAGTGAGTATTGTAACTATGTTTAATAATTTCTCCACCTACTGTGTTAGGAAAAAACTAAAGAGGGAGATTGAAAATAAAAAATAAAATAAACAGTTCCTTAAACTAGATAAAATGTATTTTAATAAAAACATTTAAATATTTACGTATTTTAAATTACTTCGAAAATATATATACATTTATTTGTCTCGTTGGTTCGACCGAACATTTGTGCTACAATATTCATGAATATTAACAATATTGTAACAAATATTAGGCCAAACCTACTGTCGAGTTTATAGCTTTATCGTTTCATTATTTTCATAATATTATTTTGCAATACAATCAGTCTTGCGTCCTCATACAAAGACCGATTATAACCATTAAAAAATATAACATTAATTTCATAATAAAATGAATAACGTTTTCAAAAATATTAGTCATGCATTATAACGTTATAACTCATTATTCCAACGTTATAACGCTTACTTAACCTCAAAACAGGTGAAGTCACAACAATACTGCAATAAGATGGACTAGTAATTATCTCACAATACAAATGCATAGCCGGTACCAGCCAGTTCAACTGGAAGACATAAATAGCTTAATTAGTAGTTAATAACGTTATGATCGAGTCACTGTGACCGACGTTCTTGTGGGCTCAGCTGCTACTGTTATAACAGTTTCTGGGGCTGCAGCAGTTGTTGCTGCTTCAGTGTTTGTGGTTGTGGCGTTGCTCGATGAGCTCTGGGCCATCGCAGCTGTAATAGGCTGTGTGATGGGCTGGACGGGATAGTTCGGGTAATGGACACCCACTACCTCTTCGTAACTCGGTGGAGCCATGCATTCTGGAACAGGAGAAGATTTCATTATTTTATTTGTCTTAACACAATTATTTTTTATTATAGCAGCATAGCATACACATCATCCACAATTAAGTATGGGATACCGAATACTAAAGCTCGTTCAGTCTCTTAAAATCGCTAGCTTGTTTAACCAGAGATGAAATTAATCATAAAGAACAAGAATTGGAGTAACACAAATAAATAATAATAATAATAACTCATACTCCTTAGTGAACTTGAAACGACTTAATATATGTTAGGAAACTAACAAATAATTTCATAACTATACTCCAATCTATTTTGTATTATGATTAAATTAACAAAACCGATGTAAGCAACTGAAGGTTGCGTAACATTTCAATTCACCTTGGGTAAGGACAATTAATAGATATTATGTGTATTTATAAAATCATTCGGTTTATCTATTACATATTGGTGACTCAACTGTCAATCGCTAAATTGAGTTTGATGAGTTTCAATGTAATGCTGAGTACATGTGTACGTACATACTCGATTTCGATCAGCTACAAACGTATGTTCCATGCTAGTCTCAATATAAATACTCGAAGTCAAACAAAATATTCGATTCGAGCAAAATTCTCTCAAAAAGTTTCAACGCACACTAAACATGTCATTCGAGCAAGTTTTTACGTCTAGACGATGGGTCGAGCATATTTTGTAAATGGCCATGCTTGGATAAAACATGCTCGTCGAGCATGTGCGTACATGAGTACCTACCATAATTGTTAGTAAGCTGGTAATGTGTACATTTGAAAATAGTAGTAAAAAACAGGATATGGATTGTCTTTGCTTTTTAGGCGTGTTTGTGATGCTGTTGTGAAAATATTAAAATCAGTTTTTTCTCTTTTCACTTTTTATTATATTGGACAAGTCAATACTATTAGATTATGAGTATAAATGCTTGTTGTTTATATTAAGAAAATATCTGTGATAATATAATAATATAATAAAATATGTGTATATCTCAAACAATGCGTTAAATAGGTCAAAATTGTTCCTAATAGTTTGACAATAGCATGAGAACCACGTTTTTGCAAGTAAAAAGACATGAGCTGATCCATATATGCTTTTTTATCAGTTTTTTCTTTTATTTCTTCCAATGTAAATATCAAGACCATGTTGTAAAAAATCAGACAAAAAGTATTCCTTGTATTTTCTTTTGTCCTTTCATAGTCATTCAAATAAAGATACTATTCCTGACACGGTTTGTGATAGTCATTAATTCAAATGTAATTACTTAGAATATTTTAGAAACATTAGTTGTTAATTGGTGTAGATTTTACTTATAAATAAATGCTTAAGCTTGTTTTGTATGAAATTTTTTTTTTAATAAAATATAAGAGTGTCAACTTAAAAGTTTCATAATCAAAACATTATCTAAAAGAAAATTAAAAATTTTAGTGCCTCAGATACGAAGCCAAATTGGCTGATAAACTGCTATTCTCACTGTAAATCAAATTTAAATTTTACCTACATCACTAAGGCATAAGTTTACTTAAAACCCCGTATAAACTAACAAAATAACAACAAAATCTTACCATATTTGGGGGGTGGAGGTAAATTGGAAGGGCTGACGTAGATAGGAGACTCGTTCTGGGATAACGACGGTCTCGCACGCGTGCCCATATACATTCGCCTCTGCTGCGGACTGCGAGTTTTTTGTCCTGGAATTATCAAAAAAAAAAACATATTACTTTAGAAAAAATACCTTTATTTTCATAGATACGGAAGTGGAAGTTAAGTTCTCGTAGAAAATAAAGATTGTAATATACCTCAAAGTCTTCTGGCTATAAGATTTTACTTTAAGACCAATCAAGTATTGTGTCCTTGTTACCAAAAACTATGCCAGCCTTTTTGGTTTAACCTTATATTGAAATAAATAATAAAAATATATCACTTTTGAATCTTTCCATTGCTGCGTAATATACAATTTTATGTTCAATAAATCATCAGATGATTGGTTTTAAAGCCTCCATTATCAGCATTTACAAGTACATTTGTAATCTTATAAATATGGTGTGATGTATAATAAAAACATCTTTACCAAGTATAAATATTCGTATGCAGGTGCAAATAAATATTATGACAACAAAAGTAGTACTTGTACTCAAAATAGACCAAACAATATCAGTAAAACTATTTTTATAAAGCAACTGGACACTTTCAGCATTCCACGTAGAATTTTGAGATTCCATAACGTTATTTTTAACAGCTATTAGCACATTTGAAACCGCTATTTTCAGCCTTGCAATAGTAACACCACACGCACTTTACTGACAACCAAACGACGATAAAAACCAACGTGTATTGATTATACAATGACAAACCGTACGGTTTTATCTTTAGATAACTTTTATTGTAGAATTATACACGAATATTTTGATATTATTTTTTGTCAAACTGAACCTTTTTATGTCTTTTTTTGTTTTATACATTGGCCGGTAAAATGCAAAAAGAAGAAGAATTAAAATTTTCTTCGGAATTATTTAAAAACATATGGAACGACTTATTGAAAATGGCTGTTGCATTGTACATAATATTACTAATTGGGACTTAATTGTTTTTTGATGATCTCGAATTACCTTATCTACTTTGGGAAGTTAATCACGATTTTAGCTGTACAAAATTGAATCTATTTTACTGCACTAATGTTTCAATTTACTCGATTGTGACATATTATATGAATTTTATACTTTTGTTTATTCCAGAGCAGCGTTGTTTAAATTATTTATCTTGTTTCCTAATTAACGTTTTTATAATGAAAGATTATGAGTATAGAAACATAAAATATGTACTTAGGATTACTTTTATACACTCCGTGCGATGTTTCATTATTATTCAATTTATACGTGTTGATATAAATACCCATGGTTTTTTCTTTCGTAATTTTTTTCTTATATTTAAAATTGATAAAAACAAATCAAACGTTAATCTTCAAAGGAACAAAAAGGAATATTAACTTTTCAGGCCATATTTTGCTAATTGTTTTGAATTTCATATTTATCTTTATGTTATTCATAATTTTGATAGTGTATCCACAATCAATTATCATATAATATAAAACATAAATCACTTAATAGAAAGAATGCTCATACATTTATAAAAAGAGTTTCCATGCAATAGATATTGGAAAAAGTTAAAGAAAAAATCGCAAACAATGTCTCAATTAAGATATTAATAATTTTTAAACATAATAAAAGATAATGATCGCAATGAACTGAAAAATGATGCGTACTATGAATCGTAAAAAACAGAGTCATAGAAGGCTCAAAATTCAACATAGACATAAAAAAGGAAAACACCTTTAACCTTTTAGACCAAGAGCCCGTGGCCGCCAGATTTTCGTAATTTTATAAAAGCTGAAAGTTTGTCTGCGTATGGCTCTAATATAGGCATCACACAATCAGCTATTATGAAGTTCCGATCGTGGTTGCTTTAGAAGTTATGAGCTTCAATATTTCTGACAAGGTGAAAGAATCATCAAAACTGTCTCAGTACCAAGGAAATATTTTTTTATAGTTTCCTTAATAACATATATAAAATTCAGCTTTTATACTATAACGTTGACAAAATTACATTATGTTAAAGTTTGAAGATAGAGTAATATTTAATAACATGTAATTTTGCCGGCGTTATAGTATAAAAGCTGAATTTTATACATGTAATTAAGGCAATTATAAACAAATATTTCCTTGGTATTCAGACACTTTTGATGGTTCTTTCATCTTGCTAGAAACATTGAAGCTCATAACTTCCAAAGCAACCACGATCGGAACTTCGTAATAGCTGATCGTATGATGGCAATGTTAGAGGCATGCGCAGACAAACTTTCAGCTTTTATAAAATTACGAAGGTCTGGCGGCCACAGGCTCTTGATCTATTTGGGAGATAGGTATGTCAAATTATTTCTTATCATAAGATCAATATTTATGTTTGGCTTATTTCATGGTGACCGAAATAACTTGGAGCTATAGGTACTGTTATTGGACTGTTTCATACATACGTCCCACTGTAGGGCACGGACTTCCTCTACAATCGAGAGTACGATTAAGTATGGGTACCTAGGTACTCCATAGTTGAATGATACATTTTGAAAAAGCATTATTAAGTGGTGAAAAGTGTATGGCCTAATATGACTAGATACTGAGATTAGGGACATAAAATGTTTCTTAATGCTATAATAAACATTCTTTGAAAACTATCACATGAACACAAAAATATATTAAAAACAATACGTCCAGACAACATTTCTCCAAAGAATCTAATTCACTTGAAGATATTTCGGATATATAGATAATAAAGTAACCAATCGACTGCCTCGGTGGCGTAGTTGTACTACGATACGGCTTACAATGCCGAGGTCTCGGGTTTGAATCCCGGGTTGGGCAAAGTAATATTGGATTTTTCTATTCATTATCAGCTCAGAGTCAGGAATTTGTGCCCGATAAGGCGATAGGGTCACCACCTATCACATCGTGGGACGGAACATACAAGGCGAAATGTGGGTGTCCTGGCACCTCTGCCTACCCCTGAAAAAGGTTTGAGTTTATGTATGTATGTAAAGTAACCAATCTATACTATAGAATTCCATATTAATGTTGATGACATAGAACAAAACTTCAATTGTAAACTTCAACACTTTCCGGATATTATATTGAGATAGATTAGTCCAATCAACCCACAAATCAGATTGCCTGACCTTGAAAATGATCTTAGAATGAAATCACACCCTCTTGTCTTTGTTGAATAAATGGGATAACAAGAAACATCCATTATTTTACACAATACTTAATAATTGATAATTCAGAGTATTTACTCAGAGCTATGATCCTCAAACAGAAGAAGAGGACCAGCCACAGCAAAAGCATTCCAACCAGTACCAACATGTACCAGAATGCCATTTCAGTCAGGTTGGGCTGCTCTCTTATCTCGTCACTACTCTCCTCAAACGAATCTTCCTCCCAACGCCCGGAATCGTATGGCGGATGCCCGAATATTGGAGACATTTTCTACTTCTTTCAAATTCACTTGAAAATAACTTTCTCAGTTATCTAATGCGATTTGTATTGAAATATCACCAAGCTTCACTTTACTTTCAATTCTAATTGAGAGTAACGAAGATAATTATATCACTTATCATTCTCTTCCAATTAATGCCGAAAGGAATTTAAAGGTTACTCCGAAATTCACTACAGTTACTCGTAACTTCTTTGCTGGACAAAAAAGTCGAGCTGCCACTAATCTTGCACTCTCAACAATTTGCTTATACAAATTATTGGAATGTTAGTATTTCATTTATCACTTTAAAAATGTTGGTGCACATTATGATCACACGCGTCTACATATCGATTTTAACTCGTAACTGTTCTCAAATACTTCAAGTGTATTTTTTCAGTCTTATCGTATCAAAATCAACTGGTATCAGACGGTATCATGTCTAGATTAAGAATAAAGTGGTAAAACAACGCGATCGTTCGATGTCGACTGTGTCATTCGTTTACTAGTTTTGGTATCACGTTGGTATCATTCATCCAATGAATTTTGTTAATATTTTGTTTATTTATGAGCATGTCTTAGTTATACTGCTCTTGGGTAGTGTTGTTCATAAATCATACAAAATACATCCTGGTGGTGGAATGTTTTGCTATTCAGCTCATTTATATTAAAGTATTATTTAAAGTCTTGAGATACTTAAAAATTATAAACTGTAAGGTTCAAAAATTTTAGCATCTTGTAGAATTATGAAAGATTAGTCCTTAAACATCTCCCACCCTTTTCTCGAAGTTGGTATCTTAAGTAATAAAAAACTATTTTAATTCCGGCTTCACCATAATAAAACTCAGTTGTGAAACCTAACATATTTGGTAAATCGGATTTAGATAAGATACTGGGCTCTGCTGAAGTGTCACTGATATAGTTAGCGATAGCTATGCATGAAGTGAATCCTGTTGCAGTGAAAATATCGAACTGCATTTAAATACTCGTGCAACGGTTTCATCATAGACTACTATGAAGTCACGTTTTCACGATTTGTACTCATTTTTATGACCTTTTCATATTTGAGTATCAATTTATACGACTTTTAACAAGAATTTCTTTGAATATTCGATACGTAGAGGTTAAAATGGCAGAGCCTATTTGAAGGGAACAGTATAAGTTCATTAAACTGAAGTTAGGTACAGATTGCATTGGCGCGCCAGCGCCTCTACCGGATTTATCAAGAACTTTTGATATCTGTGAAGTTGCACTTTTTTTAGTAAGTACAAAAATTCCTTCAGAGATATCGGATGTTATTGGATTAATGAAAATTAATCTTTTAAGTATGTAAATGCAGATCGAAAGGTTTAGTAAAAACTTAATATTGAAATTATCAATGTCAAAATTAGCATTTAGATTAATTCTTCAAAAATATAAATGTATATTTACCCCAAGACGCCATCTTCAAGCACAAGATAACAAATGACATAACCAGTACAGTACTCAATACGCATATATATGCAATTGTGGTAGCAGACACTTCCGACCTCGTCTCAACATCTTCCAAAGAAGGAGCCATGATCAAATTATAAAACAGTATTACATAACCACTCTTCAAAATATTACGAATTTGCTTTGCTTTATCAAAACTATTCGTTATTTTGTTAGATTTTTGATCACAAAGTTATGTTTGATTAAAAACATTACTGTAATCTACATTTTAATTTAAATGTTTTACATTTTTACTTTACACTATTCACTTCAAGCGTAGTGCTACTTCAAAATGGTATTGTTCAAATTTAAGATATAAATCATAGCAAGATTAATTTCAGCTGTCGTTTTGTGCCTTCAGCTTATCTTTTTCAGGATTAAAGCTTTTACAGCGTTGTGATAAAAACTACTTTCGTTTACATTTGCAATATCAATCAATTTTACCATTTATCTCTCAGATTAGGTCTTCGATATCTGATATACATATTTATGTTTAAAGATCATGCGATTCAAACTTTTCTCTTTGTGACTCAAATATTTATTCGATAAATACTTTTATCTAAAAACAAATGATTAAATTAATTTCATATTTTTTTCGTATAGTTGTCAGCTTATTCATTGGAATTTAGATATTGTACCTAATCGGAATGAAAACTTATCAGTATTGTTGTTACCATTTGTCATTTTTTATCATAAATCGTCAGCGTGAAATTAATTGTACTGCGAAAACATTTTTTATAGACACAATAAATCATTGCAATTCCGATCAAGAGCAGTAACTTTTGATAACAACATTTGAAGATAGTCTTTGATGTGTTGTTTACAATATACTGAATGATTCCAGAAAACGAAATACTTTCGACTCTATTGTAGGTTTTTTTTATTTTATTGCAAAGAATGACAAGACGAGAGTGCCTTACAAGCAATACGACAGGCCATGGACAATAGCAAAACGAACACCTTTAAAACAATGCTTGGTAATCCATCCTGAGACATGTGTTAAGTCTCAATATGTCAAGTAGTTACTCGGGCTACGATGTCCTTCAAACCGAAACACAACAGAGCATTTACACTGCTGTTTGGCGGGAGAAATATATATTATGGTGGTACTTATTCAGATGGCCTCTCACATATGAAAGACCTACCACCAGTATTTAGATTTGTCCGGTTTCACAATAAGGTTTTACCATTTGTCTGCGGATTGAGATACTATACTAGAGGAGGCACTGCAAACAAAATGTTTTCAATGTCTATCTCTATCACACCTACGTAGTAATACATCTTCTCTCTCGGTTCACTTGATTCCCGTGTGCACGCACAATACGCAGAGATTTTGTTCCCGATGTCCGCTCTAGTGTAATACGTCAGTGTATTATCGGTATTATACATAGAAAGTTTATAAATCTATTCTAGTTATTGAATTTTTGTCCCTTTCAAACCACTTTCGAATTTCGTTTGAATGAAGAAGATAAACATTTGATACCTTTAATATATTATAGAATTGTCTTTGAATAAAGCAACAAAACTACTGC